>OY755239.1:61650644-62850644 GCA_963576725.1 Azorinus chamasolen | reverse complement strand
ATCATTATCATTGGAGTTTGTTATATTCTCATTTTTTTAAATGTATGGTGAATACTTAGACCTGTATATGCGGCAAAAATGAACAATTGTCTTGTGCCGCATAAACAGGGCGATCTGTGTATGCGTTGCGCGTCGCCGCATAGACGAAACCGCCCTGTCTATGCGTTGAAAATCACAGCATAGACGAAACCTGTCACATCTATGCGGCGACACGCATATGCGGCGTCACACCGCTGCAAATAGCGAGCCTGGTCAGATTGGAAAACAGTTTGGACCCAGATAAGACGCTGAGTGATTCTGTGTTTAATTATTGTTCAAACTGATACTGTTATATTGTGTTTCGAAAGAAAATGGGAGAAACAAAACCAATACAAGTTGCAGCAGACGACAAATTTTGCAGACGACAATAAGAATTATGTGGCAGAGGAAGAAATTAACATACATTGTTATAGCTAGATCAGGCCATGCAGACAAGTCCTTCCGGGATGCTGGAACTTCGATAATTACCATAATTATTCGGATATCCAATCTCAACTCTCCATGGCTTTTTTTGTGTAGCAAAATAAGCCGATTTGGCATACTTTTGTTAATCTGACAATCATAGCAAATAGTTTAACCCTTTGCTTCATATAAACGTGTTTCACACATTTGCTTACACAGCAGACCCTGATCAGACGGGTCCTGTTTTCTAATGGAGTTTGAATCTGCTTCTTTACTTTCGAAAATAGCTACAATATTCTACCTTCCATATTTCGTTGTAACCATTTTGTCCATGAATATTTAGTAGGTATTGATCTTTGGAATAAATACAGAACAGGAAAGGGTTAAGACTTGTACAGGAGCAGTTTGTTCTGGATCTGCACTATTTGCCTAAGTTTGTCTGAATGCTTGGGTCATTAGGATCATTCCGAAGTATACAAAATACTCACCGAGCCGTATGTTTGATCTACGTCATGAAGTTCCCACTGATCATGGTCTGCATTGTTTTACATAGCACAGAGGCATGTTAACCCCTTCCCTGATACGTATTCATGTAAGAAATAATGACGTCATGAATATTAATAAGATTATTTTTTATAATGGCATATGAACACGGGACATTTTGGCTCAGGCAGAAGTTGTAGAATCAGATCTATATTACACCATAAGCAAACAGAGCAGACCCTGATCAGACGGCTCCTATAGGAGCCGTTTGATCTGGATCTACTCTGTTTACAGATGCGTCAGACTGCGCTTACATAAGGGAAAGGGTTAATGCCTTTTCAAACAGGGTAGATCCAGATCAGAACATAGTCTTGGCATTGTCCATCTGTGCGTCCTGAAGTCATAGGCCTATCTCAGAAATGATATGGACTGTTTCTATGAAACTGCATAAATGTTTTCTACCGTAAAGAAATCTGGCTCTGATTGAAGAAAAAAACCGATTTCGATATCATACCGGTTGTGTTGAAGCCCTATCATTTACCCACAAATTGGTGTAGGCTATTGACTTCTCCCTGGAGACCCAAATTGTGTGATCGTTATAAGATATCAATATTAATAACGACCCTAAATCTTTTTGGTCAAACTGATTTACTGTTTCTAGACTGGATTTTATTGGATTGGCCACGAGAGTTGTTTTACCTTCAGATTGCTGAACAAACTATCGCCGGTAGGAACGACCCACTTCTTAACCATTCGCTTGCTATTCACGTCAATATACCTACCTGTAAATAGTGAAGACCCAGATGAGACAGCTCCTGCAGGAGCTGTTTCATCAGGTTCTGCTCTATTTACAAGTTGATTGTGCAACCAGTGCACTCCACAGCAGTGATTACACAGCGAAATACTTGTGCACGGTGAAGATATATGTAATTATACAACAGGGCATGGGTAAAGAAGGGGAAATGTATTTTACAATTCAGCAAGCGAAGGGTTAAACCTTTCTTCATATAAATGCTTGTTCACGCCTTTGCGCATGGAGTAGATCCAGATTAGACAGCTCCGTTTTGCTTATTAAATCATAATCTATACTCTGTAGTTTCTACCAATACCAGATATTCATGTGTTCATAATTATATGTAGAACATTGTAACCATTTTAAAAACTGCAGAAACAGATCTACCAACTTCCATTAGCAAATAGGGCAGATCCTGATCTGGGTCTACCCGGTTTTCAAATGCGTGAAAATGCATTTAGATATGAAGGAAAGGGTTAAGCTTTCTGAAATGATTTAATGCTTAGAAAAGTAGCTTATTATTGTGCGAGGTATACAGAATGTCTGGTACACAATTACTAGTATATTGCACTTTCGCGTGATCTTGTATCTCTCATACTATATGTCGAATTACTGCCATTGATCATGGATATAGTTAAGTAGTGATCTCCTAAGCGCAGAGTTTAACCCTTTTACTCCATAAATATTCCTTTCTACGCTTTTGCAAACAGAGCAGACCCAGACCAAACGACTCCTATAGGAGCCGTCTTACCAGGGACTGATCTGTTTGCTTATAATATAATATAGATATGATTCTACTCTTTCTGTCTTGGCCAAAACTGTAGGTGTTCATGTGCTATGATAAATAACTAATCTATTTAATATTCATGACGTCATTATTTTTTATATGAGTATTCATGGAGAAAAGGAGTAAAGTTATGGAATCAAAGCAGATACCAGTGAAGCAAATAAAGACGAGGAATACAGCCAAACTATATTGTACAACATAGACTAATGGTTTACTACATATCTATCACGACACATTTGTTTTGTGTAGTTTGTTAAAGTTGTATACATATATGTATTCTTAGAGAAATGTCTGTATGTGTTTCTTGAACACCCTGTCATGGATCATGTTATGCTCCTCATCACATCATTATGTCTGGTGGAATTATTGTTTATGAAATAACTTACAGTAAAACCTCTCAATAACGGGCACTGAATTGTGTTAATTAGTCGGTATTTAGGGCAGGTGGTTGCTTAAACAAAGTGAAAGTAAAACAGAACGCTCCTATAGGAGCGTTCTGTTTTACCTTCACCTTGCTTTAAGCAGCCACCTGCCTTTAACACAAAATACGTGATGTAATTTAGTGGCCGTTATAGAGAGGCTTTACTGTAGTTCGGCAGAGGTTCAGATAAGATGGGTAGATTCAACATTTTTTAGAAACTCCTTTATTTCTCCACTGTACCCTATGCTGTGACCACTCTTTATAATGGTCTCTTCTAAGCGTTTCAAAGGAGTAGTCACAACATATCGTTTGGTGGAGAAATGCCGATTTTAGTCACAGGTGCCAGTCGCGTGACAATTTCATAAATGCAACAGACAAACATCTTCAAATACATTTCGAGGGCTTGGTGCAAAACTATTCTAACTCCTTCACTTTGCACCAAGCCTTCGATTTAGACATCATACTTTGACAGAAAAAAGTTAAAAAATGTTTTCGTATAGTATAATACTAAGTATTATAATCTACGAAAAAGAATGTCGTTAAAAACTTTTTTTTCTGTCAAATTATGATGTCTAAACGTATTTGAAGATGTTTGTCGGTAGTATTTATGAAATTGTCACGCGCCTGGCACCTGTGATTTTAGTATTTATCTGTTCCTCTGGTATTCAATTGACTTCAGCCACTGAGCACTAGAAGTGAATTGCAATTCATAAACGTGTCAATAAAAACAAAGTTCATTCCTGAACACTACAATTGGCACGTATGATGCCAATAAACCATTATATGGGCAAACTTTTACTTCAATAGTTAATTATGAGAGGCCAGTGTTTTTTAACCTTTAGCCTGCTATGGGCGAATGAGCGAATACCTATGCAAACAGTCTGGTTCCAGATGAGACGCCGAGTAACTCGGCGTCTCATCAGGATCCAAACTGTTTGACACCGTGACTGCATTTTGGTAGACAAATTGATTATCACTCCATATATATATATAACTTTATTTATAGCTTGAATATTGAAAATGTAGTAGGTGAAAAATTATGTAAAAATAATTTGTTCAGTAGGCTAAAGGTTAGTACTTTTGATGTTATCAATTGGCATTACTTAATAACAGTGACGGTCTTATAAGACTATTTATATTCTTTGTAATAAAAGGTTGAAAGTTGGATGTACTTTTTCCTTGTTTTCTGCACTACCACAGAAGGTATTTCAGTCATGCTGATTGCATGTATAAAATGTGAATTGTTTAAGCACACCACCCGAATATTGAAAGTTGGATGTACTTTGTCCTTGTTTTCTGCACTACCACATAACGTATTTCAGTCATGTTGATTGCATGTATGAAATGTGAATAGTTTAAGCACACCACCCGAAACCAATTTTGTAAAATGTGATAAATAGAAACTTGCAATCTTGTTCCCGATTCAGCATACCATTGGTGCATGACATGATTCAATAGCCAGGCACTAGGACGACCAGTCATCCATAGAACTCCTTCCATACAGCCATCCGTAAACACTGTAACTGCTGCCTGCACTTTCAACAACTCAGAAGATGTTCTGGATTTTTATCAACCCCCCCCCCCCCCCCCCCAAAAAAAAAAAAAAAAAAAAAAACAGATCTGGGGGAATATTGTTTTTGCCGTCTGTCCGTTTGTCTGTCACCAACTTTAACATTGGTCATAACTTTTGAGCCAGTAAAGGTAGGGACTTGATATTTGGCATGTATATGTGCCTCATAAAGCCGCACATTTTGAGGGGTGAAAGGTCAATGTCATCCTTCAAGGTCAGAGGTCAAATATATCCTATCTGGAGCTCTGTACCGTCACATACACATCGAACTATTGCTGCATCCTCTGTTCTCTGAAATAGAAGATATATGGAAGGTGGAACATTTTAGATTATTATACTGCAAAGTAAAATCCTCACTTCTGATTGGTTAACTAGCCGTGTGCATGAGTCCATGTACCCTGGGAGCTGACAGGGTACATTGAAATTCCCCATGGCAGGCCTCACATATTATGGTCGGAAACCAAACGACCGACTTCTCGACCCGGCTAAACAATAGC
Organism: Azorinus chamasolen; assembly: GCA_963576725.1. Classification (NCBI taxonomy): domain Eukaryota; kingdom Metazoa; phylum Mollusca; class Bivalvia; order Cardiida; family Solecurtidae; genus Azorinus; species Azorinus chamasolen. Next base: position 62,845,652 of record OY755239.1, on the reverse strand, counting down.
AAAATTCATAATAGACAACTATTGATACGTAATGAAAAAAATGCAGAAATGAATTATAAAACATCATTGTTTGAAATGACCAGTAAAACAGTTTTAGGAGGAGTTATTATATCGTCCAGCCATCTATAATAACACGAACGCCGATGAAATACAATACACACCACTTCGGATACCTTCGGGTAGAATTAATGTATTGGGACGCTTTTAGGGGAAATAGCATGTTTAGTGATTCAACATGCCAAAATGGATTTATATAAATTATCCGAACTGTAAAACTTTGCAGTATAATAAATTCGTTATACAGTTCTTTCCCAGGGTACATGACGATTTATTCCCGGCTGGTAAAATCATGTAACCCTCGTCTAACGGCTCGGGCAACATCATTTTCCTCAGCCGGGAATAAATCGTCATGTACCCTGGGAAAGAACTGTATAACTAATAATGTAAAGAAACAGATCTTTCAAATTCCATTAGCAAACAGAGCAGACCCTGCTCACAATGATTTTAAAAACAACACAGTCCTTAAGGGTTACTTTTTTCTAGTACATGTAGGCTAAATGCTCCTTTTCGGTAGATTTATTCAAAGAGGTTGAGTCTAAAAATAGCTTATGGGGGAATGGGTTAAAGAATTCATTTAACCACTCTCTTCATCCCCCCCCCTTTTTGTAAATTATAACATATTTTTGAACGGCACCACCGAACTGCGTCGATGTAAAAATTAAGATAGTATTGTCTCTCATATATCCATGCTGATGAATTGATGATAGTAATTTTCTGAATAGCGAATTCCTTTAATAATGATAAGCGAATTCCTCTAATAATGATAGAGAATTATAGCATATTGGCTCCAAATTAACCCTACGCCTCATAAGAATCCAGCATTTGACGCTCTTAACTAATTGGCGAAAGAAACGGAATTGCATTCAACTTTAGAACTCGTGTTGGATGAAAACTTATTTTTGGCAGGTACATGTAGAAACAACTTGTTATTAAACGGATTAACATTTTACTCCATAAATACGACTTTTCAAACAGAGTAGACCCAGATCAGACGGCTCATCAGGGTCTGCTCTGTTTGCTTATGATGTATAGATATGACTCTACAATTTCTGCCACGGTCAAACTTTCCTGTGGGTTTATACCATTATAAAAATGAATATATATTAGTATTCACGACGTCTTCATTTCCAACAGGAATATTCATGGAGTAAAGAGTTAAAAAGTAATGACATTGTGAAGGCTTACCGACAGGGCCTTACAAAGCGGCCATATAGCTTTAACAATTTTCATGTTAGCACCGATGATTCAACTCTTTACCTGATTAATATTCATATAAGAAATAATGATATCATGAATATTTATTAGCTGAAAATTTGTAAAGGCATACCAACACTGTAGCCTATACTTTCGTCAAGAGAGACACTGTAGAATCATATTTACCTATTATTTTAGAACATATCCTATATGAGCCATCTGATCTGTGTCTACTCTGCAAAGGCATGAAAAGGCCTGTAATCCTTTACTCCATGCATATTCTTGTGAGAAATAATGCCATCATATCGTTATTATCTCATAAACAAACAGAGCAGACCCTGATCAGACGGCTCCTATAGGAGCCGTCTGATCTGGGTCTACTCTGTTTGCAAAGACGTAGAATGGCGTATTGGTGGAGTAAATGGTAAACCCTTTACTCATCCACAGAAACGTCTTTTAATAACGCTATTGCAAATAGAACAGACCCAGATCAGACTGCAGCGGCTGCAGTAGTCGTCTGATCAGGATATGCTCTGTTTGCATATGAAATTATACAGATCTGTACAATTTTTGTCAGGTCTAAAAATTCCATTTTTACATGTCTCTTCAAAAGTTAAGTTAATTTATAGTTATGATGTCATTATTTGTGTTATGGGTGTTCAACTTCTTTCAATACATCTACCGAAAAGGAGCATTAACTAGAGCAAAGGAAAATTTTAGAATTTTGTAGTTTGAAACCATTGTGATAAATAGAGCATTTGCTCCTGTAGGAGCAAATGCTCTATTTATCACAATGGTTTCACAAAGTGACCTCTAGAGAGTCGTCAAAAGTCGTCAATACGAGGGAATGGGTTAAACATTCGCGATATACGATTTAGTCTTCCAATCGGTTCCACAGATTACGTATTATGTGTCTCTCCAATCTGATTTATATATTCCACCTGCCATGCATGTCAAATAACGACTTTCAGAGCAGTGACAATGGCGTATTTGTTTACTACTGGCAAAGATGTCAAGGAGATGCGTCACAGTGTTTTGCCTGTTCTGTATAATTATTGAACTCTGTGTTGCCTACTGTCTCTTCTTCCCACGGCAGTCACGTTTACTGACATATTGAGCAAACATTCTAAGTTTTCTATAAAATTCCATTGTCTTGGTTCTGCGATACAAGTGGCCTAATTCTGCACACGACTGGAGTTAATCAGTTCTGATAAGAGTATAAATTATTGTCGTGTTTGGACTAGTCCAATACGACCTTGTATGTTTATTTGAAATATTTTACATTGAACGCGTATTGTATCACCCTAATTTTCATAAGTTTTATGACACCCATTCTCTGTAAAACTGAATATAGTAGGACACGTCTTAAGCGGCTATTCATTTTCTGAACACATGAGTCTTAACAAGTAGGCGGTAGTATTAAAAACAAAGACTATGGCCTACAGTAAAACCTCTCTATAACGGCCACTAAATTGTGTTAATTTGATGGTATTTAGAGCAGGTGGCTGCTTAAAGCAAGATGAAAGTAAAACAGAACGCTCCTATAGGAGCGTTCTGTTTTACTTTCACCTTGCTTTAAGCAGCCACCTGCCCTAAACACAAAATATTTGACGTAATTTAGTGGCCGTTATAGAGAGATTTTACTTATATTGTCAGTCTCAACCACCCAGCGTCCTTACGAGATGCCTAGTTCCACTTTGTCTCGTCTGGATGAAAACTGATTGTAACAGTAATCACAAATGTCACCGTGGCGTGCTCAGTATCAATCCGTTGAATGCTGAATATTCGAAATGTTTCAATTTTCAGTTTTATTTCAAATTTTTGCAAAGTCTCGTTCTATGCGAGAAGCATTAACATCCACAATATATAGCGTATAGTAATACAATCTCAATGATGGAAAAAAGCTACCTACAAAGTCATGTATGGAAATAGCATTTCACGTGGAGATATTAATATACATGCAAATCATAATATGACTTATACATAACCCTGTTATTTCCATCTCCTCCGAAACGAAACGAGGGGATAGAAAGAGGGTCCTGAGAGATTACTAAGAATTGGCAAATAGGAAAACAACAAACAATCGTAAGTTAATTTAACACTACTCATCTGCAGTTTCCATGTATCATTATACTCTTCTTATAAATGCGTCGTGCGACAAACACCTCTCATACAATTGGTGATTTCCATGAGGCATATGTATAATATACAATCAACCTGAATATTTCTATACAATCTATAAATTGTTGATCGAAGTCCATCGGTATAAATATAAATGGAATGGTTTATCGGTATTTAAATGTGGAGTTCATTTGATATGAAAGGTCAAACATTGCTAGGTGTCACTGAAGACACTGATCAAAGGACACATCTAGGAGCAAACGTTAACTAGAGCGCTGCAAATACTGCCAACATACACGTTTTCCCGCATGAAAAGGGTTCTTTAATTTCACGTTTGACTGATCTGCTATACGAGTTTTAGTTCTTGGGGGACCAAACTTGAAGGAACGCTGACTCTTAAACTGATATAGGAAACTTTTTTTCTATATTTGCTTGTGTAAAAGATGACTGTAAAATAGATATTCTACAAAATGATACTACAGGAATTCTTCTTGGAAGACGATGACAATCTCTCAATCCATTGTTGCACGAATATTCATGTAAAACTGACATAATGCATTTTAGTTAGATAAATTTTTATAGTGGATATGAACACATTGATGTTTGGTATCAGTAAAAACTATATCAAATCATAAGCAAGCAGACTTGACTCAGATCAGACGGCTCCTGTAGGAGCCGTCTGATCTGAGTATGCTCTGTTTGCAAAGGCGTATATGTAGAGTAATGGGTTATATCGCGAGACTTCCTTCTTCGACAAAATAATGGAACTGACACACATGTACTTGTAAGACCTTGGAATCCGTCTTACCAAATATCGTACGGCTGAAATTATCGTATGTTCTAACGTACGACTGGATCGTTACGATCATTACGATCATCGTTGATTAGAACGCATATTCAGCATAATTCTGTTCGCACGATCACTTTCAAAGGGTACTTACGAAAGACCGGTGGTGACATTTCCACTTTATTATTTCACACAATACAATTCATGACTTCACGATTTCACAAGTTTACGACTTCACTTCAAAACTTCACGATTTAACTTCAAAATTTCATGATTTCACAATTTCACGATATCACTTCAAATTTTCACGATTTCACGATTTATCTTCAAAATTTCACGATTTCACTTCAAAATTTCACGATTTCATGATTCCAATGTCTACTTTAAATGGTATGACGTCATCAAAACGCTGGAAATCACAGCAATGGCGTAAAAGCCACGATGAAAGAAACGGTGAAAAACTATGACAATCTTCCTCTCCAGAACGGTATGGCGGAGGACCTTCATATTTGGTATGTAACATGTGCTCATGGTCCTCTTTCAAGATTATTTAACCCTTTCCTCCATGAATATTCATATAAGAAATAATGACATCAAGGATTTTAATTAAGATTTTAATTGTTATAATAGCACATGGACATAGGAATTTTATGCATTACAGAAACCGTATAATCATATCTATATTATATCACAAGCAAACAGAGCAGACCCTGATCAGATGGCTCCTATAGGAGCCGTCTGATCTGGTCTACACTATTTGCAAAGGAGTAGAAATTTGTTATTTATGGATCTCCAATCGCCATCTTGATTTCGAGGGTGAATGCCACTCAGTTGCCCCAATTACGTCAAGCGTGCCACGTGACTAAAAGAGTTTGCATGAAGTTGAAATTGCTAAATTAAGAAATTTTGTAGTCGTGAAATCGAGAAATTGTGAAATAGTGATATTATGAAATCTTCAGGTGAAATTGTGAAAGTTTGAAGAGAAATCGTGAATTTTGAAGTGAAATTGTGAAATTTTAAAGTGAAATTGTGAAATTATATTGTGTGAAATCTTGAAGTGGAAATGTCACCGCCAGTCTTTCATAGGAACTCTCTATTAACCCTTCAACCCAGAATTATCAGAATGTGAGTCCACTCAGTAAATTATGTGCTTAAACTTGCTAGAGGATTTTGATTGGCAGATAATGTAGACCCTGATCAGAGGGTTCCTAGATGAGCCATCTAATCTGGTTCTACACGCTGTTTGAAAATGAAAGTGTGTGCATGCTGTAGGGTGAAAGGTGTAAAATTAACCCTTTCCCTGTTCTATTTTCATTCCAAATTGTAATACCTACTGAATTTTCATGGATAAAATAGATATCTAACGAAATATGGAAGGAGACATTGTAGCTACCGGTATTTAAGAAAGTAAAGAAACATATCTTTCACATTCCATTAGCAAATAGAGCAGACCCTGGTCGAGTACCGTTCCATCTGGATCCAAACTGCAAAATCGAGTCAGGTCGGGATTTGGAGGATAAGGGTAAATGGTTGCCGAGTCCAAACTGTGCGTCTATTTTAACCCTTTACTTCATATAAAGGCATTTGCAAACAGATTAGACCCAGATAAGACGGCTCCTATAGGGGCCCTCTGATCAGGATCTCCTCGGTTTTTCCAATGACGTGACATAGATCAAATTCTGCAGTTTCTGTCTCAGCCAAAATGTCCGGTGTCCACATTCCAGTATAATAAAAACCCTAATTGGTATTCATGATGTTACTATGTATGCCATGAATATCGAACAGGTAAAGGGTTAACACATTACCTGCTGAAAAAATAACACTGGTTCCTCCCTGTCTAAATATATATCAAACAAAATATTGTATCAAAACTAATCACTGAAGAAACTTATACAGTAAAACCTCCCAAAACGGTCACTAAATCACATCAAGTATTTGTGTTGAAGGCAGGTGGCTGCTTAAAGCAAGGTCAAAGTAAAACAGAACGCTCCTATGGGAGCGTTCTGTTTTAATTTCGCATTGCTTTAAGCGCCATCTGCCCTATATACCAACTAATTAACACGATTTAGTGGCCGTTATAGAGATGTTGTACTGTATTGAAGACAAACAATGCAGAGCCTGATCAAATGGATCCCTTTTGATCGTTTGCAAAGGTCTAATATACTCGGTCCTCGCAGTGTAAGGGTTAACCCATTCCCCCATGATGAATTTTGACGACTCTGTAAGTCACTTTGTGAAACCATCGTGATAGAGAATTTGCTCCTATAGGAGCAAATGCTCTATTTATCACAATGGTTTCAAACTACGAAATTCTAAAAAAAATCCTTTTCTCTAGTTAATGCTCTATTTCGGTAGATTTATTAAAATATGTTGTATCTAAATCTGATCAGGGTCAGCGTCTGATCAGGGTCTGCTCTATTCGATTTTGGCATGATAAAGATCTGATTCTACAGGTTTTGCCTAAAGCAAAACAATTAATTGTAAATCTTTAGGTAATAAATATGACATCAATATTGAACATGGGAATGGTTAAATCCGCTTATAAAACGCATTCAGTCTTTGTCGCGTATCATTTTATATATGGCCTTCCAATGATATTTTACTGTGGCAATTTAAAACTTATGTAGTCTGGATAAACAGGGCACTGACACAAATAAAACAGGATGAAAACCAGACCAGTCGCGTATTAATAGCATACATTATATGTAACTCTGACATTGCTGAATGGTCAAATGGGCTTCAACGAAAAGTGTAACATTACAAACAGGGCAGACCCAGATGAGAGGGCTCCTCTAGGAGCCCTTTTCATCTGGGTCTACACTGTTTCTAAAGGACATTAGTGACTTGTGTCCCGCACTGTAAGGGTTAAGTTATGTCTGCCTTTCATGTTATGAAACGCTAATATTTAACCCAGTAAGGACTGGTGACGATTTGCATCCAGTTTGGATCCAGATGAATCGTCGGGTAATTTGGCTTCTCCTCTGGATCCAAACTGTTTGCCATTCGGATTGCGTTTATGTTAAGAAATTGTGTTAAGAATAAATCGATAAAACAACAGGCACATATTATTTTTACATGAATGATTCTCGGGTGTGTATGGGTTATCTATTTGACGTCATAGTATTTGTAATCCTTCTTAATTACATCTAATTAACCCTTTCGCTGCCAAACTTTGTCGTCTGCTAACTTTGTCGTCTGCTACAAATTTTCCTTCTTTTGTTTCGAAAACATAGTAAAAGTAACAAACAGTTTGGATCCTGATGAGACGCCGAGTTACTCGGCGTCTCATCTGGATCCAAACTGTTTGCATAGGTAATCACATATCCGGCATTGGCAGCGAAAGGGTTAATGTTGGTTTTACCTCGAAACTAGCCTGGCGAGTGGGTTTTAATGGAAATGTATTGTTCTATAGTTGATTTATTTACAATATACCCTACTTATCGTAAATAGTATGATAGACAAAGCTAGAAAAAATGAGCATACCCAGATCAACCGACTCCTTAAGGATCCGTTTGATCCAGATCCACCCTATTTGCTATACAGTGATCCCTCCCTACAACGACCCTCTCAATAACGATTCCCTCCTTGCAACAACGCATGTCACTGTTTCCGAAACAACAAGGCTCCAGAAACAACTTTTTTCCATCGTATTTTATTTATGCCTCCATCATATGAGGCATAACGATTTTGTTACTCGAAAAATCTGGGGATCTGCAAGCAAGCTAATTATGTTTGATTTTCCCTCCCTATAACAACTCCCTCTGAACAACACATACAATCTTCGTATCCCAAAGGATGTCGTTGTAGAGAGGGAGCACTGTACGTTGTCAGTCCAATTTAAATTTATGAGAATGGTACCAACTGTAATTATTTAGCTTAACAGACGGTTTGAGATAAGGGATTTGGCTTTTAGCTTTCGTTCTCATCCTATAGTGATACTCTGTAGTTATCATGATTAATGTACACTTTTTCAAATAAAATATGTTTAAACTAAACTAAATGAGACATCTCATGATAGCATGTATCTTTTGTATGTTGAGCAAAACTAATCCATCCTTAAAAAAAATGCGTTTACAGCAAGACCTCGCTTACTCACAACCTCTAGTAAACAAGAATTGATTTTTTTTAGGCAGGTGGCTGCTTAACCCTTTCCCTCATAGGCTATTTTTAGATCCAACCTCTTTGAATAAATCTACCGAAAGGGAGCATTAACTAGAGAAAAGGAAAATGTCAGAATTTTGTTGAAACCATTGTGATAAATAGATCATTGGCTCCTATAGAGCAAATGCTCTATTTATCATGATGATTTCACAAAGTGACTTTTACAGAGTCGTCAATATGAGGGAATGGGTTAACTGGTGCAAGTCATGCATAGAGCTACAAGAGGAGTTTTCTGCATTACTTTCATCGTGCATTAACTCTTTCACTCACATAAACACATTTTCACGCATTTGCAAACAGAGCAGACCCATATCAGACAGCCCCTATAGGAGCCGTCTGATCAGGTTCTGCTCTGTTTGTTAATTGAATTTGATAGATATGCTTCTTTAAGTCTCTAAAATGGCTACAATGTAACACCTTCCGTATTTCATTATAACTATTTTGTCCATGAATATTCAGTAGGTATTGCAAATTGGAATAGACATAGAACAGGGAAAGGGTTAAGCTGTCGCTTATCTTAAAGGCCGGTGACACTTATTTGAATATCGGAATTTTCGAGGTGTTTCGTAGCAACTGTTCTCCCAGTGCAAATACTTTTCGTAAACAGTTCAAGTGCAGATTAGATGCCGTGTCACTCGGCTTGTTGTATACAGCTTATGACCAGAGGAGATGCCTGCCGTGTCACTCGGCATGTTGTATACAGTTTATGACCAGAGGAGATGCCGTGTCACTCGGCTTGTTGTATACCGTTTATGACCAGATGAGATGCCGTGTCACTCGGCATGTTGTATACAGTTTATGACCAGATGAGATTCCGTGTCACTCGGCATGTTGTGTACAGTTTAGGTCCAGAGGAGATGCCGTGTCACTCAGCTTGTTGTATACAGTTTATGACCAGATGAGATGCCGTGTCACTCGGCTCGTTGTATACAGTTTATGACCAGATGAGATGCCGTGTCACTCGGCATGTTGTATACAGTTTAGGTCCAGAGGAGATGCCGTGTCACTCGGTTTGTTGTATACAGTTTATGACCAGATGAGATGCCGTGTCACTCGGCTCGTTGTATACAGGTTAAGTCCAGATGAGATGCCGTGTCACTCGGCTTATTGTATACATTTTAGGTCCAGATGAGTTTCCGTGTCACTCGGCTTGTTGTTTACAGTATAGGTCCAGAGGAGATGCCGTGTCACTCGGTTTGTTATAAACAGTTCAGTTCCAGGTGTGATGCCGAGTCACTCGGCTTCTTATAAAAAAAGTTTAGGTCCTGATGAGATGCCGAGTCACTCGGCATGTATTCTGGATCAAGACTGTTTCTAAAGATATTAACGGATTCGTACATAACATTCTAAAGGTTAAATTGAATATTGATATCAGAGCATCACAGAAGAGGTACGGTTTGTTTCTCACACACGAAGAATGACTCTTACCCGTTACCTCATATACAGTTGAACTTCGATATCTCGAACTTCAAAGGACCATACAAATTACTTCGAGTTAACAGAGGTTCGTGTCATTGTAGAACAATGCTGTATTGTAAATTTTGGAAGGTCAGAACTTTTAGCTCGAGATATCCCGAAGTTCGAGTTATCCGAGTTCGATATATCGAAGTCAAACTGTATATTCACCTCAGAAATAATTATATCAATTTTTGACCTTATCAGAAAGATTTCAATTCTTGGTCTACTCTGCATGCAAAGTGTGAAAGAGCCTATATATAAGGTTAAGGATAAAGGTTTTTGTTGCAATACAATATTAGTAATGAGCAAGTACATGATGTACATGTTGAATATAACAAAACTAATGTGGGAAAACTTACAATTAGCTCGGGAATAAAACTAAGGCCATTTAGTATTGCACCGGACATTCTGCCATGGACTTTAACCCTTCTTTCGTTTCACATTTGCAAACAGTTTGGGTCCAGATGAGACGCCGAGTAACTCGGCGTCTCATCAATATCCAAAATATGTGTAACTCGGCCAGTACTATAGAGTCAACATTGCGTCAGGAGACTTTTTTTACAGTGGTAAAAATATGCTTGTGTTGATCAAGTGCGAGTGACCTTTGCAAACACTGTTCAACTACATGTATTCCGAGAATTGAGGTAGACAAATTGTTTTGCGAACTCCCATGAGATATTGAGTGTTTAACCCTTTCACCGCCGCAGTCGCATAAATACACCACGACAAATAGTGCAGTCCCAGATCAGACGCCGCCTTTTCAAGGCGGCGTCTGATCAGGGACTTCACTATTTGTCTAAATCCCAATTTCTATACATGTGCTTTATTCCTTTGAAATTTTCATTTATTTGTCTCATTTCCTTATTTTACTGAATGATTTAACAAACTTGGATTGCAGACGACAATTAGAAATTTGGCACCAAAAGGGTTAAAACGGCGGAAAATGTTTCATTTGCAATCACAAAATCAAAGTACTGACAGTACTGAAGGTTTCGGACATAATATATATCATATTGATTTTTTGCTGTGGATTTTTCTGAAAACCATGTCAGTAGTTTGGAAGACATTTAAAGAATTGTTTTATGAACATGTCACATACAGGGCGATTCCAATAGCTCATCTTGCCACTTTGTGCCAATAGAGCCAAAATTGATAGTTTATGTAGTAAAGAGCCATCACTCCGTTATTTGAAAGTAAGGGTCAAGTCAAGTCGTGCTTAGCATAATAGAATTAATGATTTCACCATTATCGTTGAATGAGAACACTGTAGGTCTAGACTGGACCCCGGATGATTCTGACCATTACTTGGTCAGTACCAAACACATGCAAGAAATGTCTGATTTATAAAAACCCTAATTTCCTTAACCCTTTCCCTGTTCTATGTTTATTCCAAATTTCAATACATACTGAATATTTATGGACAAAATAGTTACAATGAAATATGAAAAGTGGCAATTAGTAGCCATTTAAGAAAGTAAAGAAAAAAAGAAAGAAAGAGTAGCCTATATATATAAGTGTGTAGGCAAAAGGGGCATTTAACTCAGAATCCGACAACAATATATCGGACTTTTGTAAATACCACAGGAAGGGTATGGAACTTTCAGAATCCGACGACCTTATGTCGGACTTCTGTTGTAAAAAGACACCATGCTGTTTGAACAAAGGCGTTTGGATTGACAGTAGGTCATTGGTAAAATCTATTCATTTTATACTTGGAGATTTCATGAAAAATGGGTCTGTATAATTTGCATATTAAGTATGTACGTTCACTAGTCGTTGTTGCTTTTCACACCTTTGTAGCGTTTAAATAGAACAATGTAACAATTATATATTGGGACTCAAGCCGTGGCCGAGGGGAAAGAGCTGCGTCTATGAATCTCTAGGTCCTTGGTTCGAATCACCTCAAAACCAAAAAAGATTCTAATATATTTTTTATTCTTTATCTTTTTTGATATTCTTTTCTCCAAATACATTTTAAAGCAAACAAACTAGAAAACATAAGCATGCCTCTTGAAACCTGTTATGGACTTTTTAAAGCATTATGCTATATTAACATACAGTCCTGGTGTCAATAGTATGCATTTCGATGAAACGTAGAGGCAGGATCCAGACTTTGTGCTAGGACAACTATGAATTCGAAAGTACCATGTTCAATTTAAAATTGTCACCTGCTCATTATTTTGTGTATTGCATATATAATTATTTAGATTCAATTAGTCTATGCTTTGCATGGTTTATTTTAAAATTGTCAAACATCTAGGATCTTGATCACAAACCGACACACACAATGTACAACTGGCAATAAGGTCACGATAACCTGCATAATATTTGAAAACTTAGTTTGTTTCAAAAGGAATTACTGCACAGTTCAAACTGACTATAAAAAATCTCTGAGAATTTGAACAATAATTACATCAACAAAAACAATAGTTTAAAAAAGTACATGTATATAGACACAGAGCGCAAATGGAACGGATCCATGTAAGAAACTTGATTCCTGTTCTATGTTTATTCCAAATTTCAATACCTACTGAATATTCATGAACAAAGTAGTTATAATGAAACATGAAAAGTGGAAATTATTAGCCATTTAAGAAAGTAAAGAAAAAGATCTTTCAAATTCCATTAGCCAACAGAGCAGACCCTGATCAGACGACTTCTATAGGAGTAATCAGATCTGGGTCTACTCTGTTTACAAACGCGTGAAAAAACATTTATATGAAGGAAAGGGTTAAGTGTTCTAGCACGCAGTCTCTCCTCTCTACCAGTTTGTACAGCTGAATAAGTCAGTTTGGAAACATCTTTGCAACTTTAGATTAAACAGACATGGTAGCAAATAGTGAAAACCCTTCAAAGGGCCCATTAAGGAGGTGTTTGATCTGGGTCTGCACTATTTGCATAAGTATGTTTGTCAAAATACCTAGGGTAATTAGGGTATCACTTGTAAATCTCTGAAATACATTCAAAAGTATAGATTTGTCACCTTTTACAATACAGTAAAACCCCTCTTAACCCGACTTCTAGTAGATAAGAATTTAGAAACTTTTTAGGCAGGTGGCTGCTTAATGCAGGGTGAAAGTCATGCCGAGGAGCTTTCTGCATTATTTTCATCCTGTATTAAGCTGCCATCTGTCTCCAAGACTGATATTTATACTGAATTTAAAGTCTGGTTTAGAGGGGTTTTACCGTACATGTTTTTTTGAAATTCTATTTCTTTCAAACCAGATCTTAGCAACAACGTCGCACGACCATTGATTAAATTCATCAGGAAACATTGTAATGTCGCAATGGAATCGAATTTCTGCATTTGAATTTTGATCTACCCTAGAAATAGTACCATTGATGTTCGATATTTCATAGTAGTTCACAAAATGTTGAAAGTGTATCGAAATATCAACCGTGGCTGTAATAATCAAATAATTCTTTTCGGTTATGTGTCCATTTCATGTACTTCTCTATGAGCCTTCTTACCTGGGTCTCCTCTGTTTGCAAAGGGCATAAGTGACTAGGCAAAAGGGGCAAACAATCCGACAACATATCGGACTTTTGTAAATACCACAGGAAGGGTATGGAACTTTCAGAATCCGACGACCTTATGTCGGACTTCTGTTGTAAAAAGACACCATGCTGTTTGAACAAAGGCGTTTGGATTGACAGTAGGTCATTGGTAAAATCTATTCATTTTATACTTGGAGATTTCATGAAAAATGGGTCTGTATAATTTGCATATTAAGTATGTACGTTCACTAGTCGTTGTTGCTTTTCACACCTTTGTAGCGTTTAAATAGAACCATGTAACACTTACATATTGGGACCCAATAGCTGCGTCTATGAATCTCTAGGTCCTTGGTTCGAATCCCGTCACAACCAAACGCAAATAGAAAAAGATTCTAATATTTTTATTCTTTATCTTTTTTGATATTCTTTTCTCTAAATACATTTTAAAGCAAACAAACTAGAAAACATAAGCATGCCTCTTGAAACCTGTTATGGACTTTTTAAAGCATTATGCTATATTAACATACAGTCCTGGTGTTGATAGTATGCATTTCGATGAAACTTAGAGGCAGGATCCAGACTTTGTGCTAGGACAACTATGAATTCGAAAGTACCATGTTCAATTTAAAATTGTCACCTGCTCATTATTTTGTGTATTGCATATATAATTATTTAGATTCAATAGAACCATGTAACAATTATATATTGGGACCCAAGCGGTGGCCGAGGGGAAAGATCTGCGTCTATGAATCTCTAGCTCCTTGGTTCGAATCACCTCAAAACCAAAAAAGATTCTAATATATTTTTTATTCTTTATCTTTTTTGATATTCTTTTCTCCAAATACATTTTAAAGCAAACAAACTAGAAAACATAAGCATGCCTCTTGAAACCTGTTATGGACTTTTTAAAGCATTATGCTATATTAACATACAGTCCTGGTGTTGATAGTATGCATTTCGATGAAACGTAGAGGCAGGATCCAGACTTTGTGCTAGGACAACTATGAATTCGAAAGTACCATGTTCAATTTAAAATTGCCACCTGCTCATTATTTTGTGCATTGCATATATAATTATTTAGATTCAATAAGTCTATGCTTTGCATGGTTTTATTTTAAAATTGTCAAACATCTAGGATCCTGATCACAAACCGACACACACAATGTACAACTGGCAATAAGGTCACGATAACCTGCATAATATTTGAAAACTTAGTTTGTTTCAAAAGGAATTACTGCACAGTTCAAACTGACTATAAAAAACTCCCTGAGAATTTGAACAATAATTACATCAACAAAAACAATAGTTTAAAAAAGTACATGTATATAGACACAGAGCGCAAATGGAACGGATCCATGTAAGAAACTTGATTCCTGTTCTATGTTTATTCTAAATTTCAATACCTACTGAATATTCATGAACAAAATAGTTATAATGAAACATGAAAAGTGGAAATCCGTAACCATTTAAGAAAGGAATGAAAAAGATCTTTCAAATTCCATTAGCCAACAGAGCAGACCCTGATCAGCCGACTTCTATAGGAGTCATCAGATCTGGGTCTACTCTGTTTACAAACGCGTGAAAAAACATTTATATGAAGGAAAGGGTTAAGTGTTCTAGCACGCAGTCTCTCCTCTCTACCAGTTTGTACAGCTGAATAAGTCAGTTTGGAAACATTTTTGCAACTTTAGATTAAACAGACATGGCAGCAAATAGTGAAAACCCTTCAAACGGGCCCATTAAGGAGATGTTTGATCTGGGTCTGCGCTATTTGCATAAGTGTGTTTGTCAAAATACCTAGGGTAATTAGGGTATCACTTGTAAATCTCCGAAATACATTCAAAAGTATAGATTTGTCACCTTTTACAATACAGTAAAACCCCTCTTAACCCGACTTCTAGTTGATAATAATTTAGAAACTTTTTAGGCAGAAGGCTGCTTAATGCAGGGTGAAAGTCATGCCGAGGAGCTTTCTGCATTATTTTCATCCTGCACTAAGCTGCCACCTGTCTCCAAGACTGATATTTATACTGAATTTAAAGTCTGGTTTAGAGGGGTTTTACCGTACATGTATTTTTGAAATTCTATTTCTTTCAAACCAGATCTTAGCAACAACGTCGCACGACCATTGATTAAATTCACCAGGAAACATTGTAATGTCGCAATGGAATCGAATTTCTGCATTTGAATTTTGATCTACCCTAGAAATAGTACCATTGATGTTCGATATCTCATAGTAGTTCACAAAATGTTGAAAGTGTATCGAAATATCAACCGTGGCTGTAATAATCAAATAATTCTTTTCGGTTATGTGTCCATTTCATGTACTTCTCTATGAGCCTTCTTACCTGGGTCTCCTCTGTTTGCAAATGGTATAAGTGACTAGGCAAAAGGGGCATTTAACTCAGAATCCGACAATTATATATCGGACTTTTGTAAATACCACAGGAAGGGTATGGAACTTTCAGAATCCGACGACCTTATGTTGTAAAAAGACACCATGCTGTTTGAACAAAGGCGTTTGGATTGACAGTAGGTCATTGGTAAAATCTATTCATTTTATACTTGGAGATTTCATGAAAAATGGGTCTGTATAATTTGCATATTAAGTATGTACGTTCACTAGTCGTTGTTGCTTTTCACACCTTTGTAGCGTTTAAATAGAACCATGTAACACTTATATATTGGGACCCAAGCGGTGGCCGCGGGGAAAGAGCTGCGTCTATGAATCTCTAGGTCCTTGATTCGAATCACCTCAAAACCAAAAAAGATTCTAATATATTTTTTATTCTTTATCGTTTTTGATATTCTTTTCTCTAAATACATTTTAAAGCAAACAAACTAGAAAACATAAGCATGCCTCTTGAAACTTGTTATGGACTTTTTAAAACATTATGCTATATTAACATACAGTCCTGGTGTCAATAGTATGCATTTCGATGAAACTTAGAGGCAGGATCCAGACTTTGTGCTAGGACAACTATGAATTCGAAAGTACCATGTTCAATTTAAAATTGTCACCTGCTCATTATTTTGTGTATTGCATATATAATTATTTAGATTCAATAGAACCATGTAACAATTATATATTGGGACCCAAGCGGTGGCCGAGGGGAAAGAGCTGCGTCTATGAATCTCTAGGTCCTTGGTTCGAATCACCTCAAAACCAAAAAAGATTCTAATATATTTTTTATTCTTTATCTTTTTTGATATTCTTTTCTCCAAATACATTTTAAAGCAAACAAACTAGAAAACATAAGCATGCCTCTTGAAACCTGTTATGGACTTTTTAAAGCATTATGCTATATTAACATACAGTCCTGGTGTTGATAGTATGCATTTCGATGAAACGCAGAGGCAGGATCCAGACTTTGTGCTAGGACAACTATGAATTCGAAAGTACCATGTTCAATTTAAAATTGTCACCTGCTCATTATTTTGTGTATTGCATATATAATTATTTAGATTCAATTAGTCTATGCTTTGCATGGTTTTATTTTAAAATTGTCAAACATCTAGGATCCTGATCACAAACCGACACACACAATGTACAACTGGCAATAAGGTCACGATAACCTGCATAATATTTGAAAACTTAGTTTGTTTCAAAAGGAATTACTGCACAGTTCAAACTGACTATAAAAAACTCCCTGAGAATTTGAACAATAATTACATCAACAAAAACAATAGTTTAAAAAAGTACATGTATATAGACACAGAGCGCAAATGGAACGGATCCATGTAAGAAACTTGATTCCTGTTCTATGTTTATTCTAAATTTCAATACCTACTGAATATTCATGAACAAAATAGTTATAATGAAACATGAAAAGTGGAAATCCGTAACCATTTAAGAAAGGAATGAAAAAGATCTTTCAAATTCCATTAGCCAACAGAGCAGACCCTGATCAGACGACTTCTATAGGAGTCATCAGATCTGGGTCTACTCTGTTTACAAACGCGTGAAAAAACATTTATATGAAGGAAAGGGTTAAGTGTTCTAGCACCCAGTCTTTCCTCTCTACCAGTTTGTACAGCTGACTAAGTCAGTTTGGAAACATTTTTGCAACTTTAGATTAAACAGACATGGCAGCAAATAGTGAAAACCCTTCAAACGGGCCCATTAAGGAGATGTTTGATCTGGGTCTGCGCTATTTGCATAAGTGTGTTTGTCAAAATACCTAGGGTAATTAGGGTATCACTTGTAAATCTCTGAAATACATTCAAAAGTATAGATTTGTCACCTTTTACAATACAGTAAAACCCCTCTTAACCCGACTTCTAGTTGATAATAATTTAGAAACTTTTTAGGCAGAAGGCTGCTTAATGCAGGGTGAAAGTCATGCCGAGGAGCTTTCTGCATTATTTTCATCCTGCATTAAGCTAACACCTGTCTCCAAGACTGATATTTATACTGAATTTAAAGTCTGGTTTAGAGGGGTTTTACCGTACATGTATTTTTGAAATTCTATTTCTTTCAAACCAGATCTTAGCAACAACGTCGCACGACCATTGATTAAATTCACCAGGAAACATTGTAATGTCGCAATGGAATCGAATTTCTGCATTTGAATTTTGATCTACCCTAGAAATAGTACCATTGATGTTCGATATCTCATAGTAGTTCACAAAATGTTGAAAGTGTATCGAAATATCAACCGTGGCTGTAATAATCAAATAATTCTTTTCGGTTATGTGTCCATTTCATGTACTTCTCTATGAGCCTTCTTACCTGGGTCTCCTCTGTTTGCAAAGGGCATAAGTGACTAGGCAAAAGGGGCATTTAACTCAGAATCCGACAATTATATATCGGACTTTTGTAAATACCACAGGAAGGGTATGGAACTTTCAGAATCCGACGACCTTATGTCGGACTTCTGTTATAAAAAGACACCATGCTGTTTGAACAAAGGCGTTTGGATTGACAGTAGGTCATTGGTAAAATCTATTCATTTTATACTTGGAGATTTCATGAAAAATGGGTCTGTATAATTTGCATATTAAGTATGTACGTTCACTAGTCGTTGTTGCTTTTCACACCTTTGTAGCGTTTAAATAGAACCATGTAACAATTATATATTGGGACCCAAGAGGTGGCCGCGGGGAAAGAACTGCGTCTATGAATCTCTAGGTCCTTGGTTCGAATCACCTCAAAACCAAAAAAGATTCTAATATATTTTTTATTCTTTATCTTTTTGATATTCTTTTCTCCAAATACATTTTAAAGCAAACAAACTAGAAAACATAAGCATGCCTCTTGAAACCTGTTATGGACTTTTTAAAGCATTATGCTATATTAACATACAGTCCTGGTGTCAATAGTATGCATTTCGATGAAACGTAGAGGCTGGATCCAGACTCTGTGCTAGGACAACTATGAATTCGAAAGTACCATGTTCAATTTAAAATTGTCACCTGCTCATTATTTTGTGTATTGCATATATAATTATTTAGATTCAATTAGTCTATGCTTTGCATGGTTTATTTTAAAATTGTCAAACATCTAGGATCCTGATCACAAACCGACACACACACTGTACAACTGGCAATAAGGTCACGATAACCTGCATAATATTTGAAAACTTAGTTTGTTTCAAAAGGAATTACTGCACAGTTCAAACTGACTATAAAAAATCCCTGAGAATTTGAACAATAATTACATCAACAAAAACAATAGTTTAAAAAAGTACATGTATATAGACACAGAGCGCAAATGGAACGGATCCATGTAAGAAACTTGATTCCTGTTCTATGTTTATTCCAAATTTCAATACCTACTGAATATTCATGAACAAAGTAGTTATAATGAAACATGAAAAGTGGAAATTATTAGCCATTTAAGAAAGTAAAGAAAAAGATCTTTCAAATTCCATTAGCCAACAGAGCAGACCCTGATCAGACGACTTCTATAGGAGTAATCAGATCTGGGTCTACTCTGTTTACAAACGCGTGAAAAAACATTTATATGAAGGAAAGGGTTAAGTGTTCTAGCACCCAGTCTCTCCTCTCTACCAGTTTGTACAGCTGAAAAAGTCAGTTTGGAAACATCTTTGCAACTTTAGATTAAACAGACATGGTAGCAAATAGTGAAAACCCTTCAAAGGGCCCATTAAGGAGGTGTTTGATCTGGGTCTGCACTATTTGCATAAGTATGTTTGTCAAAATACCCAGGGTAATTAGGGTATCACTTGTAAATCTCTGAAATACATTCAAAAGTATAGATTTGTCACCTTTTACAATACAGTAAAACCCCTCTTAACCCGACTTCTAGTAGATAAGAATTTAGAAACTTTTTAGGCAGGTGGCTGCTTAATGCAGGGTGAAAGTCATGCCGAGGAGCTTTCTGCATTATTTTCTTCCTGTATTAAGCTTCCATCTGTCTCCAAGACTGATATTTATACTGAATTTAAAGTCTGGTTTAGAGGGGTTTTACCGTACATGTATTTTTGAAATTCTATTTCTTTCAAACCAGATCTTAGCAACAACGTCGCACGACCATTGATTAAATTCATCAGGAAACATTGTAATGTCGCAATGGAATCGAATTTCTGCATTTGAATTTTGATCTACCCTAGAAATAGTACCATTGATGTTCGATATTTCATAGTAGTTCACAAAATGTTGAAAGTGTATCGAAATATCAACCGTGGCTGTAGTAATCAAATAATTCTTTTCGGTTATGTGTCCATTTCATGTACTTCTCTATGAGCCTTCTTACCTGGGTCTCCTCTGTTAGCAAAGGGCATAAGTGACTAGGCAAAAGGGGCATTTAACTCAGAATCCGACAATTATATATCGGACTTTTGTAAATACCACAGGAAGGGTATGGAACTTTCAGAATCCGACGACCTTATGTCGGACTTCTGTTGTAAAAAGACACCATGCTGTTTGAACAAAGGCGTTTGGATTGACAGTAGGTCATTGGTAAAATCTATTCATTTTATACTTGGAGATTTCATGAAAAATGGGTCTGTATAATTTGCATATTAAGTATGTACGTTCACTAGTCGTTGTTGCTTTTCACACCTTTGTAGCGTTTAAATAGAACCATGTAACACTTATATATTGGGACCCAAGCGGTGGCCGAGGGGAAAGAGCTGCGTCTATGAATCTCTAGGTCCTTGGTTCGAATCCCGTCACAACTAAACGCAAATAGAAAAAGATTCTAATATTTTTTATTCTTTATCTTTTTTGATATTCTTTTCTCTAAATACATTTTAAAGCAAACAAACTAGAAAACATAAGCATGCCTCTTGAAACCTGTTATGGACTTTTTAAAGCATTATGCTATATTAACATACAGTCCTGGTGTCAATAGTATGCATTTCGATGAAACTTAGAGGCAGGATCCAGACTTTGTGCTAGGACAACTATGAATTCGAAAGTACCATGTTCAATTTAAAATTGTCACCTGCTCATTATTTTGTGTATTGCATATATAATTATTTAGATTCAATTAGTATATGCTTTGCATAGTTTTATTTTAAAGTTGTCAAACATCTAGGATCCTGATCACAGACCGACACACACATTGTACAACTGGCAATTAGGTCACGATAACCTGCATAATATTTGAAAACTTAGTTTGTTTCAAAAGGAATTACTGCACAGTTCAAACTGACTATAAAAAATAACCTGAGAATTTGAACAATAATTACATCAACAAAAACAATAGTTTAAAAAAGTACATGTATATAGACACAGAGCGCAAATGGAACGGATCCATGTAAGAAACTTGATTCCTGTTCTATGTTTATTCTAAATTTCAATACCTACTGAATATTCATGAACAAAATAGTTATAATGAAACATGAAAAGTGGAAAGCAGTAACCATTGAAGAAAGGAATGAAAAAGATCTTTCAAATTCCATTAGCCAACAGAGCAGACCCTGATCAGACGACTTCTATAGGAGTCATCAGATCTGGGTCTACTCTGTTTACAAACGCGTGAAAAACATTTATATGAAGGAAAGGTTTGAGTGTTCTAGCACCCAGTCTCTCCTCTCTACCAGTTTGTAAAGCTGAATAACTCAGTTTGGAAACATTTTTGCAACTTTAGATTAAACAGAAATGGCAGCAAATAGTGAAAACCCTTCAAACGGGCCCATTAAGGAGATGTTTGATCTGGGTCTGCACTATTTACATAAGTGTGTTTGTCAAAATACCTAGTGTAATTAGGGTATCACTTGTAAATCTCTGAAATACATTCAAAAGTATAGATTTGTCACCTTTTACAATACAGTAAAACCCCTCTTAACCCGACTTCTAGTAGATAAGAATTTAGAAACTTTTTAGGCAGGTGGCTGCTTAATGCAGGGTGAAAGTCATGCCGAGGAGCTTTCTGCATTATTTTCATCCTGCATTAAGCTGCCACCTGTCTCCAAGACTGATATGTATACTGAATTTAAAGTCTGGTTTAGAGGGGTTTTACCGTACATGTATTTTTGAAATTCTATTTCTTTCAAACCAGATCTTAGCAACAACGTCGCACGACCATTGATTAAATTCACCAGGAAACATTGTAATGTCGCAATGGAATCGAATTTCTGCATTTGAATTTTAATCTACCCTAGAAATAGTACCATTGATGTCCGATATTTCATAGTAGTTCACAAAATGTTGAAAGTGTATCGAAATATCAACCGTGGCTGTAATAATCAAATAATTCTTTTCGGTTATGTGTCCATTTCATGTACTTCTCTATGAGCCTTCTTACCTGGGTCTCCTCTGTTTGCAAAGGGCATGTGTGACTAGGCAAAAGGGCATTTAACTCAGAATCCGACAATTATATATCGGACTTTTGTAAATACCACAGGAAGGGTATGGAACTTTCAGAATCCGACGACCTTATGTCGGACTTCTGTTGTAAAAAGACACCATGCTGTTTGAACAAAGGCGTTTGGATTGACAGTAGGTCATTGGTAAAATCTATTCATTTTATACTTGGAGATTTCATGAAAAATGGGTCTGTATAATTTGCATATTCAGTATGTACGTTCACTAGTCGTTGTTGCTTTTCACACCTTTGTAGCGTTTAAATCTCTAGGTCCTTGGTTCGAATCCCGTCAAAACCACGGATCCATGTAAGAAACTTGATTTCTGTTCTATGTTTATTCCAATTTCAATACCTACTGAATATTCATGAACAAAAGAATGGCTTCATATTTCCACTTTTCATGTTTCGTTATATGAAACATGAAAAGTGGAAATAAGTAGCAATTCAAGAAAGGAAAGAAAAAGATCTTTAAACTTCCATTAGCCAACAGAGCATATCCTGATCGGACGACTCCTATAGGAGTAATCAGATCTGGGTCTACTCTGTTTACAAACGCGTGCAAAACATTTATATGAAGGAAAGGTTTAGTGTTCTAGCATCTCTACCAGTTTGTACAGCTGAATAAGTCAGTTTGGAAACATTTTTGCAACTTTAGATAACAGCTTGCTTAATCCTTACAATGCTGAGTGATGTTACGCTTGCAACAATTGACGTCTGCGTCAATTCTTCAATAAACTTTCTTTCATTTTATGCAAAAAGATGATCAAAATGACAACCAGTTTGGATCCTGATGAGACGCAGAATTATGTGGCCTCTCATCTGGATCCAAACTGTTTGCATAGGTAATCACAGTTTCGCCGCTAGCGTGCAAAGAGTTAAGCGTATGACCACTAGAGATTTTAGCATGATGTAACAGTTGCCCTGCACTACTGACCACCAGTGCGCTGTAACCTTTATACTGTAAAGAACGTACAGAAGAAGTCTATTTAACCCTTAATTTCCCCATATAAACTTGTTTTCATGCATCTGCAAATAGATTCGACCCAGATCAGACAGCTCGTTACCATAGGATTCAGGGTCTGCTCTGTTGCTAATGGATCCACCTTCCATATTTCATTATAAATATTTTGTAAGATTCCGGAACCGGATTGTAAGCCAAGCACTGCACATGCGCGTATTCTCTTAGGGGGATTCCCGCTAGGTAGCGCTCGTGCAATAGGGTTTTCCGCCATAGTTTGAGTCGCAATCCATTTTATAAGGATTTCGGCAAAAGCCGAAACCCTAAAAAGCACAAATGAGCAGAATGAATGACGCTTTGACTTGAAATATTATACTAAGTAACGGGAAATAGGAAAACAATTGTATGTTTTGCTCACACAATTGATTAGATCAATGACGTCAGAATCCTGTAGATCTCTAGGTGACCTTTGGAAAGCGATATGATACATTTTGTCCCTAACCAGTTCAACGCTATTGACGAATTAATGGTAAAACACTAAAACGTGAAAATAATAATAATAATAAAAGGATCTAAGTGTAATCAGGATTCACCCGGAATTGCTCCATGTTATAAGCCTTTATTCCATGAAATAAAGACATCATACATGTTAAATTTTAGCTCAAGTTTTATATTTGCGTATGTGTATAGATTCCTTAATCCATGGCAGAAACTGGAATTAGATAGTGTATATTATTTCAAATTCAAACAGAACAGACCCTGATCAGACGGCTCCTATAATAGCTACCCGACATGGGTCTTTTCTGTAAAGGCTTTAAAAACATACGAGTCGAAGCGAAATGGAACAATACCTACTTACATCACCGACGCTGACAGCAATTCTTTCAGATTAAAGTAGGCTAACAATGAAACGGTTCTTCAACATTATCATTCAACGCATTAACAAAAGCGTCATTTACTTCAATTGTTAACCTATTTATTCCCACAAATTATTTAATGAAGCCCGTCTAGATTTTACTTTGGAACCCGTCCATTTTTTGGCGTGGAGGGGGCATAGCAAAGAAAGTATTTGTTGGAAAGGGCCGTCGACATTGATGAGTTCAACAAACAGTGCAGATCCTGATCCATGCATTATGACCATTAGTTGAAACTATTTAACTTTTTACTCTACGAATATTCACTCCATGTGTTATGACCATTAGTTGAAACTACCGGTATTTAACTCTTTACTCTATGATTATTCACTCCATGTATTATGACCATTAGTTAACCATGTACAGTGAACCCTCGTTACAACGGAGGTGTTTGTTTCCAGGCGTTTTGCTGGTATAACGAGGTTGCTGTTATAACGAGCTTAAATATGAAAGAAATCATATGACCAAGTTGAAACTAGTACCAAATAGGGAATGCTTAATGCAGAACACAAGACGTGCAAAAAGCTCCCTTTGGAGCTTCTTGCACTTCTTGTGTTCTGCATTAAGCGACCGTTTGTCTTAATGGCACTATGCCTATTTATTCAGTGGTTGTTTCAAAGACTTATTAACCCTTCGCTTGCTATTCACGTCAATATACCTACCCGTAAATAGTGAAGACCCAGATGAGACAGCTTCTGCAGGAGCTGTCTAATCAGGGTCTGCACTATTTTCAAGTTGATTGTGCAACCAGTGCACTCCACAGCAGTGATTGCACAGCGAAATACTTGTACACAGTGAAGATATATGTAACTATACAACAGGGCATGGGTAAAGAAGGAGAAATGTATTTTAAAATTCAGCAAGCGAATGGTTGATATACTCAGCGTCACTAGAAAGTTACCACCCTACATACCCCTATATATTTTGAAATAGTAGAACCATATGCAAAATACTAGTACGATATCGTTCTTGATTTAAATGTGTAGTAACGGGCGCTTACATCGCCCCGATACGGTGCTCTCCTTTTCGACCACGGACTGCACGTGCAAATTAACGTTTTCGTGCAAAGTCGACATGTACTCGAAATTTATCACGAACCATTTGTGGTTTATGAAAGTTAGTGTTCATGCCAACATAAAGACGCTAAATTTCGTGAAAGATTTGCTCAAAATGGGACATTTGACAGACGCCCAACATCAGCAGGCCGTCGGTATGGTCGACGCTGGATTATCGTATCGAAACATAGCAGGTCGAATGGGGTGTTCTCACCAAACGATCATGAAACTCGTCCAGAGACACCATCAGACAGGGTCTGTGGGTGATAGGCCGCGCCCAGGACGCCCAAAGGTGACTGGCCGTCAAATCGTCCTCTCACACCTTCGCGACATGTTTCTGTCGGCTACAAAGACGGCACGGGATACACCAGGACTTCACAATGGTCGGTTTATAAGCGCATCTACTGTGTGCCGTCGCTTAAACGTCGACAAAAACCGGGTAAATTGGTGTACGTTGCACCGGAGATGGCTTAATCGGCAGTGGCAAGGTGTACTTTTTACCGACGAGTCCAGATTTTGTTTAGATATTGTCGACAGGCGAAAGAATGTATGGGGACGTCGGGGAGAACGGTATGCGGACTGTTGTGTGAGACAGGCTATGCGGTGGGATGGGACAGTGTAATAGTGTGGGCAGGCATCTCTTGGAGGCATAAAACACCACTCGTCGTGGTTGACGGAAATTTGACGACACAGCGGTATGTTGACAACATCTTAAGACCAGTTGTTAGCCCCTTTCTACAGACACACTGTGACGTTAACGTATACCAACAAGACACTGTCCGGCCTCATTCTGCAAGGTTAAAAGAGGGTTTCCTGAGAAACAATAATGGTCAGTACACTACTCTGGCCTGCTTACTCGCCAGATCCCATCCCTATAGATCATTTGTGGGATCAATTAGGACGTGCAGTGTATGACGGTCAACGCCACATCGGGAACCGTCAGCAGCACATCCAGGCCCTCATGGACGAATGGTAGGCTATCCCCCAGTACCGTATACGGCGTCTGATACAGAGTGTGTGGCGCAGAATCACCACAGCCCTTCGTGCACAAGGAGGCCATACCCGTTACTGAGGTTTGTGACTTTTGTTTTTCCGTTGACCTTCTTAAAGCAAAGAAGTGTCACATTTTTTGTTTCGGAAAAATATGTACTAAACCATGTTTATCATTTTTATAACACTTCACCGTATACAATATAAAAATGATTGCATCTATATGTAATGTAGTAAAGGAATTATGGGCATACATATGGGTGGTAACTTTCTAGTGACGGTGAGTATAATTTTGTTTCAATGTATATTGTAACGAATGTCGGTGTAATGAGAGTTCACTGTAAATACTTCACACTATTTAGTAAAGCAAGTGAATACATACCAATGCCAAATTGTATATAATAAGGTATTATATATTATATAAACGCTCAGCGCAGACCCTGATCAGACAGGAGCCGTCTGGTCTTTGTCTACTCTGTTTGCAAAGATGTCGAAGGGTGTATATCGGGCATCTATAGAATTAATGTCCCATTATCTTCCATGCGAAAAAAAATGAAAATCTCGATTTTGTTTCAAATCTCTAGCGAACAAGTCGCGATGCTCGCAAAATGTTTCATTTTGAAGAAATTAACGGGATTTACCACGGGAATCTCTAGTTGGACAGATCGTCCACTAAATGCAAACGAGGTACTGTAACTTGATAATTACGTGGATTCTGCTCTCTTAGAAAGTTAAAAAATGGCAGCTAAAATGAATGACGAGACGGTCCGCTGTTATCAGAGAACAGAAAAGGACAAAGATACGATAATGCAAGTCGAGACACATCGTACGTTTAAGCGGAACGTGGGGGAAATGGAAAACTGTTGAAGAACAATGAAGGCATTTAGCCTTTCATGAAAGTAAATATATATGTAAATGTATATGTAAATATATACACAGAGGCCCTGATTAGATACCTAAACTAAAATAATTTTAAGAATAATTCATTTGTCCACCAAAGCCTATGTTGTGACCGCTCTTTAGAATCATCTCTTCGAGTTTCGGTCTTCGTGCGGTTTAGTGGAGAAATGACGATTTTAGTATTTGAGTGTGCACATTTCTCTGTTGCTCCGTAAGTGCACTAGTCAAATATAAGTAAGTTTTAAAATTTTAATTACCTATGCAAACAGCTTGTGTCCAGATGAGAAGGCACGTGGCTTAGGGTCTCATTAGGATTTAAAATGTTTGTCATAGTAATTGTATTTTTAAAAAGAAATGGAAGCAAAAATAACATTATCAAAGAACTTATGTGTAACTTTCCAGTGTAACTTCTTTATGTCTCCACCAAACCCTATGTTGTGACCACTCTTTAGAATCGTCCCTTCGAGACGATTCTAAAGAGTGGTCACAACATAGGGTTTGGTAGAGAAATGGCGGTTTTAGTATTTGAGTATGCACATTTATCTGTAGAAATGACAATTTTAGTATTTGAGTATGCACATTTATATGTAGAAATGACGATTTTAGTATTTGAGTATGCACATTTATCTGTAGAAATGACGATTTTAGTATTTGAGTATGCACATTTATCTGTAGAAATGACGATTTTAGTATTTGAGTATGCACATTTATCTGTAGAAATGACGGTTTTAGTATTTGAGTATGCGCATTTATCTGTAGAAATGACGGTTTTAGTATTTGAGTATGCACATTTATCTGTAGAAATGACGGTTTTAGTAGTTGAGTATGCACATTTATATGTGGAAATGACGATTTTAGTATTTGAGTATGCACATTTATCTGTGGAAATGACGGTTTTAGTATTTGAGTATGCACATTTATCTGTGGAAATGACGATTTTAGTATTTGAGTATGCACATTTGTCCGTAGAAATGACGATTTGAGTATGCACATTTATCTGTAGAAATGACGAGTTTAGTATTTGAGTATGCACATTTATCTGTAGAAATGACGAGTTTAGTATTTGAGTATGCACATTTATCTGTGGAAATGACGAGTTTAGTATTTGAGTATGCACATTTATCTGTGGAAATGACGATTTTAGTATTTGAATATGCACATTTATCTGTAGAAATGACGAGTTTAGTATTTGAGTATGCACATTTATCTGTAGAAATGACGATTTTAGTATTTGAGTATGCACATTTATCTGTGGAAATGACGATTTTAGTATTTGAGTATGCACATTTATCTGTAGAAATGACGGTTTTAGTATTTAAGTATGCACATTTATCTGTGGAAATGACGAGTTTAGTATTTGAGTATGCACATTTATCTGTAGAAATGACGAGTTTAGTATTTGAGTATGCACATTTATCTGTGGAAATGACGATTTTAGTATTTGAGTATGCACATTTATCTGTAGAAATGACGAGTTTAGTATTTGAGTATGCACATTTATCTGAAGAAATGACGATTTTAGTATTTTAGTATGCACATTTATCTGTAGAAATGACGATTTTAGTATTTGAGTATGCACATTTATCTGTGGAAATGACGAGTTTAGTATTTGAGTATGCACATTTATCTGTGGAAATGACGATTTTAGTATTTGAGTATGCACATTTATCTGTAGAAATGACGATTTTAGTATTTGAGTATGCACATTTATCTGTAGAAATGACGATTTTAGTATTTGAGTATGCACATTTATCTGTAGAAATGACGATTTTAGTATTTGAGTATGCACATTTATCTGTAGAAATGACGGTTTTAGTATTTAAGTATGCACATTTATCTGTGGAAATGACGAGTTTAGTATTTGAGTATGCACATTTATCTGTGGAAATGACGAGTTTAGTATTTGAGTATGCACATTTATCTGTAGAAATGACGATTTTAGTATTTGAGTATGCACATTTATCTGTAGAAATGACGATTTTAGTATTTGAGTATGCACATTTATCTGTGGAAATGACGATTTTAGTATTTGAGTATGCACATTTATCTGTGGAAATGACGATTTAGTATTTGAGTATGCACATTTATCTGTAGAAATGACGGTTTTAGTATTTGAGTATGCACATTTATCTGTGGAAATGACGATTTTAGTATTTGAGTATGCACATTTATCTGTGGAAATGACGATTTTAGTATTTGAGTATGCACATTTATCTGTGGAAATGACGATTTTAGTATTTGAGTATGCACATTTATCTGTGGAAATGACGATTTTAGTATTTGAGTATGCACATTTATCTGTAGAAATGACGATTTTAGTATTTTAGTATGCACATTTATCTGTTGCTCTGTAGTACATATCGATAATTTCTCTTTTCGCAAAAAGTTGTAATTACTGTTAAATTTCATTGGAGGGGTTCAGCGAAACCAATTCTTCGTGGAAACAAACTATATTTTGCATGCTATAACAAGAAATTAATCTAATTAATATTCATGACGTTATTATATTTTACATGAATATTCATGGAGGAAATGGTAAAAGAGTGACCATAGCTATTCTGTATTTGAACCAGGCCTCAGTTCAGCATACATATGCTACCTCTTTCACTGACATTTTGTTTCGTGTTTTTGGGTATGTGAGCTTGCTTAGTAAAGTTCTTTAATTTCATAAACAAACAGAGCAGACTCTGACCAAACGGCTCCTCTAGGAGCCGTTTGATCTGGGTCTACTCTGTTTGCAAAGGCGTAAAAAGGCGTTTTTATGAAGGAAAGTGTACTTTTACGGTCTATTATCGGGGCATTCATCTTTCATTTGTACCTAAGCAATATTAGTGCGAGTGTCAATGGAATAAATTTGAACTGTTTACGACAGAACGAATTGATTCTTCGAACCGTTATGCACATTTAATGTTTAGATTAAAGTATTTGATTGTTTTTGAAAGCACGTACAAACCCAGTATGTTTCAGAGACATATTAACCATCTGAACATAAAAGATATACGATTCTTAGACTTTACGAATGAATCCAGTATTTCATCAAATAAACGTATTTTAAAAGTCATTCTACTATTACCTGAAAGAAACGCGTTTACACGTACATGTCCCTAGCTCTGTAGGAGCCGTCTGACCAAGGTCTGCTCTATATGAGCCGTCTGACCAAGGTCTGCTCTATATGAGCCGTCTGACCAAGGTCTGCTCTATATGAGCCGTCTGACCAAAGTCTGCTCTATATGAGCCGTCTGACCAAGGTCTGCTCTATAGGAGACGTCTGACCAAGGTCTGTTCTATAGGAGCCGTCTGACCAAGGTATGCTCTATATGAGCCTTCTGACGAAGGTCTGCTCATATGAGCCGTCTGACCAAGGTATGCTCTATATGAGCCTTCTGACCAAGGTATACTCTATATAAGCCGTCTGACCAATGAGCCTTCTGACCAAGGTATGCTCTATAGAAGACGTCTGACCAAGGTCTGTTCTATATGAGCCGTCTGACCAAGGTCTGCTCTATATGAGCCGTCTGACCAAAGTCTGCTCTATATGAGCCGTCTGACCAAGGTCTGCTCTATAGGAGACGTCTGACCAAGGTCTGCTCTATAGGAGCCGTCTGACCAAGGTATGCTCTATATGAGCCTTCTGACGAAGGTCTGCTCTATATGAGCCGTCTGACCAAGGTATGCTCTATATGAGCCTTCTGACCAAGGTATGCTCTATATGAGCCGTCTGACCAATGTCTGCTCTATATGAGCCGTCTGACCAAGGTCTGCTCTATAGGAGACGTCTGACCAAGGTCTGCTCTATAGGAGCCGTCTGACCAAGGTCTGCTCTATACGAGCCGTCTGACCAAGGTATGCTCTATATAGGAGTCGTCTGACCAAGGTATGCTCTATAGGAGTCGTCTGACCAAGGTCTGCTCTTTATGAGCCGTGTGACCAAGGTCTGCACTATATGAGCCGTCTGACCAAGGTCTGCTTTATAGGAGACGTCTTACCAGGGTCTGTTCTATAGGAGCCGTCTGACCAGGGTCTACTCTATAGGAGCTTTGTTACCAGGGTCTGCTTTATAGGAGCCGTGTGACCAGCGTCTGTTTATACTTGTAGGAGCAGTCTGACCAGGGTCTGCTCTATAGGAGCCGTTTGACCAGGGTCTGCTCTGATGGTGTATTAAATTATATGCCTAGGATTCTACAGTTTATGCCACGTCCATACATCTGTTCATATGCCATTATGAAAATTCATTTAACCATTTACTCCATGAATATTCATGTAAAAATAATGACATCATGAATATTAATTTCAATACTTCTGCCGGCAGGTCTCTTTATTCTGTGACCTTCCGTACGACCTTGCACCTTCACAGTGTCACTATTTTTCAAACATTTGATGTCGATTAAAGCAGATGTATCCTTATAGTTTTACAACATCTCAAACAGCACCAACGATTACAGCAGATGTATCCTTATAGTTTTACAACATCTCAAACAGCACCACCGCTATTTGCTGCCACTAGATTGTATTCTTTATTGATAAATACTGTGTAATGATCATTTAAAGGCATAGGACCGACGGTTGTGATCGAGTGGTTAACGCGCTCGACTACAATACCAAGGGTCCCAGGTTCGACACCCCCTCCAGAATAAGTCCTTCGGACGAGACTTTATAAACCGATGTATCGATGCTTTATATAGGGCATCTTAAAGAAATAGTCTATCGATTGTAAGAGTATAGGGTATCGCACCGAGGTTTCTCTTTATTCTTTCCTCCCCCATCTCTGTCTCTCTCTCTGTCTCTCTGTCTCTCTCTCTGTCTCTCTGTCTCTCTCTCTCTCTCCGTCTCTCTCTCTCTCTCTCTGACTCTCTCTCTCTCTCTGACTCTGTCTATCTGTCTATCTGTCTCTGTCTCTCTCTGTCTCTCTCTCTCTCTCTGTCTGTTCCTTTCTCTCTCCGTCTCGCTCTCTCTGTCTCTCTCTGGGGCGTCCAATAGCCCACAGCTGGCAGAAACAGACGTTAAGCAGCACAACCAACATCAAAAGTCTTCGGGGAAGCTTCCATTAACATTTTACAAGAAATAAGTGTACTTGCAATGGCAAACAATTAGACCCAGATCAGACGGTTCCTAGAGTAGTTCGCTGATCAAGATCTTCACTTTTTGCCATCCCAACTCTTCTAGGAATGGTCTTTAACCCTTTCCATATCCAGTATTCATGAAAGAAATGACACCATGAACATTCACTACCTGAAGCTTACATTATAATGTAAACTTTTTAAGGATATTTTTTGCTTTTACAAAAACTGTAGAATCAGATCTGTATAATGTCAAAAGCAAACAGAGCAGACCCAGATCAGATAGCTCCTATAGGAGCCGTCTGATCTGTGTCTACTCCGTTTGCAAATGTGTGAAAATGCGTTTATATGAAAGAAAGGGTTAACAATTTTAAACTGAATGCACCCTATACACTGATTGACCCTTTCAGCCCGAGGAACACATTCACTGTCATTTGCAAACAATGTAGACCCAGATCAAAGGGCTCCTAGATGAGCCCTCTCGTCTGGGTTTGCAGTGTTTGTCAGTGCTCCTATAGGAGCGTTCTGTTTTACTTTCACCTTGCTTTAAGCAGCCACCTGCCTTTAACACAAAATAGTTGATGTAATTTAGTGGCCGTTATAGAGAGGTTTTATTATACATGTATACTAACAGACTATATAGTTAACATCACTGGTGGGTTATTTTACACTGATAGTTCAGGGTTGACAAGCTTCAAATTCTAGTAGTCAAAGAGTGAAGAAAATGTAACCCAAAACAAAATCTAAATCATAGTTGCCATCATCCTGACTATGAATTATCATTATTTCCAGTTAAATATTCCGTTTTGCCCTTTAACTGCATTACGCTGTCAATATCTCCTAATTTAGACCGTATACCGTGATATAGTATGTGGCAGGAAAGATATTAACAGTCAAACACTAATTTTAGTTTCCTCTGTAAATGTAATAGATTTGGCAAGCTAGATGAAAAAGTTTTGACAAGCGATGATGATGAGAGTTTATTTGCGTTTACTGCACCGAGGCACAGTAAATATTATTTTGTGTCATTGCAGAGTTAACCCTATACTCCATAAATACGCCTTTCTACGCCTTTGCAAACAGAGTAGACCAAGATCAGACGGCTCCTATAGGAGCCGTCTGATCAGGGTCTGCTCTGTTTGCTTATGACATAATACAGATTTGATTCTAGACTTTCTGTCTTGTTTATATATTATAGTTTACTATATTCATATATTGTGATAAAAAGACAGTTAATTAATATGCATGGTGTCATCAATTCTTACATGAATGTGCATGAAAGAAAGTAGATAGATTTGCGTCTCCTTCACATCAAGAGTGAGTGTCGGTATGGGTAAGGACGGGACAGACAACTGTCCCGACTGTTATGCTTGTCTGATTGACGGGACAGACAACTATCCCGACTGTTATGCTTCTCTGATTGATGGGACGGACAACTGTCCCGACTGTTATGCTTGTCTGATTGATGGGACAGACAGCTGTCCCGACTGTTATGCTTGTCTGATTGAAGGGACGGACAACTGTCCCGACTGTTATGCTTGTCTGATTGAAGGGACGGACAACTGTCCCGACTGTTATGCTTGTCTGATTGAAGGAACGGACAACTGTCACGACTGTTATGCTTGTCTGACTCCCTTCGCAGATTTGGGATCATTTTACAGAGTTGAAGTCCCAGTTAATACTGTGCTTATTCGTACTTACATACATAAAAACATACATACATACATACATACATACATACATACATACTAATTGTGCTAAGTATTCGGACACGTCTCCAAACTTAGGTTCTCCGAGGAGCATTTTGATCAAGATCTACACTATTTGCCATTATATGTCTGAATAAAAAATATCGAAATGGTGCTAAATTGACTTACATAAAGTGTAATTCAGCTTTGCAATTGAATCTGGCAAATTAGATACATGAGAATGGTCTTAGATTAGACTCAGAAGTGTTATAACATTGGGCCCAGGCTCAATTCTCTTTGAAAGGACCTCTAAAGCCGTTGACGTAGCGACAGGGGCTAACTAGTACGAAGACAGTAGATCCTTGCTGAGGCAGATGTGCAATTACAAAGACAAATTACGAAACATTTTATAAATGTGTTACACATAAGTTTACTGTTTTGAATTATGTAAACGTTGTAATTTTCTTCTTTAGAGGAACGTGTCTCTGTCCGTCCTATTGCTCCAAACAACCATAAGATGTTTGATTTAGATGCTTTTCTGTAGGGACACAATGGTACCACTCTTAAGCCATGGATGCAATCGACTACTGTATTACATTGCATGAAGGACAGAGAAAAATTAGCCTTATTAGATTTATGTCACAGTACTGTTGACAAATTAAGCCCTTGCTTCCTTCAGTATAAAAATAGAGACAAAACTGTCCAACAATTTGATTTATTCAGTCGCAAGTACTTCAACTTTGAGAATAATTTGACTGTTTGAAGTTCACATAACTGCGAATTGAGAGATGGGTTCGTGGCATTCGCGTCATGTAATGTTATTACCAAACCAGATGATGAGGGCATGCTGAAACTCTAACATGCTGTAATACCGTGTTTTGTGACTGACAACTTTTCACCGTTTTCTGGTGCAGCTGGCAAATGTATTTTGAATATTGGAAGTGTCATCTCTACTGTAGGAACTCGGATAATTTACAGTACAATTATTGATTACCCCTGTCAACCCTGAATTATGAGAGTGGAACAGCCCGTCAGTGTTTAACTATAGACTCCACTCTGTAGGAAAGGCCAAGAAAACATAGAAGATTTTGTATGCCAAACAGTGCAGACCCTGATCAGAGGGCTCCTCTAGGAGTCCTCTGATCTGGGTCTACACTGTTTGCAAATGACAGTTCATGCGTGTACCGGATTGAAAGGGTTGAAGAAAACGAACGTTAATGATTTTGTAATTAGTTCACCATGCTGCGTAAAACAAGTAGATTACATTGTGTGAAGATACCCCACTTACCTTAAGTATAAGAACACCAATTGCACCACCCCATCCACACACCATACTCTCCGTTTGGCTTGGTAACGTAGAATTAGACTGATAGCTTAGCGAATAATAAAGATCCTGGTCAAACTGTTCTTACAAGAGCAGTTTGATCCGGGTCGGCTTTATAATATTTATTATTAACCCATTTATTCCCATGTAATTTAAGGAATACCGTCCAGATCCTACTTTCGAATCCATCCATTTTTCACGGGGAGGGGGAGATGGGCAAAGCAAACTGTTTGCTGGAATAAGCCAATGACATTGGTTGGTTCAGCAAACAGTGCATACCCCAATTAGAGAGCTCCTTCAGGATCTGGAGCTACACAGTTTACATATATCCATTTTAATCATTTCTTCCATTAATACGCCTTTCTACATCTTTGCAAACAGAGTAGACCCAGATCAGACGGCTCCTAGGGGAGCGGTCTGATCAGGATCTGCTCTGTTTGCTTATGACATAATACTCATAGATATGCTTCTACACTTTCTGTCATGGCCAAATATTCCAGTGATCATATGCTATCATAACAAATTAATCTAATTAACATTCATGACGTCATTATTTCTTACATGAATATTCATGGAGGAAAGGGTTAAAAGTGTCACTTGGCACTAATGAGCTAAGTATTCCTGTTTGAATACTTAGGGTAATTATAGGGCATGCAGCGCCTGGTATACAATTACTAGTATATTGCACTTTCGCGTGATGCCCACTTCCCATTCGATTGATTCCGGTATTTCCTATTATATGGCGAATTGCTGCCAATTATGACGGATAGGGTAGTAGTGATTTGTTTATGGGCTCGCGCAGAGGATGACATTTTACCTGATACATATTCATGTAAGAAATAATAATGAATGAATATTAATTAGCTGACTTTTTATGATGGCATTATTAACAAGGGAATACTTGTTAGCATTGCTGAAAGTATAGAATCGGATCTATATTATTTCATTTGCAAACAGTGCATACTCTGATCAGATGGCTTCTACAGGAGCCGTCTGATATCGGTCTGCTTTATTTGCAAATGTCTCAAAAGGCATATCTATAAAAAGGTTAAGGTCTGAAATACAGACAGAGTCTAACTGGTGCAAATATAGCACATCGTTTTAGGCAAATGATGATTAAAATGTTTGTAATTACCAGCACAAATAACGGAAATTTGATTTCGCTACCACATTTTGCCGTCTGCAAACTTTGTTGTCTGCTTCACCACTCTTTAGAATTGTCTCCAAGAGACGAGTCTAAAGACTGGTCACAACATAAGGTTGGTGGATAAAAGACGAGATTATCATTTGCTTTCGCACCTTTATCTACATGTATACGTCATATGTATATGGTTCATCATACATTAATCTAACCCCAACATGAGACTCACTCTGCGTGCTCGCTTCACAAATGGTTTACTATGGCTTTAAGCCATGTTTTGACCACTATACTTTTATATAAAGTAATACCACTTTCACTTTCGCATAAATGAAACGTTTCGAAAGCATGAACATTTGTTATGGGTATATTGCGTTGCCCATGTCGACCGACCCTTCTGTTCGTGGGCGGTTGACCAAATGGTGTCCGATCAATAACTAGAGAACGCTTTGACCAAATACCATGGAACTTGGTAGAGATTTTGGACATGATGAATAGATGACTTCTATTGTATTGAGGCATGGTGTTCCAAATGACAAGTTCACTCTGACCGTGAACAGAAATATCAGTTTCATTCAATAACAGATGAATGCAACGATATTCAAAAATTAGTACCCTGTTTGGTCTTGACTAGCAGATGTTTTAGGTCAATGGTCAATGCCAATGTAAACCTTGTATACAAAATGGTTCTGATCCATAACTAGGGATCGGATTAACATCACTTCCTCAAACTTGTTAAAGAGAAGATTGCCTCTATTTTGTTGAAGCCTGGTGGATCAAAGGTCAAGGTCACCATGACATTGAACGCGAACATCTTTTCTGCTCCATAACATAGGAAAGACATACATCATCGTCAGAATTGGCAGGCTGCACGGCCATGGGTACCCAATTGATTTTAACCCCCCAAAGTCAGTCAGTCTGTCAGTCCGTCCGTCCGTTAGTCCCTTTTCGTGTCCGCTCTGTAACTCCTACATACATAGGTGGATTTCAAAATAACTTGGTACAAATTTTAACCAACTTAAGGCAACCAGGTTCATATCTCAAAGGTCAATGTCATACTCAGGATTAAAGTTCAAAACTGGGGACATTTTGTCGTGTCCGCTCTGTAACTCCTACATAGTACATACATAAGTGGATTTCAAAATAATCTAGTACAAATATTACACACGTTAAGACGATGTGTCGTGATAAAAACCAGGTTCCTATCTTAAAGGTTAAGGTCACAATCAGGGGTCAAAGTTAAAAAATTGGGACGTTTTGTCGTGTCTGATCTATAACTCCTACATACATGAACGGATTTCAAAATATTAACCTTGTACAAATGTTTACCACATTGTGATGATGTGTCGCGATACAGAACCAGGTTTCTATGTCAAAAGTCAAGGTCAGAATATGGGGTCAAAATTAAAAAATGTGGAAAATTTGTTTTGCCCGCTGTGTAACTCCTACATACATGACTGGATTTCAAAATATTCTGGTACAAATGTTCATCACCTTAAGAGGATGTGTCGCGTAAAAGAACCAGGTTCCCATCTTTAAGGTCAATGTCACAATCCGGGGTCAAAGTTGAAATTGGGACATTTTATCGTGTCCGCTCTCTAACTCCTACATACATAAGTGGATTTCAGAATAACCTGGTACAAATGTTCACCGCCTTGAGACAATGTGTGTCGCGAAAAAAGGACCAGGTTCTTATCTCAAAGTTGAAAAATGGCGACATTTTGTCGTGTCCACTCTGTAACTCCTACACACATGAGTGGATTTCAAAGGAACCTGGTACAAATGTTCATCACCTGGAGACGGTGTGTGTCGCGAAAATAACATGGTTCCTGTGTCATAGGTCAAGGTCACAATCGGGGTCAAAGTTAAAAAAAAATGAGCCCCTCTCTATATATTTTTATGTTTTCTTGAACATTGTTTTACATAAAAACAATGTTGAAATAGCTTCTACAATATCCTAAATGCGATATGGTCCAGACTAAGGTCATGGTGTCAAAGGTCAAACCCATAATGAACATAATGAAACAGTTTGACTCCTGGCCCGATGTTATAAAACATTTTATTTGAGTCTGATATAATCTCAACCTTCCCCTTGATCAATCAGATACTTGATAATGAATACAGACTCTGACTCAGAAGTGTTATAACTTCGGACCCAGGTGAGACGCCGAGTTGGTGGATCCAAAATGTTGGCATTTGTAACCACAATACTACAGAAATTCTGAAAGTTGGAGATCATTCGAAAGCAAAAGTAGCAACGCGAAAAAAGAAAAGTGCAGACTCGTTTTTATTGAGTCTGTTCATGAGTAGTAATTAAAGTGCAACACTACTCACACCCCCTTGTATTGCACCGGCTTAAGCAGTATTCAATTTTCACACTAGAACACTGAAACTTGTCATACCGAAGTACCAGAAAATATAACAACACTGAGAATGAAGTACGTGGAGATTTTTTATGGCCGCCACACGAGCACTTAACACCTGCTGTTGTGAAGTACATAAATTCTTAGGCTTAAACTAGTGTTACAGAAAAATATGATATCGATCAATTTGTGTCTCCTGCTTTAGCAGGGTGCCACTAATGGGTAATTTCCTCGTCGTCTGTCCGACGTCTGTCTGTCTATCTATCCGACGTCTGTCTGTCTATCTATCTACTCGTCTGTCTATCCATCCGTCTCCCAGTCCGTCTATCCTTCTGTCTGCCACGCTCGATTTGCGCCATGCATGCGACACCAACTTAGCTGGGTGACACGGATCACTTCCACAATCACTGGGGGGAAACGTATCCCGGATATTGCTACTAAATGAGCTGTATTTTGACGCAACGGAGAGAACAGGAGGGCAACGAGGGTAAGTAAATGCGTATTTTCTCTTAATTAGTTTTTTCGGCAATTGATAGGTGGTGCTTTAGATTCACCATACTCATATTATACACGCTATATACATGATTTGGAATCAAACAATGCAAACGATGGGGAAAATCACAAAATGAACGCCGTGCTCGCGAAAGAATGCATAACCCTCTCCCAGATTTTTTTTATGTTACTGAAAGATGGAATCAAAATATAACATTCTGAATTGAGCGATCGCTTTGAATATCGTTCAACTATGTATACTTAAAATTTCAGTCATATTGCTTCAGGTTTGCCCAAAATATGGCCACAAACGAATAGTCGGTTAGTCACTATTAGGTGTACTGGGGATTGATAAACGGTGTACTGGGTATTGCATATTGTCTAAATTTGGTGTACTGGGGATTGTACATTACACTTTAGTTGTTTTTTTGCTTATTCACCAGCATAATAATTTGAAAAGACCTCTGAAAAGGTTATTCAGGCAATATTCTTCTTTTTTCATCATAAAGTAGTGTTTAAAGGTCTAGTTTTGACTTGATGGGGTGTTAATTGGAATGTTTATTGTGGTTGGGTCCCAACATGCTTGATAGTTATTACATCATATTAACCCATATCCTCCAGTACTTTCGTCTGCTTTGAAATTGCCGTCTGCAAAACAATATTTAGATCTAAACACGATTTGTACATACATCAGATGCTGTATGCTATGCTACCTCTGATCTGGATCCAAACTGTTTGCAAATAACAGTCAAGTGGCCACCAGCAGAATAAGGATAAACTGCAACTAACCCTTATCCTGCTGGTCGTGTCCTGTTATTTGCAAACAGTTTTGGATCCAAATCAGATGCTGCATAATGCCGCGTCTGATCTAGATCCAGGCTGTTAGATTTGAAATACGTTTGTATCTGAGACCTTGAATTAAAATATGTACATATATTGCTGCATGATAGATTAGATAGATTTTATTCAGGAAAAAGGGCATTTGCCCAACATACCACATACAAATATCATATTAACATGTAACAAACACATATCTCAATACCAGTAAATGAAATGTAGTTACATGTAATATACATAAATCAATCAATGGTCAATGGCGGTCTAAGATTCAAACATCTATAGATCAATCAATTGGGAGATAACAAAACACATCTACAAAATTTTATTTGAGTTATCCCCCTTTCATCGACTCTAAATTTCTAAATATGCCCGGTATAAAGCTGTATAATGAGTTTACTATGCACCCAATTTTCTACTAATAATTAGCGATATCAGTTAATATAATGTTAACTTCCGTAATAAAGTTTCGAGAGAGAAGGACAGTGTATCAAATACCATAGTAAGTACTGTTCCTTATTTCAAATGCTTTAAAAATAAATAGCGCTAAGTTCCTAAGAGTACCTTCATTTTCAGTTTTTAACAATTCAATAAATTTCAC
Source organism: Azorinus chamasolen (assembly GCA_963576725.1). Lineage (NCBI taxonomy): Eukaryota > Metazoa > Mollusca > Bivalvia > Cardiida > Solecurtidae > Azorinus > Azorinus chamasolen. The sequence goes on along the minus strand of OY755239.1, from coordinate 62,805,280 downwards.
CATATTTGGTCGTTTCCAATAATACTGTTTAATATACAATTTTCGCAAATTAGCATACAAAGGACATTCGAGCAGAAAGTGGTATTCGTCCTCTAAATAATTGCATGACTGTCATTTTCTTTCATTATACGGGATTTTCTTTGGTTTGTGCCATCTTCCTGCTTCAACTTCTAACCTATGTGCTGAAACACGAAAGCGAGTAAGTGCTATTCTAAACTTGTCAACTTTAATGCAATTCAGATATGACCGAAATGAAAAATCACAAAATATCCTATATGTTCTTGCCCTAGTTGAGTTTTCCAAATCACTATTCCACACTTGTAAATAATTATCTTTAAGTCTTTGTTTAAAAATTGAGAGAAATAACTGTACATGTTGAACACCTTGGTTTAACCAAACATTATAAAAACCCAGATTCTCCAGTAAATTTTTAATTGATCTAGCCCATGATTTCTTCTCAGGATAATATTCTAAATCACTTAACATCATCTTATAAACCTGTTTTATATATTTTTCATTTGAGCAGTTAATTATTTTGAACCAGTATTTTATAACTCTTACTAGTCTTTTTAATTTAAGAGGATGTCTACCAAGCTCTCCATATATAAAACTATTCTGCGTTTGACACCTTACACCCAGTATTTGTTTACAAAATTGTAAATGTAACCTTTCTATTTTGTCCGACTCATTTACGCCCCAAACTTCACTTCCATATAAAAGAATTGGCTCAATGAGTTTATCAAACAAATCTAATTTATGACTAACTGACATATTCGGAAACTGTATCATATAACATTTAAGCTTAAAAACTGCCTTCAGTGCTTGTCCATACAGTGCTTCATAAGTTCCATTAAAAGAACCCCTGTTGTGAAAATAATTCCAAGGTATTTGAAATGGTTTACTATTTCTAGTGTTTCTTCTTTGTAAGTAAAACATATGTCCTGCTTAATTCTTCCCCCTTTTCTAAATATAATGACCTTCGTTTTGCTTATATTAACGTGTAGTTTCCACTTGTCACAGTATTCTTCCAGTAATTTCAAACCATATTGCAATCCATTTTCATTTTCAGAAATTAAGACTATATCATCGGCATATAACAGTAAGAATAATTTAAGCATACCAATATCAACACCTTCAAAACCCTTTGTTATAAAAAACTCTTCAATATCATTTAGATACATGGAAAAAAGAAATGGAGAGAGGCTCTCTCCTTGTCTGACACCTAGTGTACTAATAAAACTATCACTTAATTGGTTATTGTGTTTGACCTTACAAGAGGTTTTAACATTTTCATATATTGACATTACTATGTTCAGTATATTTCCACATACACCCAGTTTTATAAGCTTGTACCAAATAATATCTCTGACAATACAATCAAAGGCTTTGGTATAATCTATAAATACTGCAAACAGCTTTTTATTTTTATTTAACAAATGGTTAATTAAACCATGGAGAATAAAAACATTGTCAACCGTACTCATATTTTCCCGGAAACCAGCTTGTGCTTCAACATAAACATTATATTTTTCTGCCCACTGTGTCAGCCTAGTATTTAAAACTTTAGTGAATAATTTACCTAGAGTACTTAAAAGTGTTATTGCTCTGTAATTTCCTGGCTCATTTTGATCTCCTTTTTTATGTAGAGGAACAATAAAACCCTCTGACCAACTGTTTGGAAAATAGCCAACACTAAACAGTTTATCAAACAAAACTGTTAAACAATGTAAAAAAGAAAAATTATTTGCACCATGCATAAACATTTCATTCAATACCAAGTCTGGTCCAGCTGACTTACCAGTATTTAGCTCACTACAAGCTTTTAAAACCTCATCCACCTGTATGTTAACATTTAGTTCATCAAACATGCATTGCAATTCTCCTTGTACATACCTTTCATTAAATAACAGAAATTCCTCATCAGGTTGAAAAAACACAGAATCAGGATCATTTATTGATTTAAAATACCTTGCAAAAGTGTCTGTGCTAATCTTACATGTTGTTGTATTCTGTCCACACATACCCTTTAGTAATTTCCAATAATCTTTGGCATTTTTGTACCTTAAATTTTCAAGCTTTCTAGTTTGCAATTGTTCATAATTATACTTTTTACTTCTTATCATACTTTTATACTTGCTTCTTGCACTAACCATACACTCTCTATTTTCATTGGACCTATCTTTTCTGTAAAAGTTTAAAGAATTGTAGAAATCAGACTGACACATTTTGCATTCTGCATCATACCATGACTGTTTTTCTTTACTATGTATATTACATCTAGACTTATTTGGAGAAATATGTTTCTTAAAAAGTGGATCACAAATATTCTCTATACAGGAGTAAAATTGATTTAAATTTGCATCAAGCTCTTCTGTAGTACATGCCAAATTAATATCAGTACACAAATAATCCATCTTACTACAATTTTCCACTGAACTGAGTGAGCTTAAAAATAAATATGTTTTATCATTGTCCCATTTATATGTATGATTTAAGCTTTCAGCACCACATGCAATATTTGCATCACAGTTTTCATCAGAACCATCTACAGTATAAGTATTACTTGCTTTAATAGAAAAACTTACAACCACATGGTCAGATAAAATATTGGCTTCATGTACCTTGAAATTATCAATAAAATTAAACAACTCTTTTCTGCATAATACCAGATCAATTACACTGCTTCCTTGTGAAGTTATACATGTATATTTCCCCATCTTATCATAATCCTTCCTCCCATTTAATATTCTAAGCCCTGTAGCTTTACACATGTCTAACAATAGTTTACCATTTTCATTTATACACTTATCATATGATCTTCTGGGTAAAACCTCATCCTCTATGTAATCATCAGGTAGCAAACCAAAATTCATTAAAGATTCATTTTCAACATAATCTGCTCTTTCTCCAGTTCTAGCATTAAAATCTCCAGCTAAAAGAAAATGACAATTATTATTATATTGATTTTGGTAAAAGTACATATCATCAGCTATTAGATCAAACACATTTCTGGTAACAAACATTTCTCTACTACTACCAGTTGGTATATTGTAACACAAACAAACAAGTAAATCATCATCACACCCAACTCTACCCCCTTTTATTTTAAACCAAATAATGCTATCATCAACATGCTTTAAAAACTCCACATGATTCTTCAAAGTATCTTTTATATATACTATTAACCCACCACTATTCCTTTTTGTCCCCTTCTGTTTACAGTTTCTATTTAAAGTGAAAGTAGAAAAGCCATGTACACCCGGATTAAATACGTCACTTAGCCATGTTTCTGTGAATAATAAAATATCATTACTATCAAACATATCTATCATGTAATCATCATCAAGTTTCGAATATCTATTTCCAACTAACCCCTGTATATTCAAACAACAAACTCTAATATCAGTTTCCCTTCCCTCACGCCTGTCCTATTTCTCCTTCGCCCCTTCACAAACCTGATCTATATTTACACATGCTCGGTCATTGCTAACGTCATTACTACTATTTGATTGGACGGGAGATGACACACTTTTCTCTAGTCTATTTGTGGAATTTGACCTCGTGTTCTGTGTGCGTGTATTCCCCGAATGTCTACCATGATATGGGTTTAGCATCTATCAATTAGAACCCTACTGTGCTAACTGACTTCCGGTAAAGGGGCAGTTATGAACCCCTATAATAGGTCTTTAAGCGTTGTTAAAATATGCCCTATCCATCGATGTAATTTAGCAGGGATCGGATAGCCTGAAAACGTTAGTTGTAATATTCTAGCAATACATATTCTTTATGTACAGTGTCATATTGAGACAGAAAATGATTTTCAAACTATTTTATATGAAAAAATGCATTAAAAATTGTTTGTTTATTTGTTTCAGATATTACGTCTCTTTAACAATTTTTCAGTCAATATCTTTCTGCAGTTGCCCCTTCAATCATTCCCGAGTGTCATGCCACTCAATTACGTCTAACTAAATACTTAAACCACAGTCACATGTAAATAATTCATGGAGGATGTCATTTTGCTAAATAATTCGTCTACACAATTCCCTAAGAAAGCGGTGAGTTATTTGACATTTTGCAGAAATAGCTTACAGGATTGCCTCCTTGAATTTGTATACATATTATTTCATAATTATGATTTGAATACCGAATTATCGACGTTTGAATAACATAACTTTTCGCATTGTTTAAATATTCCACATGAAAGTTCGGACTCGTAGCTTAGATTAAATTGTCCCGTAGATGAGGATGCCAATATCAAAGTATTTCTACACAAGTTTTCAAACGTAAAGTAAGTTTAGATTATGCCAGTATAATACAAATCTATTTAGAAATAATAAATGGTTCAATAAAAACAAGATTGGCAACATATTAATGGCAATTTTTTGTAGATTTTTGTAGAATTTTTTTCACTACTATATTTACTTTTATTTTTGTTAACTCACGAACATGTTTACTTGGTATTTCTTCTACAAAAAGAGCAAACATTCACTTCATTGCATTTATTCCTATTGCCCGATCTACATACAAATATAGTCAAGTATGTCTCCTTTCAAATAGGCATTTACAAAGCCACACATACAGTCACCAAAGTGTCCCGTAAAATATAATATCCTTTGTCCCGTAAATTATAGTAATAGTTTTATTCACATCAACAGGTTTGAATCCCATTAAATGGCTGAATTGTTTTGTTCGTCCATCCCTACTTTCGTCTGTCTGTCAGTATGTCTGTCTATTCATATGTTGTGATAGTGTTTATCCGTCTCGAGGTGTTGTGTGACTCATTACTCAAACACTAATTGAAGCGGACTGTTGAAACGTGCATTATTTGAGCATGTGCATCTTAAGATATAGATTCAATGACAGCTGGGAGGAACATATATCTGTTTCAAATGACTCAAAATGAGAATTTATTCGCACTTTGATCTGTTTGAAAAGATAATATAGACTCGCCAATAAAGAGGTGAACAATTAAGTGTAGTTTTAGTTCAAATGGAAACTTTGAATTACCAGTATGTAGGAAATCGTGTTAATAAACTTATCAATGTTTTACTGTACTATTAAATATAACAATATTAAGGCCATCAAAAGCAGATGAAATTGATATAAAAAGAAAATGTAATGCGCAAGACAGGCGTCCTGGTACATACAGGAAAAGGGAGAAGAATGTTCACTGTCCCTGAAAAAGTTTTCAACTTCACGTCCTTTACCAATAGTCCTTATACATAATTTTATGATTTACGCGACAATCCAATGACACACTTATCCCCAGCAAATGGTTGGTTCTGGGTTATGTGAACGCAAGTAGTAATCAGTTTTGTTAATTTTATTAGTAACTCTTGCAAACAGTTAACAATTGATTGTTCGACTGAATCAAACTATTTTCATTACATACATTTGTCAGCGGTCAGTGCATAGTTCAGTCAAAGGGGATGTTTTAACTCAGACAGTAAAAATACAGAGTTGAACACAACATACAGAGTTGAATTTGAAATTTTCGGTCTACTTGTATACTCCTAAATCTCGTTTTGATGAATGCTGCTGTTTATAAAGCAATGTATATCATATAATTTGTCAGTCTAATTTACAGGACAGATTCCTATAATTTACGGGACTGTGACTTTCGAAAGAGAAATTTTCTTACAAATTGTCTTAACGATTTTGTGTACTTAAATATATGAGTTTATAATACATCGGGCACGTTTCCTGACCCTCAATTTGTTTTGTTTTTTTGTTTTGCACTTATTTTAACTGTGTAAAAGTTCAAATACAACATTCATGAAACTATATTTTTATGAAGTTGAGTGTGGTGTTCAACTCTTAATTTTCATACTTAATATCAAAATATTTAATCAGAAATGGATAAATGCATGCTATATAATCTCAGTTCATACACATAACCCGATTCTTTGAATTATATAACTGTCCGAGCTCCATATATAACTGTTAAAAATCAGGTTATGGGTACTGTGAACACAAGGAATAAATTTCTATAGCTTATACATTATCCACTCATTTTACATAATTAATTGTTAATTAATATTAGAACAATTTCGGAATTAGGTCAAAGATACATTAAACATTTCAATATTCACAACTTTTCAGACATACGACGTAGTTGAAATTTCACGTTTTCATTCGGTAAATTGTCCAATTTATTTGAGAATGGGTCACTAAAAACACGTGCCCCTAGCTATATCACTTCTTATATCACAGTACTATTTTGACCACTGGGCTAAAGCCGCTGTTATGTATAAAAGCGTTCATTAGCATTTTTGGAAAAGCTGAGTGATATAGATCTAATATTTCAGAATTTTTATGCTATTAATAAAAGCCTATTACATGTATATGTTTATACAGTACTATAATATTTACATATAGGCTCGAACTTTGCTTACAGTATGTTTTGCATCTGTCAAGATCCGGTAGATCTAGATTCTAGAAGACAACAAATTAGTGATGATTAAATCATCTGGATATTTGTATATGTATGTAGGCCTATTATTATTATTTGTACAATTTGTTTATCCTGCATAGATCTACATATTTGTATGATACTAACTAGACGATGCCGTGATCGTTATCAATGAGTTTCTTCTTTGTCACTGTAAATGGCGACAATTTCAACAGGGGAGCTAACTATGCACTACTATTTCAATTTTACTGTACTCAATATGGTACTGAGCATATTAACTAGAGCTACACATAGATCTACATGTAATGTCATATCAATTAACTGAAGAGTAAACAACAGATATATTAAGAAATAAGTAAAAAAAACTATTATGATTGATGGATGGATGAGTTGGATTTTACGGCACTGCTACACAAAAACTATTATTAACAGGTACTTATTGATAATGGCTTTTAATAAGTCAGTAATCATCGAGTATTTCAATACAGATGCATATAGATCTATCTAGAATGTGCGATTGACTAGAAACAGCATTTATCACGACAGAAATATATCTCAAATATCTAACAACGTTCAATAAAACGGAAAAAAGAGAACAAATGAAATGCAATACCCAGTACACTATCTTTGAGCTAGCAATCCCCAGTACCCTAACAGTGACTAACCGACTACCGGTATTCGTTTGTGGCCATATTTTGGGCAAACTTGAACCAATATGACTGAAATTTGCAGTATACATAGTTGAATGATATTCAAAGCGATCGCTCAATTCAGAATTTTATATTTTGATTCCATCTTTCAGTAACATAAAAAAATCTGGGAGAGGGTTATGCATTCTTTTGCGAGCACGGCGTTCATTTTGTGATTTTCCCCATCGTTTGCATTGTTTGATTTCAAATCATGTATGTAGCGTGTATAATATGAGTATGGTGAATCTAAAGCACCACCTATCAATTGCCGAAAAAGAACTAATTAAGAGAAAATACGCATTTACTTACCCTCGTTGCCATCCTGTTCTCTCCGTTGTGTCAAAATAAAGCTCATTTAGTAGCAATATCCGGGATACGTTTTCCCCCAGTGAAAATATGTCAGACTGCTCAGCTGCCGGTCTGTCCGTCCTTCCGTCTCTCTTTCTTTCTGTATGTTATGCATTTGGCGTCACGCATGGGTGATCCATTTCGGCGCCAAATTTCTAATTGTAGGTTGCAATCCATTTTTTGTTAAATCATTTGGTACAATAAGGAAATGAGATAATTAAATACAAATTTCAAACGAATAAAGCACAGATATAGAAAAAGAGATGGAGACAAAAAGTGATGTCCCTGATCAGACGCTGCCTTGAAAAGGTGTCGTCTGATCTGGGACTGCACTATTTGTCTTGGTGCACTTATACGACATTGGCGGTGAAAGGGTTAATGCAAAATGATCAACAGGGGCATGCTTTTAAATTCTTTCACATCATATTCCCGTGAACTTGCAAACTGTGGGTTGTAACAGGCGATTCACCTGTTTCTACATTGTATACCGTCTCATAAACAATCTATGTCTCGTCTAAATCCGTACTATATGAAAAAGTCAGTCTTTTAATACCTGTCTGCAATTATTTATATAACATAGTCAACCTTTGTCACCTAAGACTCTTTACCCTTATCCCGCTATTCGAGACCAAATTCGCATTTACGAGCAGCTTGGATTAACCCATTACCTCATAGGCTATTTTTAGATACAACCTCTTTGAATGAATCTACCGAAAAGGAACATTATCTAGAGAAAAGGATTTTTTTTAAAATTTTGTAGTTTGAAACCATTGTGATAAATATAGTATTTGCTCTATAGGAGCAAATGCTCTATTTATCAAAATGGTTTAACATAGTGACGTTTACAGAGTCGTCAAAAGTCGTCAATATGAGGGAATGGGTTAAAATAAAACGCCGAGGAACTCGGCATCTCATCAGGATCCAAGCTGTTGGCATTCGGTCTCAAAAGCTTGCTCGAATCGGTTGTGGAAATGCAGCAGATCAGAAATTAAGCAGACATTAATGTTTTATACACCGGGTTAACCCTTTCCATGTGTTATGTTTATTTTAAATTTCAATACCTACTGAATATTCATGGACAAAATAGTTATAATGAAATATGGAAGGTGGACCATTATAGCAATTATAAAAACTAAAGAAACAGATCTATCAAATTCCATTGGCAAACAGAGCAGGCCCAGATCAGACGGCTCCTATGTGAGCCGTCTGATCTGGTTCTTCTGTATGCAAATGCATGAAAAGGCGTTTATATGAGGGAAAGGGTTAAAGGTTAACCCATTCAGTTCGGGAAACGAGTTTCTAATGTCCTTTGCAAACAATGTAGACCCAGATGAGAGGGCTCCTAGAGGAACCCTCTCATCACGTTCTGCACTGTTTGTCATGTTAAACTTTCCTTTTTAAAAAAAATCACGGAATATTCACGGTAATTTGGACCTGTTTGATTTTTCGAATAGTTCGTTTGACAGTTCACTAGTTGAAGGGTTTAACATTTTCCCTCATATAAACGATTTGTTACGCATTTGCAAACAGAGTAGACCCAGATCAAACGGCTCGTATAGGAGCCGCCTGATCAGGGTATACTCTGTTTGCTTATGGAATTTGAAAGATACGTTTACTTTACTTTCTAAAATAGCTACGAGTACATGTACAATATTCCACCTTCCATATTTCATTATAATGTAACTATTGTGTCCATGAATATTCAGTAGGTATTGAAATTTGTAATACACATAGAAGATGGAAAGGGTTAAGTATATTACTCCTCCAGGGAAACTTTTGTCGACATGTCTGGGTTACAAAAGACACCGCCACTTCAATGATGTGGTGATAAATGTATTATGAAAGTTCATTTCTAGTCATGCCAAGAAAAAGCTCATATTTAACTATATAACGTCATAATGTTTAACGAACGTTTAACATGTCTATTTCCGTCGAGACATAGATGGCTTCTTATTTATAATTTTGAACCAGACTGTTTTATTTCTTTGAACCAGAATGCCGGGTAATTCAGATGCTTATGAAATGCCGAGTTACTCGGTACAAACTGCAAATGTAACCACGGACTTGTCTATAGCGTGTTAAAGATTGCCACTTTCATTGTTCTATATTTATTCCAAATTTCAATACCTACTGAATATTCATGGACAAAATAGTTATATTAAAATATGGAAGGTGGAACATTGTAGCCATTTTAGACAGAAAAGAAACAGATCTTTCAAATGCCATTAGCAAACAGAGTAGACCCTGGTCAGACGGCTCCTATAGGAGCCGTCTGATCTGAGTCTACTCTGTTTGCGAAAGCGTGACAACGCGTTTATAAATATGAGAGACAGGGTTAAAGATTATACCACTTCTTCATTAGCGAATGAGATGTTGGTTTTGCCTCCAAACTAGTATTGTGCGCGGGTTTTAATGGAAATGTATTGTTCTGTATTTGATTTATGTACAGTACATAATAGTAACTCTTTGAATGCGGGAAACTGGTGTACTGTTATTTGCAAACGGCGTAGACCCAGATCAGATCCCCAAGGTCTGAGTTTGTAAAGTTTTGTCATTTAGTATCCCCTCGCCTGGCAAATAAAATACAATTATATTGAATGAACTCTACCATTAAACAATGATGAGCGGTTCTACTTTGATAAATGGGTTAAAGTTCGAAACAATAACATACTATGGCACCGTTTTTTACCTCAGCATTTGATGACGTTTTGTTGATTAGAATTAAGGCTTCGTTACATGATCGTAAAACAAATGAATGGATTAGTGGTCGACACAATTAATTGCTTAACTGTTTTGCTTGGGCTAAATAATGAGGACGTATTTGTATTAAAATGACTTCATGTAAGCAAATATCGGAAATACAGTCAACTCTCGATTATTCGAAATTCTATTTTAGTTAAGAAGAATTTAGACCCTTATGGGCAGATGGCTGCTTAATGCAGAGTGGAAGTCATGCAGAAAGCTCCTCTTGGAGCTTTCTGCATGAGTTTCACCCTGCATTAAGCTGCCACCCGTCCTGAAGACCGATAATGGTACGTATTTGAGTGTTCGAATAATCGCGTTTTTACTGTACATAGTTATTTTAAAGTCGACGTGCCTATAATTGACGCGTTTTAAAAAGTTCGTAAAAATGTAATAAGAATGAAGTTTATCTAACAAACAGGAAGGGTTTGAAAATAACTTCCGAATAATCAGTTAATATTGCGTAAGTTTGATGTTAACCAGCCGATGTTACTGATTGTATACGCTCTCGTTTTAGACAACATTTGTGTGTTTTAATTTCGTATACATCGTAACTAATCGTTGGTGTTCCGTTTGTTTCGCGAGGTATTCCGATTATTAGCTCTTCTGTTTCGAAGAAAAGTCAAGCAATTGTGATCACTGGGTCGTAGGCGTCGTTGTCGTCGTCGTCGTCGTCGTCGGCGTGCAAAAAACTTTAATTACTCGAAAAGTATAAGAGGCATCAACATGAAACTTCATAGGTTAGTAGATCTCATTAAGAACCATAACTCTTGATTTCAATCTTTTTATACGCCCACTTAATAAAGGTGGTCGTATATTGTCGTGGCCCTGTCCGTTCGTCCGTTCGTTCGTTCGTTCGTTCGTCCGTCAACATTTTGTTGTCCGCTTTTTTCTGGGAAAACTATTTGACAGATATTAATGAAACTCCACACAAATGTTTAATGCATCAAGATCTGAAACTGAGTTGATTCTGAGGTTCATTTGATTTTTCATTTCAGAGTTATGGCCCTTGTCCTTAAAAAATATGCAAATAGTTTGTCCGCTGTTATTTTTTTTTGGAAAACTATTTGAGAGATATTAATGAAACTTCACACAAATGTTTAATGCATCAAGATCTGAAGCTGAGTCGATTCTGAGGTTCATTTGATTTGTCGTTTTGGAGTTATGGCCCTTTTACTTAAAAAAGAATGCAAATACATGCAAATATTTTGTCCGCTGTTTTCTGGGAAAACTATTTGACAGATATTAATGAGACTTCATACAAATGTTTAATGCATCAATATCTGAAGCTGACTTGATTCTGAGGTTCATTTGATTTTTCATTTCAGAGTTATGACCCTTGTCCTTAAAAAATTTGCAAATAGTTTGTCCGCTGTTTTCTGGAAAAACTATTTGAGAGATATTAATGAAAATTCACACAAATGTTTATTGCATCAAGATCTGAAGCTGAGTCGATTCTGAGGTTCATTTAATTTGTCGTTTCGGAGTTATGGCCCTTTTACTTAGAAAATAATGCAAATAGTTTGTCCGCTGTTTTCTGGGAAAACTATTTGAGAGATATTAATGAAACTTCACACAAATGTTTAATGCATCAAGATCTGAAGCTGAGTTGTTCTGAGGTTCATTTGATTTTTCACTTCAGAGTTATGGCCCTTGTCCTTAAAAAATATGCAAATAGTTTGTCCACTGTTTTCTGGGAAAACTATTTGAGATATATTAATGAAACTTCACACAAATGTTTAATGAATCAAGATCTGAAGCTGAGTCAATTCTAAGGTTCATTTAATTTGTCGTTTCGGAGTTATGACCCTTGTATGTAAAAAATAATGCAAATACATGCAAATAGATTGTCCGCTGTTTTCTGGGAATAGTCTTTGAGAGATATTAATGAAACTTCACACAAATGTTTAATGCATCAAGATCTGAAATTGAATTGATTCTGAGGATCATTTGATTTTTCGTTTCAGAGTTATGGCCCTTGTCCTTAAAAAATAATGCAAATACATGCAAATAGTTTGTCTGCTGTTTTCTGGGAAAACTGTTTGAGAGATATTAATGAAACTTCACAAAATTGTTTAATGCATCAAGATCTGATGCTGAGTTGATTTGTCGTCTCGGAGTTATGGCCCCTTAACTTAAAAAATAATGCAAATATATGCATATGGTTTGTCAACTGTTTTCTGGCAAAACTGTTTGACAGATATTAATGAAATTTCATACACATGTTTAATGCATCAAGACCTGAAGCTAAGTTGATTCTGAGGATCATTTGATTTGTTGTTTCGGAGTTATGGCCCTTGCACTTAAAAAAATAATGCAAATCTATGCAAATATGAGGATGGCCATAACTTTTTCATTTGAAATGATATTTACTTCAATTTTTTTTATATGGTTAAACCTTAATGTGAATTTTCACATATATTGCAGGGTTTTGATATGTCATTTTATTCTAAAGTTATGGTCCTTGAACTTTGTGTGTTCGTTGCTTTGTTTGTCGGTCAACTTTTAGTTTGTCTGTTGTTTTCTGGGAAAACTATTAAAATGATATAAATGAAACTTAACACAAATGTTTTAAGCAACAAAATTTGAAGCTGAGTTTATTTTGAGGTTCATTCAGTTTGTCTTTACAGAGTTATGGCCGTTGCACTTTACAAAAATCTGCAAAAATGAGGATTAGCTGTAACTTTTTTATTTAATAAGATATTCACTTCATTTTTTTAAAAAATAGTATCACCTTAATATGGAAATCAAGATCTGAAGCACAGATTAGAAAATGTCAACACTTATAAGGCATGTTGAATCAGAGAAAGTTTGCAAGTGGGCGTATTATGTACCGTATGCGGTACTCTTGTTGGAGTTTGGCCCTTTGTCGTTTTCAAAAAAAAAAATTAGCTGGACAAGCACCAAATCAGACGAGCGTTGGCGTCGCACGAGGCTCTTGTTTCCGTATGCATTCATGAAAACAATACGAACAAACAATTACTACTCGCGGTGCAATCGTTATTATTATCCCTTGCCGAAGGCGGGGGCGGGGGTATACATGCAATTGTTTTTCTGTCCGTGCGTTCATGTGCGCATTCTGGATTCACATCTCAGAATCGGCTTGGAGGTTTTCTATGAAACTTTGTGTAAATGTTCAGTACTATAGAGAAATTATATGGCCTGCAAGTATCACTAACACAGACCGTGAAACATAGTTGGGCATCCAAGGTGATTCTGAGGTTCATTTGATTTTTCATTTCAGAGGTATGGCCCTTGTCCTTAAAAAATTTGCAAATAGTTTGTCCGCTGTTTTCTGGAAAAACTATTTGAGAGATATTAATGAAACTTCACACAAATGTTTATTGCATCAAGATCTGAAGCTGAGTCGATTCTGAGGTTCATTTAATTTGTCGTTTCGGAGTTATGGCCCTTTTACTTAGAAAATAATGCAAATACATGCAAATAGTTTGTCCGCTGTTTTCTGGGAAAACTATTTGACAGATATTAATGAAACTTCACACAAATGTTTAATGCATCAAGATCTGAAGCTGAGTTGATTCTGAGGTTCATTTGATTTTTCATTTCAGAGTTATGGCCCTTGTCCTTAAAACAATATGCAAATAGTTTGTCCACTGTTTTCTGGGAAAACTATTTGAGATATATTAATGAAACTTCACACAAATGTTTAATGAATCAAGATCTGAAGCTGAGTCAATTCTAAGGTTCATTTAATTTGTCGTTTCGGAGTTATGACCCTTGTATTTAAAAAATAATGCAAATACATGCAAATAGTTTGTCCGCTGTTTTCTGGGAATAGTCTTTGAGAGATATTAATGAAACTTCATACAAATGTTTAATGCATCAAGATCTGAAATTGAATTGATTCTGAGGATCATTTGATTTTTCGTTTCAGAGTTATGGCCCTTGTCCTTAAAAAATAATGCAAATACATGCAAATAGTTTGTCTGCTGTTTTCTGGGAAAACTGTTTGAGAGATATTAATGAAACTTCACAAAATTGTTTAATGCATCAAGATCTGATGCTGAGTTGATTTGTCGTTTCGGAGTTATGGCCCCTTAACTTAAAAAATAATGCAAATATATGCATATGGTTTGTCAACTGTTTTCTGGCAAAACTGTTTGACAGATATTAATGAAATTTCATACACATGTTTAATGCATCAAGACCTGAAGCTAAGTTGATTCTGAGGATCATTTGATTTGTTGTTTCGGAGTTATGGCCCTTGCACTTAAAAAAATAATGCAAATCTATGCAAATATGAGGATGGCCATAACTTTTTCATTTGAAATGATATTTACTTCAATTTTTTTTATATGGTTAAACCTTAATGTGAATTTTCACATATATTGCGGGGTTTTGATATGTCATTTTATTCTAAAGTTATGGTCCTTGAACTTTGTGTGTTCGTTGCTTTGTTTGTCGGTCAACTTTTAGTTTGTCTGTTGTTTTCTGGGAAAACTATTAAAATGATATAAATGAAACTTAACACAAATGTTTTAAGCAACAAAATTTGAAGCTGAGTTTATTTTGAGGTTCATTCAGTTTGTCTTTACAGAGTTATGGCCGTTGCACTTTACAAAAATCTGCAAAAATGAGGATTAGCTGTAACTTTTTTATTTAATAAGATATTCACTTCATTTTTTTAAAAAATAGTATCACCTTAATATGGAAATCAAGATCTGAAGCACAGATTAGAAAATGTCAACACTTATAAGGCATGTTGAATCAGAGAAAGTTTGCAAGTGGGCGTATTATGTACCGTATGCGGTACTCTTGTTGGAGTTTGGCCCTTTGTCGTTTTCAAACAAAACAATTTAGCTGGACAAGCACCAAATCAGACGAGCGTTGGCGTCGCACGAGGCTCTTGTTTCCATATGCATTCATGAAAACAATACGAACAAACAATTACTATTCGCGGTGCAATCGTTATTATTATCCCTTGCCGAAGGCGGGGGCGGGGGTATACATGCAATTGTTTTTCTGTCCGTGCGTTCATGTGCGCATTCTGGATTCACATCTCAGAATCGGCTTGGAGGTTTTCTATGAAACTTTGTGTAAATGTTCAGTACTATAGAGAAATTATATGGCCTGCAAGTATCACTAACACAGACCGTGAAACATAAGAGTTGTGACCTTTTTTAAACAAAAAAACGTAATATTGTTGTCTGTCCTGAGTAATATCTCAGAAACAGAGTTTTTCTATGAAACTTTGTGCAAAGGTTATAACCACAGGGGCATGCGGCATTGCTAGTATCAGCCACGTTGACCATGGAGTGTCAGAGAAACATTTAACCCTTTCCCTGTTCTACGTTTATTCCAAATTTCAGTACCTACTGAATATTCATGAACGAAATAGTTATAATGGAAGGTGGAATAGTCGTTAGCCGTTTTAGAACCTAAAGAAACATATCTATCAAATTATATTAGCAAACAGAGCGGACCCTGATCAGATGGCTCCTCTAGGAGCCCTCTGATCTGGGTCTACTCTGTTTGCAAATGCGTGAAAACACGTTTATATGAGGGAAAGGGTTAACTTAATATTTTGACTAAACCCGGTTGGGAGTTATTCTACGAAACTGTTTGTAAATGTTGATTTTCACAAGGTCGTGCGGCCCTGCAAGTATATCTCAAATTGATCTTGTAACACCAGATGTATGTCTGACAGTCTCTTTGTCTGGTCAAATACACAGTTAAATAAAATACAATACAGTTTTTTTTATTGCATAACACATACATAATATGCTTATAGCAAAGACAAAACGGCATTACAATACACATGGTACACAGGCAAGAATACATTTTAAAGGCAATGCACAATAAACAAAACGTTTCCCTAGAAAAACATTAAACTGCAGATTTTAAATATTTCTATATATATAGGATATGTCGGTGACAATATTCTTGTTTTTAACCCTTCGATTGCTGAATTTTAAAATACATTTCTCCTTCTTTACCCATACTGTGTTGTATACTTACATATTTCTTCACTGTGTACAAATATTTCGCTGTGCAATCACTTCTGTGGAGAGCACTTGTTGCACAATCAACTTGTAAATAGTGCAGACCCTGATGAGACAGCTCCTGCAGGAGCTGTCTCATCTGGGTCTTCACTATTTACGGGCAGGTATATTGACGTGAATAGCAAGCGAAGGGTTAAGACGCAATAGGCTTATAAATTTCTGTATAGTAATACTTTTTCAGAGATTTGTTTTCTAAGAAGTTGAAACACTACGGCCAACACTTGTTTGGCGGGGGATATATACAGTCACAAATGCGTCTAACGATATAAGTTGTTCCGGGAAATCTTCATGTAATGATCCAACTAGTATTATCTCAATGTTTATCAGATGTGTTTAAACACGTGTTTAAAGAGGAAGTCCCAAAAATTAACGCATATTTTCAATAATGCCATAAAACATAATATTTGTTATGTTCAATCATTATGATGAAGATTGTCAATTTGAGCTTATATCGAAAAAATGCCCATGTGATACAAAATAAACCTTTTTCATCGACACTTATACGTTTTGTCCTACAACAAAATATTATGTACCTTGGTCGAACAGTTAACGAAACTAAAACGCGAACCGAATAAATATTCTTGCACAAAACGTTCTGTTGTAGTCCCGCTAGACCATGTATTAACAAGGCGATTCTCGTGCTCACGCGCTGTTGTTGACCGGTTTTAATTATACCTATTCGGGGCCTAAGGTAAACAATGGACGCGAATGCTATAGCGTTTTGGCATAAGCTACATTGTAGGTGAACGATGCGAGTATTTCAGGGACACCCACAATGATCTGTTTTAGTGATACACATATTCATGAATGAAATTCCGTGTAAACGGTCATGAAATGACGTCAGAAAGAAAACAGTGGCCCGGAAACAGCATACACGAAGTGTGTCAAAGAAGTGTATAGTTTTGCTTGTATTTGGAATAATTCAATTGATGCAGGAAAGCAGAAAATGGGTTTTATGCAAGAATAGCGTTAATACACGTTTGTTTTCGGGCAATAACATCTGCAGTGTCCCTCGAGAATGTTGTTGCCCTCGCCCTTCGACAGTCCTTCGAGACACTGCAGATGTTATTGCCCGAAAAAACGTGTATTAACCCTCTACTAATACATGGCCGAATAACATATCAAACACATGAACGTTGTGTCTTCTTCGGTATTTATTTGATTGGTTTTCTTGTGATATACTCATAAACAAATGAGTTTTGTATATTTTAGGCACTTTTGAAACGTGTCGAATGTAGGGACTTCCCCTATTACTCGCTGTTCGGATACGCTAATAGTCTGGCTAATATGACCACACAAAAATAAATAGTAGCTTAATACAGGACAAAAGTAACACAGAAAGCTCCTATAGGAGCTTTCTGCATTACTTTTGTCCTGCATTAAGCAACTGTATGTTTTAATATACTCCTATGTTAATAAAGTATGTAGTCACATACGCGATACTTTACTGTACTACACTTACCTTTACAGATGTGTTGAACGAAATCATTATGACCTTTACAAAACCTGTTCGATACCCAACATATAGTAAAACCTCACTGAAACGGATGTTAAAGTTAGTATAAATATCGGTCTTGGAGACAGGTGGCAGCTTGATGTGGGGTGAAAGTCTTGCAGAAAGCTCATCTAGGAGCTTTTTGCACGATCTTCACCTTGCATTAACCATTTCCTTCATATTAACGTGTTTTCACGCATTTGCAAACAGAGTATACCCAGATCAGACGACTCCAGATCAGGGTCTGCCCTGTTTGCTAGTGGAATTTGAAACGCCTGTTTCTTTCCTTTCTATAATGGCTACAATGTTTAACCTTCCATATTTCATTATAACTATTTTCTCCATGAATATTCAGTAGGTATTGAAATTTGAAATAAATATAGAACAGGGAAAGGGTTAAGCAGCCACATGCCAAGTATATAAATTCGTCTCTTCTAGTATTCTGGTATCACAAGAAAACTCCTAATTTATTTTCATGTGACCTTTGGACCCAGGTGAGCGATATAGGACCATCAGTACCCTCTTGTTTAACCCTTTCACAGCCAATACAGTGTCGCATTTATGCACCACGACAAATAGTGCAGTCCCAGATCAGACGCCGCCTTTACAAGGCGGCGTCTGATCAGGGACTTCACTTTTTGTCTCAATCTGTATTTCTATACTTGTGCTTTATTCCTTTTAAGTTTGCATTTATTTATCTCATTTCCTTATTGTACCAAATGATTTAACAAAATCGGATTGCAGACGACAACTAGAACTTTGGCGCCAAAAGAGTTAAGAATGTGAGGAAGCTTTATTTAGACGATATGCTTTTTAGATGAAAGTAACGCAATGTGTCAGTGTTACACTCCATCAGAAAAATTCCATATGAAAACATAACTCCTGAAAAAGGGTAACCATTTACCTGTTATATACCTATTTTGGCGCCTTTGCAAATAGGGTAGATCCTGATCAGACAGACGGATCCTGTAGGAGCCATCTGATCAGTGTGTGTTAGGTTTGATAATTTAATTATATAGATGTGATTCTCTTTTTTATTATTTGAAATTGATCATAATTCTGGCAAGAGACGTGAGAAAAATCTTACTTTGAGCAAGACACCAATAGCTACTGGCAACACTCGCATGGATTGCTAATGGAACCCTTTACAGCATGGATATTAATTGTACAATAATTCATGATTAATACACGTATAATGGTTATACTGGCATATACACACAGGAGTGTTTGGTCATAGCAGAAAGTGTACAATTATATCTATGCCATGTCATAAGCAAACTCCTATTTATGTCCAATAGTGTCATAACAGTTTGGATCACCACGAGACGCCTTGACAGACAATGCAGACCCTGATCAGAGCCGCCCCCCTTAGAATCCTCACGAGACACCATGCTATTTTGTGTCACATCTATATCTTATCTTTACGACGTATAACCCGATAAAAACCAAACCAAGCTATATCTTAACCCTTTCCATGTAGAATACTCATGTGATAAATAATGACATCATCAATATTATTAGCTGAAATTTTTATTTAGTATTGGTAGAAACTGTGGAGTCAGATATATTATAATTTCACAAGCAAACAGAGCAGACCCTGATCAGACGGTTCCTACAGGAGCCGTTTGATCTGGGTCAACTCTGTTTGCAAGTGCGTGAAAAGGTGTTTATATGAGGGAAAGGATTAATTAAGTATGTTTTACGTGTAAATTGCATATGCCCTGCATAGATATGTAAGTACAACACAACATTCGCTTCCGACCACAATGTTCACACTCGGAACACATCAGCTATATTCTACGAAATAGATCATATATTCCGAACCCTGACGGAATAAGGCGAGAAGTTACAAATGCAATTTTCATTGTCATCCAGCATAGCAATGCTTGTTATTGTGAGTACCAGAGGAATTGATTAACAGTAATACTGATACTACCCTACGAACTGTTTATGACTGATTGCTTCATTTGTTCGAATCATTATGCAAATTTAATGTTTAGATTAAAGCCAAATGTCGATTATTGCTGAAAGCACACAGACTCCATCATGTTTTAGAGTTTCTATCGTCACCATCCTTGTTCACATAAACTACAACGCGGTGTTATCATGAACATGCTTAGAAATTATCATTGGAACACTTTTTTTCACAAACAATCGCATTTTAGGCCATTCCCACTTGAACATTATTCACGAGTTCATGTTGTTGTAAATAATAAATGACAGGACTTTACACTGAAACATGGACAGGAACTTCCATTGGCCAAAGGGGGAACCATCAAATACCGTTACCAAACAGAGCAGACCCTGACCAGACGGGTGCTACAGGAGCTGTCCGATCTGGGTCTGGTCTATTTGAAAATGCGTCAAAAAGCGTCACTAAGTCCGTCATCAAATTTATATAAACAGTGCCTAAAGCATGACATAATCGAAGAATAAATTGTGATACATTAAAGGGTATATACCTTCATTAACCCTTTCATCCCTGACTTTTCAAATGGACGATTCCAAAATTCAGACAGGTCAAGCTTATGGTGAATATTTAGGAATTTTTCTACAGATAAGTATAACATGACAAACAGTGCAGACCCTGATGAGAGGGATCCTATAGTCCATCAATGTTTTACTGCACAGTCCATTCAATATAAAAAGCTTGAACTTGCTAGGGGATTTTAAATGACAAACAATGCATACCCTGACCAGAGGGCTCCTCTAGAAGCCGTCTGATCTGGGTCTACACTGTTTGTACTTGACTGCCTGCGTATCCGGGTTGAAAGGTCACATTTTTGCAGGAACTTCCGGCATTACTTTAGACCTGCATTAATCTTTGAACTTATTAAGATTAGAAATCGGATGACTCCATTGGAAGTTCGAGATATCGAAATTCAACTGTACTATACACTGTACATGTTGGCTCTCTCCAGATGAAATCGGATGACTCGAGCTTCTGCAGTCTCGAAGTAATTAAAATGGTCCATTGGAAGTTCGAAATATCGAAATTCAAATGTACTGTACATTGTACATGTTGGCTCTCTCCAGATGATTTGGGATGAAGTCTTAGATAAGCTCAGGCTTACTCGTACGTCTATAACTTCTCTTGTCCCAGACTAACTGGACAGACAATTAGACTCTAGTAAAGCCAGAGTATTGTTCCACATACATTTGATAGCCTTAACCCTGTCCTTCATATAAACGTGTGTTGATGCATTCGCAAACAGAGTAGACCAAGATCAGACGGCTCCAATAGGAGCCGTCTGATCAGGATTTGCTCTGTTTGCTAATGGAAGTTGAAAGATCTGTTTCTTTACTTTCTAAAATGGCTACAATAGTCCACCTTCCATATTTTTCCATGAATATTCAGCTGGCATTGAAATTTGGAATAAACGTAGAACAGGAAAACTGACTTGCATTTGCAAACAGACTAGATCCATATTAGTCGTCGATACTCATCGGGTTACAAGCTCTTTGACACATGGTAAATAGTTTTTTTCAAAATATTGATCGAATCAGAATTAGTCAGAATTTGCACCAGATCCAGATTTTAGCTGACATTGTTTTTAAAGCTAGATAAAGTTTAACCCATTACCTCATAGGCTATTTTTAGATACAACCTCTTTGAATAAATCTACCGAAAAAGAGCATTAACTAGAGAAAAGGATTTTTTAGAATTTTGTAGTTTGAAACCATTGTGATAAATAGAGTATTTGCTCCTATAGGAGCAAATGCTCTATTTATCACAATGGTTTCACAAAGTGACTTCTACAGAGTCGTCAAAAGTCGTCAATATGAGGGAATGGGTTAACCCCTTGAATGGGAGATACGCATACACTACCATTTGCAAACAGTGTAGACCTACATCAAACGATTCCTAGAAAAGTCCACTGATGGGCGATTCCACTCTGCAATGGTGAATGATCATTTAGGGATCTACAAGTCGATTACAGCTATCTTATCTGACCACTGGTGTTACAAATGTGACGAGGTCATAGACACTGGGGGATACATTTGGCAGCGTCCTCATGTTTGTAGTGGGAGAGATGCATTATCAGTGTAACATTGTTAAATATTTAAAGTTTATTTTAATCATCTTATCCATGTAATGGTTTATTAGTCCCCCACCGGTTGGGGGACTATAGGTTTGCTCGATTCCGCCTGTCCGTCCGTCCGTCCGTCCGTCTGTCACTCACGCTTCTTTGTCCGGGCCATATCTCCTATAAGGGCAGGCTAAATTTATTATAACTTCACACATGGAACAAGCATGATGAGATGAAGTGTCATGCACAAAGGCCATAACTCTAGCATCAATATTTTTGGAGTTATGCCCCTTTTTCATATTTTCTTGTCCGGACAATAACTCTTTATTGACTGGTTCAATTGATTTGAAACTTCACATATGGAACAAACATGATGAGATGAAGTGTAATGCACAAGGGCCATAACTCTAGCATCAACAATTGTGGAATTTTCCCCTTTTTAGGTTTCGGACTACTTTCCGAAACCTAATAGTAATGCATCCCCAGGGCATGCCTCAAGCAAATTTATAAAGAAATTCATATCCCATAATGCGCAATCAGACCACTGTTATACTACGAAATATCAATTTATGCTTAGAATGCATACGTTCATTAACCCAAATGCAGACATTTTGAATGGTTTAACGTTGACAGAATGTTTATCACGTAGCGCCGATTATGCGATTTAGTTATCTACGGGTGTATTTCACCCGTATTTCTACGTTCATTTTGCCAAAAATGTGATTTTGATAACACCCCTTGACAAAAATATAGTTCCAAGTGCAATGCATTTGATAAACGATATCGATAATTCTTTATTTGGTATTTGTGTCAATTATTAAAATGCGGATGCAACTGTTGCAATTACCAATAATTTTGCCGTGTAAAATGCTACGTTATATGATAAATTTGGTCGCGTACGAATATATACCACAGAGCGCCGGTAAAAATGAACCAGAAAGTAATCGACATCTAAAAGTGGGGCGTTTATTTGAAATCTACATGCATTTCTTGAATTTGTCGGATTGGTACAGACAACGTTACGGAGAAAACAGTAATGAATAATGGTCGGAACGTCGTCAATCTCTACATATTACACACGAACTATGGGAATGAAGATAACGACTGGAAATTGCAGGATACAGTATAAACACCCGATATGACGGGTATTACTCATATCCGCGGATATGAATTTCGCAGCCTAAAATCGGCCACAATTTAAACATTATTTTTCTTATTAGAAAAACCATTCATCGAGCTTATTGACTAATATTGTCCATATTTATTAATTGAAATACGTAAATTTAATATTCATTGCATAATAAGTAGTAACAGCCTGGAAAATTCTACTCGTCCGCTCGCTATGACGAGTAAAATAAAAAATAATAAATATAAAATAAATAAATTATTATTTAATTTACTGTAATTTAGTTTATAAATAAATAAAATTTAATAATTTAATTTATTTATTATTATTTTTATTAATAATAATAATTTATTATTATAATAAAAATAAATTGAAAAATAAATAAAATAAAATAATAAATAAATTTAATGTAATTTAATTTATTTAATTTAATTTACTGTAGTTATAGTTGAAGTTGAAGAAAGCTAAAAAAAATATAATATTCGGCACCGACCCTTCTGCACGAAGGAGCACGGACCGTAGTGAAACGTTCCGGAGATATATGGATAACCTTGAGCCTGTATTCTGAATGCATCAGAAGTATTTATATTGAGTTTAGAAGATCATAATTATATTTTTACATAATGTGTGACAAGCATCGTAAACATTGATCATAGACTTTTCTGTTCTATAAGACCCATGTTTATAATGTGTGTAATGTGTTAGGAGACTTGGTACCAGGTTGTAAGCATTTAAGGATAATTACTCCAATTATAGAGAGTTAGTAGTTATAAAAAAGATAAAGTGGACTTATTTTTATTGTATGTGTTACATAATGTTAATTATAACATAAGCTGAACGTATATAATTCTTGACAATTTTTTGTTTGTAGTGTGTGTTTAAGCTTTTTCCCCAGCATTAATCTGTGTTAACATACAAGCATGCTGTTATTTTCACCCCTGGTATATAATAATGTCCCAAAATGAAGTAGAGGGACATATTGTGTTTGATCCGTTTCTTATTCTTATTATTCTTTCTTCCGATTCTGATTCTTCCAATTGTTCTTCTTCCGTCATGAACTTGTCCAGAGCATTTCTCAGTAAGACTAAGTAATTGTCCGATCCTAATGAAACTTCATATGAATATTGCTTGAAACATGCAGATGTACATCCCACTTTTTTATTTTTTGAAAATCACCATTACTAAATGGTTGGCTATAATTGGTCGAAATTTAGATAGTGTTTGGCGAAGTTATATATCATTCGATTTTTGCTGAACATTGGTATCATGGGATATTTGAGTACTCCAAATCAATTGGTTTGTGTTTCGAAAGTACATATACAGTATTGGTTGATTTTGCTAAAAATTGGTATTACGGTATATTTTGGCACTCGGGACTAATTTATAGGTCTTTTTTAAAGAATTGGTTGCCATAGTAACTGAGTGGTGGCTCTGATTGGGTAAAAATTTAGATATTTTTCGGCAAATTCAGATATTGTTCGATTTTGCCGAAAATTGGTATGTCGGGATATTTTGACACTCAGAATTGATTGGTATGTCTTTCGAAATGATTTGTTGGTATGGAAACTGAATGGTGAGATCTGATTGGTCAAAAGTTTAGATATTCAAATTTGCTGAAAATTGGCATTTAGGGGTATTTGGGTATCCCAAACTCAGTCAAGTTGTTTTGAAATACTTGGTTGCCATGGTAATGGAGTAGTGTCCTCTGAATGGGTCACAATTTACATATTAGATTTTTCGGAAAATTTGGCCAGTAGGGATATATATGCAGTTGTTTTAAAAGTGCTGGTTGCCATGTAACCAAGTGCTCACTAATGGACTGTTATTGGTTGAAATTTAGATATTATGCTCACCAATAACAGTTGTAAGTTTCGTTTAGGGGACATTCTGCAACATATTCTGTTACAATTAGATCTTGTCAACTGTATGATATTTAGATTCACATGGCATATATAATTTATCCAAACGTGGTTGTAGTGTATAGATGGATAGGTGATTGATGCACGCCAAATACTGTTACAATCCACCAGTTAGTAGCAGAAATATGACCCTTTGTTACTTTCAGATAACCATATAGTAAATATGACTGTTAGAAGTCATATCTTTGAACAGCTTGCTCAGATTTCATTTAAATTTGACGGGGTATTTACATGGATAGGTGCATGAGGCACAATATATGACACCAACGTCGGCCAAATAATAATAGAGTAATGGCCCTTTACTAAATTCAAATGTAAATTTAAGTAAACTTCGGGCAAATTGAACTATTGGAATTGCACTGTGTACTACTGGTCATCAATTTATTTCTTTAAACAATATCTTAAACACTGACAGGATTTTCAGAAAACTTCACAGCAATTATGTTCAGATGACCGGTCAATTTTAACAAACAGTTCCATTAAACACCATTTTAGTTCAGGAAATAATGCTTTAGAGGTCATCTAACTATGTATCAATGGTACCAGTCCTTCCCTACCAAGCTTTTTCGTATTGTATAGTCACAATCGACATATATATGGTCCGAAACCTTCAGTACTGTCAGTACTTTGATTTCATATTGTTTTTCTTATGATGTTTATAAATAACATTCAGGTTGGTCATATATAAACCATAGTCAGCTACACCATGTTTGTGTGGGTCTGAGGAGTTTTTTTTAATCCGGTGGGGGACTCATGTATTGCATAGCAATACAACAAATTACTTGTTATTGTAATACTGGGGTTTTGAAGGGGCCCAAAACATTGATAATTTTATATTTTCTTGTTCAAGAATACAGATACATTCGAATACAAAGGCTGGAAGGGAGACACTCTTATTCAGTGTAAAATACATATACCGGTATTACATCGTTCCAGGATTACTTCAACAACAATTCTATTACATCATCATCATCATCATCATCATCATCAATCCATCATCATCGCCCTACACATTTTTACATTAGTTGCCTTATAAAAGCATAACATAACATATCAATCATGATTAGAACATCTGTCATATCAGAGTATATAATTTGCAATGAAATGTGACAGTCCATTTACCAATATGATTAGAATGCATGGGGAATATGGACAATGCAAGTTGAGAGGTACAGAACACAATTACTATGGGTCAAATGTTTCTCTCTCTCTCTCTCTCTCTCTCTCTCTCTCTCTCTCTCTCTCTCGTGCGAGCCCTCGCTCACGATAGCTCACTCTCTTGCAACAAGCTAATCTGCAATTATTAAAGTATAAAAAGCTCAACGAAACATGCATTTGTTGTTATATATCAATACTACCATCTTGATATAGTTGAATCATTGAATATAATACAAAGAATGAAGAATCATATAAAAATTGTACAGCTAATTATTCATTAAAAGAAGGACACCGCTCATTGCAAATAACAGTCCATCACTGATGCAAATAACTTCAGAAACAGAAGAGAGTTTACTTACCACTATAATATAACACACTAAGTAAAACGAATGTTGTTTCCCGCGAAGAACTTATGCCGGGTGAATGCGCAATACAACATGGAGGGGAGATCACTCTCCAGGGACCAGTAAACCAAAGGGGGAGAACTCTAAAAGGTTACAGAACACCAATTTATAACCTGTTACAATATGCTCCAGACGTCGAAGATTTGGGATAGGGTAGTATTTAGTGCTACTTCTGATTGTCCGTGAAAGGTTAACAATTAGCTAGGACATATGTGTCCTGTGGACATATTTCTAGGGTATTTTATATGTCTAACCTTTTGTAGTGCACTCTACCATTTTCTTGATAGAGTCGCATTTTCAAGCCTTTGCAAACAGAGCAGACCCAGACTAGATGGCTCCTGTATGAAATGCAATTACTATGAAATAATATAGATTTAATTCTACCATTTTCTGCCATTTCCAAGCACTCCTGTGTTTATATGTCATTGTATTAACTCTTCGCTTGTTGAATTTTAAAATACAGTTCTCCCTCTTTACCCATGTCCTGTTGTATAATTACATATATCTTCACTGTGTACAAGTATTTCGCTGTGCAATCACTGCTGTGGAGTGCACTGGTTGCACAATCAACTTGTAAATAGTGCAGACCCTGAGTCTGGGTCTTCACTATGGGTCTTCACTATTTACAGGTAGGTATATTGACGTGAATAGCAAGCGAAGGGTTAATCTAAAATTCATAATGTCATCACTTCATATATTTAACAAGTAATGTGTTGATGATCGAATTAATCTTCTTCGGTCGAATGTTGGGCTCTAAGGTAACACGTATTTGACGAACGTTGACACCGTTCGCAAACATGATGGCGTTATCTGAGTTGCCGAATAATATCAATCTAACTGAGCTCCATCATGTACATTCCGATGAAGATTTTGTAAGATAACAGAATATAGCGTTTACATTTGGGCCTTTTGAAGTTAATGCACTGATATACTGGCAAGTAAGAGTACAGTAAAACCCCTCTAATGTGACCAGCAAAAAGGGGCATATTCACAATGGCAGAGGCAGGTGGTAGCTTAATGCAGAACGAAAGTTATGCAGAAAGCTCAAGTCAAGGAGCTTTCTGCATAACGTTCGTTCTGCATTAAGCAACCACCTGCTTATAAAGACAGCTATGTTTATTTATTAAGTGGTCGCATTAGAGGGGTTCTGCTGTATTCTGTACTATATTAAAACGTGAGTATCGCCCCTCCTTGATTGAAAATGACAACATCTCCTCCTAAACCGGTTTATCGAATATGACCACACTTGACAGAATATTGTCTGGGGTCCTTTGTAGCATTTATATAAATGCTCCCGGTCCATAAGTAGGTCACAGGAGCTTAGATAGATTTAATAAGCAGTTTCCTTTAAATAGCATCTACTTGTAAAACGATGATTGGTATATGATTAACCTCTGCGTGACGTGTTCTTTTTTAGTCCTCTATGAAAGTTATGTAAGTGGATTGGTCTGCTACATAACGTAGGTCACGGAAGCCAAAATTATACAGTAAAACACCGCTAATGCGACCACATAAAAGAGGTATAATTATGGGTGATATATGCATGTGGTAGCTTAATGCAGGACAAAGTAATGCAGAAAGCTCCTAGAGGAGCTTTCTGCATTTCTTTCGTCCTGCAGTAAGCAACCACCTGCTTATAAAGACATCCATGTTTATTCATTAAATGGTCGCATTAGAGTGGTTCTACTGTACTTTGATAAACAATTTCTGTATACCTTTATCAATCGTTGAATGGAATATGACAAACTTCACAGGAATGATCCATAAATGGTCCTCTATCATATTTTATCAGTGGGTCCAGTACGTTGTATAAGTAGGTCATTTAATCTAAAATAGATTTTAGATTTGATTGCTACTGTCTGGAATTTGATTTAACGTCACAGTAATTATCCATATGTGATCTTTATCAACTTTATATAAATGGTTTTATCTTTGGCAACAGTAGGTCACAGTATAGAAACTAGTAAGGTTGAAAATCGTATTTGCAAAATCTGCAGACAGAGTTCTGTCTGAAATTCAGAGTTCTGAAAATGTACAAATAGATCGCTTGACTTATTGGCTCAGGTGAGCGATACATGACCATCTTGGCAATGTTGTTGTTTATAAAACTAAGAGTCTCGTGTTTGTTACAGACCGTGTCATTTGAACCCAATCCCGGTGACCCAAAACTGGTATGGAATGGACAACAGATTACACCGTGTAGCTCATGGAATCTACTCTGATGTTTGATATCAGGCTTAATCAGAATGTAGGCGAAAATGTGATATCATTCGAACTAGAAGCACTTAGTATCATCACTATCCAAACTCATTAACATTCTCATACTCTGGGGATAAAAGTGGTCAATCATCTGTGTGGACGTTGTATTGACCAGCGAAATGTAAAACTCGTCGTATTGTATACGGTATATAGAGTCTTTTTCATTAACCCTTTCCCTTATGTAAGCGCATTTTCATGCATCTGCAAACATAGTAGACCCAGATCAGACGGCTCCTATAGGAGCCGTCTGATCAGGGTCTGCCCTGTTTGCTTATGGTGTAATATAGATTTGATTCTACAGCTTCTGCCTGGGCCAAAATGTCCTGTGTTCATATGCCATTATTAAAAATAATCTTATTAATATTCATGACGTCATTGTTTCCAATAGGAATATTCATCAGGGAAAAGGCTAACCCTCGCCCTTATAAAATACTTCTGTACGCCTTTGCAAATACAATAGACCCATATCAATATCTGCGCTGTTTACTTATGGAATTATATTACTCTAATTCTTATATATGGATCGCCAGTTATGTATTATGTCAGTGTGCTTATCAATAACATTGTAGTTATAATTGCTATCATCAACATCCCCGCCATCTTCTTAATCATCATCATCTTCGTCTTTGTCGTAGTTGTAGTCGGTTTTACTGCCACCACTAGAAATCGTGTTTTATATTTGATTATGTAGTATACCTCAACTGCCTTCTATATTTCGTTTCGATAGTGGGTGATAAAATAAGGTAATCATACTATTTCTATTTGATTCTCTTTTTCGTTGCCGAATGTTTGTGATATCATTTTCTGTCTTTCATCAGTGTAGCGCGGTCAACTAATTATTTCGGGTTGTTTTGGCTCGCTGCATTGGTGGAGTGGAGGGAATGCTTCTGGACACATGCATTCGGATCGTGAGGGACGGGTATGGGTCGTGTGGCAGTTGTAATGATATTGCACATGTATGCATGCACCTCTGCTACATACTTTGTGCGTGTCATTCTATGGGCCGTGGTATGCTTCACCAAAGGGAAACAACTACACGCAGGTGTACATCACCACATATTCTTCATGTCACTGGTTTGTTCACTATATATGTATATACAGTAAAACATCTCTATAACGGCCACTTAATTTAATCAAGTATTGTGTTAAAGGCAGGTGGCTGCTTAAAGCAAGGTGAAAGTAAAACAGAACGCCCCTATAGGCAGCCACCTGCCCTAAATACCAACTAAATAACATAATTTAGTGGCCGTTATAGAGAGGTTTTACTGTACATTCTTGCACAAAACGTGCTGTTGTAGTCCCGCTAGACCATGTGTTAACAAGGCGATTCTCGTGCTCACGCGCTGTTGTTGACCGGTTTTAATTATACCTATTCGGGGCCTAAGGTAAACAATGGACGCGAATGCTATGGCGTTTTGGTCTAAGCTAGGTGAAAGCCGGGATGTGAGTATTTCCAGGAGCACCGACAATGAACTGTTTTAGTGATAGACATATTGAATGAAATTCCGTGTAAACGGTATTTGATACAATCATGAATTGACGTCGAAAAGAAAACAGTGGCCCGGAAACAGCATAAATCGACGAAGTGTCAAAGAAGTGTATTGTTTTGCTGCCGTAGTTTTGCTTGTATTTTCAAGAATTAAATTGATGCAGGAAAGCAGAAATTTGGTTTTATGCAAGAATAGCGTTAATACACGTTTGTTTTCGGGCAATAACATCTGCAGTGTCCCTCAGGAATGTTGTTGCCCTCGCCCTTCGGGCTCGGGCCAACAACAGTCCCTCGGGACACTGCAGATGTTATAGTCCGAAAAAAACGTGTATTAACCCTCTACTAATGCACTGATAGTATCCATATGTAATGCTCTCCTTATCTGGAAGTAAAAACGAGTATTATTATTATTATTATTTGAACATGGGTAGTTGGTGCCGCGAACTCCTCCTTCAATTTGAAATTTATTGAGTTGATACTTGCCATACTTAATAACCACGAATAGGTAGATGTGTAAGACACAAATTTCACGCAGAATTGTCACTCCTTGAACTTTGAGTTTGGTTTGTCATTTGGACCTGTAGCACTGGTTGGACCTGTAACACTGGTTAGTGATTGCCCTACTTTTCCATCCAATCAACGAGCCGCATTTTTGAAATTTTTCAGACTCTAATCCTCATAAATTTTATAAAATCGACTCTAACTTTCGAAGACAAACCTTCCAGTGCGCATGCGCGACAAAACTCCGCCCACTACTAGACAAATCGAACGAATTGCTGTTATGACGCTATCGACACGTGAACGAGTATACACAAGTACACGTGTGTAAAACGTGGAGAGGAAGACTATGTAATGCAAACAACTGAGAGGCAGAATTATAGACCCAATAGTAATTGGGCAAATAAACTGAGAGGCAGAATTATAGACCCAATAGAAAATGGACAAATAAATCACGAAACATCCCACCTGTTGAAGCAGGATTATAAATATTGAAAAAGGACTAATGTAAATAAGCAAACAAATCAGGAAATAAGCGCAAACCTGTATTCGAAACCGTACTCCGTTCAACAAAACATAAACAATCAAACCTGTAATATTTTGTAATTATTCTTATTTCAATATCCTGATAATAATATAATGAATGTTTGGGTTTCGGTACCAGTGAAGATTTAAATCTGTGTAAACCGAGTAGACCCTAGTTAGACAGCATAGGAGTTGTCTGATCTGGGTCTTCTAGGCTTACAAATCTTCGTTAGATAAGTCTGCTAGCTCGGTGCCAGAGTCAACGACAGATTGTTGTCATTATTGTTGTTATTATTTTGCTTCCAGAAAATTGTGTCAAACTGTTTTACACATAGACGGGGAATATTTGATTACGTGACAAAGCCTAATATGGCAATGTTTACAAGTAAAAGGCGCGAAATCAGTTTCTCTGAGTAGGATTTTCAAAACATAAACACGTGAGAATATTAACAAAGACGACATTTGTTTGATTGGTGGGTTTTCTGGGTATTTTGCATAAACGGATGATGTTTTAGATGTACCATAATCACGTGACTATATACAAGTTTGTCATTGCTCAGTGGGCGGGGCTTATAAACTGAGCCTGTTGAAAAGTAGGGCAATCACTAAATCGGTTAGAGCTTATAAACTGCAGTCTTCGAAAATAAGACGGCCTAAAACGCTTCGCTTCGCTCGCGTTATCGGCCGTCTTATTTCCGAAGACTGCAGTTTATAAGCTCTAACCTATACTTGTTGGTGTCACAAACCATATTTGTTTTCAAAAGATTTCAATGAAAGTTTAAAACACGGCCTATATGTATGAAGTGTATCTGTGCATTTAATGACTTCAGTGTATTGGTTTAATGTTGTTTCGGGGAAAACGTGACATTGTGGTACAATCTACATCTATAGTTTTCATCAGATTCCTTTAGGAAATTTTATACACATGACCTGTTTCCAGTGTAGGTGTGCATAATAATCTTTCAGTTTCTAACAATTCATGCCTAAGTTATCTGCATCTGGACTTGTACCATATATGTTGATAGCCAATAACGTTTGGTTGAGAAATGACGTTTTGCTTTATCTATTGCTCTGTGTAATCACAATATGTTGACATATATGAGTGTAGACAAACAGAACCTTTATGTCTAGGGTTATGATCCCGTTACATTGTGAATCATTTCCCTGTTCAAAATTAATAAAAGAAATAATAGCATCAGGATTTATTAGCTGAAGTTTTATAAAGTAAACCTTTGAAGGGAGTGTTTTGTTTTAACAAAAACTGTAAAATACAGTAAACCCTCTCTATAACGGCCATTAAATGGTGTTGATTATTTGGTATTTAGAGCAGGTGGCCGCTTAAAGGAAGGTGAAAGTAAAACAAAATGCTCCTATATGAGCGTTGTTTTACTTCCACATTGCTTTAAGCAGCCACCTGCCTTTAACACAAAATAATTGATGTAATTTAGTGGTCGTTGTAGAGAGGTTTTACTGTACAATAATACAATACAATTACATGTACATTTATATAGCGCAAACATTATTATACAATATTTGCTGGCGCTTTACATAGTTCTATTTTCAAATCAGATCTATATCATGTCAAAAGCAAACAGAGCAGATCCTGATCCTATAGGAGCCGTCTGATCTGGGTCTACTCTGTTTGCAAATGCGTGAAAAAAGGCGTTTATACGTATGAGAGAAAGGGTTTAAATCCTTTCAACGCTAAATTTTCAAATGCAAAAAGTTTACCGTGAATATTCAGGGATAGTTTAAGAAAATTGTAAAATAACAAACATTGCAAACTAAGGCTTTATTTGATACTGCACTGTAGCGTCATCATTTCGTCATGGGAGTCGGCATGACAGGTGATTTAAAACAAATAATATGATATGCGGCAAAATGTGGGTTTGATGGCGTATCGCGGAATTTTACTTGTCGCGTGTAAATAATTGTCTTCGACTGTTGTTATTCCCAAGCCTTTGAAGGCAGATATATTTAACAGAACAGAAGAGATATTTCATTAAGACTTACACATAAGTGCATCGTCTAGTTCACATGGAGACGGTTTTAAAGAGTGGTCACGATATAGGGTTTTATGGAGAAATAAATAATTTATTTTTGAAAATGTTTTAAATTACGCATCTTATATGGACTTCTGTGTATAAAATATTAATGAAATGTCTCCTTACAATAACTTCTATAGTAGAGCCCCTCTAACGCGAAATAGACAATGGTGACTTTTAAAGCAGGCGGTTGCTTAATGCAGGACGAAAGTAATTTAGAAAGCTCTAAATTACTTTCGTTCTGCATTAAGCTGCTACCTGCCTCTATCAACCCATTACCTCATATGCTATTTTTAGATACAACCTCTTTGAATAAATCTACCGAAAATGAGCATTAACTAGAGAAAATGAAAATTTTAGAATTTTGTAGTTTGAAACCATTGTGATAAATAGAGCATTTGCTCCTATAGGAGCAAATGCTCTATTTATCACAATGGTTTCGCAAAATGACTTTTACAGAATCGTCAAAAGTCGTTAATATGAGGGAATGGGTTAAGCTACCTATTATTAGGTATCTATTTGGTGATAACATTAGAGAGGCTTTACTGTACAATGTTCCGTTGCTTGTTTTCGCATGGATTGCTTGTCAGATTAACCCTTTCGGTGCCAAATTTCTAATTGTCGTCTGCAATCCATTTTTGTTAAATCATTCGGTAAAATAAGGAAATATGATAAATAAATGCAAAACTTCAAAGAAATTAAGCACAAATATAGAAATAGAGTTTGAGACGAATAGTGGAGTCCCTGATCAGACGCCGCCTTAAAAAGGCGGCGTCTGATCTGGGACTGCACTATTTGTCGTGGTGCATTTATGCGACATCGGCGGTGAAAGGGTTAAGGTAATATTTTCTGATCATGATCTCAACTGGCGGAATGATTTTTAGACTGCTTTTTAAAATGTTATTAACTTATTATGCCCATTACTTGTACCAATGAATTATGGTTTTTTGTTTTGGATTTACTTTACTTTAATAGTAAATAGTTCAGTTATATCACGACGTCCAGCTAATTACAGGTGGAGGAAGGCCCCAGAGGTTTTTCCGTGCATCGAACAGATTCTATTGTTTCGTGCAGAGACAAACTCTGACCGACCGCATGTCAGCTGCTGGAAGGCTTACTATATACTGTAGAACCTGTCTTAAGCGGTCAACAAAATGACGTCTAATTATGAGTCTGTAAGGCAGGTGGTAGCTTAATGCTGATCAAAAGTAATGAAAAAAAGCTCCTATATGAGTTTTCTGCATTACCTTTGCAATCGCCTGCCTATTAACCCTTTCCCTGTTCTATGTTTATTTCAAATTCCAATACCTACTAAATATTCATAAACAACATAGTTATAAAGACATACGGAAGGTTGAACATTGTAGACTTTTTAGAAAGCAAAGAAACAGATCTTTCAATTTCTATTAGCAAACAGAGTAGACCCTGATCAGACGGCTCCTCTAGGAATGCGTGAAAACACGTTTATATGAGGGAAAGGGTTAAGACTCACGTGTTCAATAAATAAATGGTCGCTTAGGACAGCTTCTGCTGTAAGAGACATGCAATACTAAAAACTTTCTTTGTACCCATCTGCAGGCTGTATCTCATTTTCCCAAATAAGCATATTTAGGCGCGTTGCTTACAGTTGTATTGTTTTTACTTCAAACAATTCAATCATCATGTTTCTAGATTATATATATTTGTCTTATTACAGTAAAACCTCTCTATAACGGTCACTAAATTACACCAAGTAGTTGATATAGGAGCGTTCAGTTTTACTTTCACCTTGCTTTAAGCAGCCACCTGTCCCTAATATCAACTAGCTAACACAATTTGGTGGCCGTTATAGAGAGGTTTTGCTGTATTCAGTAAGTTCTGTCCACGTTTAGGTTCTAATGCAAATACGACAACCTATACTGGTATTTGTTTCTAGGTTGATTGGACAGACGTGTAATTTGGGACCAACTCATCACGTTTACTTCCGTTCAGTAAAAGGTTAAAGGCAGGTATCGGAAGTGTTTTCAACATTAATCAATATATTATTATTATATTCACAAAACGCATATTAACTATTACCACTTTCAATTTGATTATTGACTTTACAATTATCTACATGTCTATATTTGACTCTTTCATCTTTGTCTTGGCCAAACATTCAAAGGCTGGATATTACGGAGGAAACGAGCTAATGTCCTATACAGTCAACTGAGAGTTTCCTGTCTGGCTTTTTCGCAATTGAATATACAGTCGATGCAAATAGTAAAGCCCCAAGCTTTGATTACATTAAATCCCCTCTAAACCGGACATTAAATTCGGTATAAATATCAGTCTTGGAGACAGGTGTCAGCTTGATGCAGGGTGAAAGTCACGCAGAAAGCTCCTTGAGAAGCTTTCTTCGTGGTTCTCACCCTGTATTAAGCAGCCGCCCACCTCCCTAAAAGTATCTAAATTCTTCTCTATTAGAATTTCGGTTTAGATGGGGTTTACTGTAGTGTATTGTAATAAAAGGTTAAATTTTATAATAGAATGTATTGATATATCCCATGCAACGAAGTTGATCGGGGTATATAGTTTTTGACCCGTCCGTCCGTGTATTATAATACATTGTTGCTCATCTAGCTATTTGATTGCCTGACCAATTTATCTCAAGCTTACTTTAGGAATTGTTGCTTTAAGACTTGTCATAAATGGAAACTTGAATGCGTTTGATTTGCAGAGGAATCTGTCATGGGGGAACCACTTGTTTTCTCTGACAATATGGCGGCGTGGGGTATGTGAGCTTGCTCACTGAAGTTCTTTGTTCGAAATAGAACTGTTTTAGAATGGCATGCTTTTTGAATGTAACAAAATCAAACTCCGATGTCTGCTGTTAACCCATTGTCCATTGTGTATAACCAGCAAGTAGGTTGTTTGCTGTACCCCCTTAACATGAAAAATGGGTATGTTCCAAAAAAAAAAAAAAGATCTGGGCGAATTTACCTTAACCCATTCCCTCATAGGCTATTTTTAGACCCAACCTATTTAATTAAATTTACCGAAAAGGAGCATTTACTAGAGTAAAGGAAAAAAAAGAATTGTTTAGTTTTGGAACCATTTTGATAAATGGTTTCAAAAAGTGACTTATACAGATGCGTAGAAAGGCGTATTTATGGAGTAAAGGGTTAACTGATATGGGATACATACACGAACCATTACAGAGCGGGGCATGGGTCACTAATGGTCTTTGAAAACAATGTAGACCCAGATGAGAAGGCTCCTAGAGGAGCCTTCTCATCAGGATCTGTGCCGTTTGTCATGTTACACTGTTCTTTAGAAAAATCCCTAAATATTCATCATAAACTTAACCTGTTTGAATTTCGGAATAGTCCATTTGAAAGTACAGCGTTCTTAAATATTCCTAAATATTCACCATAAGCTTGGCCTGTTTGAATGTTGGTATAGTGTATTTGAAAATTCAGCATCGTAAGGGTTAACCCTTTCATCGCCAATGTCGCAAACATGCACCACGACAAATAGTGCAGTCCCATATCAAACGTCGCCTTTTAAAGGCGGCGTCTGATCAGGGATTTCACTTTTTGTCTCAATCTCTATTTGTACATGTGCTTTATTCCTTCGAAATTTGCATTTATTTATCTATTTTCCTTTTTTATACGCCCACCTAATTTTTCGTTTCAGAGTTATGGCCATTGTCCTTAAAAAATAATGCAAATACATGCAAATAGTGTGTCCGCTGTTTTCTGGGAAAACTATTTGGGAGATAATTTAATGAAACTTTACACAAATGTTAAATGCATCAATATCTGAAGCTGAGTCTATTCTGAGGTTCATTTGATTTGTCGTTTCAGAGTTATGGCCCTTGTACTTAAAAAATAATGCAAATACATGCAAATAGTTTGTCCGCTGTTTTCTGGGAAAACTGTTTGACAGATATTAATGAAACTTCACACACATGGTTAATGCATCAAGACATGAAGCTAAGGCAATTCTGAGGTTCATGTGATTTGTCGTTTCGGAGTTATATGAGGATGGCCATAACTTTTTCATTTGAAATGATATTTACTTAAAATTTTTAATATGGTTAAATCTTAATATGAATTTTCACATATATTGAAGGGGTTTTGATATGTCATTTTATTCTAAAGTTATGGTCCTTGAACTTTGTGTGTTCGTTGCTTTGTTTGTCGGTCAACTTTTAGTTTGTCTGTTGTTTTCTGGGAAAACTATTAAAATGATATAAATGAAACTTAACACAAATGTTTTAAGCAACAAAATCTGAAGCTGAGTTTATTTTGAGGTTCATATAGTTTGTCTTTACAGAGTTATGGCCGTTGCACTTTACAAAAATCTGCAAATATGAGGATTTGTTGTAACTTTTTTATGTAATACAATATTCACTTCAGTTTTTTAAAAAATAGTATCACCTTAGTATGTAAATCAAGATCTGAAGCACAGATTAGAAAATGTCAACACTTATAAGGCATGTTGAATCAGAGAAAGTTTGCAAGTGGGCGTATTATGTACCGTATGCGGTACTCTTGTTACCAAATGATTCAGCAAAATTGGTTTGCAGACGACAATTAGAAATTTGGCGCCGAAAGGGTTAAAGCAAATATAGGATGTCCAATAAGAGAGGAATATATAAACTATTTTCAATAAGTATATGTAACAAATATTACACCATCACTTCTGGTTATTCCGTTTGACATATACATTGAAACAGAATAGAACATAAAGTTATATTTTGTTCGTTTAACCCATTGTTTCGTATATTATTTAAGGAAAACCCACCCAGATATTATTTTGGAACTCGTCTATTTTTCATATGGGGGGGGGGGGGGGTCACAGCAAACGACATATTTCCTGGAATAAGTCATTGCCATTGATGGGTTCAGTAAAGCAGTATATAGAGCCTAATCAGTTGGCTCCTCTTTGCTCATGTATTTAAAGGGACCACGGGCTATGATAGATTAAATATCAATCCGTTTGACATAAATCGGAGGCCTGTGGTATGTTCCACTCGGTGTCAGTATAATGTGATCAGCTGTTGGTCAACATCTTACCACCCATGAGACCTAGACACAGGCCACAATAAAGAATTCGGGTACTACAGTTGAACTTCAATATGTCGAGTTATCCGCTTTGTAATCTGAATAATTTCTCGAGTTCTTAATACAGGTCTACAAAAATGCTGAAATCTCCTGTATGAGCGTTCAGCATTAATTTAGATCTGTAGTAAACTGTCACATGTGTTTCTAGATATCTGTAGCGATACATTTTAGGGCAATTCTGTATTGTAAGTTTTGGAAGGACTGAACTTTTTGTTCGAGTTATGCCGATTTTCGAGTTATCAGAGTTCGAGATATCGAAGTTCAACTGTATTATATATAAGTATATGAAGAAAATATTCCTAAAAGGGAATTAATATAATACATAAATACTTGAATTGCTCTGATCTAATATTTCGACCACTAAGGGTCCTTAATTAGTGGTCGAAATATTAGATCAAAGCAATTCAAGTATTTATGTATAAGTACTGTATATGGACGTTAATCGAATAAAACGAATCGAAACAAAATACAATTCGTATAATTATGTGTTTTCTGTTGCGCCCTTCATATTCACCACACAAACAAAACAAAAACACCTTTAGTTGGGAAGCAGGTGTAATTAATGATAATGGGTAAGGAGTTATAGTCAGATCTCATTGATCATGTGCATCGCCCATAATTTCCTCAACATGAAAAAATGTGTCTACAATGCGAAGATAATCTATTTTTATCGGAGCAATTATAGCTGGTGTGGCCATCGCAACCTTTCCCAACGAGGGGTAGGAATTTACTCTGATCGATCATAACATGGAATTCATGTGTTAATGTCAGATTCACTTTAGCACTATTATGTTCTGTATAATTTCTTGCCAGACTGAGCTTTTTTGTTCATAATCGCATCGCAACAAAACTGAAGAGGTGATATAGCAACGCCTCCGTGTGTCTGTCCGTCTATCCGATGGCACACTTTCAACATGAAACAATACAAATCAAAGCACGCATAACGGAGCAACAGATACAGGTACTCAAGTACTAAACTCGTCCCTAATCCTCCAAACCCTATGTTGTGACCACTCTTTAGAATCGTTTCTTAACCCATTTACTCATAGGCTATTTTAGATTCAACCACTTTGAATAAATCTACCGAAAAGGAACATTAACTACAGAAAAGAATTTTTTTAGAATTTTGTAGGCGTAGAAAGGCGTAATTATGGAGGAAAGAGTTAAGAATGGTCACAGCATAGGGTTTTGTGGAGAAATAAAGAAGTTATACTTTAATATGTTTTATCACATAATCTACCATGTGGGAGTGCCGTAACAGAGTGCCGTATTTCGCAGAATTGCACTGGTGCATTTTTATGCAAA
This sequence comes from Azorinus chamasolen, assembly GCA_963576725.1. NCBI lineage: Eukaryota > Metazoa > Mollusca > Bivalvia > Cardiida > Solecurtidae > Azorinus > Azorinus chamasolen. The sequence goes on along the minus strand of OY755239.1, from coordinate 62,765,719 downwards.
TTAGCAAGTTAGCCAATCATAGCGCTCATTTAAAAAGCGTTAGCCAATCATAGCACTCCATACGGGTCGTCCGTTGTATTACTACGCTGTTTGTAAAGCAATGGCAGAAACAGCCGTCAGCTAGTCTGTTTTATTTTCTATGGCATTTTAAGGATTATGTGATAAAAAGAATCTTACATTCGTGTTCATTATACATTGTTTTTATGATACTCGTATTTTACTATAATGAATATGACACTCGCTAAAGCTCGTGTCATATTATTATAGTAAACTCGTTTCATAAAAACAATATGTAATGAACACTCATGTAAGATCCTCTATTTAATTTACTCATCTTGTCTGGACCTCGGACATAATACTCAAACCGTGAATTTTTGTTCCAGTTGAAGAGACTTTGAACCTTATTGACTGTCAATGTTTCCCCCGCTGAAAGAGTGTTTGAAGTGAGAAAGTGTGGTCTGTCTTTGTAGACAGGGTGCATCTAGATCACACCAGAGACAATGCCTTTGAAATCGACAGGGTAGACACTGGTCAACGCTTCAATTCTAAGTGCTGCAACTGGTTCTCAGTCTTCGCTGTTTTTGCACGGCTCATAAAGATTCACCAGCTTCAAATCTATTATTTCAATACCATTGTCGGCGTGTTTATGGAAATTGATCAAATGCATCATTCCAGTTTGACGGCTTCCTGATGTTATCTTGATCTTCGTTTCAATATGGACAGATAGGTAAACTCTTTCACTTATATAAACGAGACAGATAGGTTAACTGTTTCCCACATATTAACGCATTTTGAAGTATTTGGAAACAGCTAGACCCAGATCAGATCGTTTCTGTAGGAGCCGTCTGGTCAGGGTATGTTCTGTTTGCTTATGTAATTCTACAGGTCCTGATTTGGCCAACATTCCCTAGTCTGTTATAAAAGTTATGTTAATGAATATTCAAAAAGTCATGAATTATTGCATAAATATTCATGAGGGAAAGGGTTGATAGAATCACTATCAGACTTTAGTTTAATCCTTTAATCCATGCATATTCATGACAGAAATTATGACATCGTGAATAAAATTAACCCTTCTCTTGCTATTCGCGTCAATATATCTACCTGTAAATAATGAAGGCCCAGATGAGACAGCTCCTGCAGGAGCTGTCTCATCAGGGTCTGTACTATTTTTACAAGTTGATTGTGCAACCAGTGCACTCCACAGCAGTGAGTGCACAGCACAATACTTGTACACAGTGGAGATATATGTAATTATACAACAGGGCATGGGTAAAGAAGGGGAAATGTATTTTAAAATTCAGCAAGCGAAAGGTTAAGATTACGGCCTTTTAACAGTATTAACACATGGCATATTTATGAGATCATTAATATTTATTAGCTTTTATAATGACATGGTTTGGTATTGGTAGAAACTGTAGAGTTAGATCTGTTATAATTTCATAAGCCAACATATCCCGAGTCTACTCTGTTCGCAAATGCGTGAAAAGCGTTTACATGAAGTAGAGGGATAGGCATATTGCTGGTCAACCCTTTGTTCCATAGAGCTGCTATTTGACTTTACTAACAAAGTAGACCCAGACCAGAGTGCTTCTATAGGTCTTATCATGGTCTACTATTTTGGCTTATGAAATAATATAATATCTCATTCTGTAGTTTCCGCCATAGCCAAACTATTTTTTCATACGCCATTTTAAATATCAGCCAATGGATATTGGTGATGTCAATATTAATTGAATGAAATGTTATACAGAGCAACAGATAAATGTGTGTACTCAGAAACTAAAATCGTCATTTCTCCATCAACCCCTATGTTGTGACCACTCTTTAAAGAGTGGTCACAACATAGGGTTTGGTGGAGAAATAAAGGAGTTATTCTTGAAATTGTTTTAATTTACGCATCTTATCTAGACCTCTGTCAATATTCATCAGAGTTAACTCTTTCGACGCCAAATTTCTAATTGTCGTCTGCAATTCAATTGTGTTAAATTATTTGGTAAAATAAGGAAATGAGATAAATAAATGCAGAATTAAAAGGAACAAAGCACATATACAGAAACAGAGTTTGAGACAAAAAGTGAAGTTCCTGATCAGACGCGCCTTTTCAAGACTGCACTATTTGTCGTGGTGCAGTTTTGCGACATTGGCGGTGAAAGGGTTAATATACGTTTGAGTGACTGTTGTAGTTTGTATTATAGATCTGCTGATACCGATCAGTGAACGTGTTTCTCTGTTCCTGTTGCCAACCAGATATGTGATGTAGATGGTCTGCATACATGTATTACTCAAACTGTTTTACATGTAATCGGAATCCAAACTCTTTGCCATTTAAAGCACACTAGATTATTTCTAAAACCTTTCACTAAAGGACGTTTTATCCCTGGCCTCTAACAACATAGTTTAATGAAAATTGAACGTTATACAGAAAGCTTCCTGGAAAATTACTGACCCATTAAGCAATCACATGCTTTAACCCATTCCATTACCTCATAGGCTATTTCTAGGTCATTCCTTTGAATACATCTACCGGAAAGGAGCATTAACTAAAGGAAAGGATTTTTTAAATATTTATGTAGTGCTGAAATCATTGTGATAATTAGAGCATTTGCTCCTATGGAGCAAATGCTCTATTTATCACAATGGTTTCAGAAAGTCACTTTTAAAGATGCGTCAAAAGGCGTCAATTGATATGAGGGAATGGTTTAGATACTACTTGGTGGGGACGTCTTTCAACGCCATTGCAAACAACGTAGACCTAGATCAGACGACCCCTTTAGAAGCCATCTGATTAGAGTCTCAAATAATGTATATCCTGACTCTAATGTTTCTGCCATGACCCAAATGCCTGTGTTCATATGCCATTCTCAAACTTCAGCAGGTGCTAAGTGCTTGTGTTGCGGCCGTAAAAAGTTGCCCCGTACTACATTCTCTGTGTTGTTATATGTTCTGGTCCTTCGGGATAATTAGTTTTGATGTTATTAGTTTTGAAAAGTGAATATTGCTTAAGCCGGTGCTAGGGGAGGGGGGTGTTAAGTAGTGTTGTACTTTTTAGCTCACCTGGCACGAAGCTTTTGTGATCGTCCTGTGTCCGTCGTTCATAGTTCGTCGTCAACTGTTTTCTTATAATGACATCTCTTCCTAAACTGATTGCTGGATTTTTACCAAACTTGACAGAAATGTTCCTTGGTTAAACTACTTTCAAGGTTGTTCAAAGAATTTGATTATATGCAGAACTCTCGTTGCCATTGCAACCAATGTCCAAAAAGAAATAAAACCTTTAAAAATGTTCTTGTCAAAAACTGTAAGGCCTAAGGCTACCAAATTTAGCGTATAGAATTATCTAGTGGATCTCTACTTAGATTGTTCAAATTTTGCCCTTGGGGTCAAAATTGACCCAATCCCGGGGGGTCACAAGTTTTACACTGGATTATATAGTAAAAAAAAAATTAAAAATCGTCTTATACGAAACCGAAAAGCTTAGAGCTGTGATGATATTTGGTATGTAGCATCATCTGGTGAACCTTTATTAATATTGTTCAAATTATGCCCCTGGAGTCAAAGACGGCCACGCCCTGGGGGTTCACATATTTTACATAGGATTATACAGTAAATTTTTTAAAAATCTTCTTGTCTCAAACTAAAAAGCTTGGAGCTGTGATATTTGGTATGAAGCATCATCATCAGAGGCAAATTTAGAAAAATCTAAGTAACATAGGTTTATTATATTTTACTACCATGCCTTGTCTTACTGCTACTCCTAAGAATCGTCTCGAAAGGGTTTGGCCAAGAAATGAGAGACTGATAGATTAGTACTCATTGCATCTACACTCTTGTAATTGGTTTGAGTTACACATCTTACCTACAGCTCTGTAATTGGTTTGAGTTATTTCTTACCTACAGCTTGTAACTGGTTTGAGTTACACATATGACCAGTAGCTCAGTAATTGGTCTGAGTTACACATCTTACCTACAGCTCTGTAATTGGTTCGAGTTACACATCTTGCCTACAGCTCTGTAATTGGTTTGAGATACACATCTTACCTACAGCTCTGTAATTGGTCTGAGCACACACCTTATCTAAAATCCTATAATTAGATTTGAGTACGCATCTTGTAATATTTACAGTCCTGCTAATGGTCTGAGTACGCATCTTATCTACAGTCTGTAATTGGTTTGAGTACGCATCTATAATTTGTGTGAGTACGCATCTGTAATTTGTTTTGAGTACGCATTTGTAATTTGTTTAAGTACATTTCTTATTTACAGCCCTATAATTGGTTTGGGTACGCATCTGTAATTTGTTTGAGATACACATCTTACCTACAGCTCTGCAAATGGTCTGAGCACACACACCTTATTTACACTCATATAATTAGATTGAGTACGCATCTTATAATATTTACAGTCCTGCTAATGGTCTGAGTACGCATCTGTAATTTGTTTCAATACACATCTTATTTACAGCCCTGTAATTGGTTTCAGTATATGTCATTTTTCACAACCTTGTGCAACTTGACACCGGCGGTATTTTTGCCTTTGTTTACTTTACAATTGTAGAAGCTTTTAGATCTTTCAGAACGTTCTATCTCCAATGTATTATTGTACTCGGTGTAACATAATACGATCGCAAACAAGAACACTGACAATATGACAATACAGTGAAACCCCGCTAATGCGACCACTTAATAAACCGCCACTGGTGTTGTCTAAAGCAGGTGGTTGCTTAATGCAGGAAGAAAGTTATGCAGAAAGCTCCTATAGGAGCTTTCTGCATAACTTTCGTCCTGCATTAAGCTACCGCCTGCCTCTGCCACCCAGAATTATGCCCCTTTTTGGTGGTCGCATTAGCGGGGTTGTACAGTAAAACTCCTAAGGCTACCACCAAAAAGATGCATCAGTCTGGGTCTTACCGCCAGATGGTAGCTTAATGCAGGACGAAAGTTATGAAGAAAGCTCCTACAGGAGATTTCTGCATTATTTTCGTCCTGCATTAAGCAACCACTTGCTTATAAAGAGTTAAAGACCGCCTTGTTTGTTTATTAAGTGGTCGCATTGGAGGGGTTCTACCGTATATATATGGAACATACTAATATAGAGAAAATGTATACCAAAGTGAATGGACGAACAGAGAAACAAAGGAGTGATACCTTTCCCATAGTATGAGCGAATCTGATATTTTATAGAAACAATATTGTGTCATAATAGTACTTATCGTGGCTTTAAACCTTTTGCACGGTTGGTATTTAGGCAAGAAATACATGTAATGACTTCATTAATATTGATTATATTTGCTTTATTAGCTCCACTTATTCAAAAAGTGGAACTATTGTCATGACCCCCTCGTCGGCGTCGGCGTTGGTTAACCTTTTTTGTTAAGGTCCTTTTCTCAGAAATCATCAAAGATATTTGGTTCATATTTGGTATGTATGTTTACTATCACAAGGGGAACCCATTTCACAAGGGTAGGTAACCCTAAAATTAATTTTGCCATAGTTATGCCCCTTTTTTCGACTTAGAATTTTCATTGTTGGTTAAGTTTTATGTTCAGGTCCATGTCTCAGAAACTGTCCAAGATATTTGGTTCATCTTTGGTATACATATTAACTATTACAAGGGGACCCATTTCACAAGGGCATGTAATCTCAAAATTAATTTTGCTGTTGTTATCTCCCCTTTCTGACTTAGACTTCCACTACACTATCCAGCACTAAAGAAAGTGGAGCGCGCTGCCTGCGGACGGCTCTTGTTATATAATGGATGTGACGAAAATGGGAATTAATTTTTGGCCATGGCAGAAACTTTAGAATCAGATTTATTTGTTATTTCATAAGCAGGCAGAGCAGACTCCGATTAGACTGCTCCTGCCTGTCCGGGTCTACTCTGTTTGCAAATGCATTAACCCTTTACTCCATAAATACGCCTTCCTATTCAAACAGAGTAGACCCATATCAGACGGCGCCTATTGGAGTAGGGTCTGCTTTGTTTGCTTGTGAAATAATAACGATATGATTTTATATGTAGGGTGTTCATTCACTTGGGCTACTGTATGCACCAGATTCCATAATTATATTTTCTCTGTTTTGTGTATATAATGGCTCGAGTGGTATTTGGGTCGGTTCATTTTGCCGCCCATTGCCATAGAGGGAATCATGTGGTTCCCTCCGGCTAGTGATTTTCATTTATATTGTATATCTATTGTATATCTTTTATTGTCCAGATAGATAATCATGCGGTTCGTCCCGGTGATTTCATCCATGTGAAGCGCTTTTGAACGCACATATCCTGTGTGAAAAGAGCGCTATATAAATGTGGTATAATAATAATAATATTCTTTGCCAGTGCAGGGCAAAACACGCTGTGTCCATGTGCCTAAAGGATTCTAAAGTTTCTGTTATGGCCAAGAATTCCTGGGTTCACGTGTCCTTATAAAATTTAAACTAATCAATATTCATGATGCCATTTCTTCTTACATAAATATTTATGGAGTAAAGGGTTAATGGCCGACCAGTTTAACCCTTTCGCTGCCAAATTTTGTCGTCTGCTAACTTTGTCGTCTGCTACAAAGTTTCATGTTTTTGATTTTCTTCATTTATGTTTCAAAAACATAGTAACAGTAACAAACAGTTTGGATCCTGATGAGACGCCGAGTTACTCGGCGTCTCATCTGGATCCAAACTGTTTTCATAGGTAATCACCATTCCGGCATTGGCAGCGAAAGGGTTAAAGAATAGAAGACAATAATATTATTTTGCTGTAAGTGGACAATAGTACTTGTGAACATGTCCAACGGGTTAAAAGTCCATTCGTCGAACTGTTATACAATTTGTATAAAAATAATGTTATACCATGACAGGTGAGCGACCTGTTCATTAGCACTGTTGTGAGTCCTAACAACATGTTTTAACATTTTTTCTATACAGTAAATGTGTGTAGTGGAGTCAGATTTCAAAGCAAATGTCCTTGTGTTTAAACCAATTGACCATCCGATCGATGTCGACAAATGCGTTTGTGTATTATAGAAGGTACGATAGAATACAGTAAAACCTCTCTATAACGGCCACTAAATTACATCAAGTATTTGTGTTAAAGGCAGGTGGATGCTTAAAGCAACTAATCAACACAATTTAGTGGTCGTTATAGAGAGGTTTTACTGTATATCTGTACTTAGGCAAACACGTGATGGCCAAACATAGGTGGCTGTAAACACGAGGCATCTGTTTAACATTTTACTCCATGAATATTCATGTTCCAAGTACTGACATCATGCATACTAATTAGATTTAGATTAATTGCTATAATAGCACGTGGACACGCGAATATTTGGTCATGGTGGAGTGAGTGAGTTGGGTTTTACGTCCGACCAACAGTATTTCAGTTATTGCAGACGGTATCCGCATGAGACAAGTTATAGTGCTGCCTCACTGGAATACCCCTGCCGCAGGTACATGGCAAGGGCACCCCACTCAGTCACATTATCCTGACACCGGGCCGACCAGTCCTAGAACTACACCTTTAATGTCGAGCGTAGACAAGGGAGCTACTTGTACCAACTTTTAACGACTTTTGGTCTGTCGCGGCCGGGGATCGAACCCACGACCTTCCGTACCGCAGGCGGACGCTCTACCACTAAGCCACGCGGCCGGTCATGGTGGAACGTGTAGAATGGTATCTATATTATATCATAAGCAAACAGAGTAGACCCAGATCAGACGGCTCCTATTGGAGCCGTCTGATCTGGGTCTACTATGTTTGCAAAGGCACAGCAAGGCGTATTTATGGAGTAAAGAGTTAAAAGTAGTCTGATTATGGGTTTTAAGGCAGGTGACACCTTCATCCTTAACTTCCTATATACACTTTTTAGCGCAGTTGCAAACAAAGAAGACCCACTCCAGAATCATCCTGTGGAAGCCGTCTTACATGTATCACAATGTACTTATTCATGTAGTTTCGAGGCCAGATGCATCTATGTTGCATAAGCTTTGCAGCTTCTTCGGCCCATGAGATTGCTTATGAGATGATATATACAGTACTCTAATGCGACCACTTAACGAATAAACATGGGTGTCATTATAAGCAGATGGTTGCTTAATGCAGGACAAAAGTAATGCAGAAAACTCCTCTAGGTAGCTTAATGCAGGACAAACGTAATGCAGAAAGCTCCTCTAGGAGCATTAAACTGCCACCTGCCTCTACCACCCAGAATTATACCTCCTTTAGGTGGTCGCATTAGAGGGGTTTTACTGTATTTGATTCTATATTTTCTGGAACGACTAAACTGCCCTGTGTTCATATACTATTACAAAAAACACCGGCTAATTGATATTCATGATACCATTATTTCTTACATAAATATTCATGCTGTACAGGGTAATGCAATGTGATTGTTATGCGGAAAGCTTAGATAGGTGTACATGTATAAAGAAGTGTTACTTTTGTTCGGTTTTTAACATTTTATATCTTTAGTTAATCCTTCGCTTGCTATTCACGTCAATATACCTACCTGTAAATAGTGAAGACCCAGATGAGACAGCTCCTGCAGGAGCTGTCTCATCAGGGTCTGCACTATTTACAAGTTGATTGCGCAACCAGTGCACTCCACAGCAGTGATTGCACAGCGAAGTACATGTACTTGTACACAGTGAAGATATACATGTATGTAATTATACAACAGGACATGGTAAAGAAGGAGAAATGTATTTTAAAATTCAGCAAGCGAAGGGTTAATATTCAAAATGTAATGACCTACCATTGTTTAACCCGTTGCTATACATGTACATATAATAAATAATGACATCATGAATATTTATTAGCTGCAATATTATAACGGCATATGTACAAAGGATGTTTTGGTATAGGTATAGAAACTGTAGAGTCAGGTCTGTTATAATTTCATACGTCTGATCTGGGTTTACTCTGTTTGAAGAAATGTTTATATGAAGGAAAATGGTTAACGATAGGGACCATTCAGTAAGAAGGGATATACTTTTCGAGAGGATTTTTAATGCCAAAAGGTGTGCATACTGATCAGAGGTCTCGTCTAGGAGTCTTCTGGTCTGGGTCTACACTGCTTGTAAATTACGGTACACTCGCTCCCTGCATTCAAATGTTTAACCCTTTACCCCATAAACGCATCTGCAAGCAGAGTAGACCCAGATCAAACGGCTCCTGTAGGAGCCGTCTGATCAGGGCCTGCTCTTTTTGCTTATGAACTAATATAGATATGAATCTGTAAGTTTCTGCCAGACCAGGGCAAAGAGTCATGTGTCCATGTGCCATTGTAAAATAATTTGCATGATGTCATTAATGCATACATTAGTATTTGTGGAGTATAATTGTGTTACGTGGTCGTTCTAGAGAGATTGTACTGTTGAAAAGAAAAGTTCATTAATAGTTAGCAACTTTAGTGCCGGTGGAGGAGGGGTGGATTTAACAGTATATTAACCCTTAGTCTACTGTCAAAAATTGTGTCCGCTCAAACTGTACTCTGCTACAAGTTTAACCCATTTGCGCCCAGTGGATTCTTCCATGTTTATATATTGGATTTTTTATGCCACCAAAGGCGGGCATATAGTAATCGCATTGTCCGTCCTTCCGTCTGTCCGTCTATCTGTCCGTCTGTCCGTCTGTCCGCGCTAACAATTCCTGTTTATGTGACTAAATAATTACATGAGAACAAAAGATCTTTTGTTCTCATCGGTTTTATGTGGCTTATTTTCAGTTTGTGTGGCTATTTTGAACAAAGGAATAGCCACATACACTCAATCCGTTAGAACGTCCGTCTGTCCGTCCGTCTGTCCTTCCATCCGTCCCAAATTCGTGTCCGGTCTGTAACTTCATCTATCAGTGGATTTCAATATAACTTGCCACAAATGTTCACCAGACAGAGACGATGTGTCGCGTTCAACTCCCTGGTCCATGGGTCAACGGTCAAGGTCACAGGGTACAATTTTTAGGGGCATTTGTCACGTGACTGTGACATCTCTTGTTTTATCTAAGGGGAGCCTGGCCTAAATTTTCAATTTCGTTTTGTTTTATATTGAAATTCTTATCAGCAAACAGTATAGAACTCTGATCAGACGCCGCATTATGCGGCGTCTGATCAGAGTCTACACTGTTTGCCTACGTCCCATATATGGGATCGTGGGAGCAAATGGGTTGACGTACTTTCGTTCGTTAAAACTTTTGAGAAACTATTGACTGAATGTCAAACAGCTTGGATCCTGATCTAGATCCAAACTGTTTGCAAATATGAGTTAGGTGGCGAACAGCAAGCAAGGGGTAGTAGGTATACAGGGACTTGAGTGTATATTTTATTGTATCCTAGGAACATAATCAACAGAAGTAATTTTCTAATCGAGTTAATTTTTAATTTAGGAAAACTTCAAACGGTGTCGTTCAATCAAGGGATCCTTAAATAAAAGGAAAACTGGTTGATTATGACCCGCTTGGTTGTGGAACTGTATGAACTTACTGCACTTTACTGCCGAATTCGTGATTACCTCGGAGTACCTCGGCCTCAAGTTTAGATCCGGATGAAACGCCGAGTACCTCGGCTTCAAGTTGGGTTCCAGATAAGACGTAGAGTTACTCTAAGCTGATCATGTTTTTGACTAATCTACTTTAAACATCTGAAGTAGGTGAAAAATACTCGGAGTGCTAAATATTTAATGTGCAGGAAAAACTCTCTATAACGTTCACAAAATTACATCAAGTGTTTTGTGTTAAAGGCGGGTGGCTGCTTAAAGCAAAGAGAGTGTAAAACAGAACGCTCCTATAGGAGCGTTCTGTTTTACTTTCACTTTGCTTTAAGCAGCCACCTGCCCTAAATACCAACTTATTAACACACTTTAGTGGCCGCTATAGAGAGGTTGTATTGTAATAGGAAATTTGGTTGATTGCTGCCCGCTTGACCATGAAATGATTTACCTAGTGATGGGGAGAAACGACGCTTTCAAAAACTAGCATAACTGTTCGAAAGTTGTTTCGTGTTTAGTTTTTAATCTTTATATATTTATCTCTAACCAGAGCAACAAATAAAGTTGCGTACTCAAAGACTGCAGTCGACATTTCTCCAACAAATCCTATGTTGTGACCACTCTTTAGAATCGTCTCGAAGACCCTATTTTATGACCACTTTTTAGAATCGTCTCTTGGAGACGATTCTAAAGAGTGGTCACAATATAGGGTTTGGTGGAGAAACAAAGGAGATTTTCTTGAAAATGTTTTAATTTACGCATCTTATCTGGACCTCTGGCTCTAACTCTAATATTCGACTCCGCTGGGATTTTTCAAAGAATAAAAATCAAAAGAATATTCTACAAACTCACATACATCTAACTGTCTTCTGTATTCTTTGAAAAACGCCAAGTAGGGTCAAGAGTTAGAGCTAAATATATAAACACTGTATCAAATCCCCTTTTTGGAATGTTCTGTTTTGTTTGTTCAGCTCCAGTGTTTTGCCATGTTGGTACAATAAGGGCTTACAAACCCAACCGAGAGTCAGTTCAATTTGTGACTTTGATCAGTGAGGCTTAACCCTTTACTCCATAAATACGCCTTTCTATGCCTTAGCAAACCGAGTAGACCAATACCAGACGGTACATGAGCAATCTGATCAAGGTCTACCTATATGTTTGCTTATGGTATATAATATGGATATCTTTCTACAGTTTCTGCCATGGCCAAAACTTCCTGCTTTTAAAGAAGTTAATCTAATTAATATTCATGATGTCATGATTTCTTATATGAATGATTATGGAGTAAAGGGTTAATTGTACTATAGAAGGATTTTGAATTTCAAACAGTGCAGATTCTGGTCAGAGATCTCGTAGAAGAGTTATCTGACGGAGCTCCAGATAAGATACGCAAATTAAAACATTTTCAAGAATACATTCTTTATTTCTCCATCAAACTCTTCGAGACGATTCTAAAGAGTGGTCACAACATAGGATTTGGTGGAGAAATGACGATTTTAGTAGTTGAGTACGCACCATTATCTGTAGCTCTGTCTGACCTGGATCTGCACTGTTTGTAAATGCTCGTACACTAATTTCCTGCACTCAAATGGTTAGTAGTACTTAGTACACGTGTCGGCTAGAGTTTAATTATGTTCGAAAAAGTAAACAATAGTGTTGTATTATACCGTTCCTCCATGAATATTTATGTAAGAAATAATTACCTCATGAATATTAATTAGATTAATTGCTTAAAATAGCACATTGACACAAGAATGTTTGGCCGTTGCAGAAACTGTAGAATCATATCTGTATTATATCGTAAGCAACCAGAGTAGACCCTGATCAGACGGCTCCTATAGGAGCCGTCTGATCTGGGTCTACTCTGATTGCAAAGGCATAGAAAGGCGTATTTATGGAGGAAAGGGTTATTCTGACGCGCATGCTTATATATTTATTGATATACGACACGATATACAGGGAACATAGCTGAAATCTGATACAAAGGTATTGTTAAAATTTTAATTTCAGTCTACCACAGAAATTTCTTCACATCACTTGCTGTCGGCAAGAACAAATAAATAACATGTAAATGAAAACGAAAGTAACTAACAGTAAAGCACATATACAATGTGACCGTGTAACCCCTTTTCCCTGTTCAATATTGGTGTAAGAAATAATGGCATCATGGATATTTTGGTATTGGCAGAAATTGTGAGTCAGATATAATATAATTTCATGAGCAAACAGAGTAGACCCTGATCAGACAGCTCCTATAGGAACCGTCTGATCTGGGTCTACTCTGTTTTGCTAAGGCGTGTCTTAAGGCGTAAAAGGTGTACAGTTGAATTTCGTTAACTCGTACTTTAAGGCGACCATACATATTAATTCCAGATAACAGAAGTTCGAGTCATCGATTTCTAATCTGAACAATTTCTCAAGGCCACAGCTTAATACAGATATAAAGTAATGTTGAAAGCTCCTACAGAACCTACTAGACCTGTATTAAGCTGTCACATGTGTTTCTAAATATCTGTAGCGATACATTTTAGAGCAATTCTGTATTGTAAGTTTTGGAAGGACTGAACGTTTTGTTCGAGTTATCCCTAAGTTCGAGTTATCCGAGTTCGAGGTATCGAAGTTCAACTGTTTATGAGGGAAAGGGTTAATAAATAAGCGTTGGTTTCACAAACCCTCTACCTCATACATATTTCATGTAAAAACGAATTATATACTGTTAATTTTTATCTCTTAAATTATTATAATGGTGTATAAATACTTCACATTTTACCATGACAGATACTGTAGAGTCAGGCCCCGAGGTTATAAATCTGAGATCATTCTCAAGCATCTGATTGGTCAGATTCTGAGCTTGCTCAGAATCTGACCAATCAGATACTTGAGAATGATCTCAGACTCAGACTCAGAAGTTTTATAATCTTTGGCTCATATATGATTCAATAAGCAAACAGAGTAGACCCAGGTCTGACGATTCCTACAGGGACCATCCGATCTGGGTCTACTCTGTTAAAATGCGTATCTATAGAGTAAAGGGTTTAAACAGGTGGCTGCTTAATGCAGAAATAAAATAAATCTTAAAACTCCTTTATGTGTGTGTGTTTTTATTATGCCCCCAGATCAGATCGTGGGGGCGTATTGTTTTTGCCCTGTCCGTCTGTTTGTTGTCAGCAACTTTAACATTGAACCAGTAGAGATAGAGACTAGATATTTGGTAGATAATGTTAACCGTACTATGTCATTGAGGTTGTCTTAGAACATGTTTATATTTTGCTGATGTATACATGTAAGTGGGAACTGAGCACATACTGCAACTAATAAAATGGTTAGCATTTATAAATGGTAAGTACGTGTAATGTATTCAACGTTCTAACATAGATAAATGGTGAATCTGTTGAGAAGGCATTACAGTAATGCAGAGTATCTAATCAAATGCCTAGTAATATAGATGTTTGTAGTACTTACAGGTCAATAGTATGCTAAAAATGTATTTGTTTATTTATGTTCATATATGTTTATGGGCCGGAGGCCTTATATACGAAATAAAGTTCATATGCATGTGCACATTTTGAGGGGTGACATGTCAAGGTCAATGTCATCCGTCAAGGTCAGAGGTCAAATATATAGGTCAAATTACCGAATTTAACATTGGCCATAACTTTTCAACCAGTAGAGATAGAGACTAGATATTTGGCATGCATGTGTATCTCATGAAGCTGCACATTTTCAGGGGTGCCGTGTCAATATCAAGGTCATCATTCAGGGTCAAATGTCGAATTGGAAGGGTACACAGTGTTTCACATACACTTCTTATTCGTTCTGTGTTGAGCCACCGTATGTCGTAAGCCTTTCCTCCTTTATACGTCTCTGAAAAAGTCACTTTTTGAAACCATTATGATAAATATGCTCCTTAGGAGCAAATGCTCTATTCATCACAATGGTTTCAAAACTACAAACTTCTAAAAACATTTCCTTTTCCATAGTTAATGCTCCATTTCAGTAGATGTCTTCAAAGAGGTTGGATCTAAAAATAGCCTATGAAGTAATGGGTTAACGACCAATAATATGAATTCCTGTTAACCATTTCCCTAATGTAAGCGTGTTTTCACGCATTTGCAAACAGTGCAGACCCAGATCAGACGGCTCCTAGAGGAGCCGTCTGATCAGGGTCTGCTCTTTTTGCTAATAAAAGTTGATAGATTTGTTTCTTTGCTTTCTAAAATGTCTACAATGTTCCCACCTTCCATTTCTTTATATCTATTTTGTTAATGAATATTCAGTAGGTATTGAAATTTGTAATAAACCCAGAACAGGGAAAGGGTTAACAGCCGTTGGATAAATGCTTTACTATAGACATTGTACATAACGGTATTGGACCCTTACAATGCTAAACATTCAGAGTGGAATAGCCCATCACAGTTTAACCCTTCGCTTGCTGAATTTAAACAATCATTTCTCCTTCTTTACCCATGCCCTGTTGTATAATTACATATATCTTCACTGCGTACAAGTATTTCACCGTGCAATCACTGCTGTGGAGTGCACTGGTTGCACAATCAACTTGTAAATAGTGCAGACCCTGATGAGACAGCTCCTGCAGGAGCTGTCTCATCTGGGTATTCACTATTTACAGGTAGGTATATTGAAAAGAATAGCAATCGAAGGGTTAACTGTACACTTTACTAAGAATGAAGGGCTTGAACTTGATAGAGGAATCTGGATGACAAACAGTACAGACCCTGACCAGTTGGGCTGTCCTAGGAACTCCTTGACCTGGGTCTACACTGTTCGTAAATTCCCAATGCGTTCCTTTGCTGCATTCAACGGGTTACAATTCAAACCGGGGAAGGTGTTCTACTGCTAACAAACTGTCTTTGCAAGCCAGGTTGAGATGGCGGCTCTAAGTTTTTCGTAAGAATTGCTCTCTCGTCGTGAGTTTTACGCCCGTTCTGAAGCTTTAGAATCATGTGAGCTTTAGGCGAGGGCGACCGAGACACGCACGGCGAGTATCGGGAAACAATAGTGTTTTGTGTCATATTGGAATACATCTCCATCTGGTTGCCCGGACGGGAGGCATGCTTTAGGAGCAGTGTCTTGTACTTTTTGTTATGCTTGTCCAGTTTGGTCATCGTGCTAGCGTTCCCATGGAAAGTGATCGAGTTAAAGTCGTTTTCGTCGATGACGAATTTGCAGAAGGTCCTAATGAAAACTCTGCGGAACTTCTGACCAAAGGCACAGTAGAGAATAAAGTTGATAGCACTGTTGAACGTTACGAGGAAGTTTCTCACCGATGACAAGATACACCAAACGGTACTGGTGCGCACGAACGCTTCAGCGATTGAGAATGCAACATTGTACACCATAGCGGGTACTTGACAGATCATGAATACAACCACGACACTGACAAGCATCAAAGTCACATTGTTTTCACGGGACTGGCGGACATTCATGTCTCTTTGTTGCTGTCTAGAACGTTTTACGGCCATCACTAAGCAAGTGTTGAGCACTGCAAGGGTGGACAGTGGAATTATGAACAAAATAAACGGGTACAATCCAAAGTAATACACATTCTTGTATACCTGGTTTTGAACTAATTCTGTACCCTCGAAATTCTTCGATAAAATCGTTTGGTTATCTTTAAATTCTATCTTTTCCGTAAGCTCGTACTCGAACCAGCGACATACGTTATATAGCAAGGAACACATTGACACGCAAAATATCACTATTCTCGCTCGAGCTATCGTGCACATGGTGGCCGCCTTAAGAGGGTGGCAAACGGCAATGAATCGCTCCACTGTGAAAGACACGGTAATCCAAACTGTACTGGTCTGAGCGATAAGAGCAAATGGGTACACAAACACGACTATGTACGGCAACACGACGATTTTGTATTCTTCTGACAGTTCTGCGAGAGAAATGAGCAACAGGGTACTCACAAGAACCATCATGTCCCAAATAGCAAGCGCCGCCAGGAAGAAATTCGTGGAGGAATGCATTGTCTTTCTTGTCAGCACAACCACAGTCAGAAAGTTTCCGATAAGTCCCAAAAAGATCACAATAACTGCAATATAGCCGTTGAGAATTGTCTCCACCTCCAGAACCGTGGGGTCTGGTCTACCTCCCATGCTGGTGTTCACTTGGAGACCAACCTCGGAGTTAATTATGATTCCGTCAGAGTACATAACATCATTGGTGTATGTCGTGTTCACAATTATTTCAGTTTCCACCACAACCGATGTCATGGTGTAGTCGTACGAATAAAAGTCTATATAAATACGTGTTGTATTAAAACAATAAGTCGGATTTAACTATCCCTGGGCACCGTTATATATACTCCTTAGTCATTGGTGTGATGCAAACTTTTCCTCATGTCCCGATGCTCAGGACAGTATATGTGAATGAAACACTTCAGTGAATACTTTAAAGACTGAGATGTTTACGCGCGGATACAATGGTGTAGATCACTATAGGAAATGTTTATATCAGTAGCTCAGTCTTGAACCACAATGTCGCATAACATATGTTACATAAAACAGGATTGATATAACACACTCGAGGGAATTGTTCGTGCTATTAGAAAGCCGTAAATCACTGGCCTGTATTGGTGTGGAATACAAATACCTTAACTATTATGTCGATCCTTTCCCAATGGATTACTTGTTTGTCAATAGGGTCTGTTGATGTTTGCATTAAGATGATAAAACCATGAAAGAGCTGACGATTTATTAATGTTTTACCTAGTTTGTTCTCTATTTTGACATTAACTTTCAACTATATATGTTAACAATCGAAATGCAAACACGTACATGGATTTCTAATATTTAATTAACCCGTCTGTTATGTTTATCAAGATCTAAACCTGGGACTGTTGTAGTGTATGTGGAACTCCTAATAGGAACCGTTACTGGAATCACAACCACTGGCCTGAAAGTAAAAAAGAAAGATGTGTTACTCTTAAACTGATAAATACATACAGTAGAGCCTGTTCTATGCGACAGGCCATTCATTTATTGAACATAGGAGTCCTAACCCATTACCTCATAGGCTATTTTTAGACCAAACCTCTTTGAATAAACCTACCCAAAAGGAGCAAATGCTCTATTTATCACAATGGTTTTAAAGAGTGATTTTTACAGAGACGTCAGAAGGCGTCAATATGAGGGAATGGGTTAAAAAGCGGATGATTGCTTAAAGCAGGGCAAAAGTAATACAGAAAGCTACTATAGGAATGTTTTGCATTACGTTTGACCTGCATTAAGCTCCCAAATGCCTTACAAACCCATAATTAGATCTTTTTGATGGCAAACTAAGGCAGATTCTACATTTTGCGTATAAGGAATATTGACATCATGGATGTATTTATTAGCTACATTGTAACTTGGTATAATGGCATATGAATGCAGCATGTGGTCACAGGAAAGTTAGGCTATGCCAGCAACAGTAAAACAGCTATATTATTCAATTGCAAATGGAGCAGACCCTGATCCGACAAGTTCTACACATCTGATCTATATCTACTCTGATTCATTAGGAGGCAGCATGTGTTTATCTGTAATCCTTTTCGCTCATATAAACTTGTTTTCACGCATTTGTTTGCAAACAGAGTAGACCCAGATCAGACGGCTCATATATGAGCCGTCTGATCAGGGTCTGCTCTGGTTGTTTATGAAATTTGACAGACCTGTTTCTTTATTTTCTAAAATGGCTACACTGTTGCACCTTTCATATTTCATTTTAACTATTGTGGTCATGACTATTCAGTAGGTATTGAAATTTGAAATAAACATAGAACAGGGAAAGGGTTAAGGAAAGTGTCAGTGAAAGTTCAGTAAAACTCTTTAATTTGACCATCCAAACTAGGTGTAATTCTGTGTCTTAGAGGCAGATGGTAGCATAATGCAGGACGAAATTTCGTCCTGCATTAAGCTACCAACTGCTTTTGAATAAACTGCTTTTGAATACACCTTTGTGTACCAATAAATTGGTCGCTTTAGATGGTATAGCTATAAAAGCAGACTGTCGTCGAAATTTGGTATATCTCTCCCAACACAAGAGGTTTAGTGATATATAATGGTCACCATATTTTGCCGTCTATTCGTCCGTCTGTCTTTCTGTTGTATCAGACGAAATAAAATATACAAACTTATCGCAGTTTTATTATTTTAGCGACCATCCGTCTCACAGAGCTCCAGATGAGATGCGTAAATTTAAACATTTTTAAGAATAACTCCTTTATTTCTCCACCAAACTCTATACTGTGACCACTCTTTAGAATCGTCTCTTCGAGACGATTCTAAAGAGTGGTCACAGTATAGGGTTTGGTGGAGAAATGACGAGTTTAATATTTGGGTACGCACCGTTATCTGGGCCGTCACTCTCAGGAGCCTTGTTAAACATATGGGTAAAGAGTCAATTCGACATTACAATACTGAATAGGCTATTTACAAGTCGATATTTGGGCAACTGCCAATAAATAAATGCAAACCCAATTAGTTACCACAATATTTGCATGACAGTCATGTGGCAGTTTACTGATTCCCTCATATAAACGCCTGTATGCATCTGCAAACAGAGTAGACCAAGATCAGACGGCAACACGATCATTCAATCAATCAATCCACTGTATTTGGATGTTCAAATTATGAGCTTGAGCATGGACATCGCGAACTAAATGAAATGGTATACTATACTCAAAGTATATCGCAGTGCCATCAGTCCTTTACGTGTTCGAAAATTACGACCTATCTTAGTTGAACCATCGAAATATTGTATGTAAAGATCAGGGTTCATTGTGGAATCAACCCCACACCGGCAATGGGACATACTAGATGTTACCATGACTACCCCAAGTATTCAGACACTGAATCACCCCCTCCTTCGGTTTGTAAAGCTGAATAATTTGATTTGTTGCGGTTTTAATAAATTTAAATTACACTAACTTAATAAGAAATAATGTAGACCCTAATTAAATTGTTCCTTCATTATCTGTTTGAACAGGGTCTGCACTATTTGCATATGCTTGTCTGAGAGATCACGTAGGGTAATGGGAACATTTGATGACAGTAACTCAACTCCGCCATGGCGTCCTAAGCCAATATTGTGCATTTCAAATACAGCATTGCTATCTCGACATATCGCCAGTCGCTAATGATTGTATCAATATTTTATATACAGTAGAACCTGTCTTAAGCGACCATCAAAAAGATGTTCAATGATAGGTCTGCAATGCAGGTGGGTAGCTTAATGGAGGTCAAAAGTAATGCAGGAAGCTCCTATAGGAGCTTTCTGCATTACTTTTGCCCTGCATTAAGCAACCACCTGCATTAAGACTCCAATGTTAGGACGCTTAAGACAGAGACTACTGTAGGCTATTAGTATAATTACTTCTGTGTAACTGGTGTTTTCGTTAATTATCCTTTTGCATGCTACAGCCGAATCTGTGATTATCATTGCACACGATTTGGATGCAGAGCAGATGGATGAGCTCAGATCTCACCAGGATCCAAACTGGTTAACATCCTTTGAAAGTTGTTTCTGACCGTTATTTGTCTAACCCGTTTCCTTGTATAAACGCTTTTTCTCGACTTTACAAACAGAATAGACCCAGATCAGACGGCTCCAGTAGGAGCTGTCTGATCAGAGTCTGCTCTGTTTTCAAATAAAATTATGTATTTAATTTTACATTTTCAATCATTATCACGAAATCTACTATTCGTATCTCGTTATTGTTAATACATATTCATAGTTTATTGTTAACAAAGGCCATAGGTCTAACAGTACAAGGTAGCAAATAAAGATTAGTACAGTAAAACCTCTCTATAATGGCCGCTAAATTGCATAAACTATTTTGTGTTAAAAGGCAGGTGGCTGCTTAAAGCAAGGGGAAAGTAAAACAGAACGCTCCTATAGGAGCGTTCTGTTTTACTTTCACCTTGCTTTAAGCGGCCACCTGCCCTAAATACCAAATAATCAATACAATTTAGTGGTCGTTATAGAGAGGTTTTACTATACATGATCAACAGCAGTCCTTATATACTCTACGTCCATTCCATTAAATATACGTATACAAACATTTCCGAGATGAAGATGATCTTGTTTTGTTATACATATGATGTAGATACAGTAAAACCTCTCTAAACCTGAAATCTGCAGAGAAGAACTTATATACGTTCAGGCAGGTGGCTGCTTAATGCAGGGTGAAAGTCATACAGAAAGCTCAAAGAGGAGTTTTGTGCATTACGTGCACCCTGCAGTAAGCTGCCACCTGTCTCCAAGGCCGATATTTATACTAAATGTAACGTCCGGTTAAGAGGGTTTTTTGCTGAGTAAGCTAAAAAATGATATATCACTCAGCAAACTAGAAGATGATATTTTATTGATCCAATAACTAATTGCTTTTGACCAAGCTAATTGAGCGTGTATCATTTTCTTTAGTGCTATTTCCTGATTGATTCCTCGTCAAAGAGAAGCCACGATTTATATGATATTAAGAATGATATGAGGAGTGTGACGTTACTGTAAATACGTGTAAATTACGTTTATTAGAATGATACACAGTAAAACCTCTCTTTAACGGCCACTAAATTAAATCAAACATTTTGTGCTAAAGGCGGGTGGTTGCTTAAAGCAAGGTGAAAGTAAAACAGAAAGCTCCTATAGGAGCGTTCTGTTTTACTTTCACTTTGCTTTAAGCAGCCACCTGCACTAAATACCAACTAATTAACACAATTTAGTGGCCGTTATAGAGAGGTTTTACTATATCAAATGGCTTAGCCCCATTCCTGTTCTGCTAGTGGAATTTGAAAGATATGTTTCTTAACGTTCTACAATTGATAGGATTTTCCACCTTCCATATTGCATTATAATTACATGTATTTTGGCCATGAATATTCAGTAGGTTGAAATTTGGAAACAATATAGAGCAGGGAAAAGGTCAAAAGGTAACACCTTTGCATTATTACCTTTAACATTCTAAGTAATTTTCGTACATAGCAATTTTGTCTACTTTAGATTAAGGGGCAGACTTCCTTTCATTTCTTTTAAGACATAATTACATGTATATTGTTCAACTGTTAGACTCCTAAATGTTGAATGACTGGACGTTTCATCTGGATATAACCAGTTTGCATTGGAATTCAAGAAACTCATTCTCTCCTAGACTATTTTTAGACCGAACCTCTTTGAATAAATATATCGAAAAGGAGCAGTAATTATAGAAAAGGAGGATTTTAGGATTGTGTAGTTTTGAAACCATTGTGATGAAATGCTCTATTTATCACAATGGTTTAAAAATGTGACTTTTACAGAAGCGCCAAAATGCGCAACTAAAGATTAAATGTTATTCCTTTTAACGCTGAAATTTCAAATGAACTATTCCAAAAATTCAAACAGGTTTAACTTAACATGGATATTGAATATTCATGAAGTAAAGTATTCAAGGAGACTAGGCACGAAAGCGGCTACTTGGTGAACAAACAATGTGTTATAAGCATGTACCTGGTTCACTTTTCCGTTGTCAAATATTGTCGTCTGCAAAATTTGCCGTTTTATTTATTTTTCTTACCCTTTCTCTTTCAAAACACATTACTGCAGTAACAAACGGCGTGGATCCTGACGAGACGCCAGGTTATTTTGGCGTCTCATCTGGATCCAACTTGTTTGCATGGGAAATCACAGATGCTACATTGGCAGTAAGAGTAAACGTAGACCGAATGCAATGTACAAGAGTTTCGTACTGCGTTCAGAGCAACAGATGAAACGTGCGTACTCAAATACTAAATTCGTCATTTCTCCACCAAACCCTATATTGTGACCACTCTTTAGAATCGTCTCTTCGAGACGATTCTAAAGAGTGGTCACAACATAGGGTTTGGTGGAGAAATAAAGAAGTTATACTTGAAAATGTTTATTTTACGTATCTTATCTGGACTTCCGTGTATTGATCGACCAGGTGTCTGATAGTTTCTTTCCTATACCTAGTAGTTGTTTTCTAATCACGTGTGCATTTACTCTATATATTTTGGCAGAAACCTTAGACCAACTCTGCAGACCCAGATCAAACCGCTTCTAAAGGAGCCGGTCGATCAGCTTCAACACTACTGCAGTAGATCCTGTCTTAACCCTTTCCCTGAATATTCATGTAAAAAATAATGACGTCATGAATATTATTAAGAGTATTTTTTACAATGGCATATGAACACAGGAAACTTTGACTGAGGCAGAAGCTGTAGAATCAGATATATATTACACCATAAGCAAACAGAGTAGACCCTGATCAGACGGCTCCTATAGGAGCCGTCTGATCAGGGTCTACTCTATTTGCAGATGCGTAAAAATGCACATAAGGGAAAGGGATAAGCGGCCAGTCATTTACTGAACAGCAGGTGGTTGCTTAATGTAAGTCAAACGTAATGCAGAAAGCAAAGATACAACCTGCCTTACAGATCCATAATTAGACCTCTTTTTGATTGCCACTTAAGACAGGTTTTACTGTATGTAGATGTATAATTTAAAGTTATAAAAACCTTGTCAGATTGAATTCTTCATCTTTACTAACCAGTAAACAGTGGGTGAGTTGGTGTCATAGTATTAACCCTTTAGTCCATAAATACGCCTTTCTATGCCCTTGCAAACAGAGTTGACGCAGACCAGTCGACTCCTACAGGAGTGGTCTGATCAGGGTCTGCACTGTTTGCTTATGAGCTAATGCAGATATGATTATATAGTCTCTATCATGTACAAACAATTCTGTGTCCATTGCTATTATAAGAAATAATCTAATCAATATGCATGATGTCATTATTTCTTACATAACTATTCAGTTAGTAAAGGGTCAAGGATAATTATAAGGATACATAAATATTCATGGAGTAAAGGATGAAGGATAATTATAGATTCTTCAAAATCTTGTCAACAAAGCAGTTAACATACAGTTGAACTTCGTTTTCTCGAACTCGGATAATTCGAAATTTGGGATAACTCGAATTTAAATTTCTGTCCTTTCGAAATTTACAATACAGATTTTTTTCTAAAATGCATCACTATGCATATCTAGAAACACATGTGATAGCTTAATGCATGTCTAAAGTAATGCTGAAAGCTCCTGTAGGAGCTTTCAGTATTACTTGAGACCTGCATTAAGCTATGAACCTGAGAAATTGTTCAGATTAAAATTGGATAACTCGAACTTCTGTTATCTCGAACTAATGTGTACGGTCCCTTGAAGTTCGAGATATCGAAGTTCAACTGTACTTTGGTCTCTTAAATACAATAGATGCGCAACACTCATTTTTGGACAATTGGAATAATCGAAATAAGGAAGAATTCAGAACTTGCCAAACCGTGATAACTAAGTTTGCTTTGAATGGCCGTGAAAGAAAATTACATTCGTGTCCTAATAAATTCCCGCACTGACTCGAGATAGCTTTTATGTAGAACGTCTTTTCATCCTAACACTTATCATGCTGGAACAATGTCACCAGCAGAGTCTATCATTTTATTTCTATTCAAGTCTCCCATTCAAAATGTCAACGATTTAGAGAAATGACTGACCAAGTTTCAGTCAGCTGCACTCATAATGCCTGGCGTGTGGTATGGATCCACACTGTTTTGTGCTCTATTGGCCGCCAAGATCGCAAGAAGGGTTAGCATGATTCTTGATAACGAGGAACAGATTTGTAGTACATTGTATTGGAAAGTAATTTCCAGGATAATGGCGACTCTCTGCTTTCACGCGGCATCCTACTTGACCAGTGTATTGGTAATAAATAACCAATTGTATTTGATCTAGCTCATTAAAGATGACAAAACAATCCTGGCATTCTTGTGAGTAATTGGAATATCTCTGGTGATGTTCTTTTTTGGCCAAGCCACGAGCAACGTGTAGATAAGGCGCAACCATATCTATCTAGTGGCAGGGGCAGGTGGTAGCTTAATGCAGGACGAAAGTTATGCAGAAAGCTCCTATGGGAGCTTTCTGCATAACTTTCGTCCTGCATTAAGCAAACCACCT
This sequence comes from Azorinus chamasolen, assembly GCA_963576725.1. Lineage (NCBI taxonomy): Eukaryota > Metazoa > Mollusca > Bivalvia > Cardiida > Solecurtidae > Azorinus > Azorinus chamasolen. The sequence goes on along the minus strand of OY755239.1, from coordinate 62,741,236 downwards.
GCTTATAAAGACAGGTATGTTTCTTCATTTAGTGGTCGCATTAGAGGGGATCTACTGTATTACTTTGGTTAATAATTGATAATTTTGTTACTGATCTGGGTTTACTCTGTTTGTAAAGGCCTCAAAAAGTGTTCCAATTTGGTAAAGGGTAAATCCACCTCATGTCGTAACGCTTTCCCTGTTCTATGTTTATTCAAAATTTCAATACCTACTGAATATTCATGGACAAAATAGTTATAATGAAATATCAAAGGTGGAACATTGTAGCCATTTTAGAAAGCAAGGAAACAGATCTATCAAATTCTAGTAGCAAACAGAGCAGACCCTGATCAGACGGCTCCTCTATGAGCCGTCTGATCTGGGTCTTCTCTGTTTTTGCAAATGCGTGAAAACACGTTTATATGAGGGAAAGGGTTAACCCTTTACGCGATATACACGCATTTCTGCGCCTTGCAAATAGAGAAGATCCAGATAGGTTCCTATAGGAGCCGTCTGATCAAGGTCTGTTCTGTTTGCGTGTAGAAATATTAAGACGAAAACTACGCACATAGATATGTAGCCAGGCGGTTCCTACTTTTATTCATATGTAATTAAAAACATGTTTTGTAAGATATTATCTAGACGTTCTTTAGTTCGTTTGAACTATACAAATACAATAAAACGCCTCTAAACCGGACGTTAAATTTAGTATAAAAATCTGTCTTGAGACAGGTGGCAGCTTAATGCAGGATGTAAGTCCTCTAGGAGCTTTCTGCATGACTCTCACCCTGCATTAAGCAGCCACCTGCCAAAAAGTATCTAAATTCCTCTCTACTAGAAGTTCGGTTTAGAGGGGTTAAAACAGTACCTTAGTATTATTAGTTTCTTTGATTTATATATTTGAGATAGACACCCAACTGAAGCATGTGTAAATAAAATGAGAATATATTTGTTGTACGTGGGCTTTCGTGTCATTACTCTTGCAATAAAGGGTGTAAGTCGTTTGAGGGTGGTGTGGGTTTATTCGTAGGAATGCCAGGTGAGAAGCCTGGCCTTTAGGCTTACTAATGTATACACCTGCACCGGGTATAGCTTTTTTATAACTTATTTACAGGTCCATAAACTCTTCTAGTAAAACCTTTACTCCATAAATACGGCTTTCTACGAATTTGCAAACAGAGTAGACCCAGATCAGACGGCTCCTATAGGAGCCATCTGTCCAGAGTCTGCTCTATGGGCTTATGAAATGATATTGATATGATTACATGTATAAGGTGTCTACCATGGCCAAAAACTCCCCACGTCCGCGTGCCATTATGCCCATGTGCCTTTCATAAAACTTCTGGTTAAGGTATACTCGGTTCAGAAGACCATGCCGATAACAAATCACCGATGTCTACATTCTTTTCGTTTTATATCTGAACATTACTAGTCTCGAATTAGTGCATTGTTTGAACTAAGCATGTTGGTAAGATGTGAACTGATATGTTAAACTCTCTTATTTATCACCCAACCCATACCCTGCTTCCAGTCATTAGAATAGCAGATAAATACATGTAAGACATTCTGATGGATCATCTGTAGTGCTGAATTTTAGTACAATGCCCCATGGCTCGGCACAAAACTACATCACTAAAGAAATTTCAATTACTCTCAAGAATGAAATAAAGGGTTAACCCTTTGCACCATAAATACGCCTTTCTACGCCCTTGAAAACAGAGTCTTACTAATTTATACACCTGCACCGGGTATAGCTTTTTTATAACTTTCTTAACAGGTCCATAAAATATTCTGGTAAAACCTTTACTCCATAAATACGGCTTTCTACGAATTTGCAAACATTGTAGATCCAGATCAGAGGGCTCCTGAGCCTCTGATCAGGGTCTGCACTGTTTGCTGAAACCATCTATGCAAATGGCTAATTCAAGAAATTATTTTGTTTACTGTGCCCCCTCCACATAAAAAATGGATGGGTTCCAAAGTAAGAACTAGACGAGTTTTACTTAAACAGTATAGGGATACATGGGTTAAATACAGATTATTTATTTTAAAAACTATGGCATGACAGACACTACTGTAGGATTGTATTTATCAATTCTATAAGCAAACCGAGAAGATCCTGATCAGACGACTCCTACAGGATGATTGTCCCAGTACCCTAATTACACTAAGTATACGACTAATTTTAATTTACCTACATGTAGTTACACTAAGTATACGACTCATTTGCATATACCTAATTACTCTAAGTATACGACTAAGTTTCATATACCGACTAATTTTCATATACCTAATTACACTAAGTATACGACTAATTTTCATACGACCTAATTACACTATGTATACGACTAATTTTCATATACCTAATTGCACTACGTATACTAATTGCCCATATACTTTCTTACACTAAGCATTTGTACACTCCTCTCTCCATGAGTCAAGAAAATATGGCACCATTTTGATAACTTTAAATGTTGAATTACATAGTAGAAAATAGTGCAGACCCAGATCAAACTGCTCCTTCAGGAGCAGTTTGATCTGGGTCTGCACCATTTGTCAAATTTTGTCTGTCGACGAAAATGCTTATGGTAAACACGTGACCTACGAATAAACCCCGTAGTTTACAATGCGCGCTTAAACGAGACTGGGCATTTTCAATTGTGCTGAAATTAATGGTAAATAAGGAAGAGCTTTGACCAGAGGATAGCGTGATAATTAAGTTGCTAGAGAAAAGCTGTTAAGAAAATTAGATTCCTGGTAACTAGGTACGCAAAGTGGCTGTCAGCATCGCCTCACTTAGTGTCCTCCTTCATCCTAACACGACATTTGTTCCAAATCTGATTCTCATTTGAAATCAAGTAAAGGGCCACTGGAGAGCGGTCCGACTGTACATAGCTCTTCGTGTTTTTACTCAATGAATATTCATATACGACATAACGACGTCATCATGATGAATATTAATACCATTCATTTTTAAAATGGCATGCTATGGCAGAAACTGTAGAATCAGATCTATGTTGATTTCATTATCAAACAGAGCAGACCCAGATCAGACGGCTCCTACAGGAGCCGTCTGATCTGGGTATTCTCTGTTTGCAAAGGCGTAGATAGGCGCATATATCGAGTAAAGGGTTGAACCATGTAGTGGATTAACCCTTTACGGGATAGGGGCTCCTTTTTAGGCATTTGCAAACAGAGTAGACACTGATCAGGCAGTTGATGGTCGTCTGATCAGGGTATGCTCTGTTTGTTTATGGAATTTTATAGATCTGATTCTACAGTTTCTGCCATGGCTATATATTTTGGGCTCATATATTAACATTCTATCGGAGCCGTCTGATCTGGGCCTACTCTATTTGCAAAGGCATGAAAAAGCGTTATGTGAAGGAAAGGGTTAACCCTGTTGTATATTGATTTAAGAAACAATGACGTCATGAATATCAATATGATTATTTTTTAATGGTATATGAACACAGCACATTTTGCCTCAGGCAGAAGCTGTAAAATCAGATCTATATTACACCATAAACAAACAGAACAGACCCTGATCAGACGGCTCCTTCTGATCTGGATCTTCTCTGTTTGCAGATGCGTCAAAATGCGCTTACATAAGGGAAAGTGTTAAACACGATTCTTATCTGCTGTCCTATTTGCTCTCTAGAACTAATGACGTAATAAGAATGCATAAAACAGACCGGTAAGTGAGAAAATACAAATGTGTCCAGACCATAGTTATAATTTTCTCACCGTCGAGACAGGATGTAGGAGTTTGGAAAATTATATTGTGGGGAAAATTCGTTTCCTATGAAATGATTTCGTCTATAACCTCGTGGACATGGTTTACCAAAGTAAAGAGTTTATTGTGCCACCAGCAACCATAAATTGTAGGTTTATGTGACAGCAACGGTTTGTAAGCCTCAATGTAAGGCGGTTTATCGCTCAAGTATAGTCTATTTTAATTGATGCAATGCATAGTTAAGCCTTTGTTACTGCCCTACTGTCATATATCAAATTGCATCGTGATACCTTTGTAATGTTAACATTTTTCATACTGAAAAAGATGTCTGCGGAATCTAAGAACTGGACTTTTGTTAATCTATTTCCGATTTTTTCAAGCTTTTGAGAAATGTCTGGCCAAATGTCAAACAGCTGGAAACACAACGATACGCCAATTTACTCAGTGTCGTATCTGGTCCCAGGCTATTTGCCACTGTCAGACAGATAGGTTTTGTGTGATAAAAGACATATTAACCCTTCGCTTGCTATTCACGTCAATATACATGTACCTACCTGTAAATAGTGAAGACCCAGATGAGACAGCTCCTGCAGGAGCTGTCTCATCAGGGTCTGTACTATTTACAAGTTGATTGTGCAGCCAATGCACTCCACAGCAGTGATTGCACAGCGAAATACTTGTACACAGTGAAGATATATGTAATTATACAACAGGACATGGGTAAAGAAGGAGAAATGTATTTTAAAATTCAGCAAGCGAAGGGTTAAAACATAATGATTCCCGGCGTTTTCTAATTTTGTTCTGAGTTTATTTCTTACACAAATTAACCCTTTTACCCCAGGAATATTCATGTAAGAAATAATGACGTCATAGTTTATATGATGGTTTGTGAACACAGGACATTTTGGACACGAACGAAACTGTAATAGCATAGCTATATTATTGCATGCGCAAACAGGGCAAACTCCGAGTTGCTGAGTCACGCATCTGCAAACAGAGTAGACCCAGATTAGACGGCTCCTATAGGAGCCGTCTGATCAGGGTCTGCTCTGTTTTCTTATAGAATTGTATTGATATGTTCCTTTAGTGTCTTGAATGGCTACAATGTTCCACCTTCTTTATTTCATTGTAACTATTTTGTTCAGTACATGTAGGTATGTAAGTAAACATAGAACAGGGAAAGGGTTAAAATCTCCAAATTAGATTTATATTGAGCTGCAGGTATAGAAAAGTTTTACTAAAATTATAGAAGTTGGTTCTAAAACACTGTAAAACTTCTATAACATGGACATTCAAATTAGTGTCAATGCAGGTCTGTAAGACAGATGCCAGCCTAATGCAGTGTGTGAAAGTCGTGCAGAAGGCTCCCTTTCAATCAGCATTAAACAGCTACCTGCCTAAAATTCTAATCTCCTATTTACTAAGGTTTCGGTTTAGAGAGCTTTTGCTGTACTTTCTAAATTAGAGGCAGAGGGACCACCATGAGAGCGTGCGTTACTGCAGAACTAACACTGCATTGGAATGCTGTTGGAAGTTGGGCGTGATTGCCGTGATGAAATAGAGTGTTTGAATAGTGCTTTGGTCGAGACTTTTGTCTATGCATTAACTGGGTCTAGTATAATAGCATCTGTTTATAACATCTTTACTTTAATAACTCGACCTAGAAATACTTTTTTTCTTGCGTTTATTTGCACTGCCGCCATGGGCATTTCGGAAATGATGCACTTTGAACGAGTTCTAAGTACTGATATTTCTTGTTTTGTATATTAAATGCACGGATACAAAGTGATACAAAGTTAATCAAAAGTTAATCAAACAGTGTAGATCCAGACCATCCGTACATGACGCAATGCTTAAAACTATATGTTTGGGCTAATCAAATGACATGTTTTGATAGGTTGCAGTGTGAGCATATATTATTTGCTAAGCAGAAGCTTGGACCGTCTGAAGGTAATAGTTGTTTAATTAAGCGTTCTTAACTCATTACCTCATAGGCTATTTTTAGATACAACCTCTTTGAATAAATCTACCGAAAAGGAGCATTATCTAGAGAAAAGGATTTTTTTTAGAATTTTGTAGTTTGAAACCATTGTGATAAATAGAGCATTTGCTCCTATAGGAGCAAATGCTCTATTTATCACAATGCTTTCACAAAGTGACTTTTACAGAAGTGTCAAACGGCGTCAATATGCGGGAATGGGTTAAGCGGTCATTAAAAAGAAGTCTAAATATAGATTTCTAAAACATGTGGTAGCTTGATGCAGGAAAAAAGTGATACAGAAAAGTCTTATAGGAGCTTTCTGTATCACTTATACCCGGCATTAAGCAACTGTCTGTTTTTTTAAGACTCCTATGTTCAATAAATAATTGACCGCTTAAGGCAGGTTTTACTGTATTATTCAAGGACAGAAATATAAATCTATTTTCTGTCTGGGACCCGTCTTATTGTACCGCTGAAGTTGAAATTTCTGCCATACCGCTGTCGCAGCTGGAAGTTGCAGTTGTCGTATTTAATTAAGGATAATTTTTGTCGTACGAATTAAGCCTGAGCTCTTTCCTTCATATAAACGTGTTTTCACGCATTTGCAAACAGAGTAGTTCCATATTAGACGGCTCCTATAGGAGACGTCTGATCAGGGTATGCTCTGTTTGCTAATGGAATTTAATAGTTCTGTCTCTTTACTTTCTAAAATGGCTACAATATTCAACATTGCATATTTTATTATAACTATTTTGTCCATGAATATTCAGTATTGAAAAGTGAAATAAACACAGAACATAGTAAGTATGACACTTACTAGGATAATTTCGACTGTCCGGCTACTACCGATTGTGGTAAACAAGATTACTAAGATTTTTTATAAATTTCAGTAACTTGTTATAATTGTGCCAATCTAGATAGCTTATTTCATATTGTTTATCTAATTATAGTAATTAATAGAGCATTTACAACACTGTGATAAATATAATTTATAGATTTCGTATTTTTCCATTAGAGTAAATTATTTAATTTTCTTCATAACTCATGCCTCTCTATGCCAGACAATCAATAGCAAGGACCACAATGGAAATAAGAGAAATATTTTCTCTGTTTGTGTGTCATCCTTGATATTGATGTGACTGACATGGTTCATATCACATACAACAATATTATTATTAATTTTTATTTAGTTATGATTTTAAAATATATATGTGTTGTTAACTATTGGTTTGTTGACCAATATTGAAATAAATCTATCTCTATCTATCTAACATGCATTTGTCATAAATTTGGTCGTGTGATAGTACGAAAGTGTATGACATACCCCTACTTATCGCATATATACAGGATTTGTCACGAGTTTTCATTTGAGATAAGCTTTTCTTAAACGAGTCCGGAAAAAAACATTTAGCGAGCCTTAATATCTTATTTCTGGACTCGTTTAACCCTTTCGGTGCCAAATTTCTAATTGTCGTCTGCAAAAGATTTTTGTTAAATCATTCGGTAAAATAAGGGAATGAGATAAATAAATGCAAATTGCAAAGGATCGAAGTACAGACATAGAAATAGAATTTGAGACAAAAAGTGAAGTCCCTGATCAGACGCCGCCTTTGATCTGGGACTGCATTATTTTTCGTGGTGTATTTATTCGACATCGGCGGTGAAAGAGTTAAGAAAAAAGTTTATCTCACATGACAACGAGTGTCAGGTTCTTTTTATCACATAACTGATTCGAGCAAATTCGATTTTTAGACGAATGGGCAGAAAATAGTCGGAAATTCGCTTCATCTTTGCGATGCTGGCTGTATTCTTAATTTAGTAACAAAGATGAGTCCATACCAACGGGGAATGGTTATCGAATGTTTACTACTGTTCACATAGACGCAGGAAAAAAGGTTGACAATGTGTACTGTCTACATGTGCGCTGTATGATACGAAAGGACGCCAAGTAATCGTATATTCCACACGTTAGATATAAAATAGTAAAAAAAAATATATGTGATGGTTAAAACAATATTATACAACTGGGAGACAAACAAAGTTACGTGATAAAAAATGTTTCTCTCTAATTGTCGATAAGGCAACACCCAGCATGCTGGAGAAGATTGTAATATACGGGTTTTGTTTAAGCATCTTTGATAACATTGGGCTGTTTTACAAATGAAGAAGTTCCTGAACTACAACACATTTTATATCTACTGGTATATTGTTTATTGCAAATGAAGAGGTTCTTGAAATACAATAACACCTCGATAGCTCGATAAATTAGTATAGAAGAATTTAGACACATTTAGGCAGGTAGCTGCTTAATATAGGGTGGAATTCATGCAGAACGTTTCTAGAGGAGCTTTCTGCATGACGTTCACCATGCATTAGTCTGTCACCTGTCTTAACCCATTGACGTCTTTTGATGCCTGTAAACGTCACTATTTGCACAAACCTGAAAGTTACATTGTCTCCAGTAATTCTCCTTTTCGGTTGATTTATTCAAAGAGGCTTGGTCTAAAATAACCTATGCGGGAATGAGTTAAAGATCAATAATGATGCGTATTTAGTGTTGAATAATCGTGAATTAACTGTACAAAGAATGTCATATCTGTTGGAGGAAGTTCTTGAAATACAAAGCTTTTTATGCCTCTGGAGGAATAGTGATTGTGGGGCGTTTGTTGGTTGGTTTGTTTGTCCTCAGATTTAACATTGGCGATAATTTTATAGCCATTGCACATACATACTTCAAACTTGACATACATGTGCAACTTGTGGAGGCGAACATTTTAGGGGTGCCTTATCAAGGTCAAGGTCATATATCAAGGTCAAAGGTCAAATTACAGGTCAAATTTATATTGGCGATAATCGGGGGCATAGTGTTTCACAAACACATCTTGTTATATCTAGTAGTATATTGTTTATTAATTGAACTACAACACATTTTATATCCATTTGTATATTGTTTATTTCAAATTAAGAAGTCATTGAGCTACAAAATATGTTATAGCTATCGGTATACTGTTTATTCCAGTTGGGCTGTTTATCGGTTTAGAAATCGACATTTGTTATTGTTTACAAGCTTACTCCCAAGAAACGTAATGATATGAAGTAATTTAATTACATCTGTATCTCCTTTACGTTTTCTGATTTTATATAATCGAATTGGTGTACACTGACAGCATGCGCTGTTTCATTTGTAATTAGTTTATTGGATAAAGGACGCATTGATGAATTCACAGATAGTGAAACATTGTTCTCAGTTAGACATTTTGGGAAATCTCCAGCCACATAATGTTTCCCTTGTTTCACAGATTTTGTTTTTCAAATATGATTTTCTTTTAACTTGTTTAAACAATTCTTGTGCTAAATATAATATCGCGTGCTCGTGTTCATATTGAAATAAGAAATTAGTTTGTTTTGATCATATAAGGTGACAGTGTACATGTACTTGTAACAAGGTTTAAAAATGCCCAAGACGTTCATCGGCAAAGATGGTTTATTTTGTATAACAGGGACTTTTTTCGATACAAGTTCAACTTGACAATTTTCACAAGAATGAGTGAACACACCCACACCATGGTTTATAAGTTTTTGAAACATGTGTTTATTTTGTAAAGTCTATCAGTGTTATTTAGTTTTACAAATTAACGATTTCACAAGACTATATTATAAGAATTATAGCAGGCTATACGGTGCACTGGCGTTCCGGTTAAGTCATATCCATTTGTCAGTCTATAACAAAGAAGCCGACTGCTGATTTTTTTTGTTGTATACGATCAAACAATGATTGGATAGACTGATTGTATCCACGACAAACTTCAAGGCGTAATCATGGAAAATGCTGATACATCGGTCCATTTCAAACAGATATCTCCACGGGAAATATATACTCAAGCGTTTCGTAAACTGTGTTGATTCACACCTAATGTCACATCTGTCATTATTTTTTGACACCACACTTCTTTCTTATTTGGAAATAATTATGTACGTATTCCGCTCTTAACCCTTTACCTAATGAATATTCATTTATACAGGAAATATTTATGTAAGAAATAACAACGTCATTAATATTAATTAGATTATACTTTCTAAAGGCATATTAAAACAGGAACTAGTTTGCCATGGTAGAAACGGTAGACCCTTATTTATATTATTTCATAAACAAACAGAGCAGATCCTAATCAGACTACTCCTATAGGAGCCGTCTGATCGAGGTCTACTCTGGTTGGAAAATGCGTTAAAATGTGTATTTAACTACATGTATTTATGGAATAAAGGGTTTATTAACGGCAATAAAAAATATTAATCAGCTGGATATGAATATTAACTGACTGGATATGGATATTAACTGACTGCATAGGAATATTAACTGGATGGATAGGAATATTAACTGGCTGGATAGAAATATTAACTAGCTGGATATTTATGTTGACCATTGGGATTTCTGTCCCACATAAGAAGCATATCTGTATTAGCTTACATAGCAGACAGGACCAGGCAACTACTAAAAAAGCTGTCTGATCTGGGTCTACTGTGTTAACAAATGCATTATTATGCGTCTCTCAGTTAAAGGGTTAACCCATTGTAAACTATGAATTGATTTGCTGACTTTGTAAATATGGTACTGTTTGAAATTTGTGTGATCAATTCACCAGACAGCAATTTCTAACCGGATTGGTGTGTGTGTGGGGGGGGATATCTATTGGCCAACTTGACCAGTGATGTGACCCAAACAATACAAATCAATTACCCTCAATATATATCGGACATTCTCCACCAGTTTGTAAAGTGGATAATTCAATAAGGAATTCAATTAGGAACTACAGTAAAACCACTCTAATAGAGAAGAATTTAGATACTTTAGACAGGTGACTGCTTAATGCAGCGTGAAAGTCATGCAGAAAGCTCATAGAGGAGCTTTCTACATACCTTTCATCCCACATTAAGCTAAGACCTATCTCTAATACCGATATTTATACTAAATTGAATTTCTGGTTTTGAGCGGTTCTACTATATTTTGATAAATTTTGAATTACAGTAAAACCTCTCTATAACGACCGTTAAATTGTGTTAATTAGTTGGTATTTAGAGCAGGTGGCTTCTTAAAGTAAGGTGAAAGTAAAACAGAACGCTCCCCTAGGAGCGTTCTGTTTTACTTTCACCTTGCTTTAAGCAACCACCTGCCTTTAACACAAAATAATTGATGTAATTTAGTGGTCGTTATAGAGAGGTTTTACTGTAGATTTACATGTACATAGTAGCAAATAGGGAATGTCCTCATCGAACGACTTCTTCGAGAACAGATTGATCTACGTCTACACTATATAGTGGCATGAGTGTTTGTCCCAATACTTAATTATGATATACCTTGTGTAAAGATAAAACATGGAAGTAGTAGGCACGAAACACATTGTTCCGATATGTTTTCACCATTCACACCAAGAATATTCATATAAGAAATAATGGCATCACGTATTTAATTAACTGAAGTTTTAAAAAAAAGAACCTTGAACAAGGGAAATTGTATCATGACATAAACTATAGAATCTGGTTCCATACTTATAAAGCTTTGTTCTCTAGCTTTTGATTGGTCGGATTTGAGCCAAATGGCTCAAATCTGAACAATCAAAAACTTGAGAACGAACTCAGACACAACTAAAACGTTTTATAAGCATGGAACCAGATTGTTATTATTTCCTAAGCAAGCAGAACATACCTTGATCAGATGGCTCCCGTGGGATCCGCCTGATTTTGATCAACTCTGTTTGTACAGGTGTATCTATCGAATATGCAGGGTTAAGTTATAGAACATGTGAAAGGATTGCCAAACTAAAGTAAAAATTCGATTATTCGAAATTGGAGTAATGAAGAATAGAGAACTTTTAGGCAGGTGGTAGCTTAATGCAGGGTGAAAGTCATGCAGAAAGCTCCTAGAGGAGCTTTCTGCATGCATTTCACACTGCATTAAGCTACCGCTTGTCTTAAAACCCAATAATGGTACTTGTTCTGGTGTTCGAATTATTGCAGTTTAACTGTACCCGTCAGAGTCTAAAATTCACAAATATTCAAAGTATTATTTTCAGTGTCATGTAGTTTAGTTTAAGCTAGTCAGGTCAATTACTCTACCCTATAATACCATTGTCGTAGATAGCCTATTAATATAAGCGTTTGTTTATAACGCGAGACTGTGACATGTCATACACACTTAACCTCATATACTACAGGGACTCTTTTAAACGTCTTTGCAAACAGTATAAAGTACATGTAGATCCTGGACGGTCCCTGTACCGTAATGAGTCTACTCTGTTTGCTCATGCCTTATGGAATTAGAATACAGAGGCGTCAAAAGGCGTCAATATGAGGGCATGGGTTTTACTGAACGTGTGGTAAATTTGTGGTCCGCATCAGAACTGTCGTCTCTTTCTTGTTAATAGTTCCGTCAATGTCAGTTTATCAGCTTTCGAAACGCTTTTGGAGAAAAATGATGAAATGTCCATCGTTACATGTACTTAGCAAGACGACGCTCTCTCAGTCGGTATTTCTGCGGAATATTATCAGGGATCAACTCCTTTTTCACAAAGATAGTCCAGTAGAACCTGTCTTAACCCTTTCCCTCATATTGACGACTCTGTAAAAGACACCTTGTGAAACCATTGTGATAAATAGAGCATTTGCTCCCATAGGAGCAAATGCTCTATGTATCACAATGGTTTCAAACTACAACATTCTAAAACTTTCCTTTTCTCTAGTTAATGCCCCTTTTCGGAAGATTTATTCAAAGAGGTTGTATCTCATAATAGCCTATGATGTAATGGGTTGAGCGGTCATCAAAAAAGGGTCATATTATCGGTCTGCAAGGCAGATAGTAGAACCAGTAGAACCTGTCTTAACCCTTTCCCTCATATTGACGACTCTGTAAAAGACACCTTGTGAAACCATTGTGATAAATATAGCATTTGATCCCATAGGAGCAAATGCTCTATTTATCACAATGGTTTCAAACTACAAAATTCTAAAATTTTCCTTTTCTCTAGTTAATGCTCCTTTTCGGTAGATTTATTCAAAGAGGTTATATCTAATAATATCCTATGATGTAATGGGTTAAGCGGCCATCAAAAAAGGGTCATATTACAGGTCTGCAAGGCAGGTAGTAACGTAATATTGATCAAAAGAATATCATAGGAGCTTTCTGTATAACTTTTACACTACATTAAGCAACCACCTGCTTTTAAAGAATTCTGTGTTTAATAAATGAATGACCGCTTATAAAAGGTTCTGCTGTAGTCCAAATGCAGATAAGAAATAAGAAACTGTCAGATTTTCGACCCGCCACTCTAAACATTGTCATAGTTATGCTAGTCTTGTTGACCGGCCTATGCTAGCCTTGTTGTTGACCGGCCTACTTTAGGTGAAGTAATTAGCCTACAATGCCAGAGCTTTGGTGTCCGCACTTATTGATATTCAGTTGTGACATGGTCATAAGCCATGTTAAGCTATGTGGAGCGAAATACTCTCTTGTGATTTGTAAGTAAGACAGTATATGATAGGAGAATTGATCAATCCAGACCTTCTTGTACGTATTCATGCCGGCTTGTTGCCGTCAAGTCTGTGACCCTGTGTACAGAAACATTTGATTGAAACCATTTAGCTGATGAACATTCATGTAAGAAATAATAACATCATCAATATGTATTAGCTGAGTTTCTATAATAGCATGTGTGTACAGGGTAATTTGGCACTGGTAGAATTTGTACAGTCAGATACAGTAAAATCTCGATTATCCGAATTTTCGTTATAAACGAACTTAGACCCTTTTAGGCAGGTGGCTGCTTAATGCATGATGAAAGTCATGCAGAAAGCTCCTAGAGGAGCTTTCTGCATGACTTTCACCATGCATTAAGCTGCCACCTGTCTTAAAGATCGATGATAATACGTATTTTAGTGTCCGGATAATCGAGATTTTACTGTATATCTTAATTTCATAAGCAAACAGAGCATAACCGGATCAGACGGCTCATATAGGACACTTTCGATGAAACAGAATTGAGAATCTTTGAAACAAGTGACTGCTTAACCCTTTCCCTCATATTGACGAATTTTGACGCCACTGTTAAAGTCAGGTTATGAAACCATTGTGATAAATCGATCATTTTCTACATAGGAGATAAATGCTCTATTTGTCACAATTGTTTCAAAACTACACATTTCTATTTCTTCCTTTTCTCGAGTAAATGTTATTTTTGGTAGATTTATTCAAAGCGGTTGGGTTTACAATAGCATATGAGGGAATGGGTTAATACAGGGTGAAATGCATGCAGAAAGCTCATAGATGAACTTTCTGTATGACTTTCACCCTACATTAAGTTTAATGCTAAGATTGATTACAGTTTTAAGTGCTCGGATTAGCGAAGGTTTACTGCTATAAAATATTTTTTAAAGTAATTTAAGTCAAACCTCGATTATCCAAACACTTAAATACGTATTATTATCGGTCTTTAACCCATTACCTCATACGGTATATTAAGATACAAACTCTTTGAATAAATCTACTGAAAAGGAACATTAACTAGAGAAAAGGATTTTTATTTAGAATTTGTCGTTTGAAACCATTGTGAGAAATAGAGCATTTGCTCCTATAGGAGCAAATGTTCTATTTATTACAATGGTTTCACAAAGTGACTTTTACAGAGTCGTCAAAAGTCGTCAATATGAGGAAAAGGGTTAAGACGTGTGGCAGCTTAATGCAGAGTAAAGGTCATACAGAAAGCTTCTCTATGAGCTTTCTGTATGACTTCCACCCTGCCTTAAGCAGCTACTTACCTAAAAATGTATAAATTCTTCTATACTAACATCTTAAATAATCGAGGATTTCATGTATCCTTTTTGCAATGAAGTTAGACTGCTTGAAACCTTATGAAATTACTAGGTACAATTATAATGGATTTGTGTAATTTAAAATCAAGACATTAATCTCAGGCATGATATTACATATTAGAATAATAAACATTAGAAAACTGCGTTTGAAGATCAAATAGTTTTAACTGTGAAGAAAATGTATAAATATTGTAATTATGCTTAACATTATCCTTCCATCAAGGTCTGTTCCGTTTGCTCATGAAATAATAATAAGTCTGATTATTTACTTCCAATCAATACCCCAAAACTCCTGTGCACATATGCCATTACAGTAAAATCCCTCTAAACCGGAATTCTAGTAGAAAAGAAATTAGATTGTTTTAGGCAGGTGGCTGCTTCATGCAGGGTGGAAGTCATGCAGAAAGCTCCTAGAGGAGCTGCCACCTGTCTCCAAGACCGATATTCATTCCAAATTTAAGGTCCGGTTTAGAGGGTTTTTACTGTATTATACCCCCGCAAACTTGTTTGAGGTGGTTGACTGGAATCAACCTGTCCGGCGGTCGGTCAGTCGCGCGGTCGGGCGGTCCGGCCACATTTGAACATGGGTAGTTGGTGTTGTGAACTCCTCTTTCAGCTTTAAAGTTACTGAATTTATATTTGGTATAAATAATAACCACGAATGGTAGGTGTACAAGACCCAATTTTCACGTGTTTACTGCTGGCCATTGCAGAAATATCTCCTCCTGAACTTTGAGTATTTTTGTCATTTTTGCATGAAACACGGGTAGTTGGTGTCGCGAACTCCTTAAATCTGAAATTTATTCAGTTTATATTTGGTATGCGTAATAACCATGAATGGTAGATGTACAAGGCGCAATTTTCGCGTGTTTAGCGCAGGGCATTGCAGAATTATCTTCCCTTGAACTTTTAATATTTTTGTCATTTTGGCATGAAACATGGGGAGATGGTGTCGCGAATTCCTCCTTCAATTTGAAAGTTGTTGAATTGATACCTGACATACACAATAAACACTAATAGTATATGTTCAAGACACAATTTTCCTGTGTTTAGTGTCTTGCAGTACAGAATTATCTCCACTTGAACATTTAGTATCTTTGTCATTTGGTCCTGTTACATGGGTAGTTGGTGTCACAAACTTGGATTTGCAATCAAGACTGCTGTGCGGGGGCACTCATCACCTTTAGTGAAAGTTCTAGTAAAAATCAACTAATATGTCATTATTTCTTACGCGAATATTCAACAAAGAAAGGATTAACTCCCATACAAACGTTTCATCCCTAGAAATTTACCTTTTACAATACAATTGAAATTTATCTAAACCATTTGAATTCGAGGAATATATTTAACCATTTGAATGCGGGGAATATATTTAACCATTTGAATTCGGAGAATATATTTTAACCATTTGCCTGCGGGGGAACGAGTGCGCTGGAATTGTGTATACACTATAGACACAGGTCATCAGATGGCTCTTAACCCTTTCGCTGCCAAACTCTGTCGTCTGCTAACTTTGTCGTCTGCTACAAATTTTCATTCTTTTGATTTTTTTTCATTTTTGTTTCAAAAACATAGTAACAGTAACAAACAGTTTGGATCCTGATGAGACGCCGAGTTACTCGGCGTCTCATCTGGATCCAAACTGTTTGCATAGGTAATCACAGATCCGGCATTGGCAGCGAAAGGGTTAAAGGAGCCCTCTGGTCAGGGTCTGCTTTGTTCGTCATTCAAAATCCTCTAGCAAACGAAAACCCTTCAAACTGAATGGAGTCTATAGTTAAATACAAATGGGTCGTTCCACTTTGGATAATCGGTACTCAAAGGATGTGACATAGGATCCGTGCGTGTCTCATCTTTAACGCTGTTCGGTTATTGGATCGGTAATGTCCTTACGCCTTAACCTTTTACTCCATAAATACGCCTTTGCAAACAGAGTAGACCCAGATCAGACGGCTCCTATAGGAGCCGTCTGATCAGGGTCTGCTCTGTTTGCGTATACATGCTATGATATAGAAATGATTACAATATTTGCTATGGCAAAATATGCCTATGTCCATGCGCTATTATAACATTTAACCTAATCCCATATTCATGACGTCATTATTTCTTACATGAATATTTATGGAGTACAGGGTTAAACTGACAATGCCATTTGAACGCTTTCTTCAGTGAAATAGGAGCTAAGTTGTGTCCTGGTCGACGAAAACTGAAGGCACGTATATATCATGTCTGTTTCAGCTTTCTATCTTTCCGTCCGTCCTTAATTTACGAGCTCCTGTGGCATTTAGTAACAATGTCATACTGCTTGTTGCTGACATTTGGTTGGTCAACGATAATGAGCCAAATGAAGATATATTCCGTCAAAGTGATCTCTCTTGATCACCGTGATAAGTGGAAATAATCGAAGTGGAAATGGTGAGAAAAAATGTTATAAACGCATAAAGAGACCAGTTTAATGTGTTACACTTAGCCGATAATGGTTGTGATTTATCGATCATTCATCGATTGTGAAATCCAATAAATTATTAGCCATTTGAATGCAGGAAACGAGATCGCTGTCATTATGCAAATGACTGGGTAGACACAGATTAGAGAGCTTCTAGAGGAACCCTCTTATTACATGTAACGTCGTCACTGGTTGTCATTTAAAATCCATGCATTTATTACACCCATTTGTATTGAATGAAATCTACATTTAAACAGTGATATACCTTTCCACTTTCAAAAAAAAATCGCTGGGCACAAATGGGTTAATAGGGAAAATATGACATGTGTCTAGTATGTTATCTTACCATTACCTTGTTACATATATCGTAGCACTGAAGCAATACTCCGTGGATAAATGGCCTTTGAAATGCTAAGACAAATGTATTATAAGCCCCCCTGTAATACGACCACCAAAAAGGGCATAATTCTGGGTGGCAGAGGCCAGTGGCAGCTTAATGCAGGACGAAATTTATGCAGAAAGCTCCTATAGGAGCTTTCTGCATAACTTTCGTCCTGCATTAAGCAGCCACCTGCTTATAAAGACAGAAATGTTTAATCATTAATGGTCGCATTAGAGGGTTTTTATTGTATTATATTCTAATAATCTGGATCCAGATGAGACGTCAATTAAACTAGTGTACTTATACAAATTGTATGGGTCTGCCCTGTTTGCAAAGGGTTTATATGAGAGAAATGGATAAGTCAGGAAACAATAAGCGATAAATAAACATGCACTCTCTGGCCAAAGCTGGCATGCTCGGGTGGTTTGTTATCTGGTGCTAATCTCGCGATGCCCAATACAACAAACATTACAGGTACAATCTGTTGTATCCCTAAGAATAGTGTTTGCTTCAAAAATAATCAGCGTTATGACCTAGATAGTTTCAAAGCGCCGTGAACCTTCTCAAATCATTTTTCTCACCACTTTCTCACTTCTTCAGATATACCCTACAGATGGTTTTAGACCCGGAAGTTCCTTTTATCACGATTCAAAGCTAGGTACTTAAGACGTACACTAAACTCTTGATAATGACTCCAAATACAGTATAACCTCTCTTAACCGGCCATTAAAT
Organism: Azorinus chamasolen; assembly: GCA_963576725.1. NCBI lineage: Eukaryota > Metazoa > Mollusca > Bivalvia > Cardiida > Solecurtidae > Azorinus > Azorinus chamasolen. Next base: position 62,723,118 of record OY755239.1, on the reverse strand, counting down.
TTAGTATGAATATCGGTCTTGGAGACAGGTGGCAGCTTAATGCAGGGTGAAAGTCATGCAGAAAGCTCCTAGAGGAGCTTTCTGCATGACTTTCACCCTGCATTAAGCAGCCACCTGCCTAAAAGTGTCTAAATTCTTATCTACTAGAATTCCGGTTAAGAGAGGTTTTACTGTATACAAGAGTAACAATCAAACCAGTTTTGTGCAGCTGGTAAAAGAGTCTCAACAAACAGCAACCATTAGCAGCCCAGATAAGATGCGTAAATTAAAACCTTTTCTAGAATACATGTAGCTTCTTTATTTATTTACAAAACCATATGTTTCCTCTTCAAAGGTGGTCACAACACAGGTTTTGTGGAGAAATTATGATTTTACTACTTGAATACGCACCTTTTTATCTATTGCTTTGAACTATGCTTCTTCAAAAGATGAACGTTATTCTTACCACACTACATGCATACACCAATCGACTAAAGCTATATACCAAGAATGTTCTTCAAAAAGAATAAACGATTCATTAGAATCAGCTTTAACCCTTACAGTGCTGGACACGAGTCACTAATGCCCTTTGCAAACAGTGTAGACCCTAGATTCTCCTAGAGGAGCCCTTTCATCAGGGTCTACACTGTTTGCCATGTTACACTTTTCCTTGAGCAAAAAAAATCCTAAATATCCACCGTAAGCTTGACCTGTTTGAATTTTGGAATAGTCCACTTGAAAATTCAGCGTTGTAAGGGCTAGCTCTTATCACGCTGAGATATTAATGACCGCTCGATTTCCGATCTGCTGAACATTTTGCTGAGTTTTGATTCGTTCAAACTCCTGACTGGGTTTCAAACAGCTTGGATCCAAATGAGACGCCGAGTTACTCGGCGTCTCATCTGGATCTAAGCTGTTTACATGTAAGATATTAGATCACGCTTAGCATGAAAAAGGATTGAGGATTCAATACGTCAATCAATGAGGTTGCATCCATGCACAAATTGCATGATTGTGCTGTAGCCTTAACATTTATTATTAACTTCTTAATGATGCATTTTGTGTCCACGAAATGTCTTTGACATGCATTGATTCAGTTATACAGTTGAATTTCGATATATTGAACTCGGATAACTTCAACTTTGGGATAACTCGAACAAAAATGCCAGCTCTCCCTAAACTTACAATACAGAAATGCTCTAAACTGTATCGCTGCAGATATCTAGAAACGTATTTTGCAGCTTAATACAGGTCTAAAGTACTGCTGAAAGCTCCTACAAGAGATTTCAGCATTACTTTAGACCTGTTTTTAGCTGTGAACTCGAGACATTGTTTAGATTGGAAATCGGATAACTCGAACTTCTGTTATCTCGAACTAATTTGTCTAGTCCCCTTGAGGTTCGAGTTATCGAAGTTCAACTGTATATTAACCACGATGTTCTTTCGAGCAAATGTCATAGACGACTTTAACGGTATAGAATGATTGTGCATAGAACCGTATAAAGTGTTTAGACATATACGTAATAAAACATCATCAATATGTAGGGGGCCTATATTGCTTGAATGTATTCCTTGCACGAAGTGCTATGATAGGGTTTAACCCTTTTCTTCATATAAACGCCCTTTCACGCTTTTGCAAACAGAGTAGACCCAGATCAGGCAGCTCCTATCTGATCAGGATCTGCTCCGTTTGCTTATGAAATTATTATAATTGATCTGACTCTAAAATGCCTACTAATATCAAATTGCCTGTGTAATATGCCATTATAATAAAGCTAATACATGTTCATGACGTCATTATTTTTTATAGCAGGGAAAGGGTAAAGTCTTTGTCAATAACTACTTTGAAGAACATCATCTTCTAAACGAAATATTCCAATTGCAATAAAATTTCTTGAAATCGTTGTTTAAAACCGGCTAAAATTGAAAATCTTCCCTAACACTGGACGTCCCGTGTCAAAATATTGCAGATATTCCCTTTGAGCTGCGTACTAAATTTCTCACAATTAGTTTCATATTGGAAATATTTGCCAACAGAGGTTTGGCGTGTTTTCCATTTTCTGAATGTGCTGGACCGATTTTAAATAACTTTACAGAATGGTGCCCTGGTTGATTATCAGCCAATGGTCTTTGCGCTATAATTTATAAATAGTGTGAAACAGAAAACCAGATAACGGTGTGTACTCAAGTACTGAATTCGCCATTCCTCCACCATACTCTCTGTTGTGACCACTCTTTAGAAGAGACGATTCTAAAGAGTGATCACAACATAGGGTTTTGTGGAGAAATAAAGAGGATATTCCTGAAAATGTATCTGGACCTCTGTTAACTCTTTTGGCGCCAAACTTCTACTTTTCGTCTGCAATCCAATTTTGTAAAATCATTTGGTACAATAAGGAAATGAGATAAATAAATGCAAATTTAAAAGGAATAAAGCACATGTATAGAAATAGAGATTGAGACAAAACGTGAAGTCCCTGATCAGACGCCGCCATGAAGACGGCGTTTGATCTGGGACTGCACTATTTGTCGCGGTGCATTTATGCGACATTGGCGGTGAAAGGGTTAAACATTGCCGCCGAGGACTGGCCAGTTTCCATAAATAGCTAAAGAGTTAAGCTGAAGTACTGTTCTGATTTATAATACACCTTACTTTGTTGATAATCTCCCAGATTCATTATCCCCTCTCCTCATGAATATTCATGTACATGTAAGAGAAAATGCCTGTATGAACATTAATTAGCCATATTAACAAGACATTTTATTGTGGTAGAAACTGTAGAATGAGTCATGTCTATATTAGTTCATAAGCAAACAGAGCAGACCCATACGAGAGCCGTCTGATCTGGGTCTACTCTGTTTGCATGGTGAAAAAGCGTTTACATAGGAGAAATAGCGCGCTAATTCGACCCCATAATTTAACTTGAGAGTCTGTAAAAGCAGGTAATTGCTTAATGCAGGGCATAAGCAATACATGAAGAAGCTCCTACAAGCGTTTTGTACTGCGTTAAGTTACTGCCTGGTTTAAAAATAAAACAAAATATATACATGTACTTCTTTTTTAATGATCGTATTAGCGAAACTTATTTCACATGATAAAACACGACTGTCATTATGGAAATAAGCAGTCTAAATATGGCTGTTCTTAACCCTTTCCTTCATATAAATGTGTTTTCACGCATTTGCAAACAGAGTAGACTCAGATCAGACGGCAGAAGGAGCCGTCTGATCAGGGTCTGCTTTGTTTGCTAATGGAATTCGAAAGATTGGTTTCTTTACTTGCTAGAATGGCTACAATGTCCCACCTTCCATATTTCATTATTACTATTTTTTCCATAAATATTGATTAGATATTGAAATTTGGAATAAACATAGAACAGGGAAAAGGTTAAACAAAAACTATTATGATTAAGATATTATTTGCAGCATTTTGGACCCGGTGACCTCTATATCAGGTGAGCGTGGCCCCCTTGTTTCGATGGTATTTTGGCCTGACTGTAGTCATTAGTGTATACAACACAGCAGTACTTACAAACTGTTATCATTACGAAATCATATTAGTTATTGCTCGTAAGAAGTCAATCAAAGGCACGTGCAAATTAACGGCAACGATAAACACGGCTCGGTTTTGTTACGCCTGGGTTTAATAAAACAAGATGAAACGGGGCGTTTTAAAATCATTTATATACCCCATGTGTTTTTTAGATTAAACTTAGGATGGTATATCCAGGTTCCGGAATATAACATTTATTTGAATATGGGTATGTTTTGACCCAATTTAATATTCATGTAAGACAAAATGACGCCATGTATATGTAAAGTTAATTTTAATAATGTGATATGAACATAGGAATTTTTGGTATTGATAGAAACTGTAAAATCTGATTTTTTTTCTATAAGCGAACAGAGCAGACCCTGATCAGACGCCTCCTACAGGAGCCGGATCCGTCTGATCTGGGTCTTCTCTTTTACTCTACTGTGTTTCTGCCAATGGCGCTGTGTTCATTGCAAACGTTTATTATCACGCATTGGTTGCCAGTGATATTAACCACTTTACTTAACCAATACCATCATAGGATATTTTTAAATCCAACCTCTTTGAATAAATCTACCGAAAAGGAGCATTAACTAGAGAAAAGGAAAAATTGGATATTGTTTAGTTTTGAAACCATTGTGATATATACATGTAGAGCATTTGCTCTGGAGCAAATGCTCTGTTTGTCACAATGGTTTTAAAAAGTAACTTTACAGAGGCATAGAAAGGCGTAATAATGTAGGAAAGGGTTAATAGGGGGGAACATGTATGATGAAGCATTTGCTGCTTTGCCGTTCTTTGCTCACAATGATTAAAATCCAATCAGACCTCTCTACTAATCCCTTTTATGTCCGTATTTTCAAGTAAATTGTAACAAATCTATTAATGCTTTGTAGGGGGTTTGTTTATCCTTAAGCATATTGAGTAAACTTTCGTTTTAATTTTAAAGAAGAAGTACTTGCGATTAACGTATATTTTCAATAATGTCATAAAACCTGGTATTTGGTATTTTCAATCATTATTATTAAGATTGCCTATAAGTATCTAAGTTATTCTCTGGTAGAATTCCGAGTTAAGTTTTTTCTGTAACGAATTGTCCTAAGGCAGTCGCAGATTCTTCTAAGGTGTTAGATATTGATGTTGAACACGATGTCGAGGTGAAACTAAGATGGTCTTTCTTAATAGAAACTAAGATAATATTGATTAATGGAAACTAAGATTTTTAATGGACACGAAGATGATATTTTGTATTGTAAACTAAGACCGTATTCGTTAATGGAAATTGAGATAGTATTATTTGTTCATGGAAACTTCTCGTAAGATAGTGGAAACAAAGATAGTATTTGTTAATAGAAACTAAGATGATATTTTGTAATGGAAACTAAGATAGTATTTGTTAATAGAAACTAAGATATTTTGTAATGGAAACTAAGATAGTATTGAAATTTTGTTAATGGAAACTAAAAAGATAATTTGTAACGGAAACTAAGATAGTATTTGTTAATAGAAACTAAGATAGTTTGTACGTAACGGAAACTAAGATAGTATTTGTTACTAGAAACTGATATGATATTTTGTAATGGAAACTTAGATAGTATTTGTTAATTGAAACTAAGATGAGTTTGGGTTTTTTTGTAACGGAAACTAAGATAGTATATTTGTTAATGGAAACTAAGATTATATTTTGTAATGGAAATTAAGATAGTATCTGTTAATGGAAACTAATAAGCGGTATTAAAATTTTGTTTAATTAGAAACTAAATGTTATATGTTAATGGAAACTATAATAGTGTTTATTAATGGTAACTACATGTAATATGCTATTTAGTATTTAGTAATGCAAGCAATGTAAACTTTGCCCATGTGCCTTTTAAGGGACCATACGATTTTGTTCTCCACCGTTTGGTCAGTACTTAGCATGTATAACACTTAACCCATTACATGTACCTCATGGGGTATTTTTAGATACAACCTATTTGAATAAGTCTACCGAAAAGGAGCATTAGCTAGAGAAAATGAATTTTTTAGAAGTTTGTAGTTTGAAACCATTGTGATAAATAGAGCATTTACTCCTATAGGAGCAAATGCTCTATTTATCACAATGGTTTCACAAAGTGACTTTTACAAAGAGTCATCAAAAGTCGTTAATATCAGGGAATGGGTTAATGACGGCAAAAAGCAATTTATCATGATCGTATATATTTTTATGACTTAAGTTATACCACCAGCCTGAAAGATTATCTTAGGTTGCTGTCGTTGAGAGAATTTACATTAACAGTGGAAGTAAGTGTACATTTATCATATATTTACTAAAGTGTCAAAAACTTACGGAAGCCCTGGAGGGACATTTATTATTTATGATTTATAATTGATTGCTTATAATGTATTACTTATTAGTTATTGCTTATTTATAACTACATGTACAACTTATAATACCCTGTCATTTATGGGATACACATATGGCGGGAGAATCAAACGATAACTAGTGAGCAAGGTGATAAGGAGCTAAAGGAGCTATGTTTTAAAGTTTCATAGTTTTTTTTATCATTTTTATCAACCGAAATTTTCCCGTCATAAAGAGTACCGAAGAGCAAGTGATAAATAGTAAGTTATAAATTATAGCTAATGAGTTATAAATAATAAATTATAAATGTCCCTCTTAATTATTTGTACGCTAGCGGCAAAACTGTGATTACCTATGCAAACAGTTTGGATCCAGATGAGACGCCGCATAATGCGGATCCAAACTGTTTGTCATATTGACTATAAAGATTCATGTTTGGCATTGGGCGTCTATCTATCTGTCTGTCTGTCTGTGAACTCATCTGTAACTTTGTTATACGTGAACGGACAAAGGTGCGTATTCAAATAATAAAATCGTCATTTCTGCACCAAACCCGATGTTGTGAACACAGATCATAGGGTTTGGTGAAGCGATTTTGAAATATGACAGAAACCTTACCCAACCGCAGGCAGTGAGTCGCTTACACAAACCGCAACTGTGCGAGTACCAGTTATTGGATTATCTCACCATTTCTTTCCTGATTTCTATTAGCAAAATCCCTTCCGCTCTCTTGCTTTGAATAGTGAACTGATTAACTGAACAAAATATCGTGATGAACAGAATTTATTACCCGCCTTCGGGCATAAATAGCTCTGCTTTGCGGACCTCTTGTTAATTACGCGATTGTTTTAACCCATTCCCTGATCTTGACGCCTTTTGACGCTTCTGTAAAAAACACTGTTTGAAACCATTGTGATAAACAGAGCACCCGTTCCATAAGAGCAAATGCTTTGTTTGTTGCAATGAGTTTAAGACTATTTACCTGTAGTACAAAAGACAGTTGTTCTCCCCCCCCCCCCCCCCCCCCCCTCACTGAACTCTTTCTCACTGTATTTCTCTATCTCTCACAAAAACGCAATAAATATGGAAACAGTTTCAAACTTTATATTTAAAGTGATTGTCTCTATTTGCAACGTTTTTATAACTGTCCAAAACTTACATAAATCGTTTGTTTATATGCTGAAAGGAAGTATATATCGTAAGTTATTCTCGTTTTCCTTTTTTCTAATAAATGCTCCTTTCCAGCAGATTTGTTCAAAGAGTTATGTCTTAAAATAGCCTATGAGGTTGAAAAGTCCTGCCGTGCCTCTCCGCGTGAAAAAACAAAAGCCTTCTCAAAGACAGTTCGTTAAAATGGCTTAACCCTTTCCTCACACAAACGTGTTTTCACGCATTTGCAAACAGAGGAGTCGTCTAATCAGGGTCTGCTCTGTTTGCTAATAAAATTTGATAGATTTGTTTCTTTACTTTCTAAAATGGCTACAATGTATCACCTTCTATATTTCATTATAATTATTTTGTCCATGAATATTCAGTAGGTAATGAAATTTGTAATAAACACAGACCAGGGAAAGGGTTAAAATACTGTCTTTAATTTGTGAAATTAACAATGACGTTGTTAATATTCCTAGTTCACGCGCGAGGTAAATACCAGGGTAGCATGCCAGCTGGTAGGATAATGAGCTACCAGCAGGAGAATGGAGTGAAACGGTCTGCTTATGTACTTATCGTCTGCTTCAAGGGCAAAATATGTCAGATTGAGTGTTGTTATTATCCTAATTACCCGAAGACACACAATTGGGCAGATAGTACAGACCTATACCAAATTGCTCCTAAAAAATACGAGTTGTGTCAGGATCTATACTATTTGCTTTTGTGTCAGTCTAATTTAATGTTATCAAAATGGCGCCAAATTGGACATCCGCTTCACAAACTAGTGGAGAGGGGACATTGAGTGTCCGAATTTTAACTTTTCTTTGTAGTTGGGAATCCAGATGCCAGTAACTAGGGTTCTGCCTGATGCTAATACATGTATATTATTATTTTCAATTAACCCATTCCCTTATAGTGACGCATCTGCAAAGGTCATCTGATGAAACCATTGTGTTAATTACGAATTGTTTTCACGAAACTCGTTTACTATAATGAATATGATACTCGCTAAAGCTCGTGTCATATAATTATAGTATACTCGTTTCATAAAAACAATTTGTAATGAACACTCATGTAAGATCCTCTATGTACTACAGTAAAACCTCTCTATAACGGCCACTAAATTACTTCAAGTATTTTCTGTTAAAGCGAGATGGCTGCTTAAAGCAATGTGAAAGTAAAAACTGAACGCTCCTATAGGAGCGTTCTGTTTTAATTTCACCTTACTTTAAGCGACCACCTGCCCTAAATATCAAATAATTAACACACTTTAGTGGCCGTTATAGAGAGGTTTTACTGTACTCAACATATTAAAACACGACTTGAAATGTTCTTATAACCTTAACTTTGGGAAGCCCCTCCTTTGAAAAGAGATTAAGCCAAGGTCAGACAGGTTTAACAAGGTCTATCCTATTTGCTTACAGATCTTATTATGATTACCATGGAAATAAGCTTCTCTTTTTTCTATTTTATGCCCTCAAGATTTAGTTATATATATTTTTTGTTTACTGTTTGTCGGATTGTTTGTCTGTCTGATACATTAACCCTTTACTCCATCGAGATGCCTTTAAACGCATTTGTAAACAGAGTAGGAACAGATCCTATAGGAACCATCTGATCAGGGTCATTGTTTTCATATGACACAAATTCCTGTGTTCAACTGCCACCATAACAATAATGTAATAATATTCATAATGTCATTATTTCTTACATGAATAATATGGGGTAGAACTAAAGAGTTGACTATAAGTTTTGAAATAGTAGAGATAGAGACTGCATATACTTGACATGAGACAGAGACTACATACATGATATGAGACAGAGACTACATACATGATATGAGATAGAGACTGCATATACTTGACATGAGATAGAGACTACATACTTTACATGAGATAGAGATTACATACTTGATATGAGATAGAGACTGTAAATACTTGACATGAGACAGAGACTATATACATGATATGAGACAGAGACTACATACATGATCTACAGAGATTACATACATGATATGAGATAGAGACTACACACCTGACATGAGATAGAGACTGCATACTTTACATGAGGGAGAGACTACATACTTGACATGAGATAGAGACTACATACTTGACAAGAGACTACATACTTGCCAAGAGACTACATACTTTACATGAGATAGAAACTACATACTTGATAAGAGACTACATACTTGACAAGAGACTACATACTTGACATGAGACAGAGACTACATACTTGACATGAGATAGAGACTACATACTTGACATGAGATAGAGACTACATACTTGACATGAGATAGAGACTACATGCTTGACACTACATATTGACATTTATTCTCATCTCATAAAAGTGAACCTTTCGAGTGGTGCCGAGTGACGGTCAAGGACAGACGTAAAGGTCAAATGTCAAAGTAATAGGGTCATATTATTTCACACACGATTATTTTTAATGCAATGTATCCATTTACTCCATTCTACGACTTCGGAAACTGGGTAGACCAAGATCAGACGGCTCCTGTAGGAGCCGTGTGGTCAGGGTCTGCTCTGTTTGCTAATGGAGTTTGAAAGATCTGTTTCTTGACTTTCTAAAATGTCTACAATTTTCCATCTTACATGTTTCATTATAACTATTTTGTCCATGAATATTCAGTAGGTATTGAAATTTGAAATAAAAAAGAACAGGGAAATTGTTAAACATACACGCATCAACCCATTCCCTCATATTGACGACTTTTGACGACTCTGTAAAAGTCACTTTGTGAAACCATTGTGATAAATAGAGCATTTGCTCCTATAGGAGCAAATGCTCTATTTATCACAATGGTTTCAAACTACATCATTCTAAAATGTTCCTTTTCTGTAGTTAATGCTCCTTTTCTGTAGTTTTATTTAAAGAGATTGTATATAAAAATAGCCTATGAGGTAATGGGTTAATGCAGCAAAGGTAACATTTTAAATTACTACATTTTACAAAGAAAGTACTGACAAACTAAAATGATATTTACTCACCGTCGTGGACAAAGTAGACACTATAACAACATTAAAATATATTGTTCTGCATAATCCATTTCGACTGGCTTCCTCTTACTTTTTATGTCCTGAATTGATTTTCACTATTCTTGACCTACACCTGCAGATAGCCCAGATAACCCCTTTCTCTCACATAAATACCTTTTTCACACCTTTTGCAAACAGAGTAGACCCAACGCAGACATCTGCTAAAGGAACTGTCTGATCAGGGCCTGATCTGTTTGCTTATGGAATTTCGTAGATTCCATCATAGTTAAAAAATCCGTTTTCCATGTTCCATTTTTAGTGATTCTGTTCATGAATATTAATGAGGCGACGAACGCTTGAATAACTATTAAACAGGTAAATGGGTTAAAAAGAAACTGCGAGTACATTATTCAGTCGTCTGGTCAAATGTAGAGCACAGTTTGATATCTTTCCCCAATTTATGTAAGTATTCCCTACTTAATTGCCATTCGATAACAGACATTATCGAAGGCTGTTAATGGCTGCACGTACATAATTTAAAACGGATTTCCTCTTAAACAGTAACATCCTATCTATACGTACCACCAAAAGTATATCTAATTCTAGATCTCAAAGGCAAGTCGTAGCTTAACGCAGGACAACAGTTATGCAGAAAACTCCCCGTGGGAGCTTTCTGTATTACTTTCACCCTGCATTAAGCAACCACTTGCTTTTAAAGACTATTATGTTTCTTCATAAACTGACCGTTTTAGAGATATCCTACTGTACTGGGCTGTTAATGAAACTAGGAGGTTTCGTATTTGTATTTGCGTCTCGACGATGAGGGTGGCAATTATCAACTCTCAATAGGGTTTGTAATGTCTGCTTATTATGCCTCCCTAATCTTGAAATACTGTCTTTAACATTGCTTCTCGGTCCAGCGGGAAACTTGGTATTAGTACCAGTCTGGGTAGATCTAATTCGTTGCGCGCTAAGTAACCGTCGTCGGCAAACGTTTTAGTGTCAACCAAACTGGATTCTGAGATCTGAAATGTATTGCTGTTTCAGTCTAGAAGAGTGTAAAGGTACCATGCTATAGTAAGTCGCTATGTTTATGACGAGGCGACTAGTCTGGATCTCCTCTGTGTGTAAAACCTCGAAGACGTATTGTTATTCAATTACCATAAAGTGTTAGTGAACCCTTCCCTTATACATGTAATTTAGTGGCCGTTATAGAGAGGTTTTACTGTAATTTAGTAGCCGTTATAGAGAGGTTTTACTGTAATTTAGTAGCCGTAATAGAGAGGTTTTACTGTAATTTAGTGGCCGTTATAGAGAGGTTTTACTGTAATTTAGTGGTAGTTATAGAGAGGTTTTACTTTAAAGACTCATGTTGTATGTATTTACAATTTCTGCCAAAGCTAAACTATCTCGTATTCATTTACCTTAACCCATTACCTCCATAGGCTGTTTTTAGACCCAATCTCTTTGAATGAATCTACCCAAAAGGAGCATTAACTAGAGAAAAGGAAAATTTTTAGAATTTTGTAGTTCTGAAACCATTGTGATAAATAGAGCATTTGCTCCTAAGGAGCAAATGCTCTATTCATCACAATGGTTGCAACAAGTGATTTTTTCAGAGGCGTAGAAAGGAGTATTTATGGAGGAAATGGTTGCTGAATATTCAGCTGATTGATGTACAGTAGAACCCGTCTAATGCGACCACTTAGTGAATAAATATACCTGTCTTTATAAGCTGGTGGTTGCTTAATGCAGGACGAAGGTTATGCAGAAAGCTCCGTAACTTTCGTCCTGCATTAAGCTACCACCTGCCTCTGCCACTGTGAATTATGCCCCTTTTGCTGGTCGTATTAGAGCTGGTTTATTGTACATTATGCCGATTTAAGCATGATTTCTTACTTGAATCTGAATAATCAGATCCATATTACAGAACAATAACAGAAATCAGTGAGAGAGCAGTCAGTCTATAGGTAGTAATTTGTATTTTTTGTGACTAATGACATAAAATAAATGAACACTCGTGTGACAGTTTGTTGAGAATGAATCGTATGCGGCCATCAACTGTGGGATGTGCAAGACTGATATAAACTACATCAGATACGTAGAGAGGATGCGTATTGATTTATCAATATCTCAAGATTACTTCTCAGTCGAACCGGTCAGAGCTACATATAAGGATGCGTACCAAAGTACTAAAATCGTAATTTCTCCACCAAACCCTATACTGTAACCACTCTTTAGAATCGTCTCTTCGAGACGATTCTAAAGAGTGGTCACAGTACAGAGTTTGGTGGGGAAATAAAGGAGTTATTCTTGAAAATGTTTTAATTTACGCATCTTATCTGGAGCTTTGGAGCCCTATCCTGCTGCTACTCATTTGAGTTGCCTCAGAGAGGTGATTCTACTGGTAGTAGCAAGATGGGGTTTTCTCGGAGAAATATTTTCTAACTACGTCTCTTATCCGACACTATGTACATTATTAACTCATTATCTCAAATGCTATTTTTAGAACCATTACCTCATTGACTATTTTAGGCCCGTTACCTCATAGGCAATTTTTAGGCCCATTAGCTCTTAGGCTATATTTAGCCACAACCTCTTTGAATAAATGCACTGAAAAGGAGCATTTACTACAAAGGAGGATTTATTTCAGAATTCTGTAGTTTAGAAACCATTGTGATAAAAAGAGCATTTGCTCCTATGGAGCAAATGCTCTATTTATCACAATGGTTTCATAAAGTGATAAAATGACCTTTACAGATGTGTCAAATATTAGGAAATGGGTTAATAATATGTAAGTATTTAATATAGTTTTTATGATTCCAAGAAATGTGGTTGATTTATCTTTCATTTCAAGTGACAAACGTTGTAAGTGTCAGACAGTTTAGATCCTGCTGAGATATAGAGTTACTCAGCCTTTCATCTGGCTCCAAACTATTTGCAAAGATCATCACAAGTTCACTCCACATCTTGTAGTTACGAGAATTATGCGCTTAACCTTGGAACTCATATAATCAAATAATACTATTTTATTCATTTTCTTAACCCTTTCCTTCATATAAACGCGTTTTCACGCATTTTCAAACAGAGTAGACCCAGATCAGACGGCTCCTATAGGGATGTACACTTCTCCATGTGCCTTATTGTAAAATTGCTTCTTGTTTAACCATTAATTTGATCAGATTAACCCGTTCCCTGTTCTATATGTAGCCCAAATTTCAATACATAACAAAATAACAAAATAGTTATAAAAGAAATATGAAAGGTGGAACATTGTAGATATTTTAGAAAGCAAAGAAACATACCTATTAAATTATATTAGCAAACAGAGCAGACCCTGATCAGACGGCTAGGAGCCGTCTGATCTGTGTCTACTCTGTTTGCAAATGCGCGAAAAGGGAAAGGGTTAAGATTAATTTTGGCCAATTCACAAACTGTAGAATCAAATCTTTTTTTATTATTAGCAAACAAAACAGACTCTGGTCAGACTGTTCCTACAGGAGCACTCTTATCTGGGTCTACTCTGATTGCAATATTTGGCGTGAATATCATTATGGGTTTCGATCAGGTAACGAGCTAAGCTTCCTTGTATTTCTATAGTATTCATTAAGTTTCTACACATTTCTATTTAATCATTTTAATAGTACATTCAACTATTGTAACAATGAGGCAAAATTATGTAACAACTGTAATTTACAAAGTAGCATTTATTCTGAAGAATAATTCAGCTTTCTGTGCTAATCTGTCATAAAGTAAGAAGGGTATCAAATTCGATTTTCTGCAATAAACATTATAATTACTTCCTTTGATTTCATGCCTAGCAAGATGATCTCAAGCATGCTTCTGGCGTATTAGATAACCCTGTCACACTTTAACCCATTCCCTCATATTGACGCCTCTATAAAAGTCACTTTTTGAAATCATTTTCCTTTCCTCTAGTACATGCTTCTTTTCGGTAGACTTATTCAAAGAGAGTGGGTCTAAAATTAGCCTATGAGGGAAAGGGTTAAACTATTCAACCAATGAAATTTATACACAGAATTCAAATCAGTATGTAAAGTTACAATATTCTCCCTAATAAATACCGCTTACATCTAAGAGGGAACTACCGATCAATAAAACAACTAAAACGCTATAGTATAGCCGTTAAATAAAGAAATACAGGTATCGAAATACAGATGGTAGCTTAATGCAGACTGAAAGCAACACAGAAAGTTTTTTATCATGCAACGTCCCGAAATACAGTCACTTCCTACTAGCATAATATTTTCCACGTCGACGCTGTATTTTGTGAGGTATAGTGCATGTGTACTGACCCCACTGGAATGCAAGTTTTGTTCAGCCAATAGGAGGAAAACAGAAGGACGAAAAGGGCATTATTAAACATAAACATCAAATTAACGCATTTGCTCACCTTTGCCTCAACTATTTGTCCATATAAAAGGATTAAATCAAGTTTGTTTATGTTGTAAAAGTCGATGACGTCACTGCATGCCAACATGACGTCACGTAATACGTACTTACATGTATTTTCATTCAGGGGATGAACCCGCTTTAGCAATCTTTCTTTTTCTTCATTTTCTCCTTTTTTTCTTGGAGTTGCATGATAAAAGAATTACTATGCTAGTAGTTTGGAAGTTCAGCTGTATTTTGGCTCGTCAGAAAAGTAGTTAAATGCTCGCCAAGGCTCGCATTTAACAACTTTTCTAACTCACCAAAATACAGCTGAACTTCCAAACTACTAGCATAGTAATTCTTATTTATTCTGCATTTTTTGAATGCAAGAAACTCCTTTTACAAAATGTAACTCCCCCGGAAGCGCTTATTTGAGAGTATATGGTATGTGAACGTAACAATCTGACTACATTCGTAGAACTATAGGTAAGAGGAGTACTTAGGAAATTAAAGTACAATACAGAACTCCGGATAATATGCGTAAATTAAAACATTTTCAAGAATAAATCCTTTATTTCTCCACCAAACCCTATACTGTGACCGCTCTTTAGAAGAGTGGCCACAGTATAGTGTTTAGTGGAGAAATGGCGATTTTAGTATTTGGGTACGCGCCTTTATCTGTAACTCTGAAAATAGTTCCAATATTTATCCGCCAAACCTCTTTGTTGGCACTCATGAAGGGCGATTTTAACCCTTTACTCCATAAATATTCATGTAAGAAATAAGGCCTTACATTAATATTAATTAGATTGTTTTTATAATAACATATGGACACAAGAATGTTTTGGCCACAGTAGAAAGCTAGAAACTGATATATAATATATATCATATCTATATGATCCCTGAGCAGACGGTCCCTGCAGGCTCACACATCTTGTCAACATCTTGTTGACCCTTTCGTTGCCAATGTCGCATCTGAGATTACCAATGCAAACATCTTGAACCCAGATGAGACGCAGAGTAAAGAGACGCCGGGTAACTCGGCGTTTCATCGGGATCAAACTGTTTATTACTGTTGTAATGTTTCATGAAAGAAAATGGGAGATGGTTAAACAATAGATAGTAGCAGACTACAAATTTTGGAGAGGGCAGAGAGTTAAAATATTCATAGAGACGCCGCGGTACATATCAACTTCGTGGTGGCATAATCGGTTATTTATTCACATTTCTTAACATTAGTCATTAGGGTGCATTAGTCATCTTGTTAAAATTCCATGAAACTTAGATCCATTAAAGATCGATTTTGTGCCCAGTCAGGTTTTTAAAACACTAGCATACAAGTCGCGATGCTGGCAAAAAGTTTCATTTTGAAAGAAGTGAACGGGATTAACCGCGGGAATCTCTTGCTGGACAGATCGTCCACTAAATACAATTCTAACACGACTCTGGACCTGCGGCATGTAAACAAGGAATATCGAGAAACGTGCTTTAATCCATGATAATGAACTGCACGCGCGGCATTTCGATCGGCTGTTCAATTTTCCCCACACACGAAATTTATGAATAAAATTCCTTAAATCATGTCATGTACACTGTCAAATGTAATTTCACATTTCTAAGTATGTAAACACGATGGCTCTGGCATAGAGGTGTGCAGATATAATGTAAATGGTATAGTTGTTCGCTTCGATGTGAAAAAATGAAGCGTTTTTGACTTGGAATTGTTAATTTCTGCTGAGATTTGGCTCTTTACTCGTACAACATCATGGGTTAAAGTCATGTAGAGTAAATGTAACAGCAAAAATGGCGTAACCACTGACAACGCTTACGGTTTTGCCGTATTCTCCGGGGAAAGTATCTGTTTTATTAAAAAAAAGTCGAGTTAGAATCGAAATAAGAAATTCATAGCTGTGCATTACCGCGCATTAGATCACTGTCGTTGAGATGTGGAGCCATTAGACCGCGAGGCCTCGTGATCTAACATATCAACTCCTAACTGTGATCTAATGCGCTTTAATGCACAGCTACGAAATCGTTATTTCTTAAATATATGTAACACGATATTGACATGACGCCAGTGCTCAAAGAAAGCGAACAAAAATGACGACTAACAAACACGGTGGAGTCAGGGCTGATATCCACGATGTAAGCGAATAATAAACAAGAACATAACGGACGGTGTTCCAGTCCAGACATAGTCATTCGAGAAACGTGGGGAATGTAGAACCAGCTTCATTCATTTTGTTTTCAGTTCTAGTTTCTCTTTTGTTGTTGCACAAAGCAACAAAATAGAATAAAATTCCTATATAAGTTACAGTCGATGGTCATGTGTTTCACTCACATATACGCGCTAAATTTAGATTGTTCTATTTGTTGCACGATATTTTCACGTGTCGTTTTTAAGCAAAACAAGACGTAAAATGATCTTATCTTCTAAGCAAAACCTCACATGTAACCATTTGACAGCTCAATGGGTGCGCGAATTAACTATGTCCCCAAACCAAATATCTGTGGTGGTGGTGGTGGTGGTGGGGACATATATATTATGTTTACTCCCTTTCGTCTTATTATTAGTAGTAGTATAATTACATTGTACTATTATTATTCCGATGCTTTTTTCTGCTCTTATTCTTCTTATTACTATTCTTCCGCCGTGAATATTTCCCACACAATTGTCGGTAAGTAATTATCCGATCCTGATGAAACTTCACATGAGCATACCGGTTATGGGCAGATCAACTTTTGGTTTATAACATGTTGCCATGGTAATGGAATGATGGACTCTGATTGGTCGAAATTTAGGTATTGTTCGAATTTGCTGAAAACTTGTATGATGTGGTATTTTTGCTCCCCGGTGTGATAATTTGGTTACCCGAACTCAATCGAAGGATTTTCGGTAGAGTTCGTTACCATGGTAACGGAGTGGTGGCCTGTGATTGGTCGAAATTTAGATATTAAATTAGATTTTGCTGAACGTTGGTAGAAAGGGGTGTATGGGTACTCCGAATTTAATTGCAAGTGTTTCAAAAGTGTTGGTTGCTTTGCTAATCAAAACCTGTTGCCCGTTTCGTTTGGGGGACATCCTGTAATGGATTCCGTTACAATTAGATTTTGTTCACATTAGATATAATTGGACTTTAAAACAATCATGCCAATACAGCTGCATTTCCACTGTTTGGTGACATAATTGGTCATTTATTCACCCTTTCTAACAGACGCGTGCATTAGTAATCATCTTTTTAACCCATTCCCTCACATTGACGCCTTTTGGCGACTCTGTATTTATCACAATGGTTTCACAACTAAACAATTCTAAATTTCCCCATTTTTCTAGTAAATGCTCCTTTTCAGTAGATTTATTCTAATAGGTTGGGTCTAAAATAGCGTATGATGGAATGTGCTAAAACAATTACACCGGTTCATTCCACTGTATGGTGACATAATCGGTAATTTATCCACCTTTCCTAACAGAGGGATACATGATTAGTGATCATACATTTTGCTTGCATTACTTTTAGACACATACAAACACGAGTTGATTGCAAACAAATTCCTTCTTTTCATGTTCGGCTGAACCAGCTACTGTGATTGATTTTCCAGATATTCGGTGGCTGTAAGTCTTTTTTAATGACCTCAACCCTTGTCCCGCTGTAAAAATAAATATCTGCCCATATTTGGATATAGTGCAATTTTGACTTCTTCCCATTCAATCAAGCTTTGGAAAAATATATGTTTGACCGCGTGTTCAACAGCTTGGATCCAGATGAGACGCCGAGTTACTCGGCGTCTCATCTGGATCCAAGCTGTTTGCAGATGCTAGTTATGTTGCGGCTAGCGGGATAAGGGTTAAGTTTGTTTCTTATGCCACTCACCTGCCACTCACCGGTTTCTCATGTCACTCACCTGGGGTATGTACTCTCCATGTATTTATCCCTTTACTCCATTAATATTAACCCATTCCCTCATATTGACGACTTTTGACGACTCTGGAAAAGTCACTTTGTGAAACCATTGTGATAAATAGAGCATTTGCTACTATAGGAGCAAATGCTCTATTTATCACAATGGTTTCAAACTACAACAAATTAAAAAAATCCTTTTCTGTATTTAATGCTCCTTTTCGGTAGATTTAAAAAAGTGGTTGTGTCTTAAAATAGCCTATGAGGGAAAGGGTTAATGCAAGAAATAATGATATTATGGATACTAATTCAGTTTATTTTTATAATAAACATATAAAGTTTAGGCCATTGCAGATTCTGTAGAATCGCATATATATTACATCATACATAAACAGAACAGACCCTGATCAAACGACTCCTGGTTCTACTCTGTTTGCAAAGGCGTAGAAAGGTGTATTTATGGAAATGGTTGTAATTATAGCTGCCGTTGTTCAGTGTCTGAACATTGAAATATAAGCTACACCAATACTCCCTCGATAACTTTGTCGGTAGAATGTTCCTCGAAACGGGGATAGCTGGGATCCCCGACCGGTTGATACTAAGGATGTGATAACAATACTACAAGTACCTATGACCCGTAGTATCAACATATACTTATGTGCAATGAGCACTCGGACTTGCCCGTTCGGTATCAAGACAAGGTATTTCAATATAAGTTGACGCGTACGTTAGAGAAAAGTTCAGTGAGCTCAGTGAGGGTTCGTCTTTATTTGGCCCCCTCCCTGTAGATGATTCTACGGACGCATTAACGGTAAACCCTTTACCTGATAGAGACGTTTTCGACACTTTTGCAGACAGTGTGGACCTAGATTATGTGGCTCTTGTAGAAGCCTTGTGGTCAGAGTCTGGTCTGTTTGCTTCATAGGATTGATCCTTAGACGGCCGTCTAACAAATTGAAATACAGTGGGCCGCTGGACAATTTTCGTAGATGAGCATAATGGATCATATGGCTGATTAAACCAGGTGAGCTATACGGGGCCATCATACCTTCTTGTTTTATTACCAAACCCCATATTTTCTGATGACAGAACTGGCATATGAAAACAAATGGAAGACGTGTCTATACGTATTTTGAGCATCGAAATCGCTCATTTTTGCTGAGGATATGTTTTTTGTCAAAAAGCTGCGTCACTTTTCGATACATTCTGCTAGCAGTGTCGCAATTTTGGATTCTCATATACGTCCGGAGTCAATGTCTCCTTACAACCCTGACAATGGGATTATCGTATAGTTTCACGATGCCTCAGAGTCAAGGAATATCGCTTAATACATCTGTCATACTGTCTTTGCACAGCTTGTGTCTCGCTACTGGCATTTAGAAGCTGAATCTAGACGCATAGCATGCAGTAGACATTGAGAGTGGCCCGGCGTATTATAACCATGTAAACGTATGTTCACGCATTTGCAAACAGAGTAGACCCAGATCAGACGGCTCCTATAGGAGCCGTCTGATCAGGGTCTGCTCTGTTTGCTTTTGATATGATATAGAACAGATTCTACAGTTTGTCTAAGCAAAGAATTTCATTGAAACGTTTACAATATAAAACTTCAGCTAATAAATATTCACGATGCCATAGTTTCTTACATGGATATTGAACAGGGAAAGGGGTTAATAATTTCCTTCATAGATATTCATGTAAGAAATAATGAAACCGTTGCTAATATTAATTGCGTACATTTTTATTTTTAGAAGCACATCTATATTATTCCGTAAGAAAGCAAAACAGACCCTGATCAGACGGCTCCTACAGGGGTCTACAATGTTTGCAAGGCGTGTCTGTGGATAGGCGGGTTAACCCTTACATTGCGGGACACGATTTCTGCACAGGGTCTGCACTGTTTGTCATTTTACAATTTTCTTAAAAAGTCCCTAAATATTCACCATAAGCTTGACCCGTTTGAATGTTGATATAGTACATTTGGAAATTCAGCATTGTACGGGTAACTGCGTCTGTTTTTAATTTCCATGCGAAGATATCTGAAGCAGCCGACACTTTATGTCTAACAAATCAGGCGTCTGATCTCTTTTATCTCCCCAGCGTTTCAGTGACAGTGTCGACTTTTCTTAGACATGAACTTGTGAACCAGAGACATGCCTCTGTGTGAGCTAAGAGTCTTGGAATTCGTCTGCCACTGAAGGAGTTTGGTTAATGCCTTTGCCTGTCTTAACCTAATAATTGTCGCGCAACCCAGTCTTCTTTCATGACAGTGTTGTAAATTTTGGGGAGGGATAACTACCCACGTTTGTAACCCTTTCGGCGCCAAATTTCTGATTGTCGTCTGCAATCCATCTTTCGTTAAATCATTCTGCACAATAAGGGAATGAGATAAATAAATGCAAATTTTAAAGGAATAAAGCACATATACAGAAATAGAGATTGAGACAAAAAGTGAAGTCCCTGATCAGACGCCGCTTTAAAAAGGCGGCGTCTGATCTGGGAATGCACTATTTGTCGTGGTGCATTTATGCGACATTGGCGGTAAAAGGGTTTAAGTGGAATCCCTACACTAAACCCATACTTTCAATAACATCATACAACTTTATACGGTAGAACCCCCTCTAATGCGACCACTTAAAACATAATCAAAGCTGTCTTTATAAGCAGGTGGTTGCTTAATGCAGGACGAACGTTATGCAGAAAGCTCCTATAGGAGCTTTCTGCATAACATTCGTCCTGCATTAAGCAACCACCTGCCTTTGCCACCCAGAATTATGCCCCTTTTTGGTGGTCGCATTAGAGGGGGTTTACTGCATTGTGTACAGTCTTTAATATGAAGATTTTAAGTTATATCGAAATATGTCCCTGTGATGTAAAATAAACTGTTTTCGTCGTTACTTATAATTCTTTGTTGTACAACAAAATATTATAGGTCCATGTCGAACAGTTACGAAACTAAAGCCTGTCTCACACAGAACACACGGCTTATACGATTGGCCATCCGTGTAAACCGTACATACAACCGAACCAACCGTGGCCTTATCCGAGTTACACTCGGGCCATTCGAGTGTATCCGTGAAAGCCGTGTATGATTTTTAAAACTTTTAAAAAACAGACACGGGTGCCATGTCCGTGTATAATCGTATTAGCGATCGTACAAGACCGTGAGAGACCGTGTGAGACCGTACGAGACCGTATATACAACCGCACATGAAGTCCACTCCACGAGTGAGCTCAACCGTGTCAATATCGTATATAAATCGTATGGAATCGTGTGAAACCGTTCCCAACTCCTACATCCAACACCCGGATTAACACTCGAATGTCACACGATCACCGTACGATTCACACGAGTGTACACACGGTTTTATACGATCGCCATACGACCAATACGGTTTTATACGATCGCCATACGACCAATACGGTTCAAGTACGAATTATACATGGTCAAGTACGACCAGACATGGTCTCTATGTCTGTACAAAACTCGTGTATGATCAGCACTCGAACACAACAGAAAACACAACTACCTGTTGCCACCTTGAAACAACAGAGTACTTGCTACATAATGCCTCCAAAGAAGAAGAAGGTCCCCAAAAGAATCCCCATGGAAGATTCTCCCAGCGAGAATACAAAAAGGGCCACCAAGGCCCTCCGACCACTTCAACCTGTTGACCCTGTCGACCCTGATGAGCTGGAGGATCCGCTGGCACCACCTGAGGAGATACCCAGAGATTCAGACTCGGATACCAGGCCGATGGGCCCTCCAGCATAACTCGAACAAAAGTCGGTGGGACCGTATGTAAACCCTGTAAATGTCCAGTTAATCGAGTAAAAGTCGTGTTTAATCGTACTAGGCCGTAACAGACCGTACTAGACCGTACTTGGAACCGTACAACAATCGTATGAATCGTATGAAAATCGTTTTGCAAATCGTGTTCAAACCGTGACAAACCTTGCTTGACCGAGTATATCCGTGCTTTGTTCGTACATACTCATGCTGCATTCGAGTCTAAATCGTACCAACTCATCCCCAGGCACGGTTGGAGCCCAATACTCGTACCAGTCAACCCGTGTATAACCGAGTATACCGTATTGTAACCGTGTGCCCAACCGAGTTCTGTGTGAGACAGGCTTAAAGCGCAACCCGAATAAATACTAAAACATTGGCGAATAACATCGGATCTTCGATATCAAACACATGGAAGTTTTGTCTTCGACAGCGTTCATTCGATATACTAGAGCTTTCTTGCGATATACTTATTTGTAAGTATATAAACAAATTATTGATGATTTTTTAGGAATTTCTAAAATGCAAGGACAGACTGTCTCTTAAACCCATTACTCCATGAAATTTTAATGTAAGAAATAATAAATGTTATTTATAATGGCGTATGAACTTAGAAAAAATGGTTGCCATAGCAAACGCTTTAGAATCAGATCAATATTATTTCATGAGTAAACAGAGCAGACCCTGATCAGACGGCTCCTATAGGAGCCGTCTGATCTGGGTCTACTCTGTTAATAAAAATCGCATTTATGGAGTAAATGGTTAAATCTTAACCTGATAGAGACTGTTCTATGACGCCCTTACAAACTATAGCCCCAGCTCAGACGGCGTCTGTATGAGAATTCTGATCAGGGTCTGCTCTGTTTGCCTGTGGAATTATAACATATGAGTCTACAGTTTCTGCCATGGACAAAATACCCCGCATTAACCCATTCGGTGCCAAATTTCTAATTGTCGTCTGAAATCCAATTTTGTTAAATCATATGGTAAAATAAGGAAATGAGATAAATAAATGCAAATTTCAAAGGAATAAAGCACAGATATTTAAATAGAGTTTGAGACAAAAAGTGTAGTCCATGATCAGACGTCGCCTTGAAAAAGCGGCGTCTGATCTTGGACTGCACTATTTGTCGCGGTGCATTTTTGCGACATTGGCGGTGAAATGGTTAAATGCCATCATAATAATTCAGCTGACAGATATTCATCATAACATTATTTCTTACATGACTATGCACGAGATAAAGAGAGTCGGTCAGTCAATCATGTGCTTACTGTGCTTACAACTTGAAGCGAAAAGGTTTTGTCAAATTATCAGCAAACCTGATGTGTACACAACCTCATAAATATTTAACCTCCGACCATTGTACATGTACTGCATCAAATAGTATAGGGAAAAAAGTGTCATGCCATCATAATATATCTTTTTTCAATTGTTTCGTGTTCAGACGAGACGCAGTGTTAGACACATTTGGATACAAATTATTTACGAATCGTACTGCGAAATCACAGCCTAAATCACCGGACAGCGACTCATAGTGCGTTCTGTCATAGACGAATCTGTGATTGCCTCATTGCGAACGGTTTGGATCTAAATGAGAAGTCGACTTACACATCAGGATTCATACTGTTTTACACACCACCTATGTTTTATATAAGACAATGAACGAAAGTCCACTCTGAAACTTAAAGCAGCCGATATTGTTTGCAGAAGAACTTTTTGGCGCCAAAATACATGTAGCGCATCTTCGGTTTCTGAAACAGCAGCAGAAATCTAGATACAGTAAAACCTATCTATAACGGTCACTAAAGTGTGTTAATTAGTTGGTATTTAGGGCATGTGGCTGCTTAAAGCAAGGTAAAAGTAAAACAGAACGCTCCTATAGGAGCCACCTGCCTTTAACACAAAATATTTGATGCAATTTAGTGGCCGTTATAGAAAGGTTTTACTGTATAGGGTACTAAGAAAAAGGGTTTTGAACATTTGAAATAAAGGAGGCGTATCTTAAGCGACCAGCTTTAGAAGTCTTTTGAATTGCCGTTAAATATAAGTTGTACGCAATGTGCAAATGTATTATTATTATTAGAATTGCCGTTAAAAATAAGTTGTACGCCATGTGCAAATGTATTATTATTATTATAATTGCCGTTAAATATAAGTTGTACGCAATGTCAAATGTATTATTATTATTATTAGAATTGCCGTTAAATATAAGTTATACGCCATGTGCAAATGCATTATTATTATTATTATAATTGCCGTTAAATATAAGTTGTACGCAATGTGCAAATGTATTATTATTATTAGAATTGCCGTTAAATATAAGTTGTACGCAATGTGCAAATGTATTATTATTATTATTAGAATTGCCGTTAAATATAAGTTGTACGCCATGTGCAAATGTATTATTATAATCGCCGTTAAATATAAGTTGTAAGCAATGTGCAAATGTATTATTATTATACAGATCTACAGATAAAAGTGCGTACCCACATACCCACATACTAAAATCGTCATTTCTCCACCAAACGTGACGATTCTAAAGAGTGGTCACAGTATAGAGTTTGATGGAGAAATAAAGAAGCTATTCTTGAAAATGTTTAGATTTACGCATCTTATTCGTGCACGTGTGGTCATCAATGTATGTTAAAATAATACAATTTACACCAGCCGAAAGAAATGAAAGGTTCGAATTATCTGTCTTTTCAAAAATCCATGTTGGCTGAGAATTAGAATACCTGGATATCATGTAACCCTTTACTTGATAGAGGGGCCTTTTAACCATTTCTCTGTTCTATGTTTATTCCAAATTTCAAAACCTACAGAATATTCATGGACAAAATATGGAAAATGGAGCACTGTAGCCATTTTAGGACGTAAAGAAACATATCTTTCAACTTCCACTAGCAAACAGAGCAGACCCTGATCAGACGGCTCAGTCTGATCTGGGTCTACTCTGTTTGACAATGCGCGAAAAGGCGTTTATATGAGGGAAAGGGTGAATGACCTTGTGCAAAGAGGTAGAACTCAGATGAGGTGGAATAAATGACACGCGTTTTCTATCTTTATCATATACGTACTTTAATTAACTAAGGACGTATCTTTCTTTCATGGAAATCATTGTGCGATGAAGCCGAAAGAAGAATCAAGATGAAGTCATCTAAAGGTCAACGACATGTAACGAGATTTTCTTTATCCGACAGAGACGTCTTCGAAGCAAGTGAAAACAGAGTATAACCAGACCAGACAGCTCCTGTAGGACCGTCCGGTCAGGAACTGCTTCATTTGCTTATAGCAAAAAATACAGGTCTGATTTTGCAGTTTGCGCCACTGTCCTTATTTGTTATGCCATTATCAATACATTCCCTCCTAGTGATGCAGTTTGGCGCTTCTATAAAAGTCACATTTTGAAATCATTGTGATAAATAGAGCATTTGCTCCGGTGGAGCAAATGCTCTGTTTATCGCAATGGTTTCAAACTACACAATTCTAGAAGTCTCCTTTTCTATAGTTCATGCTCCTTTTCGGTAGATTTATTCAGAGTTTGGGTCTAAAATAGCCTAGGAGGGGATGAGTTAATTAATATGCATGATGGCACCTGACAATATGTTTAGTTTGAATTACCATTACACATTATAGTGTAGAGGTAAGGTTTACAATCCCCTTCCATAACCTATGTACCATGAAGGGAGACCTCATTCCACTCCCCGAATAGTCACGTAGCCATGGTGGGAAAAGCACGGACCTCAAACAACTATAGCCCTCGTACATCTGAGATTGGAATAACTCTCTTGATGCCAAATAAGCTTTGTCAGCATACAACGTCGTCTACTTTAAGTTCCACAGTCAATTTTCCACCAATTTCATCTCTGAAATGATAGTGATGTATCAAAGAGTTTGGATCCTGATGAGACGCAGAGTTACCACGAATCAAAACAGAGACATATACATGTATATACATGTCTCAGATCCGAACTGTTTGGAAAAGTAATCCCAACCCATTGCAGCAAGCCACGCGAGTCGCTTTCCGGCGACTCCCTCGATGAAAGAGATCAAGTCAGATTTATCGTGGCAAGACAACAAACATTCACATGGACTAAATATTTATAGGACATCCGGATTAATGACAGTCCCAAGAGTCAGTGCGACCGACATGTTGGATACGGGAGATTGATTGGCTTCCTAAAGGTCACGTGACATCGAGTGTCTCCCAGGTGTAATAAATTACCGGAAGAAGACCGACGGCGGCAAGGTTTGACAACAGATGGCGTATCGTTGTAATTTGTCACATTACGTGGTTTTAGTATCAGAGGATTACGAATTAGAGCATTTCCCTGTACACCTGATGCGAGGGAAGTCTTAACGCTGCTGACACTGTGATGCATCGCGACACAACCTGCTTCCAGACATCCGAGTCATCTATCACGTACACATAGTTACAGTAAAACCCCTCTAAACCGGACGTTAATTTTAGTATGATTATCGGTCTTGAAGACTGGTGTCAGCTTAATGCAGGGTGAAAGTCATGCAGAAAGCTCCTGTAGGAGCTTTCTGCATGACTTTCACTCTGCATTAAGCAGCAACCTGCTTATAAGTATCTAAATTCTTCTCTACTAGAATTCCTGCTTAGAGGGGTGTATTTATTGTACTGCAGTAAAACCCCACTTAAAGAATGGAAATTGGTAACTTTTAAAACAGAAATCTTTAAAGCAGGTGGTTGATTAATGCAGGAAGAAAGTAAGACAGAATGCTGCTGTGTGAGTTTTATAACTTTCGTCCTGCATTAAGCTACCAAAAGAAATCTAAAAAATAAGAAGAAATATTGACACGATGAATATTAATTAGATTAATTGTTATAATAGCATATGGACATAATAATCTTTTGCTGAAACTGTATTATATCATAAGCAAACAGAGGAGACTCTGATCAGACGGCTCCTACAGAAGCTGTGTGGCCAGGGTCTACTGTGTTTGCAAAGCATAGAAAGGTGTATTTATTGAGTAAAGGGTTAGGACTCCGAATTATACGCATTTAACCCTTTCCCTCATGTAAACTTGTTTTCACGCATTTGCAAACAGAGTAGACCCAGATCAGATGGCTCCTAGAGGAGCCATCTGATCAGGGTCTGCTCGGTTTGCTAATGGAATTTGATAGATCTGCTTCTTTACTTTCTAAAATGGCTACAATGTTCCGACTTCAATATTTGATTATAACTATGTTCCCCCATGAATATTCAGTAGGTATTGAAATTTGAACTAAATATAAAACAGGGAAAGGGTTGAGGGTTTACACTGGGTTTACATTAGTTCCAAAATGTTGGTTGCAAGCAATCATACATCAGAAATAGATCTTCTTATTACAGCAAGGTCTTGCTAATATAGGACCACACAGAAAAGTTTAACTCTGGACTTTTAAAACTGGTGGCAGCTCAATGCAGACCAAACGTGATATAGAAAGCTCCTGTAGGAGCTTTCTGTGTCCCGTTTTGCCTTGCATTAATCAGTCATTTGTTTTTGCAGACTTCTATCAATACATCACGAGGTCGCTGAACTCTTCTATAATCAACAAAGGAATCAATATGTGTCAGAACTTGATTAAACTGACAGGTCCTAATTATATAGCTTACTGCAGACAGACAAATATACAGAAACTCCCGCATGAACGTTTTGCACTACTTTTGTTCTGCATTAAATCAGTCACTTAACCCTTTCCCTGATATTGACGACTTTTGACGACTCTGTAAAAGTCACTTTGTGAAACCATTGTGATAAATAGAGCATTTGCTCCTATAGGAGCAAATGCTCTATTTATCACAATGGTTTCAAACTACAAACTTCTAAACATTTCCTTTTGTCTAGTTAATGCTCCTTTTCGGTAGATTTATTCAAAGAGGTTGTATCTAAAAATAGCCTATGAGGGAATGGGTTAAGCTTGTAAAGACTGTAGCGCAAGAGATGCTACAGTAAACCCTCTCTATAACGACCACTAAATTACACCGAGTATTTTGTCGTAAAGGCAAGTGGCTGCTGAAAACAAGGTGAAAGAAAAACAGAATGCACCTATTGGAGCTCATAGAGGAGCTTTCTGCATATAAAGGCAGCTATGCTTATTCTTAAGTGTCAGTGGTCGCAAGAGAGGGGTTCTACTGTACATGTATGTATATACATGTATTACAGTAAACCCTGTTCCTTTATGAACATTTATTGAGTGAATTGATCTCAGATCTATGTAATTCTTCAAACAAACAGAGCAGACCCAGATCAGACGGCTCGTATAGGAGCCGTCTGGTCTTGGTCTACTCTGTTTGCAAAGGTGTGGAAAGGCGTTTGTATCTGGTAAAATGTTAAAGTGACCAACGCGGCGCAGAAAGAAATTCAAACTTCAGAATTATACTTCTCTTTCAGTTACCGTATTAAAGACGTTTTACTGTACTTAGATATAATACCACCGATAGCACTAAAACATTTTCCAATTTTATAAGTTTTATCTCTATTTTGCGTTCTTCTAATTTGATCATACAGTAATCACATGCGGTGCCGTGCTTTTTAGATACATTTTCCCGGGGTATATTTCGCTAATAAAATTATGTCAAATTATTTCATAAACTTAAAAAAACTTTAAGTTTTCACACAAGTGAATCGAGAAAGGAGAAAGGACTTGTTCAAGCCTTCAGATAACCTCGACCTGCTGTCTATTTGCCCGCGTCTCACCAGGATCCAAGCTGTTTGACCATGCGTCAACATTTTATCATATCCTTGATCGACTCGGAAGTAGTCAGAATTACATCAGATCAACAACTGAGTAGACCTTGTTTTACAGTGGGGTAATGGTTAATTTCTCTATTCTATATTTAGACCAAATGTCAATATCTGCTGAATATCCAAGGACAAAACAGTTATAATAAAATATAGAAAGGTTGGACATTATAGCCATTTTAGAAATTTTAGAAGTAAAGAAACAGATATGTCACATTCCATTAGCAAACAGAGCAGATCTGATCAGACGGCTCCTATAGGAGCCGTCTGATCTGGGTCGACTCTGTTTGCAAATGCGAGAAAACTCGTTAATATAAGGGAAAGGATTTAACGGTAAGCCGTGAAATAGATTTAGTTTACGCCTACGCTAATCTGCTTCGTGCAGCTAAGATGGAGAAGAGTGCGTTAAAATCAGATTACAGAAGAACCTTCGATTATAATGCTCTTTTAGGGAGTGAGGTAAAGGATGATTATTAGACTTAATTTGGTATTTGCCTTTCCTTTTAACATATTCCTTCATACTTAGGTTTTGACGCATCTGTAAAAGTCACTTTTTGAAAGAATTGTGATAAATACAGCATATGCTCCTTAGTAGCAAATGCTCTATTTAACACAATTGTTTCAAAACTATACACTTGTATTTTTCCTTTTCTCTAGTAAATTGGTTAACACTTCACTTGATCAATATCATTGAGTGTTCATGTAAGAAATAAGTACATGTACTTCGTGAATATTAATAAGCTGAATTTTATTTCGGCATATGAACAGTGGAATACCTAGCCAGACATTAAAGAAACTGTATACATGTACTCAGATCTTTATCATTCCACAAGCTAACATCATATCTTTGATAATATGGTTTCTACATGATCTGCCTAATCCATGTCTACCCTGTTTACAATATAAGTATGCGTCAATATCAAGTAAAGGCTCATCTCTTCAAATGCAGAAGTTTTTAAACGATAGTCAGGAACGCAGCTGAATGAATCCAAATAATGTACGCACCGTGGCTATAGTGGTTCGGGGGCAAGTTCAATGTACGCACCGTGGCTATAGTGGTCCGGGGGCAAGTGTAATGTACGCACCGTGACTATAGTGGTCCGGGAGCACGTGTAATGTACGCACCGTGGATATAGCGGTCCGGGGGCAAGTGTAATGTACGCACCGTGGCTATAGTGGTCCGGGGGCAAGTGTAATGTACGCACCGTGGCTATAGTGGTCCGGGGGCAAGTGTAATGTACGCACCGTGGATATAGTGGTCCGGGGGCAAGCTCCACACGGAAACTTTAAAATTGCGTAGTTTAGAAACCATTGTGCTAAATAGAGCATTTGCCCCTATAGGAGCAAATGCTCTATTTATCACAATGGTTTCAAACGGTGACTTTTACAGAGGCGTCAATATGAGGGAAGAGGTTAAAGTTTACATGACAAGACAGAACGTTTATCGAAATCTACCCACATTAGCCTTCGATTTGTGTTCCATTTTGGCCATAATACTGTTTTCACCTTTCAGATTGATATTACGCCCGAGCGTAAGTGCGTATCGCTAACGGTCATCTGTTTTTAATATGGGGTCCATTCAAACGTAGATTAATCGAATTGTTAGAAAACTTACCATTGACAAAATATTCTGTAAAACCACTCTAATCTAGGCTTTCATTCTTAACACATGTCAGTTTTCTGCACTTTACAGGACTAAAATAAGCATGATTGCATTATAAATATAGAATTTTCGAAATCAGCGAACCCGGTGTTTTCCCTCGACAGTTCTGCATGACACAAACCCAATTATTGTTCCAATGTGGTCTCGGCGATTACATGCCCAATTGCAATGAAATCATGCGTATAGACTCACACGACAGGATGACGTACTTTGTACATATTAGAGCTAGGCTTTGGCAGTGTTGTACAGTGTTGTACAATCAGATCTGTAAACAGTAAAACCCCTCTAACGCGACCAGCAAAATTCACAGTGGCAAAGGCAGGTGGTAGCTTAATGCAGGATGAAAGTTATGCAGAAAGGAGCTTTCTGCATAACTTTCGTCCTGCATTAAGCAACCGCCTGCTTATAAGGTAGGTGGCTGCTTAGTGCATGGTGAAAATCATGCAAAAAGCTCCTCTAGGAGCTTTCTGCATGACTTTCACCATGCTTTAAGCTGCCACTTGTCTCCAAGGCCGCCATTTATACTGAATTGAACGTCCTGTTTAGAGCACTATATTGCCGAAACGGTTTCTTTTGTGTGTGTATTCAGTTTCAGACTTATTTTATATAACGAAGAAGATGCTCTTGATCACAGGGGTCTAGACCGCTTCATGGGGGTCTATATGTACTATATAATAACAAGGGTTCCAACTAGCAGAACGGACATCCGTGTACCACAAGTACAAATATGAATGTAACTCTTGCAATTTCAATGATAATTTTGTAATTCTTTCGGCTATTGAAAGCCAATATATTTTACTATGACATAAATATAATCTTCTAACGGTAACTTACGCGCAATTATCAATCCAACGACGATTTTCTGAAAATTTCACGTGTTTTCTGGGTCATTGACAAACGTTCGGTCACCCCAGTTTCACTATATCACAGCCATAACCTGGCGATTTTCAGTTCAAAAGATGGTGTGGTTCAAGAAAACAACCCAATTATATCATCAATCTCCATTTGTTTTGTCCTCTTAATAAATAAGCAACTAGCAACAGCGGCCTTTCCGTCTGTCGTTATGTTTCTATTTCGGATGCTGCCATTTTGCAACAAATTTCAATGGAGCCATTTCATTGGACGAGCGAAGGAAAAGTTGGAAAATCCGTGACATCACTTACAATGGCTCCTTCCTCGACGATTTGAAGCAAACTGACAAAACTCGCTAGGTTTACATCATTCTTTTGATGCTGGGGACTAAATAATTGGAGGTGGGAGTTAAAATTTATTCGTTTTATTGACTCACGTCTTTTTTTGAACTGCAAATTGCCAGGTTATTGCTGTGATATAGTGAAACCGGAGTGAACGAACGTTTGTCAATGACCCTAAAAACACGTGAAATTTTGAGAAAACCATTGTTGGATTGATACTTGTTCATAAGTTACCGTTATAAGATTACATTTATTTGATAGAAAAATATATTGGCTTTCAATAGCCGAAAGAATTACGAAAATATCATTTAAATTGTAAGAGTTACAGTCATATTTGTACTCGTGGTACACGGATATCCGTTCTGCTAGTTGGAACCCTTGTTATTATATAGTACATATAGACCCCCATGAAGCGGTCTAGACCCCTGTGCTCTTGATCACAATACTATTTACACATGTAATTTTTTTTAATTTATTTCGGAATTTTGTGATTTTCCCGCACATGTAGGATGTCTGCACGAATAATTCGCCGAAATTTGTTTCAGCGTCACAACAACATGTCCTGAAAAGAAATCGAATTTTACTAGTATACTAGTTAATGGACGAGAAGATTTTCCAACGAGTGATGTGTACATAAACACAGGCGGAAGAGAATATTATTGGCGGCTGGAATTCGAATGGCCAATCAAATGGCTGATTGATGGCTGTTTTTTGTTCATTTTGCGGCGTTATATTCTCAGTAAAATGTCAAATTGGAGCGAATTCTCGATCTTATTCAAGACTCGGACCTTAAGAAACAGACAAATCATAAATTGGACAGTACTTGGTTTTGGCAATGACTGGAAGAGCATGTGGAGATATTGATTGACGTGGAAAAGAATGTTCTTCCTTTCGGAATGTTAAAGAAAGGCAAATTCAAACAGCCGGGTATGGCAAGGTGCATTGTTTGAAAACCCTTTAACCATTTACCCCATGAATAGAATGCAAGAAACATTTACATCATGAATATTAATTAGATTATTTTTTATAATGACATCTGAACATAAAAATATTTGGTCATGGAACAACTCTAGATTCATATCTACATTATTGCAAAAGCAAACTGAGCAGACCCTGATCAGACGGCTCCTAAAGGAGCCGTCTGATCTGGGTCTACTCTGTTTGCAAATGTGTAGAAAGGCGTATTCATGGAGTAAAGGGTTAATGATGGGAGAAGAGACAAACATTATTTTACACGCCACTGTAATGCAACGCATAGTGTGCAAGTCATTGACTTACTGACACTTCCTGTTAGCTTCATGTTTAACTCAGACTGAGAATACAGTGTGAGCAGCTTATAGGATTCACCCCATGTTCATCAACAAGAAATAGGTAAAGCACCGAGACCGTCAGAGATCTTAACGGCTGTCACGCCACTTGATGACAGTTTTGTATTATGCTCTACTTTGACCCATTCTCTCATGAGCTAAATTTAGACCAAACCGCTTTGAATACATCTACTGAAAAGGAACATTTACTAGAAAAAAGGAAAATTATAGATTTGTTTTCTTTTGAAACCATTGTGATAAATAGAGCATTTGCTCTTTGGCGCAAATGCACTATCACAATCGTTTCACAGAGTGACTTTTACAGAGGCGTCAAAAGCTGTAAATATGATGGAATGGTTTTAAGGAAATCCACCTCGGCAATGTACAAGAAACGTTACGTTGCTTACAGTTATTATAACATGAATTACCCACAATTATTATTTGAGCAATAACAATGGTCAATTTTGATTTGTCTAGAAAAGGTCATAAAATCCTCGGCATAACAATTTCAGAGCGAACTGTTTAGGACGAATTACTTCCCTATAGGTTATTAAAACCGCCAATTAAAAACGCATTCATATATATATATATATGAACTTCCATATCTCGAACTCGGATGACTCGAACTCGTAGCAAAAGTTGGGTTCTTCCAAACATTACAATACAGAGATGAACTATAACGTATCACTAGTTCACTACGCTTATCTAGACACATATCTGATAGCTTAATACAGGGCTAAGGTAATGGCGAAAGCTACTACGGGAACTTTCAGCATTACGTGAGACCTACATTTATCTGTGAGCTTAAGACATTGCTCAGATTAGAAATGGGATGACTTGAACGTCTGTTTTTTCGTGGTAATTTGCATGGTCTATTGGAGTTCGAGATATCGAAGTCCAAATTTATAGACATTCGGGACAAGACTAATACTGTTAAGTCTAATCTGAGAAGCACATTGTCCAGTGTCTGCATGTTGCACTTTATCATTAACCCTTACTGTGCGGGACACAAGTCACTTATGTTCTTTGCAAACAGTGTAGACCAAGATGAGAGGGCTCCTAGAGGAGCCCTCTCATCAGGGTCTGCTTTGTTTGTCATGCTTCACTTTTCTTTAGAAAAATCCTTAAATATTTATTATGTGCTTGACCTGTTTGAATTTTGGAATAGTCCATTTGAAAACTCAGCGTTGTAAGGGTGAAATGTAATGGGTTTCAACATTATATAATTTATTTGTCACCCCTCACATGAAAAATGAACATGTTACAAAATTCAGTTTTGACGAGTTGATCTTATAAGTACGGGAATAAATAGGCCAGTCGCTTACCACTACGTCTTTTCACGTCTTTGCAAACAGAGTAGACCCAGATTAGGCGGCTCAAGCAGGGACCGTCTTATGAGAGTATGTTCTGTTTGCTTGCGGACTAATATACAGTAAACCCCACTAAGGCGACCAGCAAAAAGGGGCATAATTCCCAGTGGCAAACGCAGGTGGTAGCTTAATGCAGAACGAAAGTTATACAGAAAGCTCCTGTAGGAGCTTTCTGCATAACTTTCGTCCTGCATTGAGCAACCACCTGCTTATGAAGACAACCATGTTTATTCATTAAGTGGTCGCACTAGATGGCTTTTACTGTAGATATCATTCTACAGTTTGTCATGGACAAAATTTCCTGTGTTCAAATACCATTATAAAAAGGTAATTTTATTAATATTTCTGCCGTCATTGTTTCTTCAATTAATATTCTTGGAGACCGAGGTTAAATGGCTTTATGATGAGCCCTGTCTACTAACGTATGGAGATGATAAGTGTTGCGTGAATAATGCATGAATAGGAAGCATCACTCCTTACAATGCTTATTTTTTATCTTTAGCCCTTTCAGTGCAAAATATTTTCGTTTTCTAATCTTATCTTTTTCTTCAGTATTCATGATCGAATTTTCCCCAATGTCTTTACAAAAACATAACCAGTTGGTCGAATCTCGGCGTCTAATATGGACCCAAACCGTTTGAAAATTCGACGATGGCGACGAAAGAGAAAAAAGATAATAATAATAATAATAATATTTTAACATTCTCAGTTCTGAAATTCATGCAGTGATCCCTTTGGGACATTGCACGGTTCTGTCGAGACAGAAATCCACTCTGAGGACTGTCGATTTAGTGTTTTGAATAAAGTGTCTCCATTTACATTTGATCGCGTGTGAGTTTTCAAAGTTTTTACAGACTTGAAAGAAAACGTTCGACATATTCTTAACGCGTATCCCTCCTGTCTAACAACATCGCTCTCAGATCAGCAAGTAACACGTCTACAAATATAGCAGATCCCCTCTAATGCGACCACTTAATAGATAAACATGAGTGTCTTTATAAGCTGGTGGTTGCTTAATGCAGGGCAAAAGTTATGCAGAAAGCTCTTCTAGGAGCTTTCTGCTTTACTTTGGTCCTGTATTAAGCTACCATCTGCATCTAGCACCTTTAATTATACCTCTTTTAGGTGGTCGCATTAGCGGGGTTTTACTGTACAAACCTTCCATGTTTTTGATATCGAAGATCCGATGTTATTCGCTAATACAATGTAATGGTACTTATTTGGATTGCGTTTTAGTATCATGACTGTTCATCAAATGTCTATATATTGTTATACAGTAAAACCCCTCTAATGCGACCACCAAAAAGGGGCATAATTCACAGTGGCAAAGGCAGGTGTTTGCTTAATGCAGGACGACATTTACGCAGAAAGCTCCTATTGGAGTTTTCTGCATAACTTTCGCCCTGCATTAAGCAACCGCCTGCTTATGAAGACAGCCATGTTTGTTCATTAAGTGGTCGCATTAGAGGGGTTTTAGGTTTTACTGTACAACAAAAACTTATAAGTATCGACGAAAATTGTTAATTTATACCACAAGAGCATTTTGCATAGGTTGACATCTTCATAAAAATGTTTGAACTTAGCAAATACCATGTTTTAGTATTATTTTTTTTGTAAATACATGTACATTTGTATTTCTATTCAGTAAGTGATGGGTTTAGATGGATCTACTGCCGTTTCATATTATCCCATTTCCTTATAGGCTGTTTTAGAGTCAACCTCTTTGAATAAATTTACCGAAAAGGAGCACTTACTAGAGAAAAGGAAAATGTTAGAATTGTGTAATGATAAAAAGAGCATTTGCTCCATAGGAGCAAATGCTCTATTTATCACAATGGTTTAAGAAAGCGACTTTTACAGAGGTGTCAAAAGGCGCCAATATGAAGGGAATGGGTTATAAGAGTCTTCTTTCTAATGTTCTCCATCATGTTAAAAGGAATTGGGACAGGGTTCTATAGGGAGTGGATCATTTGTATTTCTGCAGTGCTAAGGATCTGTGATGTTGTTTAAAAATGAATTAATAATTCCCACAAGACATTCAAACTGAAGTAAGAAGTAAAACAGGCAGCAAAATAATCGCTTTGTTGTCTCTTTGTGGCATAAAAGGATGACAACTATAGCAGTCATGTTGTATGCTTAGTTCCATTTGTAGAACATTTTCATACTGGCGATAGCTAGTATTTAGTACCGCAAATCGGATTTAGTTATCGTACCAGTGCCACGTCCGTTTTAACATTTTTGTGTTTAGGTCTAATCGCATATTTTCAATACAGCAAAATACCACTTAACTACTGTTTGAACCAGAGCTGCAGATCCGCCCCTGTGTGCCTGCGATTCTAGGTCAAATACTGGTGAGGAGTTAAGCGGTTAAAAATAGTGCCCCTTGAAATCGCTCTCTTATCATTAGGTGAAAGTCGTCCAAAGCATTCCAATATATTTGTCAAGAAAACTTGTAGTAAATATCGCTAGGTAAGCGATTGGATTTATCTGTATATACATGTACAGGATTGTCTCCCGTTTTTACTGTTAGTTAAATTTAATTAATTTGCTGTGTATCAAAGTTAGTAAACTTCGTTTTGTTTGTTTTATACCATGTAAAAATTAGTACGCGTACTGTGTACATATTCAAATGTGTGAGGCGGTTGGTCATTCGAGTTTATTATTATAAATAAAACACTTTTCATATGGTATTTTCCGAAATATACTCATTGTAATAGAAGCTGTATATAAATGCTGTGATTGGTGCAAACCGATTCAACGACCACTGCTGCTTATTCTGTGACCAGTGCATTGAATATTCAATATAATCTTCAGTGGTGGCTTCATATACATAATTATAGCTGTATATTGCACTCATTCGATATTAACAACTAGCGAATATATCGGCTGTTTGGGAAACATAATTGTGCAGTTACGTGTTCTTTTGAATTGGCTAATATATTCTGAAAGTGGATGATCCTTCGAAAGCAAAAGCAGAAATGCAAAAAGTGAAAACTACAGGCTCGGTAGTAACTGTCCCTGGAGTTTACTCCTCGGGCATGAAAATTCCACGTTCAGAAAGTCCAACAGCCTGGTAATACATTTATACTGCTATTTCATAGTGGTCTCAGATTAGCTGAAGCATTGGAATAGCGTTGCTCAGACTGATATAGCCTGGAGTTATATTCGGTCTGAAGCAGGTTTGGTGACAAGCACCAACATAGTATTCAAGGTTCGGAGTGTTGCTGAACACATCTTCCTGAGGCAGTGTTTCGAGCACGGGCTCGGAGCATACTAGTGGCACTTGAAACAGTAACTTTGGTGTTCATGATTTTTATCATATCCAACGAGATACAGCAGAGGCCCCGATAAGACGCGTAAATGAAAACATTTTCAGTAATAGCTCTTTCATTTCTTCATGAGTATGCCAGGGCCTCACTTGAGAGTATTAGCCGGCTTTGCCACGTTATGCATGTGACTGTAATGATCTTTCACGCCTATTGGGCACAATTACGGGCTTGTCAATAGGCCCAATTGAAAGTCTTTAACGATATCGCAAGTATTTCATGGATCTAGTTTACAATCAGCTGAAAAACAAGGTATACAGTAAACCTGTACTAAGCGGCCATTCAATTATTAAACACAAGAGCTTTAAAAAGTAGGTGGTTGCTTAATGCAGGGCAAACGTAATGCAGAAGGCTCGCATAGGAGCTTTCTGGATTACTTTTGTCCTACATTAAGCTACCACCTGCCTTACAGACCCATAATTAAACATATTGTCATGGCCGCTTAAGATAGATTCTACTGTATGTTACAAATAGCTCTCAAATTGCATTCAAGAATACAAACAGTTTGTGCGCTAACGTATAGCGACGAATATTAGACGCAGGATATAGTTTCAGTTATCTCAGTGATGAAACATTTCAAAATAAATTATTACTAGTATTAGATAGCAGCTTGAAAAAGGAGCGTGTGATTAGGATTTACACATTTTGACACTCACTAGAATCTGAAAAGATTTAATAACATATAATAGAAACCCTCTATAACGACCACTTATTATTGTATAGACATTGACGTCTTGTAAAGCAGGTGGATGCTTAATGCATTACCTCATAGGCTATAATTAGATATAACCTCTTTGAATAAATCTACCGGAAAGGAGCATTAACTGGAGAAAAGGAAAGCTTTAGAATGTTGAAGTTTGAAACCATTGTGATAAGAAGAGCATTTGCTCCTATAGGAGGGCATGGATTAATGCAGGACGGCAGTTATGCAGAAAGCTCCCATGGGAGTTTTATGCATAACTTTCGTCTTGCATTAAGTATTATACCTGTTTCTGGTGGTCGCGTTTTACAGAGGATTTACTGTAGTATACAGTAAAACCTCTCTATAACGGCCACTAAATTACACCAAGTATGGTGTTAAAGGCAGGTGGTTGCTTAAAGCAAGGTGAAAATAAAACAGAACGCTCCTATAGGAGCGTTCTGTTTTACTTCCACCTTGCTTTAAGCAGCCATCTGCCCTGATGTACCAACTAATTAACACAATTTAGTGGCCGTTATAGAGAGTTTTTTCTGTACAACTAGTTTCGTCTCCAATGTCTGATCTCTACTTAACCTGTTTATGATGTTAGACATCGTGTGTTTTACTCGGTCCACATACGTGAGCAAATTACTAGAACAAAACAAATCACGAACAAATAGTCTTATCGTCATTGTACCTTGCGCTTTAT
Organism: Azorinus chamasolen; assembly: GCA_963576725.1. Classification (NCBI taxonomy): domain Eukaryota; kingdom Metazoa; phylum Mollusca; class Bivalvia; order Cardiida; family Solecurtidae; genus Azorinus; species Azorinus chamasolen. The sequence goes on along the minus strand of OY755239.1, from coordinate 62,684,027 downwards.
ATATTTTCGTCTGCAAATAATGTCGTCTGCTTTAATTTTCAGAGTGGATTTTCCTTCTATTTATTCTGTACAACGTAAGTGGTGTGTCCAACCGTTTCTATCTCGCGTCTCATCTGGATCCAAACTGTCTGTTAAGGTATTCACAGAGTCACCCATTACAACAAGCCTTCTAGGCCGCGGCGGTGAAGGAGTTAACTTATGCGAGTTTTATCCTCTAAAACATCGTAAACACTGGGTTTTACAGTACAGAAATAGATAAAATTCAACTAAATTATTTGCCTTATATAACTATAGGGTTAATGCGGAAACATGTCAACATAAATTAGTTTTATACACATACATCATAGGCTGTTTTAGACCCAACCTCTTTGCATAAATCTACCGAAAATGACCAGTTATTAGAGAAAAGGGTTTTTTGGGGGAATTGTGTAGTTTTGAAACCTTTGTGATAAATAGAGCATTTGCTCCAATTTTAAGTTTGTTTGCTAAAACATAACACAGGAAAATAGCGCGAATCATACAGAAAAATCTAAATGTAGCGCATACATAATATCGGGGACCGCGGATTGTTTATTCTGTTCTATGTTTTAATCTTAATATTTCGATTAGTGTGCAACAAAAGAGAAAAATGCAAGCAACTAGTTCCATATTCCCGACGTTTCTTGTTTTTAGCTGTCAATGTGTCTCAACTGGGACTGCTGTCTCTTATAGTATTTATATATATAGTATCTATTCTCCTTCGCCGTGTCATTCGTGGCTTGTTAGTCGCAATTTTGGTTTACATTTGAGCGCAGACACAGATGTCACGTGACGATCACATTACAACTGCTCATTTGCATTTAGCGGACGATCTGTTCAACTTGGGAATCTCATTGTAAATCCCGTTCATTTATTCGAAAGTAAACATATTTCGGACATCTTGCTGACGTTTTCAGACCAACTTTGGACAAAAAAAATCGATCTTTTTATTTTTCAGAAGGAAAAGTGAATGATAAAATATAATGGCACTTTAAGTGTGAACAAAAATGGCTATTGATTGAAATTAAGCTCTACAATTAAAGAGGAAGTCCCTACAACGAACGCATATTTTCAATAAAATCACATTGTTCAATAACTTTTATGAAGATTGTCAATTTGAACTTATACTGAAAATGCCCATGTGATACGAAATATACCGTTCTCAACGATACCCATAATTTTTATTCTACAACATCATTATCGGCCTTTGTCGAACAGTTAACGAAACTAAAACACGAGCCGAATAAATACTAATACTTTGCCGAATAACATACCCAACACATGAATGTTGTGTCTTCTTTGATGGTTATTCGATTGGTTTTCTTGCGACATACTTCTTTTCAGGATTCAAACAAATTATTTATGTAATTGTTATGAATTTTTAAAACTCATTCCAAGTAGGAAATTTTAAAACTCTTTGCAATTAGAGACTATCGCTTTAACCCTTCGCTTGCTATTCACGTCAATATACCTACCTGTAAATAGTGAAGACCCAGATGAGATTGCTCCTGCAGGAGCTGTCTCATCAGGGTCTGCACTATTTATAAGTTGATTGTGCAACCAGTGCACCCCATAGCAGTGATTGCACAGCGAAATACTTGTACACAGTGAGGATAAATGTAATTATACAACAGGGCATGGGTAAAGAAGAAAAAATGCATTTTAAAATTCAGCAAGAGAAGGGTTAAACCCATTATTTCATGATCAATTATGCAAGAACCTACCACTTCATGTACTGCAGTTTTATCATTGTACGTAAACAAGAGATCATTTGGCGTTACAAGAAACTTAAGGATCAGTTCTACATGAATGTAATATCATCAGCAAACAGAGCAGACCAGACCAGACGTCTCCTGCAAGAGCGCAGTTTAGACCTGTATTAAGCTGTAAAAATTAGAAATTGTTCAAATTAGAAAAAAACTGTGTTTGCAAATGCGTCTTTATTAGGTAAACGATTTATTACATTGCGATATTTCCATATTCCAGCCACTGTGGCTGCTATTCTCTTGTACAGTATGATGGCTACCACTACAATCAAACCTCTCTAAACCGGAATCCTTGTTGAGAAGATTTTAGATACTTTTTGGCAAGTGACTGCTTAGTGCAGGGTGGAAGTAATGCAGAAAGCTCCTACTGGAGCTTTCTGCATGACTTTCATCCTGCATTAAACTGTCACCTGTCTCAAAGACCGATATTTACACTACATTTAACGTACGGTTAAGAGGGGGTTTACCGTATATCGAAACGCTAGCGCAACCCATAACAATAACATTACTTGTAAGCAAACCTAAAGCTCACTTTGTTCTTGCTGCAGAGCTGTAGATAAGAGAATTTAAACCTTTCAATGCTTAATTTTCAAATAGACTGTTCCAATCCGCAAACAGGGCAAGTTCATCGTTAATATTCAGAGATTTTTAGAGGAAAGGTGAAACATGACAAACAGTGAAGAGCCTGATGAAAGGGCTCCTCCTCTAGGAGCCCTTTCATCTGGGTCTACACTGTTTGCAAAGGACATAAGTATCTCCCCGCACAAAAAGTTCTCAGTCAGACCCTATCTTGCTTATACTATTGAGAATAACCTCGGATAGATAGTGTTCTACCGAGAAGTGACAGATTTGTGATACATCGGTACGCATTTCGTCTGCTCCATTTTAGTAGACCAATCTTGTATTGAAGAAATTTCAAGCGTTTTGACCTAGACGCCGGGCACCCATGGCCGATTTGTTCCGTTTACTCCACCGCCGATTGTAGAGGAACGGACTCATTCAAGCGCGCGTTTCCGCCTCTACGTCTCTTGTCCTTAACTTTTTAAGTACTAAGAACGAATGGATGGCAGCATTTGATTCAAAGTGGCGTCTTATTAGATCCAACCTGTTGGACACTCCGAATGCAATTTTTAAGGCAATTGGTGTTATATTGTGAATAAGTTAATCTAGCAGGTGTTTAACCCTTTCGCTGCCAAAATCTGTCGTCTGCTAACTTTGTCGTCTGCTACAAATTTTCAATCTTTTGAATTTCTTCATCTTTGTTTCAAAAACATAGTAACAGTAACAAACAGTTTGGATCCTGATGAGACGCCGAGTTACTCGGCGTCTCATCTGGATCCAAACTGTTTGCATAGGTAATCACAGATCCGGCATTGGCAGCGAAAGGGTTAATCATGATAGGTGTATTATTATAAACGGCTGAAAGTATTGCACTGAACTTAGAGAGGAAAATTGATTGTTGGAAGTTTTAGCAGGTCATATTTTTGCAGACGACAATAAAATTAATAAGCGTGCAGAGAGTAGACGTACAGATAAGATGCGTAAATTTAACAGTTTCAAGATGAACGCCTTTATTTCTACACAAAACTCTTCGAGACGATTCTAAAGAGTGGTCACAACATAATTTTTTGCGGAGAAATGACGATTTTATATTTGAATATGCACCATTATCCATTGCTCTTGCTACTAGCAATATGAATTCGCTCAGATATTAATTCGTTTGTATATCCCTTTCCCTCATATAAACCTGTTTTCACGCATTTGCAAACAGAGTAGACCCAGATCAGACGGCTCCTATAGGAGCCGTCTGGTCAGGGTCTGCTCTGTTTGCTAATGGAATTTAAAAAATCTGTTTCTTTAGTATCTAAAATAACTGCAATGCTCAACTTTCCATATTTCATTATAACAATTTTGTCCATGAATATTCAGTAGGTATTGAAATTTGGAATAAACATAGCACAGGAAAAGGGATAATGTTAAATCACAACTAAAGCACAGCCTATCATAAGTGAACAGATTCTTTGCGGTAGCTTAATACAGGCCAAATGTAATACAGAAAGCTCCCAGAGGAGCGTTCTGTACCTCTTACGGAATAACATAATTATGATCCTGATAACTTCTTTGTTAATGCGAGGAGCTCCCTGCATGACTTTCACCATGCATTAAGCTGCCACCTGTCTCAAATACAGATATTTATACTCAATTTAACATCCGGTTTAGAGGACTTTTACCGTATTTTACAAATTTATCTGCGACCCCACTATAAGCGACAGTGCTTGCCGACAGTCGAGGTCCAGATGAGACGCATATTAACTCGGCGTTTCTTCACGATCCAAGCTGTTTTTATACTTGGGTCAATAGTTTCCCAAAATGCTTTGACAGATTCAGAAGAAAAAACATTTCCCCAAACCAGCGAGTAGGCAGAGATCATGTTTTAACAATAGGATAAAGAATAAATACATTTACAAGCAAATCCCTGGACATTTAACGTCGTTTATATCTCCTTTCAGGGATACTGTAGAATTAGTCTACAGCGACCTCATACATAATGAATATATATAGAGTCTATAAGAACATGTGGTAGCTTAATGCAGGATGAACGTTATGCAGAAAGCTCCTCTAGGAGCTTTCTGCATAACGTTCGTCATGCATTAAGCAAATCCGCGACTTAAAACCTCAATATTAGACTTATTTTAAGCACTCGTTGTAGATCGGCTCTATTGTAGTTGTATTGTTATTAAAAGATAAGTAGTATATCCACAATGGTATACAAGATAACTGTTTTCCTAATGGCTTTCGATAAAATGAAAGCTGAATATAAATTTTGAATGCATTTTGTCTGCGATACACAAAGGGATATGTTAGTGTATCCTGCTAGTTTAGTTTAATCAGGATACCGGAAAAGAAAAACCCATCTAAACCGGAATCAGGATACCAGAACAGTAAAACCCATCTAAACCGGAATCAGGATACCAGAACAGTAAAACCCATCTAAACCGGAATTAGGATACCAGAACAGTAAAACCCATCTAAACCGGAATCAGGATACCAGAACAGTAAAACCCATCTAAACCGGAATTAGGATACCAGAACAGTAAAACCCATCTAAACCGGAATCAGGATGCCAGAACAGTAAAACCCATCTAAACCGGAATTAGGATACCAAAACAGTAAAACCCATCTAAACCGGAATTAGGATACCAGAACAGTAAAACCCATCTAAACCGGAATCAGGATACCAGAACAGTAAAACCCATCTAAACCGGAATCAGGATACCAGAACAGTAAAATCCATTTAAATCGGAATTCTAGTAGAGAGGAATTTAGATACTTTTAGGCAGTTGGCTGCTTAATGCAGTGTGAAAGTCGTGCAGAATGCTCCTAGAGGAGCTTTCTGCATGACTTTCACCCTGCATTAATTCTGATCTTTTGCAATTTTGACTAGATTTACTCCCGATTCAGTCAAATTTTTGTGAAAGTATTGATCGAGTGTCAAATAGCTTTGGCAACGATGAGACGCCGAGTTACTCCATGTTTGCAGGCTTGCAAGTATGCGTCAGATCACGAATAACGGAAGTAAAACTCAACATATAAAAAACAATAAAAGAGTTGTGACTTTACAATAAGACTTAAAGAGTTGTGACTTTACAATAAGACTTAATCATATACAAAAATAAGATAAATAAGTATACAATAAGGTCAAACCGTTTTCCTCGGCTTACACTAATCTGCATAACCTTGTTTTGATATCCTTGGAAGAAATAATAACATCATGAATATTCATTAGCTTTTTATGCCCCCCACAATGTGGTGGCATATAGGGTTGCTCTTGTCAGTCCGTCCGTCCGTCCGTACGTACGTATGTACGTCTAGAAGAATTTGTTCTGGCTATTTCTTGGAAAGTATTTGTCCAATCCACACCACACTTAACACACCTTTTTATGACCATTGTATCTTGGTCAAGTTCGATAGCCAGCCATGTGAATCGTTTCAGTCGTTTTGGAGTTGCGGCCCTTTCTTTGCAAAAATGACTTTAAAAAAATGGCCCTTACTTTCTGTGACCAAAATTCTGAAGTGGGGACATCAGTGCCTTATGGACACATTTCTAGTTTATAATGGCATATGTAGGTAAGATGTGTTGGTATTGGTAGAAATTGTGGAGTCGGATCTTTTATAATAATATAAGCAAACAGAGCAGACCCAGATCAGACGGCTCCTGTAGGAACCGTCTGATCTGGGTCTACTCTGTTTGCAAAGGGCGTAAAAGGGCATATTTATGGAGCAAAGGGTTACAATGTAATACGCTTATTAGCCAGATAAAGAACATTCCATAGTAATATACAGTAGGACCCATCTAAAGCGATCACTTATTATTCTTATTATTTTCTTCCTGCCTCTACGACCCAGTGATATAATATATGATATACATATATATTATATATAATTTCATAATATACATGGTGGTCACATTAAGCCACTACTTGCCTCTACGACCCAGTGATATAATATATGATATACATATATATTATATTATATATAATTTCATAATATACAAGGTGGTAGCTTTCTACGACCCCAAAATATAATATATGCTATACATATGTATTGTATATAATATAATAATACACGTATATGGTTGTCGTATTAAGCTGCCATATGTCTCTTAATTACGATCGAGTAATATATAATATATAATGGTCTATGGCGACTGTATTAGATAGTGTTTACTGTACATGTACATCATCGTCTATAAACATAACCAAAGTAAAATTGGGCGTTTAACCCTTTACTCCATAAATACGCCTTTCTACGCATTTGCAAACAGAGTAGACCCAGATCAGACGGCTCCTATAGGAGTCGTTTGATCAGGGTCTGCTCTGTTTGCTTTTGGAAGACATTGATTTGATTGTAGAGTTTCTGCATTGGGCAAACTTTCATGTGTCCATATTTCATTTGAGGAAATTACCTAATTAATATTCATGATATCATTTTTCCTTCATTAATATTCATGGAGTAAAGGGTTGAAACAGCTGACATTAATATAAACATACAAAATTCTGTAGTAAAATTAAATGTTAAGAACGAAAATAAAACTACACAAAATGCTAAATATAATGTAATATATTGTTGAAATGTGAATAATTATCAATTTATTATATCTTCTTTGCCCTTTAACTTTACGTGTGGCTGTGATTTGAAAATAACTCAAAACCTTCTTACGGTTTTAACCCTTTCCTCCATAAATACGCCTTTCTACGCATATGCAAACATAGTATACCCAGATCAGACGGTTCCTGTGGGAGCCGTCTGATCAGGGTCTGCTCTGTTTGCTTATAGTTTAATATAGATATGATTCTACAGTTTTGTTTCTGCGTTTGCAAAACGTTTCTGTGTTAATATGCCATTTTTTAAAAATAAAAATAATCTAATTAATATCCATGATAGCATTAATTTCTACATGAATATTCATGGAGTAAAGGTAATTTACCACGTTAATACACTACCACATAAGTCCAGTTTTCACCTGGACCTTCCTCCACATGTCTATTGGTCAGTAGTTTTTTTATCAAGATCTACCAGTTTGGATAATAAGATACAGCGTTTTCAACTCAGCGGTTGGATTTGATCCACATCCATTTCATTGTCTAAATGTTACCCTTTCTCACTGAACAACTTATGTTATTTTGTGCATAAACATAAGTACCGCACCAATAACTCTATATAATTCTGTGAAGACTTTCTTTGTAATTTCATTTCTATAAATTAAAACAAAATGCTCACCTTTGTCTTTGTCTATCCAGCTGTTTGTTAAGCAGGTCGCTCCAGATAAAAGTCCCACTCAGCTATGTACTCGATACCAACACTTCTCTCAAATATCCAAAGTCGCTATAGAATCTCTAGCAGTATTGCTGAGTGATTGCGGGTCTGTCCACCCAGTGGCACGCAGCACAGAATGTTCTAAATTATGAATCTTGCTATTCGTTGTTTCTTTACAAAGCAATTCTGATATAATAATATCCAGAGCTTTAGGTAAGATGTCTATTTAGGAAGAAATCCTATTGCAGAGTAACATAAAAGTGCATACTCAAATACTAAAATCGTCATTTCTCCACCAAACCCTATGTTGTGACCACTCTTTAGTATCGTCTCGAAGAGACGATGCTAAAGAGTGGTCACAACATAGGGTTTGGTGGAGAAAACAGGGTTTGGTGGAGAAAAGAAGAAGTTATTCTTGAAAATGTTTTGATTTACGCATCTTATCTGGACCTATCTAAGTAAAGTAAAACAACATGCATATTTCTCCGCCAAACCTTTTCTTGATGCTACTCATTAGATTCACTCTGGGGGAGGCGATTCTTATGAGTAGCAGTGAGTAAAGACTTGGAGGAGACATAAGAGAGTTTGATAGATACGTGCGCATCTTACCTAAAGCCCTGATTAACCCTTTCCCTATTCTATGTTGATTTCAAATTTAAATAATGAATAGTTATGGAAAAATAGTTAAAATGAAATGGAAGGTTGGGCAGTGTAGTCATTTCGGTAACTAAAGAACCAGATTTATCAAATTCTATTAGCAAACAGAGCAGACCGTCTGATATGGGTCTACTCTGTTTGCAAATGCGTGAAATCACGTTTATATGAAGGAAAGGGTTAAATATCGCAGCTTGTTAATACTCACATTTAGAATACAACTGCCTTTTGTTAATCCTTTAGCGAAGAAATATATAAATTTCGAAAAATCATTAACTGCCCGAAAAAAGTAAATCCAGTTCACATAATTAAATTCCACATGCTATATACATCTGTAAATTACTTGGCTAGGTATTTCTTGATTAGCTATTTCTCATTCATATCATATGAATGTTACAGCAAAATCGCCGATAGGCTATTACTGATATCATTAATCAATCAATTAATTACCTCCTGTTTTGTGGTAATATTCTGGATGTACACATCAGTTATTTCGCCAGCCAGGCTCTCGCCTTGTCCGAGACCTGTTTACTCGAGGTGACTGCCTTGACGTATAACAGACAAGTTGTAGATACCCCGAAGCACTTATGAGCCAAAGCAGCGTGGTTATTGGAAATATGAGCTGTGCAGACACTGAGCCAATGCTGTCTTTCAATACCTGAGTGGCTGATGACCAACTCATTCTACGAGGTTTGCTTAAGGCACACGGGTTACAGACCATAATCATTGTATTAGTGTCGACCTGAACCCTTTACTCTATGAATATTTATGTAAGAAACGATGACGTCATGAATATTAATTAGATTTAATTCTTATAATGGTTTATTAACACATCATAGTTTTGTCAAAGCAGAAACTATAGAATCCGATCTTTATTATTCCATAAGCAAACAGAGCAGACCCTGATTAGAGGCTCCTATAGGAGCCGTCTGATCTGGGTCTACTCTGTTTGCAAATGCGTAGAAGGTCGTGTTTATGGAGTTATGGGCTGACTCAATTATACCAAGTGTCCCTAAAAAGGAACTTAGTTAAACCATGTAAGCCCAGATCAGAGGGCACGCACTGTTTTGTTTCTCAAATTATTGTCAGGTCGGTAGAGGCATCTTCTTTCAAATGAACCATGATTCATAAAACTCATTTAGGAAATGGGGCTTTGTAGACACGTAAAACGAAAAAAAAACCACGAGAAATTAAAAAAAAATCCAAATCCCGTTAAAAGGGGGACATCATAACGAGAAATGAAAAAGTTTTTCAAATCACGTTAACCGTTTTGGGCAGCGGAACGGAATTTGATTTTTTTTTCAAATTCCGTGGACCCTGTGCCTTTCGAATAGCCTATTGTGTTTATTTAACACAAAATGAAAAAAGAAATTTCTATAAAATAAAAAGAAATAACAATATACACTTGAATACAATAATAAAAGAGACTACATTATATGTATTAGTATTTATACATGATACTTTATATTAGTAATAATGAACTAAAACTGATTTATAGCTCAGACACTTCTATGTCACGATGCACATGCGATTTGCACTAGAAACTAGATATAGACCGCTTAGCTGTAGATGTGTATTAGACACGGGATTTAAGCTGTTTCCTTCTTTTGTAGTTTCTTGTTTTTAGCACTACACCTGAGTATACTCAGTTGAGATTTTGTGATCAACCATCGCCTGGTGTCCATCCGTTCACCCGTCCATTCGTTTGTCAGTCCGTCCGTCCGTGCTTTAAACGGCATCGCCTCCGAATTCACAAGGCAGAATGTAACTCTACATAAATGGTCTTAGTATAATGGTCTATCAAACCGATAAATAATTTGGATTCATGTTGAAACCTGGCTGTCATGGAAACCAATATAAATCTTAAACAAACCGATGGTCAGAACTAACGATATTTGAAAGGAATAGTCTTCTTCTATTGACCTTCTACCTTAATTGCTAAACCCATGTCGATATCTCAAAACATATGATAAGGACTGGTCAGGACTAGATTTTTTATATAACAATACAGAAAACCTGTAACAACTTTCTTCTCCCAAGTAGGTGTTCCAGTTTGAATGGAATTTGGTAGAAATTGTCGCTTGACGACCTTTTATCAACATTGCTAAAACCATGCCGACACCTGAAAAAAAATTGTCGCCTGGGGCGGGGTTAAATAAAGGAGATAATACCTCCTTCTCTAAAACCGGTGGTCAAATCTGAATAGAAATTGGTAGAAATCAGTCCTCTATTGGCCCTCTTTCAGAATTGCTACAATTAAGCCCCAGTGCCCTCACGGTCATATTCAAGATTCAAGATTTTATTTCATAATACCAGAAGGTCATATACCCATGTGGCAAAACATAACTATATATGTATATATGGCGACAGTTAATTTAACATTGTCTAGTTGTATAGTAATTATAATATAATCAGTAATAGTAAATGATCAGTAAATATTTTACATGCAAATTATATACTGAAGCAACACAGTGATATTACCTTATACTATAAAGAACATTGCGACAAACAAACAAAGTCATATACATACATATATATACATACACATACATACATACATACATAAATACATACATACATACATACATACATACATACATACATACATACATACATACATACATACATACATACATACTACATACATACATACATACATACATACATACATACATACATACATACATACATACATACATACATACATACATACATACATACATACATACATACATACATACATACATACATACATACATACATACATACATACATACACACATACATACATACATACATACATACACATATACACACATATATACACACATTATTTGAGCATATACTGAAGCAATATGACCTTATACTATACAGGACGAAACGCTTAAACGATATGAACATCTGTGCTTTCATTATTTGTGTGCTTATCATTGTCACCTCCCTTGAAATAATGAAAATTTGATTACCACTTTGTAATTAACCTTGTTGACAAGGTTAACAGGCGGTGTCTGTGAAGGTAAAATAATGTCAGCGCAACATTAGATATATGCAAAACATAAAGTTAGATTGCGCTGACGAAACGTCCACTTCTCCGTCTATCTTACCCGAAAACGAAACTTTGGTAAGACTGACAAGTGGCATTGAACGTATTGTTTATAAAATAGCATAGCATTATGCGGCGTTTGCAATAGCAAGAACTTGTATAAGTAGTAACGAAAAGCACCATGATCACATCACCATCAATAACAACTAAGATAGGTAACATAAACATGCGATGATATAATAGTATTTAGTACTTATAATTTAATATTTAACATTTTTAATATTTAATATTTATTATTTAACCCTTTCCTTGTTACATGTTTTTCCAAGTTCCAATACCTACTAAATATTCATGTACATATGAGTTTTAACAAACTATGGAAGGGGGGGGGGGACATTGCAGCCATTTTAGAAATTAGAGAAACATATCTATCAAATGATATTAGCAAACAGAGCATACACTGATCAGACGGCTCCTCTAGGAGACGTCTGATCTGGGTCTAACCTGTTTGCAAATGCGTGAAAACTCGTTTATACTAGGGAAAAGGTTAACTCATCCAAATTAATCTCAAAACCATATTTGATCATATACGAGCATTATACAAGAGATTTGACCTGATTGCAAAAGCTTTTTGTATATATGTAGCAAGTCGTTTAACAGTATGCGCATTTTCTGAGTTTACCAATTCAATAAATTTAAACATGCTAGGGAATCTCCAGTAATAAGACGATATTAACTGCTTTCTCAATTCTTTGTACATTTGACATTCAATCACAAAATGGTATTCGTCCTCTAATAAGTTACAGACATTACAAATACGATCATTAACAGGGATACTATTAGGTTGATTCCATCTTCCAGTTTCGATGCATAATCTGTGTGACGACAAACGTAACCGTGTCATGCTAACACGAAATATTTTCACATTAACAGTCTCTAAATACGATTTTAACTTAAATTCAGCTATATGTCTGTAAAATATTGCTCTTGTAGAAGTATTCAATCTAGCTTGCCACTTTTGCATAAACTGATCTTTAATTCTTAGCTTTACGGTACGTAAAAACAATCTAGTATCACCGACTGTTTGGAACAACCAGGCATCAAAAAAGCCAAGGGAACACAGTAGATCCCTAATAAGCGAACACCAGTTTTTTCTGCTTTGGTTATTCAAAGTATCGTTATACAACATGTTATAAACTTTACTAATATATTTATTTTCCGAGCTATGTAATATTTTCGTCCAAAATTTGATAGCATTAAAAAACCTCAAATTTTGCAATGGCATTCTGCCTAATTCCCCATAAACAAAATCATTTTGGGTACTTTTTTTAACACCAAGTAATCGCTTGCAAAATTGTAGATGTACTCGCTCTATTGTTTTAGCTGGATGAAAACCCCAAATTTCACTACAATAATTAAAAATAGGCAGCACAAGCTTATCAAATAACTCTAGTCTATGTTTAACAGATATATTTGTGAATTTGTATAAATATTTGTTCATTTTGAAAATAGCTTTTAGACCTTGCCCCGCTAAAGTACTTTGTGCCTCTGTAAAAGATCCAGTTGTTGTGAAGACCACGCCAAGATAAACAAAATTGTTAACAATATCCAAGTTATCTTCACCATAATGAAAACTTATATTTGTTGGAAGTCTACCACCCTTTCTAAATATTAAAACCTTGGTTTTCGGTACATTTACCTTTAACTTCCATCTATTGCAATAGCTATGTAACAAATCTAAACTTGTTTGGAGTTCAGCACTACTGTTTGCAAAAATGACAATGTCGTCAGCATAAAGAATTAAGAACATTTTAAAAGTATCGACATCAATTCCGTCAAGTCCACTAGTAACGTACATATCTTCTATATCATTTAGGAACATAGAAAAAAGAAAAGGGGACAAACAATCACCTTGACGTACACCTAATTGGCATTCAAAACTATTACTTAACTGGTTAAGATATTTAACTCTTGACTTTACACTAGCATAGATTGATCGCATAACATTCATAATATTTCCTCTTATCCCTAATTTAATTAATTTTGTCCAAAGACAATCTCTATTAATACAATCAAAAGCCTTACTATAATCTATGAAAGCACAAAATAATTGTTTTCCACTATTTATAACATGATTAACAAGCCCATGAAGTACAAAAACATTATCCGATGTGCCCATATTTGACCTAAACCCTGCCTGAACTTCTATGTATACACAGTAATTTTCAGCCCATTCACATAAGCGATTGTTCAAAACTCTAGTAAATAATTTACCTATGGAACTAAGTAGAGTAATGCCTCTATAGTTATTTACATCATTTATAGTACCTTTCTTGTGTAGTGGGACAACAAAACCCTCAGACCAACTGTCTGGAAAGTATCCTTTTTCAAATATTTTATTGAACAACGAAAGTATATAAGGTATAAGAATTGTTTTCCCGTGAATAAACATTTCATTAAGGTACAGATCAGGGCCTCCACTCTTGTTTGTTTTTAACTGATTAATTGACTTAGCAATTTCCTCAGTAGAAAAAGGTATGTTTAGTTCTTCGAACATAGTACTGAATTCCTCCTTTTCATAACGTTCAACAAAATACAATATATCCTCATCTGCGCTGAAAAACCTATCTTCTGGGTTATTTACAGATTTAAAATATTGTTCGAAAACATTTAATGATATGTTACAACGTTTTACACCTGAACATTCTTTTAACATTCTCCAATATAATTTAGCATTCTTTTGTTTTGATTCAATTAAAGTTTGTGTTTTCCTTCTATCATAGTCATATCTGGCCTTTCGTAGACACAATTTATAGTCAGATCGCTTAGCTACCATATTTGCTCTATTTGGTTCTTCATTGTTTGTTCTATACAAATTAAGAGCATTATAAAATAATCTTCTTTTTTCATCACATTCTGGCGTAAACCATTTATTGTTATTTGTCTCACAATGAACTGTTTCATCACTATTATTATTAACAATATTGTGTTTGAACAGAGGGGAGACTACTCCGTCTAGTATACTACTTAACTGGTTAATACAACAGTCGTCATTACTAACCGCATTAACTACATTGTCACTAAAATGGTCAAGTCTAGCTTTACTACTAGTTTCTTCCAATCTATCTGTAAATAGTCTTGTCTTATCATTATTCCAAGTATATTTATGATTCACATGTTCAAAAGTATAATCATTTAGAGAACAGTTAAGTAACGGTTTATCAAAACATAAGGTAAAATCAATCGTACAATGGTCAGACAATATATTCGGGTCGTCAACATTAAAATAATCTACATATTGAAATAAATTCAGTGTACTTAGGACATAGTCAACAACACTACTGCCATATGTTTTGAGATAATAGCATGAGTTAAGCAATTTAGGCAGAAGGTCACTAGAAGACTATTCCTTTCGAACATACTGGTTTTAGACAAAAATATATTTAAAGATTTATTTTGGTTTCCATGACAACTAAGGTTCAGCATTTTAATTTACAATGTAGCAGTTTTGTCAGATCATGATACTAAGATCATTTATGTACAGTTTTGTTACATTCTGCCTTGTGCATTTGGAGGTGCCGTTTAAAGCACGGACGGACTAAAAGATGAATGGACGGATGGACGGGCACCGGATCAGAAAAAAACTCATCTGAGCATACTTAGGTGTGCAAATATCGGGAAACTACAAAACAAGTAACTATGTTAAATCCCGGCTTTAAACAGACTCATGTTCATATGCAATATATATCTAGTTTCTTGTGCTAGAGCAAATCGCATGTGCATCGTGACACAGAAGTGTCGGAAGTGTCATGCAGGAAATGCCACATACGGTTTCAGTTCATTATTACTAATATAAAGTATTATGTATGAATAATATATATAATATTGTTTCTGATAGTATTGTATTCAATCGATATGCTACTACTTATTTATCTTATACCTGTATTAACTTTTTTTTAAATTTGTATTATTTGATATTTTTTTTCAAATTACGTTACATTGCATAATTTTTTTAACGTGATTTGAAAAAAAAACCCAATCATTTCTCGTTACGATGTCCCCTTTTTTAACGGGATTTGAAAAAAAAATCATTTCTAGTTTGTTGTTTTTTTCATTTTACATGTCTACAATGCTCCCCTGTACACATTTAGAGTTGTGTAGTTTTTAAATCATTGGATCGGGGTATGCATTATAGGGGTATCAATAGGCGTATTATAGGGGTATCAATAGGCGTATCTAGCCATACGCACTTACGCAAAGACGTAACATCAATTTGAAAGGTGATAACATAACAGAAATAGAAGGTTAAGGCGGTAGACTTTGATAAAACGTTGTCCTGTCATGTAAACTTTACACCCATTCCCTCATACTGACGCCTTTTAACACATCTGTAAACGTCATCTTTTGAAACCATTTTGATAAATAGAGCATTTGCTCCTATAGGAGCAAATGCTCTATTTATCACAATGGTTTAAAAAAAACTACACAATTCTAAATTTTCCCGGGGAGCATGTCCCAGGACCCCTATAGCCCGCCTCCACGGTGCGTACATTACATTTGGATTTAGCTACGATCCTGACAGGTCATATCATAACTACACAGTCACATGTACCCATATTACTCTTCAGTAGAACTGGTCCTAAGCTGTAGTTCTTTTATTTAACAGAGGTGTCTTTAAAAGCAGGTTATTGCTTAATGTAGGATAAACGTCGTGCAAAAAGCGCGCTTATATGAGCTTTCTGCATTACTTTTGACCTGCATTAAGCTACCACCTGCCTTACATACCCATACTTAGACCTCTTTTTGATGGTCGTTCAAGACAGGTTCTTCTGCAATTATTCGGACACCCATTCTCTCATATCCATCATCTGTGAAGTTAAATAACCAAATTTCACACAAGTTTGAAAACTGATTAGACTGAAACTGTAGCAATTAGTGAAGACCCTGATCAATTATTATACCCCCGCAAACTTGTTTGAGGGGGTATACTGGAATCAGTCTGTCCGGCGGTCGGTTGGGTGATCCCTCCGCATTTGAACATGGGTAGTTGGTGTCGCGAATTCATCTTTCAGTTTTTGAAGTTACTGAATTTGTATTTAGCATAAATAATAACATGAATGGTTGTTTTACTTTTTTCCATGAAATATGAGTTGTTGGTGTCGCGAACTCCTCCTTCAATCTGAAAATTATTCAGTTTATATTTGGTATACATGCTAACCACGAATGGTAGATGTGCAAGACGCAATTTTCATGTGTTTCCTTCTGGCCATTGCAGAATTATCTCCCCCTGAACTTGAGGATTATTTTGCCCCCAACGGCGGGCATATAGTAATCGCATTGTCCGTCTGTCCGTCCGTCGTGTCCCTTCTGTAACTTTTTTTTATCTGTGAATGGATTTCAAAATAACGTGGCACAAATGTTCATCACACAAAGACGATGTGTTGCGTTTAACTCCCTGACCCATGGATCAACGGTCAAGGTCATCCTTCAGGGTCAAAGGTCGGGGAGCATAAGTGTTTCACAAACACACTATTGTTTACTTTTATTCATGAAACATTGGTAGTTGGTGTCGCGAACTCCTTCTTCAATCTTAAAGTTATTCAGTTTATATTTGGTATACATAATAACCACGAATGGTATATGTGCAAGACGTATTTCCATGTGTTTATTGCTGGGCAATGCAGAATTATCTCCCCTTGAACTTTGAGTATTTTTGTCATTTTGGCATGAAATATTGGTAGTTGGCGTCGCGAACTCCTCTTTCAGTTTTAAAGTCATTGAATTTGGTATACATAATTACCATGAATGGTAGATGTGCAACACGCAATTTTCACTTGTTGCAGAATTATCTCCACTTTAACTTTGAGGGTTTATTTGTCATTTTGGCATGAAACATGGGGAGTTGGTGTCGCAATCTCCTCCTTTAGTTTAAAAGTTATTTTAATTTAAGTTTGGTATACATCATGACCACACATGGTAGCAAGACGCAATATGCATGTGTTTATCGCTGGCCATTGCAGGATTATCTCCCCCTGAGCTTTGAGTATTTTTGTCATTTTGGCATGAAAAATGGGGAGTTGGTGTCGCAAATTCCTCCTTCAATTTGAAAGTTATTGAATTGATATTTGACATAGATAATAACCACGAATAGTACAAGTACAAGACACACTTTTCCTGTGTTTAGTGGCAGGAATTACAGAATTATCCCCACTTGAACTTTGGGTATTTTGCCCTTTGATCCTCTTACATGGGTATTTGTTGTCACAAACTTCGATTTGCAATCAAGGCTGTCGTGCTGGGGTATTCACCACCTTTAGTGATACTCCTAGTTTCCTCAGAAACAGTTTGGTCTAGGTCTGCTTTATTTGCTCAAATGTGTCTGTCCGAATGTTTAATGTAATCCGGGTATAGTGTGGCTTTTGTTTCATATAAGTACATTTTGAGTAAAAACGACTTTCCCTGGGTCCATGCTTATAAAGCTTTTAGTTGAGTCTGAGATCGTTCTCAAGCTTTTGATTGGTCAGATTTGAGCCTTTGGCTCAAATCTGACCAATCAAAAGCTTGAGAACTCAAATCTGACCAATCAAAAGCTTCTATATTCTGAGCAACTTTCAATTTCTGTTGAATATTCATGATCAAAATAGTTTTAATGAAACATGAAAGGTGGAATATTGTAGCCATTTTAGAAAATAAAGAAACAGATCTATCTAATTCCATTAGCAAACAGAGCAGACCCTAATCAGACGGCTCCTATAGGAACCGTCTGATCTTGATATACTCTGTTTGCAAATGCGTGAAAACACGTTTATATGAGGGAAAGGGTTAAGAAAATATATATGTCACAGTGTAATGGAAATAAATGAGTTTTAATCTCTTTTAATTTAAGCTATATATTTTCAGGTCTTAATTTAAATCTCCCGTTTCTCTTTCTCTGCGGCTGCTTCAGCTTAGTGGAAATGAAGCAGACTTTTTCTTAAGTCTTTTCCTGGTGAATCATTTACTTGCTGTATTTTTAATTGTCGATCTAGGACAACAACTTGAATTAGTTGCTTTGCGTCTCAGCTTGTTTCAAACTACAGTAGAACCTGTCTTAAACATCCATCAAATGTATGTCAATTTATTGGTATGTAAGGCAGGTGGTAGCTTAATGCAGGTCAAAAGTAACGCAGAAAGCTCCTGTAGGAGCTTTATGCACTACTTTTGCCATGCATTAAACAACAACCTGCTTTTTAAAAAGCGTGTGTTCAATAAGTGAATGACCTCTTAAGACAGGCTCTACTGTATTTGCAAATGTTAATCCGGCCGCGCTTAGCAGACTTATGATTTAAAATAAACGAATCGTTTTATTTCAGCTTAAAATAATGGGGGAAATGTCTCAGTCTACTTAATCCTTTACGGTATAGATACGTCTTTTGACGTATTTGCAAAACAGAGTAGACATAGAGCAAACTACTCCTTTAGGGGGCTTTCTGATCATGACATACGATGTTTGCTTATTAACCCTTTCGGCGCCAACTTTCTAATTGTCGTCTGCAAATCAATTTTGTTAAATAATTCGGTAAAATAAGGGAATGAGATAAATAAATGCAAATTTCAAAGGACTAAAGCACAGATATAGAAATAGAGTTTGAGACAAAAAGTGAAGTCCCTTTTCAAGGCGGCGTCTGATGTGGGACTGCACTATTTGTCGTGGTGCATTATTGCGACATTGGCGGTGAAAAGGTGAATTTTATTCTACAGTATGTATCATGGTAAATCATTGCTGTGTTCATAACTTTATAAAAATCTAGCTAACTAATCCTCATACAATCGTTATATCTTACATTAATTATGTCTCCCCCATTTATGGCGGGACATATTGTTTTTTGCCAGAGGTGACTGTCAGTCAGTCCGTCCGTCCGTCTATCTGTCACAGAAATGTTCACCAGCATGAGTTGTTGTGCATCTGTTGTTTTTTAATTGTCTCCCTCTGATAATTGTTGAGTTATTGCCTCTGATGACTTAAAATTAGACAAACGTTGTGTCGCTCGTATCTCTGAGACCGCTAGGGTTAGAGTCACTAAACTTCTCAGGAATGTTGACCAGCATGAGTTGTTGTGCACTTGTTTTTTATTCTTTCCCCTGATAACTTTGGAGTTATTGTCCCTGATATGATAACTTTGTGTCGCGCGTATCTCTGAAGGCTAGAGTCACCAAACTTCTCAGGAATGTTGCTCAGCATTACTTATTATGCACCTGGGGTTTTGAAATTGTCTCCCATAGGTATCAAGGGCAATAACGCTCGCATATCAATACAGGCATTACACTTGGGTATTGGAAAGAGGATGAAAGGGGGATACATCTGTTTTTGCGACAAAAACAAACCTCTAGTATTTCTTAGGTAAAATATTGGTTACACACTATAACTTTTAGCTTTAACTTTTAGCTTAAAACAGTCTCTTCATCATTATGAAATACTTGAAATACTTTTTTATCCAGGTAAACACGCTGATAGTCACATGAAGCGGAAATGTCTATATGAAGTATGCTTATACCGACTTCCCTGTAGCTGTACGTTCATCCCACACATCGTGTGTGTCCAAACTCATCCTCAAGTATAGGATTGGTCCGATTATTAACCTGAAACAACATAGAGCGACACATGTTATGAGCAACCAGATGTTAGCTTTAACCCTTTTGGCGCCAAATTCAAAAGTGTCGTCTGCAATAATAATTTCATGTTGAATATAATTCTAAACTAAATAATAAAGGTATATTAGTAAAACATTTGTTTTTGAAAACCTGTATCCTTGGGCTAAAATAATACAGAAAACAGTGTAGTCCCAGGTCAGATGCCGCCTTGAAAAGGCGGCATCTGACCTGGGACTGCACTGTTTTCAATGGTGCCAACAGGCGACATCTGACCTGGGACTGCACTGTTTTCAATGGTGCCAACAGGCAACATCTGACCTGGGACTGCACTGTTTTCAATGGTGCCAACAGGCGACATCTGACCTGGGACTGCACTGTTTTCAATGGTGCCAACAGGCGATATTGGCGCCGAAAGAGTTAACAAACTGTTGTAAAGCGCAGAAATTCTGCATTATTTGTTTTCTGCATTAGGCTACTATCCGCCTTAACCCATTCCCTTATGTAAGCACATGTTTACGCATTTGCAAACAGAATAGACCCAGTATAGGAGCCGTCTAATCAGGGTCTGCTCTATTTGCTTATGGTGTGTTATAGATCTGATTCTACAGCTTCTGTCTGAACCAAAATGTCCTGTGTTTATATGCCATTATGAAAAAAATAATCTAATTAATATTCATGACTTCATTATTTCTTACATGAATATACAACAGGGAAAGGGTTAACCCATTCTATCCTATTGACGCATTTTTGCGGCTCCGTATAACACATTTTTGAAACCATTGTGATAGATATTTATCACAATGGTTTCAAAACTACACAATTATAAATGTCTCCCTTTGGTATAGTTAAAGGTCCTTTTCGGTAAATTAATTCAAAGAGGTTGTGTCTAAAAATAGTCTAGGAGGGAATGAGTTAGGACGGGGGTTATACTTACTTTTAATCGCACGATCATTATCCCGATCTGACATTTTCAAACAGTTTGGATCCAGATGAGACGCAGATTTTAGGATCCAAGTTGTTTGACACCCGGTCTGAATTTTTTCAAACGCTTGGTCGAATCGGAAGTAGTCAAAATTACACCAGGACCCAAGGTTATAAAACTTCTGAGTCTGAGTCTGAGATCATTCTCAAGTATCTGATTGGTCAGATTCTGAGCAAGCTCAGAATCTGACCAATCAGATGCTCGAGAATGATCTCAGACTCAAGCAAAAAGTTTTATAACCTCGGGACCAGGTCCAAATTTGAGCAAATATTTTTTCGCAACGGGATATATACTGCATTGACAGGTGTGCCTCCAGCTGCCCATGTGTTCATAGCACGGGGCTGTTTGAGATGTTTGAACTTTATACCTGTTCACACTAATGGTGATTAATAATGTTCTGTATTTGCCAGAACCTTGGGCGTGTTGAACTTAATTGGAATAAACTCGAACAGCTATTGGGGGAAAATGGCTGCAAGGAGAGCGCAAGAACATTTAATAGAGATAGAATAGAAAACATAGCTACATAGACACGTTGCGTAGTAACAAATATAATTACAAACCAAGCTAAGGTGGTAAAATCCACCAGAGTAACAGATAAAGGTACATGTACGTACTCAAATACTAAAATCGCCATTTCTCCACCAAATTCTTCGAGACGATTCTAAAGAGTGGTCACAACATCGTTTGGTGGAGAAACATAGGAGTTATCCATAACCCATTCCTCCATGGGCTATTTTTAGACCCATCCTCTTTGTATGAATCTACCCAAAAGGAACATTTACTAGAGAAAAGTAAAATTTTAGAATTTTGTAGTTTGAAACCACTGTGATAAAAAGAGCATTTGCTCCTTTAGGAGCAAATGCTCTATTTATCACAATGGTTTCCAAGAAGTGGTTATTACAGAGGCGTAGAAAGGCGTATTTATGAAGAAAAGGGTTAAAAATGTTTTAATTTACGAATCTTATCAGGACCACTGACTCCATGTTGAGTATTAGAAAGAAAAAAAACGAAACCAGACTTGTTGAACAGAAACCTAGTAATGAGAAAATGTGTCTTCCATAGCATGCAAGCAATGTAAACCCAGATCACAATCTACATTAGAGTCTCTGTGACTGGTTACACTCGGTCTCTACTATTAGAGTCTCTGTGACTGGTTACACTCGGTCTCTACTATTAGAGTCTCTGTGACTGGTTACACTCGGTCTCTACTATTAGAGTCTCTGTGACTGGTTACACTCGGTCTCTACTATTAGAGTCTCTGTGACTGGTTACACTCGGTCTCTACTATTAGAGTCTCTGTGACTGGTTACACTCGGTCTCTACTATTAGAGTCTCTGTGACTGGTTACACTCTGCTTCTACTCTATTTGCTTATGACTACAGTTTCGTTCAATACAAAACATACTCTTTTTAAGTATGCTGTTTTTAATTTCAGTTAAAAGATGTTCATGATGTCCGTCCGGGGTCCATGCTTATAAAACTTTTAGTTGAGTCTGAGATCGTTCTCAAGTTTTTGATTGGTCAGATTTGAGCCTTTGGCTCAAATCTGACCAATCAAAAGCTTGAGAACAAAACCCAGACTCAACTAAAAGCTTTATAAGCATGGATACTCAATAGGGAAAGGGTTAAAATACCCGCCAGATTAGTAAAGACGTTATTCTTGGAAATGTTTGTAATTTACGCATCTTACCTGGACCCTATGTTGTGACCACTCATTAGAATCGCCTCGAAGAGACGATTCTAAAGATAGATTACAACGTAGGGTTTGGTGGAGAAGTAAAGACGTTATTCTTGAAAATGTTTGTAATTTACGCATCTTATCTGGCCCTCTGATTAAGGATGAGTGAGTGAGTTGGGTTTTACGGCACTGCGACACTATCTGATTAAGAACTCAAACATTGATGGTTATATTATACATTTGATGAATAAATTTCGTGTGGAAATAGTAATAGAAATAGTAATGCTTAGGTATTTCGGAATTTTACTTTATAAATCGAACTCCGATGTCAGCCTGTAGATATGTAAAACCAACAATGCGTGAATGGGCATAATCTATGTACTAATTTTCTAATTTGATTGGTTTTGGTGGGGTTTTTTTGTCTTTTGTTTATTTGTTATCTTTATGGGAGATTTTGTTATATTCTTTTTCCAAACAAATTAACAACACTTTTGCAATGGTTTTCAAATATATACTTCTGACATTTGAAACTCTTAATTGGTTTTGATTTTGCTTTAGTCACCTCGATCACTGTTCAGCATGTAAATGGATTTGAGCGCGATGTGTTTAACCCTATTTCCCTTATGTAAGCGCATTTTTACTCATCTGCAAACAGAGTAGACCCAGATCAGACGGCTCCTATAGGAGCCGTCTGATCAGGGTCTGCTCTGTCTGCTTATGGTATAATATAGTTCTGATTCTACAGCTTCTGCCTGAGCCAAAATGTCATGTGTTCATATGTCATTATATAAAAAAGAATCTAATTAATATTCATGACGTCATTATTTCTTACATGAATATACAACAGGGATAGGGTTACGCCTTTTACCGGATAGAGGCGCCTTTTCTGGCATTTGTAATCAGAGTAGACCCAGCTCCAATAGGAGTCGTCTGGTTAGGGCCCGCTCTCTGTGCTTATGGAGTAGTTATATAGACCCGGTGTGTATATATTTTCTGCCATGTTAAAAAACACCATGTGTTCATATGCAGTTTTAAAAATCAACTCTCGGATGCATTATGTCGTAATTTCTTGTATAGATATCCATTGGATAATGGGTTAACCATTTCCCTGTTGAATATTCATATAAGAAAAATTGTGATTGTTTTATTATTATTTTTCTATTATGTCATATTGACGCAGGACATTTTGGTTAGGCAGAAACTGTTATACAGTAAAAGCATATCTATAGTATACCATTCGCAAACGGAGCAGACCCTGGTCAGACGGCTCCTATAGGAGCCGTCTGATCTGGGTCTACTCTGTTTGCTAAATGCGTGAACGGCGTTTTTACGGAGGAAAATGTTAACGTGGGACATTTGTCTACATGTGTCGGGCCTGGAATGCCTTGAGGTGATACAGAATGTCAGAACACACTCTTTACATCATCGTTTAGGAAAATCAGTTTCCCGAAACCGTTACTAGACGGAAATGAGGTACTAAATTTACATCCGTTTTGAATAATAGTGACAGAACAGATGTTTTATTGTTCTACTATTTCCATACTAGTGGCGACGGGTTGGTTACCTATGCAAACAGATTGGATCAAGATGAGATGCCGAGTAACTCGGCATCTCATCGGGATCCTATCTGTTTGGTATTCTGATAATAGTTTTGCATTCTGATAATTGTTTAGAAGAGAAATGGAATAAAAAGAAAGTTATTTACAATTGTAACATGCATTTGTGTTAATAGATCATTTGTTTGCATGCAAAAGGTTCCAACTGAAATTGACCTATTTTTATCGTTCTTTGTTTTAACTTTTAATGTGCGAGAACTGAGTGCATACGACATTTGCCAACAGTGTAGATCCAGATCAAAGGGATTCAAAGGGAACCCTTTGATCAGAGTCTGCACTGTTCGTTATAAAAGTCAGTGATATTTTTAGTTTAACCCTTTCCCTATATAAGCGCATTTTCATGCATCTGCAAACAGAGTAGACCCAGATCAGACGGCTCCTAGATGAGCCGTCTGGTCAGGGTCTGCTCTGTTTGCTAATAAAATTGGAATAAAACGTAGAACAGGGAAAGGGTTAATTAATGTTCAGAAAGGGAGGTGCCAGGTTTGGTTGTTGAGCAGATTAAGGGTTAAGCATTGGAATTCGGGAAACGAGTGAATTTGCGTTTGCAAACAGTGTGCACCTAGATCAAAAGGGTCATATGGGAGCCCTTTTATCAGGGTGTACACTATTGTTTCATTCAAAATTCTTTCATATTATCTTTTCAAACTGAATTGACTCTATACTTAAGGTCTCTACTTACAAGGTGTTTTAAAAATGCCTAAATATTAAATAAATCATTTGTTTATATGATGAAAAGAAAGAAGAACAAATCAATGCACTCTCCGTTACTTATGTTGCAAGAACAAATTCTTCAAGTCGAATCACATAAGTATCTGGGTGTTCTCCTCTCAAATAACGGCAGCTGGAACACTCATATCGAATGTATTAAATCAAAAGCTTGGAATCGAATTAATATAATGCGTAAACTCAAGTACTGTGCTCCCTCTCTACAACGACACCCTTTGGAATACAAATATAGTATGTGTTGTTCAGAGGGAGTTGTTATAGGGAGGGAAAATCAAACATAATTAGCTTGTTTGCAGATCCCCAGATAAGGTTTATTTCGAGAACTAAAACCGTTATGCCTCAACCATACCATATGTTGTGACCACACTTTAGAATCGTCACAAAGTGACGATTCTAAAGAGTGGTCACACCATAGGGTTTGATTGAGGCATAAAGAAAATACGACGGACAAAGGTTGTTTCTGGAGCCTTGTTGTTTGGGAAACAGTGGCATGCGTTGTTGTAAGGAGGGAATCGTTATTGAGAGGACCGTTGTAAGGAGGGAGCACTGTATGTACTAAATAGGAAATCCCTTGAATTAATATATTCATGAGACCACTATTGGAGTATGCAGATGTCATTTGGGATAACTGTTCAACTCAAGATAAAATTGACCTTGATAAAATACAACATGAAACTGCTAGAATATCTACAGGGACCACTAAATTGATATCCATTAACGAATTGAATAAAGAAGTAGGATGGGAATCACTTGAAACCAGAAGATCAAAACATAAACTGATTCTGTTTTGTAAGATGCTACACAGTGACACACCACCATACATGTACTTATCATCACTTGTTCCGCCACTTGTCGGAAACGAAACTAATTATAGCTTAAGAAACTCGAATAATATACGGACTATTCAATAACGGACTAACCTCTACCGCGATTCTTTTTTACCATCAGTTATTCGACAATGGAACTCTTTACCAGCTAATGTGCGAAATTCTGATTCTTAAGGATCCTTTAAAAAATAGCCTTAAATAGAAATTACTTATACTCAGTACCTACCTACTAATATACAGGGACGAGACAAGCTCACATAATGTACACAAGACTTCGAACAAACTGTAGCTCATTGAGCCTAAGCCTCTTCAATAAAAGCATTGTAGAAAGTCCCTTGCGTGAATGTGGTGAGGTAACGGGTGCCGATCATTTTTTCCTGTCCTGCCCAAGATATCATCATCTAAGACATAAACTGTTTTCTAAGGTTAACCCAATATGTACCTCATTACAAAGTTGCTACTCATGAGCGACATATCTTTGACTTTTAAAGACAATGAACAGCTACACAAAATGTCATCCTTAGAAGTAGAAGGTATTGATTATGAAGTTCGAAAACCCTACTTAGATAACTCACAACGCTGATTGCATCCCCTTCCAAAACAACCGTTCGTATATTCCTAAATTCCTGGATTTCTAATTTCCAATTTTATTTTTCTGGGTTTATTTTGTTTGTTTTTTTTGCCAGAATCTTCGTGTCCAGCTTTTTATGCCCCCATTGACGATAGTCAGGGGGCATATTGTTTTTTCCCTGTCTGTTTGTCTGTCTGTTTGTCTGTTTGTCAGCAACTTTAACATTGGTCATAACTTTTGAGCCAGTACAGATAGAGACTTGATATTTGGCATGCATATGTATCTCATAAAGCCGCACATTTTGAGGGGTGACATCGAGGTCAAGTCATCCTTCAAGGTCAGAGGTCAAATATATGGGTCAAATCACCGACTTTAATAACATTGGCCATAACTTTTGGACCAGTAGAGATAGAGACTTGATATTTGGCATGCTTGTGTATCTCATGAGGCTGCACATTTTGAGGTGTGACATGTCAAGATCAAGGTCATCCTTCAGGGTCAAAGTTCAAATTGTCTGTTTCTTTGTCTGTAACTTTAACGTAACCTTAACATTGGTCTTAACTTTTGAGCCAGTACAGATAGAGACTTGATATTTGGCATGCATATGTATCTCATAAAGCCGCACATTTTGATGGGTGACATGTCAAGGTCAAGGTCATCCTTCAAGGTCAGAGGTCAAATATATGAGGGGGCATAGTGTTTCACAAACACATCTTGTCTTTCTTTATATACTAGTTTGCCTTCAAATGTCGGGGTTTTTTTTATTTGATGTCATGTATAATTCTCAATCACTGTTATATGTTACCAAGCGTAAGAAGCATGTACTTTAGTTACCAGTATATGTATATCACTTCATAACATTATGCAGCCGCTCATTTTAGTGCTAACTGTATATTCCTATACTGATTGTGATTGACATACTTTACAAATTCTACCCATATATACTACCCGACATAATATTTCGTAGCTTTGATAATATTAGTATGATAGTGGCAAACAAAGAAATTGGTGCAGACTTCATACGTTGGTATATTAAACCCTGTTATGACATATTCACGAGGAGTAGTTACGCCATATCTTTTGTAACATATTGTTTCAAGGAGAGGATCTATATAAACTGTTAGCTTATGTTATTCGGCAATTTATTAGTATGTATTGGTTTCGAATTCAGTATTGTTGGTTTCGTTAACTGTTCGACGTAGATCGGCAATATTTTGTTGTAAAACAAGAAGTATCGATGACAATGGTATTTTTTCGATATAAGTTCAATTTGATCATCTTCATGATAATGACTGAGCATAACAAATTCCAAGTATTATGATGTTATTGAAAAAAATGCGTTTATTTCAGGAAGTTTCACTTAAAATAATGATGGATGATTTGTTGAAACTTACGATTCAACATTCAAAAGGTATGGCACATGTATTTAGTATGTCTGAAATGTAACATTCTTGATAATACAAAATATATGTTGCACGGTTGAAAATTTAACTCTTACAATGCGGGACACCAGTTACTAGCATCGTTTGCAAACAGTACAGAACCAGCTGAGAGGGCTCCTAGAGGAGCCCTCTCACCAGGGTCTACACTGTTTGTCATGTGACACTTTTCTTGAAAAAAAAACCCTCCCTAAATATTCAGCGTAAGCTTGACCTTTTTGAATTTCGGAATAGTCCATTTGAAAATTCAACGTTGTAAGGTTTAATTAACCCTTTCGGTGCCAAATTTCTGATTGTCGTCTGCAATCCAAGTTTGTTAAATCATTCAGCAAAATAATGAAATAAGATAAATAAATGCAAATTTCAAAGGAATAAAGCACATATATAGAAATAGAGTTTGAGACAATAAGTGAAGTCCCTAATCAGACGCGGTCTTGAAAAGGCGGCGTCTGATCTGGGACTGCACTATTTGTCGCGGTGCATTTTTGCGACATTGGCGGTGAGAGGGATTATATTGCCGCTATTTTTGTAACTTCTGTGGACTGACTGGACCTGGGTGAACCACTGAGTGATACTGTGCCGCGGTTATATTCCTTGAAGCCTACTCTGATTTACAGTTTCTTCGTATGTGTGACAAAATTTAATCTTTTTTGAGAATGAAAGCAGCAAACTGTTTAGATCTGTAAGAATGTAATTTGATAAGAGTGAAATAATCAAATTTGTATTCCTAAAGGTCACAGGATGAAACAGAACTAAGAATTAAATTTGCCTAGAAGAAAATCACGCTATACATTTAACCATTTCCTTCACATAAACGCCTTCTAATATATTTGCAAATAGATCTGACCTAGATCAGACGGCTCCTGTAGGAATTTTCTGATCAGGATCTGTTTTGTTAACTTGTAAAATGATCAAATGTCATATTCTACAGTTTGCCTCAAAGCCAAACAATTCTATTCATACGCCAACATGAACAATTCAACCAATTAATATTCACGATGTAACTATATAAAAGAAAGTAAAACTTCTCTATAATGGCCACTAAATTGTGTTAATTAGTCGGTATTTAGGGCAGGTGGCTGCTTTTAAAGCAAAGTGAAAGTAAAACAGAACGCTCCTATAGGAGCGTTCTATTTTACTTTCACCTTGCTTTAAGCTGTCCCCTGCCTTTAACACAAAGTACTTGATGTGATTTAGTGGCCGTTATAAAGAGGTTTAACTAATCTTAATCATGTTGAACCAGTTACTACACAAATACGTCATGTACTACCTTTGTATACAGAGTAAACGTAGATCCGACGGCTCCGACATGTACAGTTGTCGTCTGATCAGGGTCTTCTCTGTTTGCTTATGGAATAATATAGATCTTGATTCTACAGTTCGTGCCATGATTAAAGTATCCTGTGTCTATGTGCAGTTGTACAAATTCCCCTTAAATATCCTGATATCATTGGGCTATGAAAGCAGCCCAATATTTGATGGAAAATCAAAATGACTATGATTTACTACGAGACTACACTCCAGATTTACACTACAGAAAAATGTAGTTTGGAATTTTGGCTGCAACAATTTTGACAGAAGTTATGGCCCTTTGTAGTTTTTCCTTATAGCGAAAAAATCTTGTGCAGCTACATGTAACTCCTCCAGCACTATTTTCCTTATATAGAATATATAGTGAAAAAATCTTGTGCTCCAACACTATTTTCCTTGTATAGAATATATAGCGAAAAAATCTTGTGCAGCTAACTCCTCCTACACTATTTGAGGGATTTACTTCAAACGTTTATATATGAACCAACTATATGTGAGGATGGTCATGTGGTTTGGAATTTTGGCTGCAATACTTTTGACAGAAGTTATGGCCCTTTGTAGTTTTTCCTTATATAGAATATATAGCAAAACATTCTTGTGCAGCTAACTTCTCCTACACTATTGATTAACCCATAACCTCATAGATGCCTTTTTACTCATTTGCAAACAGTGTAGACCCAGATCAGACGACCTACAGTACATATTTTAGCACATACACAACATAACCATAATACATAATGAGAAATAAAGTAATTTCGAGTGTTTATTAAACACAATCAAGTCTCACTTATGCGATCACTTAATTTATAATCATAAGATTCTGTAGAAGCAGGTGGTTGCTTTATGCAAGACAAAAGTAATGCAGAAAGCTCCTATAGGAGCTTTCTGCATAACTTTTGTCCTGCATCAAGCTTCCACCTGTTTTAAAAATCTAGCATTGTATTTCTTTTGAGTGGTCGTATTAGCGAGACTTTACTGTATTTAATTTATCCTGCGACTCATCCGGATCTAAACTGTTTTCATAGGTAATTATATAATTCTTCTACTTTTAGAACGCACGCGCGCACGCTCTCATGCATGCACACGCACATGCATACGCATCCGCACGCGCGAACACACACACACGCACGCACGCACGCGCGCGCGCGATGCTGCAGCATGAATAATGCTTGCTAAAAAAAGGACAAAACCCAGCAGTAATGACGATTAATGCATGGGACACATCTTCAGATATGACTGAAGCTCAATTAAAATTGCATAAGCCGAACATCTTCAAGTGGAACTGAAACGCTATATCACGTGACCAGACAACATTTTGTTCATTTTACGATGCATTTTGCCCGTTCCGTGCATATTCATGAATTGAGCGTCGAGAAAACGTGGACATAATACTACAGTAAAACCTATCTAAACCCGGAATTCTAGCAGAGAAGACTTCAGATACCTTTAGGCAGGTGGCTGTTGGTTTAGTGTAAATATCGATCTTGGAGACAGGTGGCTGCTTAATGCATGGTGAAGGGCACGCAGAAAGCTCCTAGAGGAGCTTTCTGCATGACTTTCACCCTGCATTAAGCTGCCACTTGTCTACAAGATCGATATTTATACTAAACTGAACGTCCGGTTTAGAGGGGTTTTACCGTATCTCTTTAATGCAACCACTTAATAAATAACAATTGATGGTAAAAGTAGGTGGTTGCTTATTGCAGCACGAACTTAATGCCGAATGCTCATACCGGGGATAGCTTTTGCACTGCATTAAGCTACCACCTGACGTTTTAATACCTATTTTGTGGGTGGTTTCAGACAGGTTGCAAATTGGCCAAGACCCATCTCAGCCCCGTCGTAAAATCAGGACATGTGTACACTATTTGGCACTCACCAGATAGTTCGTTCCCGCAAAGTGGCATGCATATAGCCTTACTTTTGTTCGTCCGTCCGTTCGCTTGCACGTACTTCCGTCCGTCCGTACGTGCGTTTTCGTCACTATATATTAGTGAAATACTTGGTTTGGAGACAAATATCAACATGGACATCCGTGCCATATGGACACAATTCTATATTATTTCACTTAATTTACCATTACTGTGTAATTCTCAACGACAATTACATCAAACATTGAACAAATACAGATAACAAGTACAAGTGCAAAAGAGAAGGCACCCTTTGCTTTACCACATTTTGAATTATACCCCTTCTTCTTCCGACAGGTTACACTTCTGATCAATCGAACATTCATTTATTTTATTCTTCAGTTTCTATCAATACCAAAGCATTATTTGTACATGTACATGTAGATGTATGTCATTACAAAAATTCAGCTAATAAATATTCATAATGTGATTTGTTTCTTACATTAATATTGAATAGTTAACAATATTAACCAAATCAGTTATCAGTATAGACATGCTTTCAATATCCTTAACCCGTTACTCCATAAATACGCTGTTCTACGCCTTTGCAAACAGAGTAGACCTAGATCAGAAGTCCCATGCAGAAGCCGTCTGATCAGGGTCTGCTCTGTTTACCTATGGAATAATATAGACATGATTCTACAGTTTCTACTTTGGCAAACAGTTCATGTCTTAATATGACATTTTATAAATGATCAAATTAATATTGATGATGTCATAATGTCTTACATGTATTTTCTTGGAGTTAAAGGTTAAACCCTTCACCGCTGGAATATTTATGCAAACATACATGCATGAAATCGTGAATATTCATTCACTGGTTTTTTACATAATGGCCAATGATAAATTGATGTATAAATCTCGATATCGAGTAACGCTGAGGTTGGCATTACAGTAAAACCTCTCTATAACGACCACTAAATTACATTTAATATTTTGTGTTAAAGGCAGGTGGATGCTTAAAGCAAGGTGAAAGTAAAACAGAACGCTCCAATAGGAGCGTTCTGTTTTACTTTCACCTTGCTTTAAGCAACCACCTGCCCAAAATACTAAATAATTAACACAAGTTAATGGTCGTTATAGAGAGGTTTTACTGTATAAATACATTCACAATAATTACAATATAACCATGCAAGTCACCATAAAAATATATTTTATGGTGACTTGGATATATTGTAATGATGAATGTATTTTTACTGCCAACCTCAGCGGTACTCGACATCGAGGCGAATTAACTCTTTGCGCGCAAAGTAATTTGTCGTCTGCAACAATTCTCGGCTGCTTCAAATTCAAAATAAAACCCCTCCCATTTCTTTTGCAAAAATATGGTCAGAGTGTCAAAACAGTTTGGAACCTGATGAGACGCCGCATTATGCGGCGTCTCATCTGGATCTAAACTGTTTACATGTGTAATCACAGTATTTGTCGCTAGCGTGCAAAGAATTAAATGAGATATAAGACTCAGGTGCAGATGGAGTTTGTTTGGTATTAACCTTTCATTTCAAATATGATAAAGCGAGCATCACCAACAGAGAAATTGTACCGTTGGGACCTTTAAAAATGAAGAGCAAAGAACCAATATATACACAGAACAGCTGCTGTATAAAGGCATATGCTCATATTTTACACTGTACGCAACAGAGACACATTTTGACTCATTTGTAAACATGGTAGATCCAGATCAGAGGCTCATGTAGGAGTTATCTGATCAGGGTCTGCTTTATTAAGTCACTCAAGCGAAGTGGGGTGGGGGCATATTGTGTTTACTCCGGTTCTTCTTCTTTTCTTCTTATTATTATGTCTTCCGACCCTTGCTCTTCTTATTCGTCTTCTACTTGGTCGAATTCTCTGATTGGTCAAACTTTACGTGTTGTTCGATTTTGCTGAAAATTGCTATGATGGGGTATTTTGGCACCCCGAACTCAATCGTGTGTTTCGAAACAGTTGGTTACCATTGCAACGGATAGGTGGTCCTCCATTGGTCGAAATTTAGATATTATTCGATTTTGCTGAAAATTGGTAAGTAGGGATATATTGGTGCTCCGAATCTGATGACAGGTGAAAAAGTTTCAAAAGTGTTAGTTGCCATAGTAATCCGTCCATAGCCTGTGATTGGTGAATATTTAGATATTTTGCTCATCAATACCTATTGTCCGTTTCGTTTGGGGACATTTTGTAACGGATCAACCCGGCGCCAAATTTCTAATTGTCGTCTGCAACCCAAATTTTGTTATATTATTCGGTACAATAAGGAAATAAGATACATAAATGCAAATTTCAAAGGAATAAAGAACATATATAGAAATAGAGATTGAGACAAAAAGTGAAGTCCCTGATCAGACGCCGCCTTGAAAAGGCGGCGTCTGATCTGGGACTGCACTATTTGTCGTGGTGCATTTATGCGACATCGGCGGTAAAAGGGTTAAATGAATACATGTATTATGTTAGGCACAAATAATTAAAATCCATGTAGAACTCTGGTTGTCACGGCAATTGGAAGAAAACATCTTATTTTCTGGAACCGTTTAGCCGATTTCAATAAAAAATGTGCAGAAATGTTTCTTAGATTGCCCTCTAACAACAGTGTTCAACAATATTTTGGCTAAAAAAAGTCACGAAACCAATTAGCATATTTGAATATGATTTTGCAGAAATGATCCTACAGGCACTGTCTGATCTTGGTTTACTCTGTTTGCCTAGGCGTCAAAAGAAAGCGTCTGACTAGGGTATATTCTGTTTGCTTAACCTTTAGCCTGCTATGTGCGGATGAGTGAATACCCATGCAAACAATTTGGAGTAACTCGGCGTCCCATCAGGATCCAAACTGTTTGACACTTTGATTGCATTTTGGTAGACAATTTGATTATAACTTGAATTTTGAAAATGTAATAGGTGAAAAGTTCTGTAAAAATAATTTGCTCAGCAAGCTAAAGATTAATAAATATATTGCTCTGTTTCTGCACTTTTTGCAATGACCAAAACTTCCCATGTTCACTGTGTCATTATGTAAATTAAGCCAATTAAGGTTCACTTTATTTCTCTTTATTTTCTTTTAATAGTCATTAATTATTGCATGATTATTCATTATACATGTAATTATAAAGGGCGAAGAAGCTGTACAATAGTTTAGCCTTGTTTCATAGCGTAATATTTTATACAACGCCTGCTACGTGATATGTTATCAACCGACGTACATCCGAGACCACCTTATCCCTTTCCCTCATATAAACGTGTTTTCACGCATTTGCAAACAGAGTAAACCCAGATCAGACGGCTCTTATAGGAGCCGTCTGATTAGGGTCTGCTCTGTCTGCTATTTGAATTTGATATATGTGTTTCTTTAGTTTCTAAAATGGGTACAGTGTTCCACCTTCGATATTTCATTATACATGCAACTGTTTTGCCGATGAATATTCAGTAGGTATTGAAATTTCGAATAAATATAGAACAGGGAAAGGGTTAAGTTAATTTGATCTGAATTCGTTTATTGGGTTAAAGTCAAAACCTCATCTAATCCTTCTCTCGGTATTCGAGACCTGGCTCGCATTTGCAAACACCTTTGATCCAGATGAGACGCCGAATAACTCGGCGTCTCATCTGTATCGAAGCTGTTTGACAGATGAGATCAGCCGGCTGATCAGGGTCTGATATGCTTGCTTATGATATAATATAGATCTTATTCTGGTTTCTGTGATTGCCAAAACTTTGGCGCCAGTGTAAAAAATAATCTTATTAATATCCATGATGTCACTATTTCTGACATGAATATTATTCGAGTAAGGGGTGCATAACGAAAAAGACTATAATTTATGCAAAAAGATAAGCCCAACTGACTGAAACTGAGAGGTACATTTACCCTTTCAACGCTAAATTTTCAAATGAACAATTCCAAACTTCAAACATTTCAAACTTACCGTAAACATTCAGGTTCTTAACCCTTTCCCTCATATAAACGTGTTTTCACGCTTTGCTAACAGAGTAGACCCAGATCAGATGGCTCCTATAGGAGCCGTCTGAGCAGGATCTGCTCTGTTTGCTAATGAAACTTGATATATCTGTTTCTTTACTTCACTTTCTAAAATGAGATTTGTTTCTTTACTTTCTAAAATGACTACAATTTTCCACCCACGGGTAAAGGGTTAAAGCAAAGTGTAACATGACAAACAGTGCAGACCCTGATAAGAGGAATCCTCTAGGAGCCCTCGGATATAGGGCTACACTGTTTGTAAAGGCCATTAGTGACTCGTATCCTGCTTTGAAAGGTACATTAACCCATTACCTCATAGGCTATTTTAAGATCCAACCTTTTTTTAATTAATCTACCGAAAAGGAGCATTAACTAAAGAAAAGGAAATTTTTAGAATTTTGTAATTTGAAACAATTGTGATAAATAGAGCATTTGCTCCTATAGGAGCAAATGCTCTATTTATCGCAATGGTTTCACAATGTGAATTTTATAGAAGCGAAAAAATGCGTCACTAGGGGGCAATGTGTTAAAAGGCACTTTGTTGAAATAACCATCTGTTTGTGGTTTTGCGTACGACGCTTACGATAATTGGTTTACCATTTCATTTTACTTGATCAATTGCTTTTACCTTCGAAACAAAGTACCTCTCCCTGAGGAACATAACATTCCAGAAATATTAATTTTCAGGTCGGGGCAAAGGTCATGTGAGTACCAATGGCAATACATTTGAAGTTCAATTCCAATTCCAATTGGCAATACATTTGAAGTTGAATCGTTACATTTATAACTCACCTTTAGAGGTACCCAGAGTGAGCAACGGAATTCAACATTATCTAACCCCATGACCTCATAAACTATTTTTAGATCCAACCTATCTGGATAAATGTACTGAAAAGGAGCATTTACTAGAAAACAAAAACTTTTAGAATTGCCTAATTTTGAAATGTGATAAATAGAGCAACTGCTTCTATGGAGCTAATGCTCTGTTTATTACAATTGTTTCACAAAGGGACTTTAACACAGGTGTCCAACACGTCAGTATGAGGGAATGGGTTAAAGATATTCATTTTTATAGCATTATAAGATCTAGTATTATTCTAATTCGGCATTATTATCATTTGAATTTATTTTAATAGTAGTACAGTAAAACCTCTCTATAACGGCCACTGAATTACATCAAGTATTTTGTGCTAAAGGCAGGTGGCTGCTTATAGCAAAGTGAAAGTAAAACAGAACGCTCCTATAGGAGCGTTCTGTTTTACTTTCACCTTGCTTTAAGCAGCCACCTGCCCTAATTACCAACTAATTAACACAAATTAGTGGCCGTTATAGAGAGGTTTTACTGTAGTAGAAGTAGCAGTATTAGTGATGTTGATGTTGTTGTTAGTTACCTTTATCAATATACATGTAGTTATCGTTGTTATCATTATTGATATAAGTTTTATAATCATCGCCTACCCTCTTCAAGTAATTAATCAAGGCTGGCCATGTATGGCCATCGACCGTAATGCTAGCCGCTTTTTCGTGGCTTTAAGAATATTTTTTAACACATATACGAAGCACATTATTTAAAGTACTCCCTAGGAGGTTAAACTTGATTTGGACAACACGTGATTAACAGGTACTTAAAGTACAACCTGGTGAGGAATTTAAACACCCGTTAGTTTATAAGATTATTAAATCTAACAAACGCATGAACAACTGGATCCGGGACTGATGGCACCCAGGGGTGCGATTCCGTCTTCTCTGTTCGTAAATGATCACTGGGAGACTTTTAACCAAAATATTGTCAAAACTTTTGGGACTGTGTCAGTTTTCCTTTTATAGTTGTAGTGAATTTTTTTTCAATTTTGATATTGACGGGATGTTAAAGACAATTAACCCTTTCCCTCATATAAACGTGTTTTCACGCATTTGCAAACAGAGTAGACCCAGATCAGACGGCTCCTAGAGGAGCCGTCTGATCAGGGTATGCTCTGTTTGCTAATAGAATTTGATAGATATGTTTCTTTAGTTTCTAAAATGGCTATAATGTTCCACATTCCATATTTCATTATAACTATTTTGTCAATGAATATTCAGTAGGTATTGAAATTTGGTCTAAATATAGAACAGGGAAAGGGTTAACCCGCTGGCTGATAGAAACGCCTTTTAACGTCTTTGCAAACACAATAGACCCAGATAAAACGGGTCATGTAGGAAACGTCCAATCAGGGCCTCCTCTATTTGCTTTCTATTAACTTAAATGTTTAAGACTAAGCACCGACTGTGTATGTTATCATGGGCCAATATCAGAAAACCCATTACTCAGTATCTTTACCATAGTGAGAATAACAGTTAAAGGTGCGTACCCAAATACTAAAATCTTCATTTCTCCACCAAACCATATGTTGTGACCACTCTTTAGAATCGTCTCTTCGAGACGATTCTAAAGAGTGGTCACAACATAGCATTTGGTGAGAAAATAAAGGAGTTATTCTTGAACATATTTTAATTTATGCATATTATCTGGACCTCGGCATAGTAAACCGTTTTAGCTGCACAGGTAAATCCATCTAAAGCGACCACCCAAAATATGTCTTAATTATCGGTCATAGGGGCGGATGGTAGCTTAATGCAAATCGAATGTTATGCAGAAAACTCCTATAGGACATTTCTACATTACTTTCGCCCTGTATAACGCAACCACTCCCTGTTTAACCGATAGTCATGTTTATTCATTGTAGAAGTCCATACAATGCACGCATATTTACAACAATATCATAAAACTTGGTATTTGTTATGTTCAATCATTATTATGAAGATTGTCAATTTAAACTTAAACCGAAAAATGCCTCTGTAATACAAAATAAACCGTTTTCATCGATACTTATACTTTTTTGTTCTACAACAAAATATTATTGACCTTAGTCGAACAGTTAACGAAACTAAAAAGAGATCTGAATATATACTAATACATTGCCGAATAACATAAACACATGAAAGTTGTGTCTTCCTTGGTGGTCATTCGACTGTTTTTCTTGCGATATACAGTAAAACCTCTCTATAACGACCACTAAATTGTGTTAATTAGTTGGTATTTTGGGCAGATGGTTGCTTAAAGCAAGGTGAAAGTAAAACAGAACGCTCCTATAGGAGCGTTCTGTTTTACTTTCACCTTGCTTTAAGCATCCACCTGCCTTTAACACAAAATACTTGATGTAATTTAGTGGTCGTTATAGAGAGGTTTAACTGTACTTCTTTCCAGGATATAAACAAATGATTTATGTAATTGTTAGGCATTTTGAAACACGTTGCAAGTAGAGACCATCACTTTAAGTGGTCGCTTTGGACAGTAAATCCTCTCTATAAGGGTCACTAAATTGTGTTAAGTATTTGGTATTTATTGTGCAGATGGCCCTTTAAAGCAAGGTGAAAGTAAAACAGAACGCTCCTATAGGAGCGTTCTGTTTTACTTTCACCTTGCATTAAACAGCCACCTGGCTTTAACAGCCACCTGGCTTTTTACTATACCATTAAAACAATACATGTAACAGTACATACGTCAAGGAAAGTAAAGCTTCCCGTGTTGTGTCATTACCCTGATGTATTTCATGTCTGTTATAAATATATTACAAGTTTGTGGGCAGACATTAATTAGTTTTATTTATAACAAAAAAAAGATATAATTCTTGAAACACTCCTACTCAATTAATGATTGACCCTATACTTCAAAGAAGCAATTTAACGCTAAATTTTAAACAGAGTAGACCGAGATCAGACGGCCCCTGTAGGAGCCACCTGATCAGGGTTTGCATTATTTGCTTACGAAGTAATACAGATATGATTCTACAGATTGTGTCAAGGTCAAAACATCCCCTTGCATTTAATGCCATTTTAAAATCTCAACTAAATATATCCATAATCATTACGTATTGCATGAGTATTCACGATTCGCATGAAATTGATGATATAAACAAATATGTCTTGAGTTTTACAATAGTAAAATGTCATTAAGGTGCTTGTTACGTAATTGGGAGGATATCTGTCTAGTTAGGTTGCTATATTGTAGGTGGAGACCTCCATCATGTTACATGTACTGATACAACACGATTGGTTACTAGTTTAAGTTAGCTGCAGTAAACAGTTTACATACCCATACACCCACATCGGGAACTATTAATGATCTGTCATTAAAAGCATTTTCATGTTGAACCCTGATTGAGATGCAAACAAACGAAAAAACATACGGGAAATTTCAACGTAGTATTACCTTCACATGAATGTTTCGTACTTCTACCATTATATCCAAGCCAATGTGATGTTAAAATGCATGCATATTTATTTATAATATACGTGTCGCCAGAGAAAACATAAAGATGTGTGTTTAAAAACTAAAATCATAATTTCTCCACCAAACCCTATTGTGTAACCAATTTTAAAGAGACAATTCTCACGAGTGGTCACAACATAGGGTTTGGTGGAGAAATACAGGTGCTATTCTTGAAAATGTTTAACCTTACGCATCTTATCTTATAGTTGTAATTATGTATAAGCACGTTGTATTAGAAAATGTTCTCATGTATATCATGTGTTCCTTTAAATATCATTTGCTACTACCCTAATTACCGTAAGCATTCGGACATTCAGTAGAACCTGTCTTAAGCGACCATCAATAAGGTCTACGTCTGGATCTGCAAGGCAGGTGGTAGCTTAATGCAGGGTCAAAAGTACAAAAGGAATACAGACAGCTCCTACAGGAGCTTTCCGCTTTACTTTTGCCCTGCATTAAGCAGCCATCTGCTTTTTAAGACTCCTATTTTCAATAACTGAATGGTCGCTTAAGACAGGCTTTACTGTACAAGGTTCGGTAAATAGCGCTCACCCAGACCGACCTTCTACTGAAGTAGCATTGCAATCATGTCCAGGCTATTTGCTATGTCAGTCTAACTTAAAATGGTTAACCCTTTACTGCACGAATATTCATGTTAGGAATAATGACGTCATGCATACTAAATTAGTTTCTTTTACAGAATTACATATGACCTGTTGAACACAGGAATGTTTGGTCACGGCAGAAACTGTAGAATCATATCTATATTATTTCATAAGCAAACAGAGCAGACCCTGATCAGACGGCTCCTAAAGGACCCGTCTGATCTGGGTCTACTCTGTTTGCAAAAGGGTAGAAAGGCGTATTTATGGAGTAAAGGGTGAAATCTGTGTCAGCTGGAATTATACGGCTTTACAAACTGGTTGAGAGGGGATATTGGACATTCGAATACTTAGCTAATTTTCTCCGAAAGTAAATTGTTTGATTTTGTAATTAGTCCTTTACTCCAACAATACAATACAAATCTTTATTGACATTAAGTATAAACGTACACTTC
Organism: Azorinus chamasolen; assembly: GCA_963576725.1. Classification (NCBI taxonomy): domain Eukaryota; kingdom Metazoa; phylum Mollusca; class Bivalvia; order Cardiida; family Solecurtidae; genus Azorinus; species Azorinus chamasolen. The sequence continues at coordinate 62,643,700 of OY755239.1, read as the reverse complement.
TAGCCATCTAAAGATGGAAAAAGGAACATGGTTTATAACAAATCTGTAGATCTATTTTTCTGAGAAGCAGTGTAGACCTAGATCAGTAATCGCGCTTTCGGCGCGGTTTCTGCTCAGGGTATACATTGTATGTAATAGCTGTATACTATGTTAACTAAAATACACCTTTCTGCTCTAATTGTTTCAGTAGATTTATATTGTACTTTAGCTATTCTAAATGACAGTTGTAAATCAGTGTTCGTTTGATATGATCAAAGGGGTTACTCGAGTTCTTAAACCGGTTCTTATTACCCGCATCAGCGTCCGTTTTGTTTGGTCAACTTTTACTCCGTGTTTCATTTTAATACCTTTTTGTGCAGAATTGCATAGGCTGGCAGCTATCACATAGATTTTATTGTGCAATTAGATTATCGGCTGTGATTATGGTTTGCGTAATCTATTATAAGTGGGTAATATCTCTTATATTCCTGTTTAGAAAGGCTGTGTACATTGTTTTATTGCTTGAATGTTTGTATTGACTATGTATATATACAGACGAGACAAACAGATAAATAAACAAATACCTTTGCAAACAGAGTAGACCCAGATCAGACGGCTCCTTTTGGAGCCGTCTAATCAAGGTCTCCTCTGTTTACATAATTTATTATATGATATAGATATGATTCTACAGTTTCTGTCTTAGCCACAAATTCCTGCGTCCATGTGCTATTATAACAATAATCTAATTAATATTCATGACGTCATTATTTTTACATGAATATTCATAATGTAAAATGGGTTAAATGACATTGGCGGTTTTGAATAGTTTACATGGTTTTAAATCATCTCAATAAATTGTCTTCCATGTACTGAAAAATATGTGATACATGATCATCCGTCTGGTTATACTTAATGGGGCGATTTTCACGTGCATAGAATTTCCCCCATTTTCTACAGTTCATCAATCATGCACTGTCGGTTATGGAGTCATGGGAGTTATTTTAGATAATTTGTTTTCTGCATAATAAATATCTGATGGACATTTCTTCATCAGTTCTTATTATGAATTTAAATGGAAATTGTTTTGTTTCTGTAGTTAAAGGACCACAACATGCATGTGTTTTCAACTAAACGTCTTTCAATTTGTGGAACATTAACACATTACCCCCTAGTGACGCATTTTTGCGTCTCTATAAAATTCACATTGTGAAACCATTGTGATAAATAGAGCATTTGCTCCAATAGGAGCAAATGCTCTATTTATCACAATGGTTTCAAACTACAAAATTCTAAAAGTTTCCTTTTCTCTAATTAATGCTCCTTTTCGGTAGATTATTTCAAAGATGTTGGGTCTAAAAATAGCCTATGAGATAATGAGTTAATTGGATTTTGGTTTTACTTAACTCTTTACTTGTTCAAAAATCATGTGAGAAATTCTATCATTGTCCCCTAAGTAAAGAATATTTAATAAAGAATACAAACTATCAAGTTATTGTCCCAAGAATATATCAATGGTTAAATTGTTTTACATATACATGTGTACTTTCAATTATATTAACCCATTCTCTCCTACTGACACCTTTTTGCGCCTGTGTAAAACTCATTTTTTGAAACCATTGTGATAAATGCTCTATTTATCACAATGGTTTCAATACTACACAGTTCTAAAATTCTCATTTTCTATAATTAATGCTCCTTTTCGATAGATTAATTCAAAGAGGTTGGTCTGAAAAGAGTCTAGGAGGGAATCAGTTAAATGATATGTTTGACCCTCTGAACTTTTACTGATATTTCCATACAGTGTATACCCATATCTGAGGACCCTCCCGCTTGAAAGACTCACCTAGAAAAAGATTGGCGGAGAAAGAATAAAGAAGATATTTGATACAGTCAAACAAGAGAACAGAGAATGTTACATGTCGTATACACATCTTCACCGAAACATGTCCGTTCTTTCGCAAACAGTTATCGACGAGGCTTTTGCACAATTAGTAAGGCGGACAAGCTATTGTTGGTGACAGTGCGATCGTTTCTAATACCCACTGGTTCAATATTTGCGCTATTTGTTACAAATGCATCGGCATAATTAACCCCGACTGTCTCTTGACAAATCTATCATCGGTGGAAGTCATAGAAAATGGACCAAGTTATACTGTGGCAATTCCCTGAAAGCGGGCAATTCTCTAGTGGCTAGCCGCACAAGTCAGTAATTATGAACCAGTTACTGAGCGAAAAACAAAAGGGCTAGAGCTATTTAAATTGCTTACATCGATAACATCATGGCATACTTATGTTGTGTTTTGAATGCAAATTGTTTCTGCATTTAGCTGAATAGATAAAGAAATGACCAATGTATGGATGGGGGATGCTGACAGCCATATTGTAAGGACATTTTAACCATTTAACCCATTCCTCCATAGGCTATTTTTAGATCCAACCACTTTGAATAAATCTACCGAAAAGGAGCATTAACTAGAGAAAAGGAACATTTTAGAATTTTGTAGTTTGAAACCATTGTGATAAATAGAGCATTTGCTCCTATAGGAGCAAATGCTCTATTTATCACAATGGTTTCAACAGGTGCCTTTTAACTAGAGAAAAGGAACATTTTAGAATTTTGTAGTTTGAAACCATTGTGGTAAATAGAGCATTTGTTCCTATAGAAGCAAATGCTCTATTTATCACAATGGTTTCAACAGGTGACTTTTACAGAGGAGTAGAAGGGCGTATTTATGGAGGAAACGGTTATCCAACCGTTTGCTTCATGGATATTTAATTATTTATGTACGAGATAATTGCATTATGAATATGTATAACTGACCTTTTCTAAAATTATATCAATACATGATGTTTTGATCATAGCAGCAACTATATAATCAAATCTACATGTATATAACTCCATAATGTTCAGAGATCCAGATAAGATGCGTAAATTAAAACATTTTTTCAAGTAAACATTTGTAACTCCTTTATTTCTCCACCAAACCCTATACTATGGCCGCTCTTTAGAATCGTCTTTTGGAGACGATTCTGAAGAGTGGTCACAGTATAAGGTTTGGTAGAGAAATGACGATTTTGGTATTTTGGGTACGCACCTTTATCTGTAACTCTGCTTCATTTAATAAATATTGATGCTGATAATGATGATTAGCACACAGCGACCCTACCCTGACCAGACGGCTCTATTGTCAACGGTTTCAAATTGTGTGCAACGTTTTAAGATCACTGTTAACCCAATACCTCATAGGCTATTTTAGATCCAACTTTTTTGAATACATCTACCGAAAAGGAGCATTTACAAGAGAAAGGGAACACTTTAGAATTCCGTAGTTTTAAAACCATTGTGATAAATAAAGCATGTGCTCCTATGGAGCAAATGCTATATTTATCACAATGGTTTTAAAAAGTGATTTGTACAGAGGCGTCAAAAGGCGTCACTTTATACGAGAGAATGGGTTAAGAATGGTATAGGCATACTATGTTAAAGTATGCTGGTTGACAGCCTGTTGGGTAGCAGGAATTATAAATAAATGTGAACATACTTCTATGTTAATTCACGCAGGTTGAGAGATCTAGACAAAATGCTTAAATTAAAGCATTTTCAAAAATAACTCTTCTTCGAGACGATTCTAAAGAGTGGTCACAACATAGGGTTTGGTGTTTTGGGGTTTAATTTACGCATATTGTCTTGACCTCTGTATGACACCCCCCCCCCCCTGTGTTTTTCAATATTAGATGTATTTTGGGCCTTCTTAACTCTTTCCCTGTGTCATATTCATGTAAGAAATGATAACATCATGAATACTTATAAGCTGAATTTTTATAATGTAAACTTTTCAAGGAGATCTTTCTACCTTGAAAAAAACTGTAGAATCAGACCTACATAATGTCAAAAAACAAACAGAGCTAATCCTGATTAGACGGCTCCTATAGGAGCCGTCTGATCTGGGTCTACTCTGTTTGCAAATGCGTGAAATGCGTTTATATGTGGGAAAGGGTTAAAGCACCTGCATATTCTAACATTATATATACAATGGAACCTCGATATCTCGAGTTCGGATAACTCGAAAGAGGATTGTAGTATCGGAGTACACGCATTTATCTGTTGCTTTCCTGTTTAACCATTCGCTTGCTATTCACGTCAATATACCTACCTGTAAATAGTGAAGACCCAGATGAGACAGCTCCTGCAGGAGCTGTCTCATCAGGGTCTGCACTATTTACAAGTTGATTGTGCAACCAGTGCACTCCACAGTAGTGATTGCACAGCGAAATACTTGTACACAGTGAAGATATATGTAATTATACAACAGGACATGGGTAAAGAAGGAGAAATGTATTTTAAAATTCAGCAAGCGAATGGTTAACAGTTTATTGGGTTATATGGAGTAAAGGATTTGTTTGGATATTTATTTATATCGGGTTTTAACGGTATTTCAGTCATATCACGGCGTCCAGCTTTTTACAGGTGGAGGAATACCTCGAGGTATTTCTGTGTACGAAACAAATTGTAGTGTTCATAGCACAGAAGAACAATTGAGTGCACAAAAGACCTCCCGGGTAGAACCACAGACCTGCCACAAGTCAGCTGGATGGCTTCCTCACATGAAAAATTCAAATGCCCGGATCGGGATTTAAACCACAGCGGTGAGGGGTTAAGCGAGTGCCAGCCGAAGACTATAACTTACGAGCTACAGTGAACCCTCGTTACAACGGAGGTGTTTGTTTGCAGACGTTTTGCTGGTATAACGGGGCTGTCGTTATAACGAGTTTAAATATTAAAGAAACCATATGACCTGCTTGAAACTAGTACCAACAAGTGAATGCTTAATGGGAGCGTTTTGCACTTCTTGTGGTCTGCATTAATCGATCACATGTCTTAATGTCACTACATCTGTATATTCAGTGGTTGTTTCAAAGGCGTAACAGGTTTTTTGTTTCAATGCATACTGTCGGTATAACGAGGGTGTCATTGTAACGAATGCCGGTGTAATCAGGGTTCATCGTACTATAAATGTGTTTCTACAGTCCTTTGCTATGGCTAAATACTCCTATGTTTAAATGACATTATAGAAACAGGTAATTGATATACATGTATAGTATGTCATTATCTCTTTCATAAATATTTATAATATATAAAAGAGACGTTTATTGTAATTTCAAGAGCTTTTTATTATGTTTCTCTGTAGTAAAAGAGCAGTAAACACTATTATACGTTTTTATCTCTTGTTTAAGAACATTCGATTCAGCTCTATGCCTTTTAAAAGTGCATTTGAATAACCAGTGCTTTATTAAAAAGAAAAAGCCAAGACTAGGTAACTATTTATACAAGGAGTAAAACTAGGGACTGAACAACTAAGCCTACTCGTAGGTTCTCGGAAGAAGGAAGGCGCGGATTCCCCTGCAGTGGTTTTGGGCATGTCTTTTTCACGACGCTTCCTTTCTTTTGACATTGGCAATATTATTCTATAACGTAGAACCTATCTTAAGCGGTCATTAGAGAGAGGTCTAATTATGGGTCTGTAAGGCAGGTGATAGCTTAATGCGGGTCAAAAGTAATGCAGAAAGCTATTGGAGCTTCCTGCATTACTTTTTTCCACGCATTAAGCAACCATCTGCTTTTAATAAAGACTTTTATGTTCAATAAATGAATTACCGCTTAGGCTAGGTTCTAATGTATTTGGTAAAGATTTTATATATTCTGTTATTTGCCATAAATCCTGCTCAAAACTCACATAACTAGCAATAAATGTGTGTCAATGCATTTCAGTATACTACTCCCAAGAGTCATGTGCCATAAAGTGTACCCAAACTTATACATCACTGTAAGTAGACAATCTTAGTAAACCCCACAAGTGGAATAAATCAGGTTATCTGATATTGCATGATATTCCAAAATACGTTTGGGACATAGTTGGGTTTCCCTCAATATGTTTCGTAATAGGATCTTACATGGTCTTATGGGGGGTCTGTAGATTAATACTTCAACAAGAACGTAAACAAAATCTGATTGTAGGAGTTTTATTAATTCCATAATGTTTAAAGATGTATTATGCGCATTTTTCTTATTAATCAATCAACACCAGAAGCTGTACAGGTATACATACAATGAAAATAATGTTTACAACACATTTTCCGACAGGATATATTTGTTCAGCTAAATGTTATCGCTATCCGAATACTGCTAAATTTTTTAAAAGGAGCCTCCTTTTTAGAAACGGGGATTTTGTACGGAAATCAGCGGACAACTTCGGTCAGGTTCTGAATGAGTCCGATTCTATTTCGGAACAACGCTTTGAATATTAATTAGGTTGTTACCACATGTACAATGGCTGTCACTGGTTATTGACCTACATAATAGATTTTATTCAGAAAAATAAGGCAATATGCCCATCTTACCACATATAATTTACATGCAAATAAGCTAAATATACCGTTCAATGGTGTCAATCAAAAACAACGGTCAAAGGGAGCTAACTCATACAGGTACATCGATTGATTGTTTCCGGTATGTAAAAATTTGAATCTTACGACAGATTCCGGCCAATGGCGAAGGCTGTTCCGTTGGTTTCCGTAGCAATCCATTTTTCTAGTTTTTTCGACACAATCAACCATTTACTGACTGTGCCGTTTAACGATAAATCAGTGTTAAGGTACATGTACATAGATTCCAATTCTGAAGTCAGTTCGAAACGCAAAATTTGCGGAAATTTGCTTAACATACATTTTTAAGAACAAGGTAAATGCATACCTATGTATGAATCTCATATTGATATGTTATATCCTGTAAGTACATCATTAAATATAATGGTTTTAGGACGCAAGGAATATTGCCCACGGCTGAATCAGGTCTATACATTTCCATATACAGTATACAGAGCATAGCCTGACAGGGGTAGTTTGATCTGGGTATACAGTAGAACCCCTCTATTGCGACCACTTAACTCATTTGTTCCCACGATCCCATATATGGGACGTATGCAAACAGTGTAGACTCTGATCAGACGCCGCGTTATGCGGCGTCTGATCAGAGTCTACACTATTTGCTGACAGGAAATTCAATATAAAACAAAACAAAAATGAAAATTTAGACCAGACATCCCTTAGATAAAAAAAATGACTAATCCAAAATATAAGCATGGAAGAATCCACTGGGAGCAAATGGGTTAATGAATATCTGCATTTCTTTTGTCCTGCTTTAAGCTACCACCTGCATCTAGCACCCAGACTTAAACCTCTTTTAAGTGGTCGCATTAGAGGGGTTTTACTTACTCTGTTTGAAAAGACGTTAAAAGACAGTATAAATGGGATTACTCTGCACAAATGTAGAATTATATGCGTGTTACGAACATATCGTTTCTTAATTTTAATCATGTTAGCGGTTTCATTATTCATCAAACTTTCTATAATGAAGTTGGATGCACCAGTCTGTAAGATCATTATACTAATAGTGAAAACCACTTTCACATTTTGCCAGTAGTGAGGACCAAGTGCTTTAAACTATTTTCCTTCATATAAACGCCCGTTAAGACCTTTGCAATCAGTGTAGACACAGATCAGACGGCTCCTTAAGAGCCGTCTGATCAGAGTCTGCTGTGTTTGCTTATTGGATAATGTAGATCTGATTCTACAGTTTCTGCCATGGTAAAGATTCCTGTGTTCAGATGCCATTTTAAAAAATCATTTTATTAACATTCATGATGCCACTATTTCTTACATACATGTAGATATTCCTGGAATAAATGGTTATATACTCTGGACTGATCTTAGTCAAATTAGTCAAGCTCTGGTCATTTTTGAAGTCCCTTTGCGCTATACTTATACCAGTACCTCTCGAAATCATGTTGTACAAATTCTGCAATACAACCGCCGTTGAAGATGAAACATTTACGTGAAATTCTATATCTAAGGCACGCTTTCTTAACCCGCAATTCGAAAACTTAAATGAGGGTGAAAAAAGTATCTTTTTAATGCAGTCAAGCGAGATACAGTTCTGCATATGGGCAACAGTAACGAAAATGTTTAAAAGGCGTAAATGCTTGTCCCTAAAGTCATAGTAACCAATACAATGGCATTTAAACTTCAAAACGGTTTTAAAAACGTTTTAGAATGATGTTTTAGTTACTGCAGTGCATATTTTACCTACTTTTATAAACGAATTACATGTATATGGTATCTTGTGCATGTGAAAGACTGTATATTCATAGTGTGTGTATATTTTATCTTGTACTTTAACCCTTTCACCGCCGCAGTCGCATAAATGCACCACGACAAATAGTGCAGTCCCAGATCAGACGCCGCCTTTTCAAGGCGGCGTCTGATCAAGGACTTCGCTATTTGTCTCAATCTCTAGTTCTATATATGTGCTTTATTCCTTTGAAATTTGCATTTATTTATCTCATTTCCTTATTTTACTGAATGATTTAACAAACTTGGATTGCAGACGACAATTAGAAATCTGGCACCGAAAGGGTTAAGGCGTATGTAATGTTTTATTCAGTGTCATATAAGTCGCAAAGCGGCTGGATGTCAACGTGATGTATGTTGTTATATTGTTTTACTGTACGTTTTGACATATGGCACGCTAATAAACTATTTATCTGTCTGTCTGTCTTATTTACTCTAAGAGTGTGCATTGTTTGCTGCAAGCTATTCTATTAGTTTTCTCCACAATAACCTTGTAATCAGACGATTGATTACAAACAGTATTAAGTTTTAAGCTTACTTGCATTTTGCTCAAGGTGATATATTATGACCATTCGAAGCTTGTTATTTCAGCATTTGATTAAATTTCCTCTGAAACCAGCAGATGCAAATTTTACGAAATTGGCACATCTTTGATAACCCTCTACCAAAGTCATTTAGAGAATTACATTTGATGGAGAACACTGATTGCCATGACAAAAAAGAATAAAATCCTAATGCAATTTACCGGTAGTTGCTAAATCGTAATGCAGTAGGATAGAAAGGTTATTTGCATGACATTTTACAGATAGTCTTTATCTCCTTGCACTGTTGAAGCACAGGTGCCAGGCGCGTGACCATTTCATAAATACCACAGGTGCCCTTCGCATGCTATCTCTCAACAACAGCAACAAGAACAACTCCATCACAAAAACCTTATTTTTTACATGTCGTGCGTAAGTATCTAAACATACCAAAATATAGTTTTCTGACCCAACCAAAAACAATTTTTTTTATTTTTTTTTAAAAAAATAAATAAATTCGCGAACACCCCTGCTCTATATAATAAGTAAATTACTTTTTGGTTGGGTTAGAAAACCATCTTTTGGTATGTTTTAGATACTTATGACATGTGATTTAAAAACAATAATGTATTTTTGATGGAGTTGTTGTTGTTTAGACATAGCATGCGAAGGGCACCAGTGTGTTGAAGCGAAATCCAATGTTTTAGATCCAGATAAGACGCTGAGTAACCCCGAGTCTTATAAGGAACCAAACGTTTTGGCAATGACTGCATTTTGAAGAGAACTATTGAATTGCAGACTTGCGATTACCCGATTAACCGTTGCCGATTACGAACTGGCGATTACCCGGTTACATGTACAAACACCGTAAACGGTTAACCGGATTGGTTACTTCCCTTGGTTGTTGTTGACGTCTTTAGCGGCCAGTGCCCCCCCTTATTAAAGTACATGTACGAGTCATGCATGAAACACCGCATACAAAACACTCAACCACCCGAACAGTAAATGTGCATACATATAAATAAACAAAGAGACGACAAAAACATAACAAACAAACAATAGGGGGAGGATGGAAGTACCGCCTTGGAACGGTCAGTGACAAATGTCACTGGGGGGTTTAAGTCGGTTTAGGGGCGCCCAACCTTACACTTGTTCCATCCCCACCCTAAAAGACAAACAGTGTAAATAAACGTATCCCCTCTCCGACTAATCTACAACAATCGCGACGGCAAATACAGTGCTAAAGTGCATGTAAAACGAAAACATATTTAAGTGAAACAAACTATATTTTAACGTATTTAGTGAACAAAGTGAGAAAATGGTTATGTCCAATAAATTTACGAAGTTTGTAAATCACATCACCTTAACATTCAGGATGTGACATACCGTGTCGCAGGAGGGCCTTAAGATTACATGAGTGATTTCGATAATAAAATTGTATGATATCTATATCCTTGAATAAGCAGCTTTTCAGTTAAAATGAGATTTCGACTGTTAAAATCGTCAACAGAAGAACAAGCTCTAGCGAAACGAATAAGTTGAGATATATAAACCCCGTAAGATGGGACACGGGGAACATCTCCATCAAGATGAGGGAAATTTACAATATCAAAATCAAAATCGTCTCTTTTGTCATAATTTTTAGAAGAAATCTTTCCATTGTCAATTTTAAGGTCTAGATCGAGAAAAGCCGCATAAGTGTCGGAAGGGTTAGCTTTATTCAATTTGAGTAAATGGTAGGAATCAAAAGACCAAACAAAGGGTTATCTAAGTTGAAAATATCATCCAAATTTCGAGAAGTATTATTGAAGGCTTTTATGACATCTTGTGAATGTGGGTTCAAACTCAACATGAAATCTCTCTCATAGCAGTACAAAAACAGTAGAAAAACAAATCGGCGACCAGTATCTGAAGATTCTACTATTTTACATACAATTAATCTTGTAAAAGCCTGGCGGATATCGGTAATGTTCAGTCCTAATGATGGTTGTGTGTTTAGATACAATAACACGATGCATCTATAACAGGAGAACAATACCACGAACCAATATATGTCTAGGGAAAAGCTTTTCCTTGTTGATTCACATTTAATTCTGCTACCGTCAGATGTTTGGACTAGCACATTGCTGAGACCAATATTTATAATATAAACTTTAGATTCTTAAGCCTAAACTATATTTGACAACATGATGGATGTAATACATAAAGTAAAATGCTCTATTTATCACAATGTTTTCAACAGGTAATTTTTGCAGAGGCGTAGAAAGGCGTATTTATGGAGGAAAGGGTTAAACCTTTGAGAAACAATTGACCGATTGTCAAGCAGCTTAGATACTGAGGAGACTCTGCGTCTCATTGCGATCCAAACTGTTTTTAAATTCAAGTCAGGTTACGGATGGTGGGGTAAGGGATTAACCCTTTACTCCATGGATATAAATATGGAAAATAATGACATCATGAATATTAATTAGATTATTTCTTATAATGGCACATGGACACAAGGTTTTGACCATGGCAGAAACTGTAGAATGATATCTAAATTATTGCGTAAGCAAACGGAGCAGACCATAATCAGACGGCTCCAATAGGAGCCGTCTGATATCGGTCTACTCTGTTTGCAAAGGTGTAGAAAGGCGTATTTATGGAGGAAAGGGTTAATAATAATAATAATAATAATAATAATAATGATAATAAGAATGATAAGAATGATAATATTAGTAGTAATAATAACGATACTAATAATGATAATAATAATGATAATAATAATGATTACAATGACTATAATAATTACAATAATAATAATAATAATACATGTAACAAGAACAATAATGATAATAATAATAATAGCGAGTACGGAGTCGTGTGATAGTGGTGACCAGGCCAGGGTTGCTATGTACCTATGTAATGAATCAAGACTATTAAGATACGTTATTAAGCGATTTTAGAAAATTATTCAAATAGTCAATATCACTGTATTGTATTCTTTATCATGCTTGCTATAAGCATACTATGTATGCTTTATGCAATAAAGAAACTGAATTAAATTAAATTGCCAGCCTCAATGACATAGCAACATGAATATATTCAACATCTGGTTTGGATTCACCTGATTTAAAATGCGTACTGTTTACTTAATTAGAATGATATGGGCAACAAAAGAGTCTAAATATTGATTTTCCTGTCGCAGAGGTATTACTCTGCAAAATCAGTGTATGACATTTAAACGTTAACAAGGGCTTAACTAGGCTTTACATTAATTAAAAGATTGTATTTTAGTCCCGAAGCACCTAACAAAAAAGCTTATAAAGCAATGCTGTCAAATAAACCTACAATTTATGGCTGTGGGTAGGATATTGCTCTCTCCTACATAACATTGTTTTGCCTGCACGAGGCTGATGGTGACATCGCTTCATACGTAAAATAAAGGCTGCGAAAATGTTTCCCGTAACATGTTTCCGAACAGTTGTGCTTAACAGTAAACTCTGCCTTAAGCGACTATTCATTTATTGAACATAAGAGTCTTAAAAAGCAGGTGGTTGCTTAATACAGGGCAAACGTTATGCAGAAAGTTCCTACAGGAGCTTTCTGCATTCCCTTTGAACTGCATTAAGCTACCACCTGTCTTACATACTTATAATTAGACCTCATTTTGATGACCACTTAAGACAGTTTTACTGTAGTGTGTACAAGATTGGATAATTATTAGTAAACAACATACATGTACATGTAGCTGTATATAAGATGCATATTTTTTTCAAAAATTATCTTGTTGTCGTACAGACGATTGTAATGAGCATTAACAAGGTAGAGTTTGGCTGAGTATCAAACGATTTTGAAAGATCAATGAAACCCAGAGGTCCAGATAAGATGCGTAAATTTAAATATTTTCGAGAATAACTTTCTTATTTTTCCCCACCAAACCATATACTATGACCACTCTTTAGAATCGTCTCGAAGAGACGATTCAAAAGAGTGGTTACAGTATAGGTTTTGGTGGAGAAATGATGATTTTAGTATTTGAGTAGGCATCTTTATCTATATCTCTGAAACGTTCTCTATAGCCATGCAACAGTGGAAACTAGAATTGTACCTTCTTTAACTCTGTGGACGCCATTTTGTCAACCTCTACAGATTTATTTGTCGTGTTGATTTTCCCATTGTTTTTCCCATTATTTTTATTAGAATGTCAACCATAGAGGTATTATGGACCTTGATGAAATACCGAGTTGCTCAATATCTCATCTAGATCATTTTTGACTCGGTAATCATTATTTTGCCATCGCTTTAAACCCATTCCCTCAAAGCTTATTTTTAAAACCAACCTCTTTGAATAAATCTACTGAAAGGGCACATTTACTACAAAAAAATTGTGTAGTTTTGAAACATTTGTGATAAATAGAGCATTTGCTCCTATGGAGCAAATTCTCTATTTATCACAATGGTTTTAAGTTGACTTTTACAGAGGCGTCAGAATGCGTCAATATGAGGGAATGGGTTAAGCGTTCAAAGAATTAACTGGCTCCAAGGATTATCAATCCTTCCGCTTTATATGTCATTGGAACAGAAAAGCTGTTTTTATGGAAACAAGATGTAAAATATGTTGCTTTTCACAAATTTAAATTGAAACAAGACTTTACAAAATTTCCCTTGGGTGTCTTTCTGTGTATAGATTCAAAAGTATAACCATAGCAACTGAATAAGAAGAAATTCTTTCAACTGTTTGCGCGCTATCGACGAATTCGTGATGCCCTCTACAACAGTTTGGATCCTGATAAGATATCGAATAATCTGCGTGTGTAAGTATAATTGTACTTAGGAATCGTTCTTGTAAACATAGATCTTATTTGAATTCATGTCATCTAGTTTTACATGTAGTGAGCCGATATAACTTGCCAGAAGTGCCAGAGCCTAGAGCTACATGTTCTTGCTCGCCATAGGTCTTAACCCGTTACTCTATAAATACGCATTGCCATGCCTTTGTAAACAGAGTAGACACATATTGGTGCAGGGCCTGTTCAGTTTGTTTATGGAATGATATAGATCTGGTTTTTACGAAAGCCCGGTGGTGACATTCTAAGTTCCTACTTCATAGTTCCAAGTTCCATGTTTTGACTTCCATGTTCCGACTTCCTAGTTCTAAGTTCCATGCTCCGACTTGGAACATGGAAGTCGGAACTTAGAACTTGGAAGTCGGAACTATGAACACGGAAGTCGGAACTTGGAAGTCGGAACATGGAACTTGGAAAATGGAAGTCGGAACTTGGAAGTCGGAACTTGGAAGTCGGAAGTAAGAAGTTTGAACTTCGAAACCGGGCGTAAACAATATACAATAACAATATAGCAAAGTATCTTGGAAGTAAGAAGTAAAAACGTAGAAGACGGAAGTGTGTTAATGTGTCATTTTGAAAATTAATCTAATTAATATTCATGCTGTCATAATTTCTTTCATGAATATTCATGGAGTAAAGGGTTAACGTTAAAAGCGTTACAGTTGTTTAGAGTATAGATCGATAGTATGTTAGTTGTAACTTTATTCTTCACTTTTATGTATTTATGTTTCTAGTACGCATTAATATAGTGAATAAGGTATAAACGATCAAGTTCTACAATATATGACGTACGCATGTGAAAGTATTTGTCTTATCCTTCAATTGTATGCATTTATGACACTTTGCATATAGCAGTCGTGTGTTTAATTGTCCAATGTACATGTACGTAATTCGTGTTGTGTACCCTTCCTTATTCGTTGATGATATGTAGATTTCTAGTAGAGAAGAATTTAGATACTTTTAGGTAAGTGACCGCTTAATTCAGAGTAAAGGTAATGCAGAAAGCTCCTAGAGGAGCTTTCTGCATAACCTTCACCCTGCATTAAGCTGCCACTTGTCTCCAAGAAAGATATTTATACCAAACTGAACGTCGGGCTTAGATTGGGTTTACTGGTAATACGTATACATTTTGCCTTTTCCTAGCATTGTACTTATTCTTTTCCCCCATTTGGTAACATCCGTTGAGGAAAGAAGGAGTATATATAACATATGAATGGTCTTGTTAGAAATTGCTAAATTGTAGTTAGAATAACGCCAAAGACACATACTGCATTAACACTTTCCCTCATATAAACTTGTTTTCACGCATTTGCAAACAGAGTAGACCCAGATCAGACGGCTCCTATAGGAGCCGTCTGATCTGGGTCTACCCTGTTTGCTAGTGGAATTTGAAAGATGCGTTTCTTTACTTTCTAAAATGTGTACAATGCTCCACTTTCTATATTTCATTATAGCTATTGTGTCCATGAATATTCAGTAGGTATTGAAATTTGGAATAAACGTAGAGCAGGGAAGGGGTTATTGTTTCTGTTTTCAACTCATCCCATCCCGATCATTATCGGACTGTAAACACTCGGCTTGCCACTCGGACAATAGTTTCTCAAAAACTTGATCGAGTTGGAAGTATTCGTTATTGAACATATCCAAAGTTGAGCAGACATTATGTAGGTACAGTGGGGGTAAGGGTTAACCCATTACGTCATAGGCTATTTTAGATACAACATCTTTGAATAAATCTACCGAAAAGGAGCATTAACTAAAGAAATGGAAATTTTAGAATTTTGTAGTTTGAAACCATTGTGATAAATAGAGCATTTGCTCCTATAGGAGCAAATGCTCTATTTATCACAATGATTTCACAAAGTGACTTTTACAGAGTCGTCAAAAGTCGTCAATATGAGGAAATGGGTAAACATTGAAACATGAAACTTAGTCAGACACCCTCCATCAAGCAGTTCTATGACTGCGTGGATCGTATTATAACGCATCGTGCTGTTGGTCTGTCAGATACAAGAAGCCTCCAGACAAAATTGGATCATACCAGGACAATGTCTGTCACATACTTGAAGTGCTGGAGATTAGATGCCAAGTCATCCTTGTTATGAAACGTCGCAAACAAGACAATCTATCAAATAGACAAACGTACAATGACATATTCAGAAAGGCCTTCCTTATTTATGAGAATCTGGGTCAAATTCAGATTTTCCCAAGGTGATATAATCTTCCTTCATACTTATCTAATTTATATTTCCAAGCGATGTAGAATTATATAAAGACCGTAGCTGAACTTTGTATCTGATAGAGAATCTTTACAAACAGAGGAGACCCATATCAGACGGTCAAACAGAGCCGTCTAATCAGGGTCTGTCCCGTTTGCCTATGGACTTATATGCAGTTGAACTTCGATAGGACCATACATATTACTTCGAGATAACAGATGTTCGAGTTATCCAATTTCTTATCTGTGCAATTTTTCAACTTCACAGCATAATGCAGGTCTGAAGTAATGCTGAAAGCTCCTGTAGGATATTTCTTTACCATTACTTACGACCTACATTAGATAAGTTGCCAGGTGTTTCTATATATGCGTAGTGATACATTGTAAAAACAATTCTGCATTGTAAATTTTGGAAGGACCGAACTTTTACTTCATTTCACCTAATACATAGTATTGGTGTATTTATATCTAATATGAATATTCATGAGGTAAAGGGTTGATCGATATTTAACCTTTAGCCTGCTGAGTAAATTATTTTTACATAATTTTTCACCTACAAAATTTCCAAACTTCAACATTCAATCAGTTTGTCTGCCAATTTGCAATCAATTTGGATCCAAACTGTTTGCATAGGTATTCACTCATCTGCCCATATCAGGCTAAAGGTTAAAGGGTGGGGATGGAATAAGTGTGAGGTTGCGCGCCCTTAAACCGGTTTAACCCCCAGTGACATGTGTCACTGACCGTTCCAAGACGGTACTTCCATCTTCCCCCTATTGTTTGTTTGTTATATCCATGCGTCTCTTTGTGTCATTTATATACATGTACATTTGCTGTTTGTCGTTGTGATGCTGTTTGGGCGGTTGTGTGTGTTGTATGCGGTGTTTCCTGCATGACTCATACATGTACTTGAACGATGCAATGGTCCAAAGCATTGCAACCATTAGCTCTCTTGTGTACACATATGGAGAAATATCAATCGACCAACCTGAACACTGACCTTCAGCATTCTACTGGCGAAAGTGTGATTGCCTTATCAAGGAGTTTGGATCCAGATGAGATGCCGAGTAACTCGGCGTCTCATCAGGATCCAAACTGTTTGTTTGGAAGAAAAGTATGAATATTTACAATTGAAGCAGATGACTATATTTGCAAACGATAATTACTAAGAGTACAGAAGGTTGAATATCACCCTTACATTACAGAGTGTTATCTATTGCTTCATATCCTAATTACCATAAGTATTGTGATACCCAAACTATCCCTTGTCCATTGGTTTATACTGCTGAATTATTCACACGTAGTTTTTCAAAAACTGCAATGCTTTACTCCATGAGTATTCAAGTAAGAAATAATGGCACCATGAATATTAATTAGTTAATTGTTATACTAGCACACGGCAAAATAAGAATCTGTGGTCAAGGCAGAAATTGTAGAATACCATAAGGAAACAGAGCAGGCCCCGATCAGACGGCTCCTACAGGATCCGTTTAATCTGGGTCTACTCTGTTTACAAAGGTGTAGAAATGCGTATTTATGGAGTAAATAGTTAAATTAGACTGATATAGTAGTAATAGTGTAGACCCTGACCACTCTGCACCTTCAGGGGCAGTTTGCTCTAGGTCTGCACTATTTGCCTAGATAGGATATTGTAACGGTTATGTAGATGTCTTCGTAAGGCACATTTGATTCTTGCGAAATGAAATGATACAATATATGACGTGTAATATGGCGTGACATGTCACGCTATCATAAATCGTGCCCATGGTGATAATACGAAATTAAACAATACATGACGCTGATTTGGACACACTATCTCTTCCACATCATTGGTAATTTTGTGATATCATATACAAACACTGATTCTAAAGATGAAAAAAAAATTCAATCTTATCACGGTCCAATATTGATTTCAACCATACTTAATTCAATAAAGAAAAGGATTGGGTTCAAACATATTGGCATGTTGATTGTGTGCAAGTAAATTAATGGAAGTAATATGTCTGTGGGATTAACCCTTTCGCTGCCAAACTCTGTCGTCTGCTAACTTTGTCGTCTGCTACAAATTTTCATTATTTTGATTTTCTTCATTTTTGTTTCAAAAAACATAGTCACAGTAACAAACAGTTTGGATCCTGATGAGACGCCGAGTTACTCGGCGTCTCATCTGGATCCAAACTGTTTGCATAGGTAATCATAGATCCTGCATTGGCAGCGAAAGGGTTAATGATTCAGACAATACGTTTAACAGACAGTATAATTTTAACAGTAACTGCGTGAATATATTACTACGGATGTAAATGGCTCGATAAGAAAAAACTTTGGTCAGGAGCAGACAGGACTTGGTCCTTGTATAGTTTTTTTTATAAAATATTTGATCTCTTGGATTATTGAGACTCCAGTACATGAACACAGACAACGATGACCATAGGGAAATGTAAAACTTTACAGGCAAACCGTGCAGAGCATGATCAGACATCTCTTGCAAGGGCCGCTGATCTGGGTCTACTCTGTTTACAAAGGCGTTTAACCCTTTACATGTTCGATATTCATGAAAAAAGTAATTTCATCATGAATATTTTATCCGCTGATTTTTATAACATAAACCTTTCAAGAAATTAGTTTGCTTTGACAAAAAGTGTAGCATGTCAGAAGCAAACAGAGAGCAGACCCTGATCAGAGGGCTCCTATAGGAGTCTGATCTGGGTCTACTATGTTTGCTAATTTGTGAAGAGGCGTTTCTATGAAGGAAATGGTTAAGGACCTATCCATACCCAGAGGTCTAGATAAGATGCGTAAATTTAAAAAATAACTCATTTATTTCTCCGCCAAACTCTATACTCGAAGAGACGATTCCCAGTATAGGGTTTGTTTTTATATCAAACACATCTTCAGCGTTTATTCTACTGAATTTCTTGCCATATACCTCTTTCCAACATTTAAATAAATGCTTTATGTAGGTTTTAGATTTGGTTTGGTTTTTATCGTCGTTTTAACAGTTTTAGACATTTTTAAAATGCGTTGTAAGAAGAGAATATCACTTTAAATGACATTTCCCGACAAGCTTTGATCCAAAACAAATTCTAAATAAAATAAATTTCCACATATTCAGACTTTATCATTCTTGTGATATCGATAAATAGACAAAACAAAACTTTTATAAAATGGTCTATGAATACCCGTTAACCCTTTCCTTCATATAAACGTGTTTTCACACATTTGCAAACAGAGTAGATCCAGATCAGACGGCTCCTATATAAGCCGTCTGATCAGGGTCCGCTCTGTTTGCTGATGGAATTTGATAGATCTGTTTCTTTACTTTCTAAAATGGCTACAATGTTCCACTTTCCATATTTCATGATAACTATTTTGTCCATGAATATTCATTAGGTATTGAAATTTGGAATAAACATAGAACAGGGAAAGGGTTAGGCCTGAAACCTTTCCTCCATAAATACGCCTTTCTGCGCCTCTGTAAAAGTCACTTTTTGAAACCACCGTGATGAATAGAGCATTTGCTCCTTAGGAGCAAATGCTCTATTTTTCACAATGGTTTTCTAAAATTTTCCTTTTCTCTAGTTAGTTTTCCTTTTCGGTAGATTTATTCAAAGAGGTAGGATCTAAAATTAGCCCTTGAGGGAATGGGTTAAGCCTTTACCACATGGATATTCATGTAATAAACAAATGACGTTACATGTATGTATTAACGTAATGTTTACAATGGCATATGTATTAACGTAATGTTTACGATGGCATATGTATTAGCGTAATGTTTACAATGGCATATGTATTAGCGTAATGTTTACAATGGCATATGTATTAGCGTAATGTTTACAATGGCATATGTATTAACGTAATGTTTACAATGGCATATGTATTAGCGTAATGTTTACAATGGCATATGTATTAGTGTAATGTTTACAATGGCATATGAACACAGTACTGTTTACAATGGCATATGAACACAGTACTGTTTGGACATGGCAGAAACTGTAGAATCAGATTTGTATTATTTCATAAGCAAACAAAACTGACTGGGTCTACTCTGTTCTCAAAGGTCAGGACGGTTGTATCAGTTAAGTATTAATCCTTCGCTTGCTATTCACGTCAATATACCTACCTGTAAATAGTGAAGACCCAGATGAGACAGCTCCTGCAGGAGCTGTCTCATCAGGGTCTGCACTATTTACTAGTTGATTGTGCAACCAGTGCACTCCACATCAGTGATTGCACAGCGAAATAGTTGTACACAGTGAAGATATATGTAATTATACAACAGGGCATGGGTAAAGAAGGATAAATGTATTTCAAAATTCAGCAAGCGAAGGGTTAACTCTTAACCCATGTAAGGCTGTAAAACTGGGGTCGTTTAATACCGATAATATGGAAAGAAAACTCAACTGACAATTTTAGGGGGACACAGTGGGCCAGATACATGTAAGAGGCTTAGATTGAAAATAGGGTCATGTATAGCTCGTTTATTTCTCTACCAAACCCTATGAGGTGACCATTCTTTATAGTCATCTTGAAGAAACGACTCTAGAGGATGCTAAAAAGTGGTCACAACATTGGGGTTGGTGGAGAAATGACGGCTTAGGCATTTGAATACGCACCGTTTAGCTCACCAGATCACAACGCGCTCAGGGTGAGATTTATGTTCGTCGTCCGTCAGCGTGCGTCGTCTGTCGTCAGTTGTCAACAATTTAAACATGTAAAAATCTTCTCCTCTGAATATACAGGATTCTCAACTTTCATCTTTGGCACATAGCATCATCTGTAGGTCCTCTACAAAAGTTATATAAATTATGTCACTGGGGTCAAAATTGACCTCTTCCCAGGGGTGTTTTGTTTTATATAGAAACATATAGTGCAAATCGTCTCCTCTGAAACTGGAAGTTTCTCAGCTTTCATATTTGGCATATAGCATCAACTTAGGTCTTCTACAAAAGTTATAAAATTATGTCCCTACGGTTTAAATTGGTTCCACCTCAGGGGTGGCCAGTTTTCTATAGAAACATATAGTGAAAAGTCTGAAAAATCTTCTGCTTTGTAACTGAAAGGTTCTTAGCTTTCATGATTGGCACATAGCATCCTGTTCAGGTCCTCTATAAAAGCTATTATAGAAAGTATGCCCCTTGTGTCAAAATTGCCCCCACCCCAGGTGGCCAGTTTTCTATAGAAACACATAGTGAAAACTTTGAAAATCTTCGCCTCTGAAACTGGAAGGTTCTCTGCTTTCTTATTTGGCACAAAGCATCAACTTCTGGTCTTCTACAAATAAATTATTATTCCAAAAAATAGACAAATGATGCCCCATGAGTCAAAATTAACCATGCCCAGGGGTGCCTTGTTTTATATAGAAACATTGTGTGAAATTTTTGAAAATATTTTCCTCTGAAACTGGAAGATTCTCAGCTTTCATATTTGGAGTATAGCATCATCTTGAAGTCCTCTACAAAAGTTATATGCATTATGTCCCTGTGATCAAATGAGGCACCGTCCAAATGGTGGCCAGTTTTCCATAGAAACATATGGTGAAATCTTCACTCCTCTGATTGTCTGGTGAGCGATATCAGGGCCATCATGACCATATTGTTTCTATTATTATAACGACAGACAGTTTATAAATGTTAAATTGTGAAATGTTATAAAGTAAAACCCCGATAATTCGAACGCTAAAACAGGAATTATTATTGGTCTTTAATCCATTCCCTCATATTGAAGCCTTTTTACGCCTATGTAAAAGTCGTTGTTTTTAAAAAATTGTGATAAATAGAGCATTTGCTCCTATGGAGCAAATGCTCTATTTATCACAATGGTTTCAGAACTACGCAATTCTATTTTTTCCTTTTCTCTATTTAATACTCCTTTTTGGTAGATTTATCTAAAGAGGTTGGATCTAAAATAGCTTATGAGGTAATGGGTTAAGATAGGATGCAGTGTAATGCAGGTTTAAAATCATGAAGAAATATCTTCTTCAGGAGCTTTCTACATGACTTTCACTCTGAATTAAGCAGTCACGTGCTTAACAATACTTCAATTCTTCATTATTAACATTTCTATGTATCGAGTCTTTACAGCAGTTTGGCACTCAACTTAAGGGACTACATTTGTTCTTATTTTTGTAAGAGAAAATACTTTACCCTTTCGGTGCCATATTTCTAAGTGTCGTCTGCAATCCACGTTTGTTAAATCATTCAGTAAAATAAGGAAATCAGATAAATAAATGTAAATTTCAAAGGAATAAAGTACATATATAGAAATAGAGATTGAGACAAATAGTGAAGTCCCTGATCAGACGCCGCCTTTTCAAGGCGGCGTCTGATCTGGGACTGCACTATTTGTCGTGGTGCATTTATGCGACTGTGGATGTGAAAGGGTTAGAAAGTGAGCAATGTATAACAGTCACGACCCTCTTGTTGACTTTGCATAACAAAATGATGATAAATGGTACATGAATGAACAATAAATTTAGAAAATAGCATGCTTAGTTTGCTCTGTATGTGTCAATTTATGAATCTTTAAGAGACACATAAAGAGTCTTTATGTTATAATTGATATTCTTTATTGTTTGTTTTCAAGGGATTGTTTATTTCTTAACTCTGCATGCTAGCGGCGAAACTGTGATTACCTATGAAAACAGTTTGGATCCAGATGAGACGCCGCATTATCCAAACTGTTTGTCAATTTGGCCATATTTTTGCAAAGAAACGAGAGAAATTTTATTTTTAGAATTGAAGCAGACGACAATTGTTGCAAACGAATATTACTTAGCGTGCAAAGAGTTAAAAAAAGAGAAATGACACTATGTTCTCTATTTTTCTTTATCACAATCGTGATAGTAATAGGTAGGCAACAGTAATGATAAAGATGAGAACAGAAGTAATTGTACTAAAAATAGTAAAAAAAACTTAGGGTGTCATTATTCTATAAATGTTATAACAATTACCCTAATTACCTTAATCCATTACCACATGGACTATTTTAGGCTCAACCTCTGAATAAATCTACCGGAAAGGAACATTTACTGGCAGAAAGGTAAAACTTAGAATTGTGTAGGTTCTAAACCCTTGTAATGAATAGAGCATTTGTTCCTATGGAGCAAATGCTCTATTTATCACAATGGTTTCAAAAAGTGACTTTTACAGAAGCGCTAAAAGACGTCAATATGAGGGAATGGGTTAAGTATTCGGAAACAGTCGTCCCTTTCCATGGGCTAATAAATCTTGATAAGTCAATTTAGCACCATTATAATAGTTTTAACTGAAACTGGCATAGTAGCGAATAATGAAGACCCGAGCTAATTCAGGAGCAGTTTGATCTGGGTCTGCTCTATTTGTCTAAGTGTGTTTGTTCGAATCCGCTAGTTTCGAATAGCTAGCTGATTTCCAATGAGGTCCTTGGTTGTATTTCTTGAACATGCATAAACAATTCTCAACTGAATGTTAATTAAAAGTTGGCAAATGAGACAAAATTCTCATTAACTTTCCAGTCTAAAATTATCCATGAAGTGTAACTCGAGAATCATGCTATCAAACCGACTATTTGTAGATATGTTATTTTAAGAATGATTGATCTAAGTCTACATTGTATGTTTTTATGTCCCCCACCTCTTAAAGGGGTGAGGTAGATTCTCCTTTGTCCATACGTCCGTACATACATGTACTTCCATCCGTATATACATACACGCGTGCATCCCAAATTGTTGTGTCGTATTAACCCTTTCACCGCCGCAGTCGCATAAATGCACCACGACAAATAGTGCAGTCCCAGATCAGACGCCGCCTTGAAAAGGCGGCGTCTGATCAGGGACTTCACTATTTGTCTCAATCTCTATTTCTATGTCTGTGCTTTATTCCTTTGAAATTTGCATTTATTAATCTCATTTCCTTATTTTACTGAATGATTTAACAAATTTCGATTGCAGACGACAATTAGGTTTGTGTCTAAAATGACTAAAATTTTGCGCTTGACATGAGACTTCATGAATATATTATTTATGGTGTGAACTTGTGTATTTTCACCCAACAGCAATCAACTTTGATGGAGTCATGGACCTTGCTTTCCTGAAAATAGTTGTTTTTTTAAGTTTATGTCGCATGCAACTAAAGAAATTATTAGTGCTAGAATTGTCAACCCTTAATAATCAACACGAAGATGTGTTAACCTGGACCTTCATATCCAATTGCAATAAACATTTACAGCATTATTGGCCTTGGGCCTTTTTATCAATAACCGTAAATATTGACAGACTTATGGGGCTTAATGCTGCGACAATAGGCGATTTTAACACTTCCCTCATATTGACGCCTTTTGACGCCTCTGTAAAAGTAACTTTCTGAAACCATTGTGATAAATATAGCATTTGCTCCACAGGAGCAAATGCTCTATTTATCACAATGGTTTCAAAACTACACAATTCTGAAAGTTTCCTTTTCTCTAGTACATGTAAATGCTCCTTTTCGGTAGATTTATTCAAAGAGGCAGGACCTAAAAATAGCCCATGAGGGAATGGGTTAAGTATGTATCGCATGATACTCTGACACTGTTAGTACTAGAATGGTGAAACCTTAGGAATGAATTAATCAACATGTAGACCAGGGTCCAAGGTTATAAAACTTCTGAGTCTGAGACCATTCTCAAGTATTTGATTGGTCAGATTATGAACAACCTCAGAATCTGACCATGATTATGAACAACCTCAGAATCTGACCATGATTATGAACAACCTCAGAATCTGACCATGATTATGAACAACCTCAGAATCTGACCATTCAGATGGTAGAGAATGATCGCTGACTCAAGTTTTATAGCACCGGGCCTGTTCGCCTTGATAATTTTATCTGAACACGGTGACAATTCTTTGAGTTATGGGCACTGAATATTTAAACTTTGCGAGTTTAAGTTCGTGTCGTATGTAACTCTGAAACTAGTGTAGCTAGAATGATAAATATTTAACAAATACAGTTGAACTTCGATATCTCGAACTCGGATAACTCGAACTTCGGGATAACTCGGACAAAAAGTTCAGTCCTTCCAAAACTTACAATACACAATTGCTCTGAACTGTATCGCTACATATATCAAGGAACACCTGTGACAGCTTAATACAGGTTTAAAGTAATGCTGAAAGCTCCTACAGGAGCTTTCAGCATTACTTTAGACCTGTATTAAGCTGTGGCCTTGAAAAGTTGTTCAGATTAAATATCAGGTGACTCAAACTTCTCTTATCCCGAACTTATTTGTACGGTCCCTTGAAGTTCGAGTTATCGAAGTTCAACTGTATTTCAATCAGCATGAATACCTATGCACCTGTGTATTTTCATCCAGACATACTGAACATTGATGGAGTTATGGGTCTAAATTTGTAAGAACTGTCAATTTTAACCCTTTCGCTGCCAAACTCTGTCGTCTGCTAACATTGTCGTCTGCTACAATTTTTCATTCTTTTCATTTTCTTCATTTTTGTTTCAAAAACATAGTAACAGTAACAAACAGTTTGGATCCTGATGAGACGCCGAGTTACTTGGCGTCTCATCTGGATCCAAACTGTTTGCATAGGTAATCACACATCCGGCATTGGCAGCGAAAGGGTTAAATTTATGTCGTATATATAACACTGAAACTATTTGTGCTAGAATTATTAAACATCGGGAATATATTCATCATCATGTATACTTGTGCACCTGGGTATTTTCATCAAAACCCAATGAAGATTAATGGAATTATATACGTTAACGCTGTAGAAATTGGCGATTTTAAATTGGTGTCGCATGTAACTCGCTAGAATGAAATTGTACAGGAATTCTTGTAATAATGCCAGCACATCTTTAACACAGTACATCGTGTACATTAAATACAAATCTCAATAAACTCCATGTTTTTATTACATCTGGGATGTGACAACGTTGAATGTGGTGGCATCTGTGTCCTATGTACGCATTTCTGGTTCATATCAATGCATGTACAGTGTATTAGGTATATTACTTGATTGTAACTTGGCAACCAGAGAGTCAAACCATACAAAACCTGATGGTTTTTATCCATTACCCTGCTAGTCGCCACTTGACCTCATTTGCAAACAGTTTTGCTCCATTTGAAACGTCGAGCAGAGGTCCAGATATGATGCGTACATTTAAACATTTTCAAGAATAGTGTCTTTATTTCTCCACCAAACCCTATACTGTGACTACTCTTTAGAATCGTCTCGAAGAGACGATTCTAAAGAGTAGTCACAGTATAGGGTTTGGTGGAGAAATGACGATTTAAGTATTTGGGTGCGTTCCTTTGTCTATAGCTCTGGTCGAGTATTTCGGAGTCTCGTCAATATTCACACTGTTTGACAATCAGTAAATAGTTCCTCAAACGCTTCATGGAATTGGTAATTATTCAAAATTGCACCAGTTCCAAATATGAGCAAACGTTTTTGTCACAGTGGGGAAAGTGGCGTTATTTTGTCACAGTGGGGTAAGTGACGTTATTTTGTCACAGTGGGGTAAGTGACGTTATTTTGTCACAGTGGGGTAAGTGACGTTATTTTTTCACAGTGGGGAAAGTGACGTTATTTTGTCACAGTGGGGTAAGTGACGTTATTTTGTCACAGTGGGGTAAGTGACGTTATTTTTTCACAGCGGGGTAAGTGACGTTATTTTGTCACAGTGGGGTAAGTGACGTTATTTTGTCACCGTGGGGTTAGTAACGTTATTTATCCTGTCACGTGCCTATTTTCCTGACAGATAACAAGGTGACTGATAAACTTTTTGTTATTATGTCAGTAGGTCACATGACCGATGTTAATATGTCAGTTGGTCACATGACCTGTAGCCGAAACTACTTTTTTTTTAAAAAAAGTTTTTTACCGAGACGCTTATTTCGTGAATACACAAATTTACGTCTACCTAGTAGATCTAGATCTATATCTACTGAATAAAAAAAGTTTAACAAAGCGAATTGATTTCAATCGATACCCGTTAAACTAAATAATTCTTTCACTTCATTCTCTCAAACTTATATTCTTAGACCTAGTAGATCTAGTTGTCTGTCGCGAAGTTAGATCTACCGTGTTTAGATAAATCCACATCAAGAATCATAAATCGTCTAGATCCTGTATTCTATAGTCAGTTCTATTTTAATTCTATCGGCGTCTATCTCAACCGAGTCTAGAATTGAAATGTTATTAAGCTAACCTTGACTTCTCTATTCTAGACGAGGTTTAGATCAGCTTGTCTCAAACATCAAGTGACAGGTTCTTTTTCTCACATAACCAACGGGGCAACGGTTTTGTTTTGAGCATTTTTTCAGTGGAATTCCAGTGACGTAATAACGCCTTTATAGTGACGTCATCAACAGTCTAGAGCCAGTAGAGTCGGG
This sequence comes from Azorinus chamasolen, assembly GCA_963576725.1. Classification (NCBI taxonomy): domain Eukaryota; kingdom Metazoa; phylum Mollusca; class Bivalvia; order Cardiida; family Solecurtidae; genus Azorinus; species Azorinus chamasolen. The sequence continues at coordinate 62,616,596 of OY755239.1, read as the reverse complement.
TATACTTTGCGGTGCATTTTGTGGTACATTACGGTACAAAATAAAATAATTTTATATTTTGCTGTCGTGACAAGGATAAATAGAATATTTGGTTCCTAGCTTTGAATGAGAAATGTTATCTGGCTCGGCTTCTGAATATATCAGGTTCGCCTTCGGCTCACCTGATATATTCATCCGCCTTGCCAGATAACATTTCTCATTCAAAGCTAGGAACCAAATATTCTCTATTTTGTCACAATGTGCTAAGTGACGTTATTTTGTCACAATGGGGTAAGTGACGTTATTTTTTCACAGTGGGGTAAGTGACGTTATTTTGTCACAGTGTGGTAAGTGACGCTATTTTGTCACAGTGGGGTAAATGGCGCTATTTTGTCACAGTGGGGTAAGCGTTAACATTCTCACGTTGACCCTAATAACGATATGCAGACAATTATTGTGCATATTATGTAGCACTTTAATTTCCTTTCAACTTCAGCTATCAGCAAATATTTGATTTGCTTCATATGAGATAATAATAATGTAATAATAATGATGATAATAATAGTAATGCATGTAATTATTATAATAACAGCGATAATAATTATAAAAATGGTTTATGTTCAGATCCCCTTTGATATGAATATACCTTAACAATTTCCATTGCTGAAATTCCTCTAGGAGCCGTCTCATCTGGGTCTAAACTCTTTGCACAATGATTCGTTCCCGTACTGAAAGGGTTATGGATTTGTATTGCATGTACATTATTAATCAGTTCAATTATTACGTATCAATGTTTGGAACAATTTATTAACTTTTTCACCGCCGCAGTCGCATAAATGCACCACGACAAATAGTGCAGTCCCAGATCAGACGCCGCCTTTTTAAGGCGGCGTCTGATCAGGGACTTCACTATTTGTCTCATTCGCTAGTTCTATGTCTGTGCTTTATTCCTTTGAAATGTACATTTATTTATCCAATTTCCTTATTGTATCGAATAATTTAACAAAATTGGATTGCAAACGACAATTAGAAATATGGCGCTGAAAGGGTTAACAAAATTTGTTATCAGTCAAAATTGATTATAACTGAACTGGTTACTTTATCGGCCATCCCATTATACAATGATTATTACATTATCGTGTCCTCAAAGTACGGGGAGGCATTGTCCTATGTCATTTAAATTTATCATTCCTTTTGTCATAAAAATAAATTCTAGATACTACATTGATTTAACCCTTTCCTTCATATAAACGCATTTTCACGCATTTGCAACCAGAGTAGACCCAGGCCAGACGGCTCCTATAGGAGCCGTCTGATCAGGGTCTTCTCTGGTTGCTGGTATGATTCCACAGCTTCTGCTATAGCCAAACAATCATGTGTTCTTGTGGCAATTTAAAAACTAATTTAATAAATACCTCTGATATATAATTATTTCTTTCATAAATATTCATGGAGTAAAGAGTTAACCCTTCTCTTGCTGAATTTTAAAATACATTTCTCCTTCTTTACCCATGCCCTGTTGTATAATTACATATATCTTCACTGTGTACACGTATTTCGCTGTGCAATCACTGCTATGGAGTGCACTGGTTGCACAATCAGTTTGTAAATAGTGCAGACCCTGATGTGACAGCTCCTGCAGGAGCTGTCTCATCTGGGTCTTCACTATTTACAGGTAGGTATATTGACGTGAATAGCAAGCGAAGAGTTAAGACCCCACTAAATGGATTGAGTGCAGTCAATACAATAGCCTCGTGCTGGAGACAAAATAAAATAACCAGAAAATATTGATGAAGCTACATGCAGTGCAAACAGCTCATGGAGTTTCATGAATTTGTTTATCGAAACTCGATTCTGGGATGAATGCCGTTTGGACTTCAATTATGGTGCACCGGCTGCGACCACTAATTACCCTTTCAGCCTTCTATGTAAATTAATGTTACACAATGTTTCAGACATTTTCAAAAGTCAAGCTGCAATCCAAGGTGCCCGACGCATACTTGGACTCATCCATAGAACCCCCCCCCCCCCCCCCAAAAAAATAAAATAAAAAATGTGATCGAAGTATGTTCAACTGGCCTAAAACTATCTATTTGAACCTTAAACCACTCCGAAAAACGAGAAAAACACGACCCGGAAAAAATTTCCTATCGGGTCTATATATGTATTGAAAGGTACCTAACTACGACAGATCAGCGGCGGAAAATACAACAGTCATGTTTTTCAAAGTCTTACAGCAAAGCTAATTCAACACCGATTTCAATCAGTTTGGTCTTGATCCGTTCCAAATTCCATATGCTAAGCGGCACAATTAGTGCTTTCCTTAAATATTGCTCCGTCTTGTCGCTGCAAGACCGCGAATTTGAAAAAACGCTAGAGCGAAACGATGTGACTCCCGCCAGGATGCATAGACGTATATAGGGGGATCTGTATTCGTTAATCTTTTCAACAAAAACGCGAATTATGGTTAAACACTATCTAAAAACATTAAACTCGCCGCAATTAAAACGGTGCTTACTATTTCCAGTCAGCTACGAGGCGCCAGTTTTCTTTCTCTAACTTTCCTTTTGAACGGATGCGACCATTTTGCTGTGACCCGGCTCATAAACTATTCGATATGCAAATTGACTACTACTTCCGGGCCACAGCGATTTGGCCACCTCCGTTCAAAACGAAAGTAGGAGAATGAAAACTGGCGTCTCATAGCAGACTACAAATAGCCAGCACCGTTTTAACTGTGGTAAGTTGAAGGTTTTTCGAATGTGTTTCAGCATAATTCGCGCTTTTGCTGAAAAGTTTAACGAATACAGATCCCCCTATATACTTCTATGCATCCTGGCGGGAGTCACATCGTTTCGTGCTAGCGTATTTTCAAATTCGCGGTCTTGCAGCGACAAGACGGGGCAATATTTAAGGAAAGCACTAACTGTGCCGCTTAGCATATGGAAGTTGGAACGGATCAAGACCAAAATGATTAAAATCGGTGTTGAATTGACTTTGCTGTCAGACTTTGAAAAACATGACTGTTGTATTTTCCGCCGCTGATATGTCGTAGTTAGATACCTTTCAATACATATATAGACCCGATAGGAATTTATTTTCCGGGTCGTGTTTTTCTTGTTTTTCGGAGTGGTTTAAGGTTCAAATAGATAGTTTAAGGCTAGTTTAACATACTTCGATCACAATTGTTTTTTTATTTGTTATTATTTATTTTATTTATTTTTTTTTGGGGGGGGGGGGGGTCCATGGGTGAGTCCAAGCATGCGTCGAGCACCTTTGGCTGCAATCAGTTTGATTATTAAAATGCTATCCGAATGCCAAACAGTTTAGATCCTGATGAGACGACGAGTTACTCGGCGTCTTATCTGGATCCAGACCATTTGCACAGGCAATCAATCATCCGCATGCAGCAAACTTAAGAACGTTACGTTGACTGTATTTCTTGCAGTCCATTTACTCCAAAGGTACTGGCTTGAAATTCAAAGGCTAAACCAGAGCTACAGATAACGGTGCGTACTCAAATACTAAAATCGTCATTTCTCCACCAAACCCTACGTTGTGACCACTCTTTAGAATCGTCTTTTCGAGACGAGTCTAAAGAGCGGTCACTACATAGGGTTTGGTGGAGAAATAAAGAAATTATATTTGAAAATATTTTTAATTACGCATCTTATCTGGAGCTCTGACGCCGCTTGCAATGTAAGAAAACGTGTAAGCATTTCTGAAGCTATCGTATTTGTTGTCTGCTTGTATTTGTCTGTTACAATTATCGAAGATAAATGTCTGCCATGTTGTAAGGATGTCCAACACGGAGTTACCCGACATATCGCATGAAACTGAACACTTTGCATATGGTATCGCGTGGGAAGAGTCGATCCACAGGGCTAATGAATGGGGCCAAATGGCATTGACTATTACTACTCTTACCTTGTCAGTCTCATTGCCTCGTCCAGAAAGTCATTTCTGTGAATGGTTTGGTTTGAGTTATCAATGTTTAAAAAATAACACTTCATTGCACAATCTGATATCGCGTGTTAAACAAGTGAATATTGTAAAACCTCTGTATAACAGCCACTAAATTACATCAAGTGTTTTGTATTAAAGGCAGGTGGCTGCTGCTTAAAGCAAGGTGAAAGTAAAACAGAACGCTCCTACAGGAGCGTTCTGTTTCACTTTCACCTTGCTTTAAGCAGCCACCTGCCATAAATACCAACTAATTAACACAATTTAGTGGCTGTTATATAGAGGTTTAACTATACATTAGTATGACACAGAGTATAGAATGGGATATTACGATATTCTTTAACCCTTTTCCTGTTGCATATTCATGTAAGAAATAATGACATCATGAATATGTATTAGCTGACAGTTTTATAATGACACATGTACCTAGGATATTTTGGTACCCAGAGAAACTGCAGAGTCAGTATCCATGCTTATAAAACTTTTAGTTGAGTCTGAGTTCGTTCTCAAGCTTCTGATTGGTCAGATTTGAGCCTTTGGCTCAAATCTGACCAATCAAATGCTTGAGAACTCAAATCTGACCAATCAAAAGCTTGAGAACAAACTCAGACTCAACTAAAACGTTTTATAAGCATGGACCCAAATTTATTTCATAAGCAAACAGAGCAGTTCCTATAGGAGCCGTCTGACCTGGGTCTACTCTGTTTGCACAGGCGTGAAAATGCGTTTATATGAAGGAAAGGGTTAAGCACACAGGCAGACCCTGATCAGACTGATCCTATAGGGACCGTCTGTTATTGGTACATCTCTGTTTACCAATGCATCTCTATCAGGCAACGGGTTATCGTCTAATTTAATTACATTTGCACACAATTTGTATCCATGTTTAAAACAGATTAAATTCAACTCATTGAATTTGTGATACTTTATGCAAACAAGTTGTCTCTTAACCCTTTGAATGCTGGACACGCATTTGCAAACAATGTAGACCTAGATCAGAGGGCTCCTAGAAGAGCCCTCTGATTAAGTTACTTTCATTTTCATTTAAAGCCCAATTGCTGATTCAAGCATTTCATGCTGATTCAACTGTGTAGTTAAACACGGATAGATCCACTTTTAAGATTCAGGAATGAAAATGATTAATGAGATGGAAAATTACGCTTGGTCTCGCCAGAATCACACAGTTTAATTCTGGGATTGTAATGCTAAAAAGAAAAAGTGCAAGAACTTGTTAAACATGAGAATTGAATCAGACAACAATTATAAACTAACCCTTACATCGCTAAATTTTCAAATTGACTATTCCGAAATTCAAACAGTTCAAGCTTATGGTGAATACAGAGCAGACCCTGGTGAGATGGCTCCTCTAGAAGCCCTCTCATCTGGATCTACACTGTTTGCGAAGGACATTATTGACTCGCGTCCCGTTCTTCGAGGATTAATGCTGTTTTCTAAAGTTTAACTAAAGCATTTGGAATTCGTCCAAAACATTTGATCAAAATTGTTTCAAACTTTCACAATTGGTCAACCTTGATGTACAAATACTCATACTAGAAGAATCGTTTAACAGAAGTATGGCCAGAGGGGTACAGATAAACGTTCGTACTCAAATACTAAACTCGTCATTTCTCCACCAAACCCTATGTTGTGACCATTCTATAGAAGCGCCTCTTCAAGACTCTTCAGATTCTAAAGAGTGGTCACAGCATAGGGTTTGGTGTAGAAATAAAGAAGTTATTCTTAATAAAATTTAATTTACGCATCTTATCTAGACCACTGTATGACCCACTGTGTTTTCAATAGTAGATGTATTTTGGGCTTTCTTAACTCTTTCCTTGTTCAATATTCATGTAAGAAATTGTGACATCATGAATAATTATAAGCTGGGGTTTTTTATAATGTAAACTTTTCAAGGGGATCTTTTTACTTTGACAAAAACTGTAGAATCGGACCTATATAATGTAAAAAACAAACAGAGCAGATCCTGATCAGACGGCTCCTATAAGGGCCGTCTGATCTGGGTCTACTCTGTTTGAAAATGCGTGAAAAGCGTTCATAATGAGGGAAAGGGTTAAAGCACCTGCATATTTTAACAGTATATATACAATAGAATCTCAATACCACGAGCTCGGATAACTCGAAAAAACCAAAACTTTTAGTACAGAATTATTTAAACGTCATCACTTCACCAATCTATAAAGACATGCGACAGCTTGATGTAGGTCGCAAAGAATTATGAAATCCCATACAGAGCTTGCATTATTACATTCAACCTACATTATACTGACACATCGAGAAAGTTTCCAAGTTAGAAATAGGCTCACTCAAACACCCGCTCTCTCGAAGTAATGTAATTTGTATGGCCCCTTAATCCATTCCCTCATATTGACGACTTTTTACGACTCTGTAAAAGTCACTTTGTGAAACCATTGTGATAAATAGAGCATTTGCTCCTATTGGAGCAAATGCACTATTTATCACAATGGTTTCAAACTACAAAATTCTAAAAATATTCCTTTTCTCTAGTTAATGTCTCCTTTTCGGTAGATTTATTCAAAGAGGTTGTATCTAAAAATAGCCTATGAGGTAATTGGTTAAAGTTCGAGATATCGATGTCCCACTGTATAGAACAGAATCACATGTGTTGAACTCCTACACCGTTGATGATATCAAACGTAAATAAAGAAATTTTGACTACAATATTATTTGACAGAATTCTGTTTCTTGTTTTCGGAGTTAGCTACGGAAGATGTTGTTCGTCCTCTTGAATACATATATGTCACAGTAGAAACTGCGATTCAGGACAATCGTCGACTCTCCTAGGACAGATTGCGATCACAATCTCTACTAGGACAGACTTTGATCCTAATACATCCTAAGGACAATCAACAATTTCTAATAGTACAGATTCCGATCACAGTCTGTTCTAGGACAAACTGTAATTCTATCATGAAAATTTACAATTCTACTGGAAGAATTTATTATTAGTTTTGGATATGACACTTTAATTATTCTAGGAAAATCAACAATTCTACTAGAAGAATTTATTATTAGTGTTATATATAATACTTTAACTCTACAAAGAAAATCTACAATTCTGCTGGAAGAATATATTATTTTAAGATCAGAAGTCTGTATTCAAAACATGACAAACAACACACAATTGTGAATGATTTAAAAAGAGGATCGGAGTCTGTCCTAGGAGAGATTGCGATCACAATCTGTCCTAGGAGAATCGGCGATTGTCCTGAATCGCAATTTCTTCTGTAACATATACATGTATACTCTGTCGATATTAAGAGTAGAACATCGCGTCCGGGTGTCTCTGTATCCTCTCCCCTCTATGCGGGTGTCCAAGTAGCCCATAGTGAGCAGAAACGGACGTTAATCAAGACAAACAAACAAACAAATAAATTGTATACATGTATATACATTGTAGAACAAAACAATTTTTGTCGAACTCCTCTTACACTATTATTCAGATTTCTTTCAAACTTTCAACGACGAATACCATTGATTTACAGATATGTGTAAAGGACTGAAGTTTAGCTGTGCTTATTTTATGTGACAGAATCATGGCCCTTAGGATTTTTTATGACCGAAGCAGGCTCCAAGTTTTGCAGAAAACAATAACCAGTATACAATGCCTTAACCCATTCCCTGATCAATATCCATATGCCATTATATAAATTAGTCTAATAAATATTCATATAGTAGTCAAGGCTAGGAGGACAGTCGCTTTGGAATGAGGGATTTCCGTCATGATGCCGCTATTTCTTACATGATTATTCATGGACTACAGGTTTAACATTTCTCTTGCTGAATTTTAAAATACGTTTCTCCTTTTTACCCATGTCCTGTTGTATAATTACATATATATTCACTGTGTACAAATATTTTGCTGTGCAACCACTGCTGTGGAGTGCACTGGTTGCACAATCAACTTGTAAATAGTGCAGACCCTGATGAGACAGCTCCTGTGGGAGCTGTCTCATCTGGGTCTTCACTATTTACATGTAGGTATATTGACGTGAATAGCAAGCGAAGGGTTAATAAGTTGCTTTTGGCATGATAAGGGTTATATTTGCATGTCTTATTGGAACAGATCATGTCAGTGATCATAATGTAAACAGACCAGTGGCCAACAAGTCTCCTCTGTAACAAGTTTGTTTGATCAGTGACGTGATGTGCCATATAACAACATGATCAGTGAAGACAGAAATATTGGAAACGTAGATATATATCGTTTTATAACACAAAGTGTGAACAGATACCATCTTACAACGCCGGTAATGTCAAATCACCAACAGTATTCCAGCAAAAAAAACCACCCTTTGATAGATTGGTTTTGATTTTTTTTATCTGACTTTCTTTAATGATTTTAACTGTGTGTACAAAGCTATGCAATTCATGACAATCTTTGCAGTATGGATCCAGATGAGATTCTCATCAGGTTTCAAACTGTTTGATAGGCGCGGATTTAGAGGGGGTGGAGCCGGCGTACGCCCCCCTAAAATTGCCAAAACATTTTAGTAATATTTTAGATCTATATACAGTAAAACCTCTTTATAACGACCACCACTAAATTGTGTTCATTAGTTGGTATTTAGAGAAGATGGCTGCTTAAAGCAAGGTGGAAGTAAAGCAGAACGCCCCACTTTTTAACAAAATAATTGATGTAATTTAGTGGTCGTTGTATCTACTAAAAATCAATAAAACAATGATTCAGTAGGAGTGTTTTATTCCCCTCGCCCAATTAAGCTCTTTTTCAACATGTATTACAAACACACTATTTATCTATCTCATCAAACATAAAAATCTACGCCCCCCCCCCCCCACCCATCTCAAAAAAAAATCTACGCTCCCCCCCCCCCCCCCCCATCTGAAATCCTGGATCCGCACCTGTTTGACACTGTATTTTTAACTTTTTTCTCTATGAATATGCATGTAAGAAATAATGGCATCATGAATATTAATTATATTAATTGTTATAATAGCACATTGACCATGGCAGAAACTGTAGAATCGTATCTATAAAATATCATAAGTAAACAGAGCAGACTCTGACTCGTACAGAAGCCGTCTGATCTGAGTCTGCTCTGTTTGCAAAGGTGTAGAAAGGTGTATTTATGGAGTAAAGGGTTAATAAGAGTATAATCAAATTTAAACATTGACTATAGTTGCATGGGACTCTATAACTTACTGTAGTTCGCAAAGATTTACTGTAAATTATCTATATTCTATGTAAAGTATTCGAACACCCACGCCCCATCCCCATTTGCTTGTAAATAAATTCCTCCAAAAGCAAAAGCAGCCATGCAACAAGAGAAAACTGCACACTCAGCTACAAATTGACTCTGTTCAAGAGCAGTTATTACAAGTGCAACTCTACTCACACACCCTAGCACCGGGTTAAGCGGTATTCAGTTTTATAACCAAAATATTTGAATTTCTATAAGTCCATTTGGCACCATTTTGTTAAATGTAAATTAGACTGACTAAGAAGCCAACAGTGTAGATCTTGAAGGAGCAGTTTGGTCTTGGTTTGTGTTATTTGCCTAAGTTAGTCTGTCTGGAATACTTTTAGGTCATCTGTTTTTCGAAAAAAGAAAAACAATCGAGATGTTGTGATAACTCCGGCGTCAGCGTTATCGTTATCGTCGTCATCATCGTCGTCGTCATCATCGTTGTCGTCCGGAAACTTTATCGCCGACTAAATAACCTCTTTATAGGCTTATAAACGAAATATTACATAACATCATGTCTCGGACTAATTGCAACAAAATGTCTCTTTTATGTCCTTAAACTACAATATAATTATGTAATAATACAGAAAGAAAGTTACATTCATTCAGATCAGGCACTGCTGAGAAAATGGACCTTATAGGAAGGTCTTCGCGAAATATTCAGTTAATCACAGACCAATCTATATTTGCGTGATGTGTTTTATTATTTGAATAGTTATAGTATGTGTGACCAATATTTACATCTTATTTACATGTCTACACATGTTTTAATGTATTCTTTTACCATTCTGGGCATCTAAATGTATGAAGAAAAGTCATTTATGTTCCTTTTGTGGTGGGGGAAATTACCCCACCTGCTACAGTAAAAGCTATATTAAGATCTAAACGACTATCACATCAGAAATCTGGTGGTCACTATCGAAAGGTGGTCACTAAATGCAGGTTAAAAGTAATGCAGAAAAACTCATGTGGGAGTTTTCCGTAGTACGTTCAACCTGTATCCAGCTTCCACTTTTCTGTAAGGCCACTAGTATACACATTTTATATAGTCGCTTATGATAGGATTTACTGTATTATGACTGTATATACATGTATGTTCATCATACTTATTATATACATGTATGTTCATCATACTTATACTATACATGTATGTTCATCATACTATGTTCATCATACTTATACTATACATGTATGTTCGTGATACGTATACTATACATGTATGTTCATCATACTTATACTATACATGTATGTTCATACTATGTTCATCATACTTATACTATACATGTATGTTCATTATACTTATACTATACATGTATGATACATGTATGTTCATCATACTTATACTGTACATGTATGGTCATCATACTTATACTATACATGTATGTTCATCATACTTATACTATACATGTATGTTCATCATACTTATACTATACATGTATGTTCATCATACTTATACTTGATTTGTATTGATATCAAATACAGTAGAATCCCGCTAATGCGACCACTTAATGAATAAACATGGGTGTCTTTATAAGCAGGTGGTTGCTTAATGCAGGACAAAAGTAATGCAGAAAGCTCCTCTGGGAGCTTTCTGCATTACTTTTGTCCTGCATTAAGCTACCACCTGCATCTATCACCAAGAATTATACATGTACCTCTTTTAGATGGTCGCATTCGCGGGATTTTACATATAGTTGTAATACAATTATGTTTAACCCTTTCCCCGCTTTTAAGCACTTCCAAAGTGGCATATCCAAACTGCAGCTTGGATCCGGATGAGACGCAGAGTAACTTGGCGTCTCATCCGGATCCAAGCTGTGTGACACTCATTCAACATTTCTACCAAAAAAGTGAATTTGTGATTTTAAAAAAAATGCAGCAGACAAGAGTGCACAGACTCTCAAAACAAGAAGAGAGTTAAATACATTTGACACACGTGTAACATGTGTACAAGCAATGCAAAATGCTCATCCATTCAACTGTCTTATCAACATCTTTATTATCAACATATTGTAATCAAACATGTCCCACTATGTGTTAATGCAAAGACTATAACAACAATGATAATGTTACAAGAATGTTAAAGTTCAATGACAAGGTCATTTGAAGCTACCCCGTCATTCAGGTTGAAATGATTATGTATACATCACGGATCCATTACTATTCTATTCATGCAAATCTTATTTATCGCCACAATGGCTACTATCGGACAGACGAACGTTGACACTCGCATGCGGTGCTCTTGTCTTGTGACATGCCATAATTGGCACACGGCAAAGCTTCTATACATGAGATGATAAGTACGTGTATTATCGGCACCTCTTTACCCTCGCCGTGCTGAGTTCGGCCTTACTGGTATTTGCAAACAGCTTGGCTCCAAATGAGACGCCGAAAAACATCAGGATCAAAGTTATTTGACACTCGGTCAGTAGTTTCTCAAAACATTGTCGGAAATAACTAAAACCGCATCAAACCAAAGTTTGAGCAAACATAATTGTTACAGTAGGGTAAGAGTTCATGTTCCCTCGAAGAAAACAGTCAATTCAGCAATGTTTTTGTTTCAGTTTTGTTCTTTTCTGTATATTTACGTCACATGATATAATATTGACGAGGACAGATCCGTTGACTAGCGTGAAGACAATGATATGGGGTGCTCTAGAAGTTTTGAGACTTGTTGCTTTTCACATACTAGTAGGGAGATATTCGTGCTTACTTTATTTTAACCCTAGTGCATATTCATTATGAAAGAGATGGGATGTTTGACTGTTAATTTGTTTTATAATGACATTATAAACAACAGAGTATTTGAGTGTGACAGAAACTGTAGAATCGGAGTCATAGTACTTCTTAACCCATTCCTTCCTACTGACACTTTTTGACGTTTCTGTAAAAGTTATTTTTGAAGCCATTGTGATAAATAGAGCATTTGCTCATATGGAGCAAATGCTCTATTTATTACAATGGTTTCAAAACTTCACACATTCTAAAATTTCTCCTTTTTTCTAGTAAATGCTCCTTTTCGGTAGATGTTTTCAAAGAGGTTGGGTCTAAAAATAGTCTAGGACTGAATGGGTTAAACAGAAAGAGCACGAATCTGATCAAACGACTTCTAGTTTAATTCTCGAAGAGCCATCTGACCAAGGGTCTACTCTGTTTGCAAATATGTTAAAAGGTGTATATATGAGGTAACGTGTTATCCACTGATGAATCATTCCTCTTCGAATACAGTGAAATATCTCTATAACGGCCACTAAATTACAGTAAAACCTCTCTACAACGGCCACTAAATTACAGTAAAGCCTCTCTATAACGGCCACTAAATTACAGTAAAACATATATATAACGGCCACTACAGTAAAACCTCTCTATAACGGCCACTAAATTACATCAAGAATTTTGTGTAAAAGGCAGATGGCTGCTTAAAGCAAGGTGAAAATAAAACAGAACGCTCCTATAGGAGCGTTCTGTTTTACTTTCACATAGCTTTAAGCAGCCACCTGTCCTAAATACCAACTAATTAACACCGTCTAGTGGCCGTTATATAGAGGTAGGTTTTACTGTATTCAACATTCAGAACCTTAACTTTTTTACTCCTAAGGAGCTTTTAGCATTACTCAAGACTTGCATTAAGCTGTGAACTTGAGAAATTATCCAGATCAGAAATCGGATGGCTCGAACCTCTGTTATCTCGAATTAATTTTTTAAGGCCCCATGACGTTCGAGATATCGAACGTCAGCTGTAATCTCTTAACTTTTAGAATGCCCCTCTTTGTTAGGACTTTTATCAGCACACTATCCAACAATGAAAGCATGGGCTGTTTTTTTAGTTATCATCAAGGAGACATACCTCCTTTGGTAGTATATATCTACTGGTGCCATATTTCAACTTTCTTAATCTCAAAGTGTTTTCCTTAGTTAAAACATTCACGGGCTGTTGATACTGGTTTTGAAAGAGAGATAAGAACGAAACGTTATCAAACTAGGAACATTAGTAATATTTATGGTCCAAGCATAGATTTGGCAAGGTCATTAACCTATATAAACGTGCAACATAATATACAGAAAACTCTATACAGTAAAACCCCTCTAACCTGGGTGTTAAATTTAGTATACAGGTGGGAGCTTAATGCAGTGTTAAAGTCATGCAGAAAGCTCCTCTAGGAGCTTTCTGCATGACTTTCACCCTGCATTAAGCAGCCGCCTGTCTAAAAGTGTCTGAATTCTTCTCAACTAGAATTCCGATTTAGAGACCTTTTACTTTAAACCTGCATCATTGTGGACTTGCCCAAATTAGACGCTTGAGCGATTATAAGTTTATTTGGTTGGGTATGACTGTTTTTCAAGGCAAATATGAAGCAAGCAGCGTTAACCCTGATCAGACGACTCCTACAGGTAATCATCTCGTCTGGTATACACTATTTGTCCATGTCTGTGTTTAGGGAATGTTATCTCATTAGTCAATTATGACATGCTATCTCATAAGGTGTGTGTACTTGTTCATTCAGTAATTCTAATATTGCATTGACATAGAACTATTTAACATATTTTACAGTAAAGAGTCGCTTATATGACATCTCACAAAGAAGTACATTTCTGGATATTTAAAACAAGTTTTGAAAACAGCTCCTATAGGAGCTTTCTGTATTAATTTTGCCCTGCATTAAGCAACCACCTGCTGTTACAGACTCCTATGTTGATATATTATCTGGTCGCACTAGCGAGACTTTATTGTAATTAGACGCTTATCTATAGCTCTGTTGTTCTCGTGTTAACCCATTCCCTCATAGGCTATTTTAGATACAACCTCTTTGAATAAATCTACCGAAAAGGAGAATTAATTAGAGAAAATGAAACTTTTTAGAAGTTTGTACTTTGAAACCATTGTGATAAATATGGCATTTGCTCCTATAGGAGCAAAATAATGCTCTATTTATCACAATGGTTTCACAAAGTGACTTTTACAGAGTCGCCAAAGGTCGTCAATATGAGGGAAGAGGTTAACTTTAACTCTTTCCCCGTTTAGCCCTTAATCCTTAACTCCGTGAATATTCATGTAAGAAATAATGACATCGTGAATTCTGGCCATGTCAGAATCTGTACAATCATATCTATATCATTTCAAAAGCAAACAGAGCAGAGTCTGATCAGATGGCTCCTATAGGGCGGTCTGATCTGGGTCTACTCTGTTTCCAAAGGCATAGAAAGGCGTATTTATGGAGTAAAAGATTAACCCTTTCCTTTATATGGTCGCCTTTTCACGCCTTTGCCAACAGAGAAGACCCAGACCAGACGGCTCTTGTTGGAGCCGTCCGATCAGGGTCTGTTCTGTTTGCTTATAGCATTATAATATACATTGTATCTGATTCTACGGGTTTGTCTAAGAAACATTCTACATTATAAGAATTTAGCTGATAAATATGCATGCCATTATTCTAACATGAATATTGAACAGGCAAAGGGTTAATATTTATTCACGATTTTATCACCTCATTAAAATAAACGGACAGAATCAGGAAAATGGAAAAGGGATTTTTTTTAACCATGGTGGAAACTAAAATCAGATCTACAGTAAAACCCCTCTAATGCGACCTCCAAAAGGGGGACATTATTCTTGGTGGCGGGGGCAGGTGGTAACTTAATGCAGGACGAAAGTTATGCAGAAAGCTCCTATAGGAGCTTTCTGCATTACCTTCGTCCTGCATTAAGCAACCATCTGCTTATAAAGGCAGCTATGGTTCTTCTTTAAGTGGTCGCACTAGAGGGATTCCACTGTATAAAATTACATAAGCAAACAGAGCAGGTCCTGACCAGAGAGCTCCTTCAGGGGCTGTTTGTTATTGTTCTACTCTATTTTAAAAGCCGTGAAAAGTCGTTTTATTTGAGGGAAAGGGTTAATCATGTTACATGATAATTTTAGCAATGAATTCCATTATCTAGATTAAAAATATTTAAATCCTAGCTGGGTTATTTCTGGAATTATCAAAGGCGTATGTTGTGTGTTAATAGGTGTCAGAGGTTTATTGAACACGTCATTTACCAGAGACAATGGTGTTATCAGTTTGACTTATGCACGCGCTATTTGATATAGAGTATCGCGGACTACATTAGTGTTATAACACTATAAATGGAAATGCGTAGTAACATTTGCAAATAGTGTGAATCCTGTCTCAATTAGAATCCCAATTAGGCGATACTCTGATATGAAACAAGAAACGGATACTGCCGTAATTGAAGTTGCAGATTATGCCTCGGTCACATTTGTCACGGTGGGCGTACGGTCTAAAGTTTCTACGGCCAACAACATACCCTATTACGGGTGTCGCAGAATTACTACGACTATATACCTCAGTGGTCACATATGCTACGGCCCCCGTCCGATGTATTTGGAATTTGTGGAGACAAAACCTAGGACTGTCCGTGCGGTCAGCCAGTCGCTACCGCTGCACAACTTGGTTGCAAAAAGCTGCGGGGCCGTTGAAATTATAATACTCCTCGCTTAAAATGCTACGGCAACCTGTAAAAACTAGCGATACGCCGTACGGGGCACCGCAGATTTTCTAAGACCGCCGCAGAAATACCTCGGTTTTAGTGATCTACGACCACCATAGAGCACACGTGACGGGTTTAAAGCAGAATGGCTCATGAGTGTTTTGTGAGAGTCTATTCAGTATGAACAGCTTTACCCTTCTTATAAACGCATTTTCAGGCCTTTGCAAGCGAACAGAGTAGATCCAGACCAGATGACTTATGTAAGGGTCGTCTAATCAGGGTTTGCTCTGTTTGCTTATTAAATTATATAGATCTGATCCTACAGTTTTTTTTCTAAGCCGAAATTTCTGTTTTAATGTTTAACCTTATGGTAATTGAGTTAATTCGTATTCATGAAGGCTCCTACGGGATCGGCTGTGCTTGCTTAACCCATTACATCATAGGCTATTTTTAGATCAAACCAGTTTGAAAAAAAATCTACAGAAAAGGAGTATCATCTAGAGAAAAGGAAAAGTTTAGAATCGTGTAGTTTTGAAACCATTGTGATAAATAGATCATTTGCTCCTATGGAGCAAATGATCTATTCATCACAATGGTTTCAAGAAATAACTATTACAGAGGCGTAGAAAGGCGAATTTATGGAGTAAAGGGTTAAGATACAATATAGATCTTATTATACAGTTTACATGTATGTCATAATAACGTAGTGCCATTATAAAGATACAATTGAAATTCATGATGTCACCATTCTTATATGAATATTCATGAAGTAATGGGTCAAAATAGACGGACAAAGTAACAGATAGTATAGACCCTGATCAAACGGTTCCTTCGGGATTATTTAAGCCATTGCAGCATGTCACGAGCAGCGGCATTGAACACAGCTAACCTAAAGAGAGCTACAGTACATACTCGATAGTTCGAAACACTGAAACAAGCATCATTTTCGGTCTATGAGATAGGTAGTACATGTAGCTTAATGCAGGATAAAAGCTATGCAGTAAGCCCCTTTAGGAACTTTAGATATGACTTTTGCCCAGCATTAAGCAGTCACCTGCCTAAAAAGGTACATGTATATATCGAGTTTTTACTGTATATTATTTATGTTCAGTCGTGGCATTTGAGTAAACCCCTCCGCCAAACTTTGTCTTGTTACGGGGAGGGGCAATAATAATGTGTTGCAATACGATAGGGTTTGGCTGAGAAAGAATATATTTGATAGATCGTTTCGTCTCTTATCCACAGCCATGGACACACGTTGAACCGTATATGTCACGGATCGAATATGTAGCACGAGTGAAAGATTCGACCGAATATGTCACACGTGTGATATATTCGGTCGAAAATAACACGCGGGTCAAACGAATATGGTACATGACGAATATGTTCTATCCACAAAGTGGACACAAAAAAACAAAAATGGCAACGAATTCATCACATTTATTACGTGTAATTGTATTCAAAGGCCAAGGGTTTATATAAGACCAGATATTCAACTGAACAATCGAAATCCGTCAGTGTTCGTTTCCTGCTTATGAGGGCAGGTAGAAACAGTGGTCTCATGTTAGCCATTAAACATATAATAAAAGACCAAAGATGGGCAAATACATGGCTTCGTTTGCGTATGAGATGCATTAACTGGTATGATATTATCGACATTACGTATTCGCGGCAGTAATATTCAAATGGCAAATAAATGTATTGAAATGAAATTGTTAAAATTATGTTTAAAACAATTATGACATCATTATTATATTGAAATAACATGTATGACAATGTCTTTAAACTCTTTGAAATCCCTGTTCAGAGTTATATCTGTTTCCTGATTATTTAGTATATGAGTGCCATTAACTGGTACATGTATGTTATCGACATTACACATTTGCGGCAGTGATATTAAAATTAGGTGCGGATTCAGGATTTCAGATTAGGGGGCGTATATTTTGTTTTTGAATTGTGTGTGTGGGGGGGGCGTAGAATTTTATGTTTGATGACATCACTATATTGTGTTTGTGATACATGTTGAAAATAGCGTAATTGGGTGAGGGAAATAAAAAAAATCAGATTAAATCCTTGTTTAATTGATTTTTATTAGATCTACATCTAAAGAAGTTACTAAAAAAAGTTTGTTTTGGACAATTTTAGGGGGCGTACACCGGCCCGCCCCTCTAAATCCGCGCCTGAAAATGACACGTAAATGTACAAATGAAACTGTACAAATATTTCAAAACATTGAAAGAGGTTGGATCTTAAAATAGCCTATGAGGAAATGGGTTAATATCCATAGTATCATTATAGCTTACATAAATATTCATGAAGAAAAAATGTCATATCATATTAAACATTTCTCCGCAAGTGTGACTTGCGTTTAGGATGGTGCCAAAGAAAAAACCAAGATGTACATCATATAAGAGTAACTTCAGCGTATAGGGGTGGCGGTCGTGTCGGTCTATAGCTATCCATAGCTAATGTTCACTGTTAAATAACATACCGACTTTATAAAATATTGTATTTGTATTTGGATAAATTTTGGATAAATGTCTACTTCAGTAGCATTTTTCTTCATGCATGGTTAACCATTTTCTTCATATTAAACGTCTTTTCGCACATTTACAAACAGAGTAGAATCACATTGGACAGCTCCTATAGGAGCTGTCTGATCTGGGTCTGCTCTGTTTGCTTATGATATATGATTCTGCCTGAGCCAACGCACCCTGTGTACATGTGCTATTATAAAACCTCAACCAATAAATATCCAGCTTGCCATTATTAACCCATTACCTCATAGGCTATTTTTAGATCCAACCTCTTTGAATAGATCTACCGAAAAGGAGAATGAACTAGAGAAAGGGAAAACTTTAGAATTATGTAGTTTGAAACCATTGTGATAAATAGAGCATTTGCTCCTATAGGAGCAAATTCTCTATTTATCACAATGGTTTCACAAAGTGACTTCTATAGAGTCGTCAAAAGAATTTAATATGAGGGAATGGGTTAAACAGGGAAAGGGTAAACCAAGCATAGATCTAAGCACTGTCTTGTTCTAACCCCTTTAGCACCGAATTTCAAAATGGATTAGTCCAAACTTTCAAAAGGGCAAGCTTACCGTGACTATTCAGGGATAAGTTTAAACAAAACAGTAACATGACGAACATGGAAGACCCAGATGAGACGGGTTCTCTATGCATGAACCTTTTCATCTGGATCTACACTGTTTGCCACGGACATTAGTGACTCGTTCCCGCACTGAAAGGGTTAATCAAGTATAATCACAGACCTATTGATGTCCGCCGTTTTATACCATCAAACGACGCCTGTTTGGTTAAGTTGCTTTTTAGTTTTGCATGTGTCGTCTTAATTCAGGAAATATATACCGACAAAATAATTCAGTGATATGCATTGTACCATGTAATATGTCAGGTGAGGAAAACGTAAGGGGCAAAAGTTCAAATTCTTCTTTGTTGTTTTTTACCCATTTCCTCATATTGACGCTTTTTGTGGCTCTGTAATAGTCACTTTTTGAAACCATTGTGATATTAAATAGATATGTCCGTCTATATTAACCCATTTACTTCAGTATTATTTCACCTCACATGTAACCGAATCAAGAAATTTACATCATTCCCTCATAGGCTAATTTAGCCCAAACCTCTGAATAAATATTCTGAAAGGGAGCATTTATTAGAGAAAAATAAAGTTTTAGAAGTGTTTAGTTTTCAACCACTGTGATAAATACAGCATTTGCTCCTATATGAGCAAATGCTGTATTTATCACAATAGTTTCAAAAGGTGAATTTTACAGAGGCGTGAAAATGCGTCAATATGAGGGAATGGCTTAACATTAACATGACAAGACACTTTGGCCTTAACCCTTTCATCCATATGCTATTTTAGACCCAACCTCTTTGAATGAATCTACCCAAAAGGAGCATTTACCAGAGAAAAGGAAAATTTTAGAATTTTGTAGTTTGAAACCATTGTGATAAATAGAGCATTTGCTCCTGTGGTGCAAATGCTCTATTTATCATAATGGTTTCAAGAAGTGATTATTACAGAGGCGTAGAAAGGCGTATTTATGGAGGAAAGGGTTACATTTGTACTCTATTTGGCCATAATGATGTGTTTATCTTTCAGGGTGATGTTACGCACGTGCGTAATTGCGCATCGCTAGCTACGCATCTGACTTCTATGTCAGTCTAATTTAAAGTTATCAAAATGCATGTGCTAAAATGATTTATTTTGCTTAACCCTTTCCTTCATATAAACGCTTTTTCACGCATTTGCAAACAGGGTTGACCAGATCAGACGGCTCCTACAGGAGCCGACTGGTCAGGGTCTGCTCTATTTGCTAATACAATTTGATTGTTCTTTTCTTTACTTTCTAAAATGGCTGCAATATTCCACCTGCCATATTTCATTATAACCATGATAACATGGTCATGAATATTCAGTAGGTATTAAAATTTGGACCAAATAGAACAGGGAAAGGGTTTACAAACTTGTGGGGAGGGGAGACTGTGTGTCTGAATGCATACCATTTTAAGGGTGCATGTACTACGTTTAGGTGATGTTGAAAAGTTATTCAAGCATTCTTTTCAAACATTATACAGTAAAACCTCTCTATAACGGCCACTAAATTACACCTAGTAGTTTGTGTTAAAGGCAGGTGGTTGCTTAAAGCAATGTGAAAGTAAAACAGAACGCTCCTATAGGCAGCTTTAAGCAGTCACCTGCCCTAAATAACAACTAATTAACATAATTTAGTGGCCGTTATAGAGAGGTTTTACTGTATCACCCATGATGATACTTATGATTTCAAACATTCTTGATCTACATTCTTTACAAATATTTCGGTTTCCTGTTTCCACTAACCTCAGCCGCAATGCTAAAAAAACATGGCAGCCAGGCCCTGAGGGGTCGGACTGGTTTTCCTTATAGGCATAAAGTGAAATGTCTTTGGAATTACCTGCCAGATTGCAGTGTAATGTTGCAGGAATGTTCCCGAGGGAATCCTGAACAAAAATGGCTCAAATCTTTGAAACATGGCTACCAGTGGTGTTGTTAATTTTCTTTATATTACTAAGGTGAACATTAAATTTCAAGACTTCTCTTCGGAGGCCAATGGCCGGGTTTAAAACACATTTGTAGGAATGCATTATGGGTGACATTTTGCCAAATTTGTTCAGGCCGTTGAGATTCGTTAGAAACTCTGCTACCAGGTCATATCTTAATCCGATTTTCTAAATGAATCTATAGGTATGAAGCGCATTCAGAAAATCCTATTAACCCTTTCACCGCCAATGTCGCAAAATTGCACCACGACAAATAGTGCAGTCCCAGATCAGACGCCGCCTTTTCAAGGCGGCGTCTGATCAGGGACTTCACTTTTTGTCTCAAACTTTATTTCTATATATGTGCTTTATTCCTTTGAAATTTGCATTTATTTATCTTATTTCCTTATTTTACCGAATGATTTAACACACTTGGATTGCAGACGACAATTAGAAATTTGGCGCCGAGAGGGTTAAAACTATTTTTATTTGTCCCCGCAAAATCCAATATTGCTCTTCGAGACGATTCTAATAGTTGCAGCAAGATGGGGTTTGTTTGAGGATTAACAAATTTCTTCCTACTGACGCCTCTGTAAAAGTCATTTTTGGAAACCATTGTGATAAATAGAGCATTTGCTCCATATGAGCAAATGCTCTATTTATCACGATGGTTTCAAAAGTACAAAATTCTGAAAGTTTCATTTTCTCTAGTTACTGCTCCTTTTCGGTAGATTTATTCAAAGAGGTTGGGTCTAAAAATAGTCTAGGAGAGAATGAGTTAAGAGACGTTGATAAATGAGTATCTTATACAGAGCAACAGAACAACGTGCGTACTCAGGTACTAAAATCGACATTTCCCCCACCAAACCCTATGCTATGGCCCGGTCTGAACGTGGGGAGGGAGTGGCAAGAGCAGGATACACGTGTGTGTAGGTCAGCGCACGATTGCGCAAAATGTAAGTACGTTGCTCGCACGCCACGCCAGGTCCCAGTTTCACAAACATTTTTAAGTTAATACTTAGCTAAGCCTTTTATTTAAAACTTTCACAAGAACATAACTTTTCATAAATTAGAGTTTATTGTGACACAAAGGGGTAAGAAATTTCATCCGTTATCATTTTAGAAATACATATTGTATTTGATACTAACTTAGAATTTGTAACAGATTTAAGAATTTTACCAAATTCAATTTGGTTTTATTTAAATATTTCATTCAAAATCCGTCATTTTCTATTTGAAAATATAAAAGAATGTCTAAGAATTGTGTTCTCTATATGCAAATGTAATACCATTAATAAGTTAAGCCTGGTACTAAGTAATTACTTAAGAATGTTCGTGAAACGGGGGCCTGGTCGTGAGCGTGAGCGGCTGCGTGCTGCGAGATCGAGGAAAGAACGCATTGGTCGTGAGACGATCGAAACTAGAGCGGGGATGAGCGAGGCTCAGTCTTCTCGAGCGAGAACTGGTCGCGCGAATGGTCGTGCTGCTCGACCCCTGCTCGATTCTCGCTCGATCCGTGCGATCTAGCTTCGCTCTTTTGCGAGTAAGCATCGCTACGCGCGACCTGTCCCAGACCTTCCCTAGACCCATACGTTCCATATTATTTCCATTGGCGACCTCTGTGTGCTTAAGCAAAGATCGACCCTCGATTAACTTGCGGTTCTATAGATCTTCTATAGTTAGTGTCCATTTTTGCAATTCAAGGACTACCCTGGCCAAAAGTTCGTCAAACATCTCCGGGGGCATACGAAGATAGGTCCGGTATAGGTAGCTTCATCTCCCAGCCTCAGTTCCGTCATAAGGGAGGTGTACTGACAATAATGTTCCCTCTGGTGTTCACGCAGCTCCTGTTCAGCATGGTTAGCATAACCAGAGAGTCTTGCTGCAATTTCAGGGCATGGTGATGTAATACAATAGCATGATGCAGAGCGATTGGGTCCATGTTATCCCTTCGGAGACTGGTCAAAAACTGATGGTCGGCCAACGATCGCCGGGCATTGTATAACGATCGCAGTGGGTCGCGCGCAAATCCGTGCAACCAAAACCAATGTGCGCGTAGCTCGGGCGAGACTCTATCGAGAAAAGATCGAGAATTGGTCTGCTGATCGAGGCTAGAACGTTTGAGATCGCATCTAAATTGTATTCATTGAGGGTACATTGCAACTCGTACGTAGCTAGATCGGCTGGGAACGAGTCTTGGTCGGCCGAGGTCGCGCGCTTGCGAGGATAGGTCGCCGAGAGATCGAGGCAATGTCGCAGATTGGTCGACCAGAACGAACCTTGGTCGTGCCAAGATCGCTTCAGATCGAGTGGATTGACGTAGGTAGAGCGTATATAGAGCGTGTGTAGAGCGTATAGGACGTATATAGAGCGTGCACATCGAAGGTCAAACGAGCTAACATCGAACATAGAGCGTGCACAGAAAATAATGGGGTAGGTCGCACGGGTTTTTTCCGCGACTACGGGAAAACCGAGCTGCGATTAAGGTTGTGCGTGGTCACGTGCGACTTTTCCAGGTCGTACTCGGTGAAATGACCCCATAAGTGAGTTGTACATGTATGCGCTTACAAAGTACTTACAACGTACGATCTCCGTGCGATTGCAACGTTTAATACGGAAGCCGTACTTACACGCGGGGTGGGGGATGGGGGCATGCTGCCCATTCCACCGCAGAGACTCCGGGTTCTGATGCTGCTTCAAGTGTCAGCACATAAGCACGACGGGGTATTACTTGCCTTGATATGGTGGGTTCGCTCCTCGTCTCCTGTTCGTCTGTGGCCCTCTCGTCTACCGCGGTCCGTTTCTGCTGGGTCTGTCTGATCGTTTCCGCTGCTTTTTGAGCTGCAGATGTAGCGGATCCCTTCTTCTGCGTCCTCTTATTGTGCATCTAGAACGTTGGCACTCGTCCGTCGGATCGACTTTTATGTATACTGCAGAAATCAGTGCGCACAGCACGCGTTGTAACTGCGGAGCACGAGCGTACTCGGTACGGTCTATGCGAGTTCTGCATGCTTATTGGAGAGTAGAAATGGGGAAGTGTCGAGTAAGCACAGGCCATGCACTCATCACTTGCGCAGCACGCACGTGCTAAGTGCTCCGTCCGTAGAGCAAGTGATCGCGGGGAAAAATTTAAAAGACTCACGGAATCAGTGCGCTGTGCGCTCGTTGGTTGTAGAAGGCACGTACGTCACATCACACGTAATGGGGGGAAAATCCGTAACCCGAACTGGTTGGGACCACCGCTTTATGACAACAGTCTTCGAGACGATTCTAAAGAGTGGTCAGAACATAGGGTTTGGTGGAGAAATAAATAAGTTAGTATTGAAATTGTTTTAATCTACGCACCTTATCTGCATCTCTGTCTTTATAAATCAGTCTCTTATCTACTGTCCCTAGTGTTCACATTAACACATTACCTCATAGGCTATTTTTGACACAGCCTCTTTGAATAAATCTAACGAAACGGAGCATTAACTAGAGAAAAGAAAACTTTTAAAAGTTTGTAGTTTGAAACCATTGTGATAAATAGAGCATTTGCTCCTATAGGAGCAAATGCTCTATTTATCACAATGGTTTCACAAAGTAACTTTTACAGAGTCGTCAATATGAGGGAATGGGTTAATAACCACATTTAGTTTTGCTATACATGTACATGTACTTGATTAAAATAATTTCGTTCATGATTTTCTTCATGAAACGGCTTGCTGCAGTGAACATTTAAAATGCACTGTGCTGTTTTAATGGATCGTTGTAAATAATTGATAATGGACAGCAATTTAAAACATCAAATGAACTGCTGAAATTAACAGATGAAAATAGAAATAATTAGACATGAAGGGGAATAAAGTACTTTACAAGATCGGTTTCCTTCTTCACATCGTAAATAAGGCAGTACTTTTTTTTCCACCAATCAAAACAGTTATGCCCATTTTCTTTTGATTTCACCCTTAATCTGCTGAACGATAAGAACTGATCTCTCCCTTTTAGAATATTAACCCCTCGCTTGCTATTCACGTCAATATACGTACCTGTAAATAGTGAAGACCCAGATGAGACAGCTCCTGCAGGAGCTGTCTCATCAGGGACTGCACTACATGTATTTACAAATTGACTGTGCAACCAGTGCACTCCACAGCAGTGATTGCACAGCGAAATGCTTGTACACAGTGAAGATATATGTAAATATACAACAGGGCATGAGTAAAGAAGGAGAAATGTGTTTTAAAATTCAGCAAGCGAAGGGTTAATTAGACAATAAAAATGTATCAAAATTTATAACTTAACAACACCGTTCTTATCCCCCGGGCCCTTTGATCTGGGTCTGCACGCACGCGGTGATAACTTACGCAAATAGCTTGGATCCAGATGAATTTCTCAGTAACTCCGCATCTGATCAGGATCCACACTGTTTATTCATTTACTCCATAAATACTCCTTTCTACGACTTTGCAAACAGAGTATACCCAGATAAGACGGCTCCTGTAGGAGCCTGCAGACAGAGTAGACCCAGATAAGACGGCTCCTGTAGGAGCCTGCAAACAGAGTAGACCCAGATAAGACGGCTCCTGTAGGAGCCTGCAAACAGTGTAGATCCAGATAAGACGGCTCCTGTAGGAGCCTGCAAACAGTAGACCCAGATAAAACGACTCCTGTATGAGCCGTCTGATCAGGGTCTGTTCTGTTTACTTATAATATAGATATAATTCTACTGTTCCTGCAATGGTTAAAGTTCTGTGTACATGTGCTATTTTAACAATTAATCTAATTAATATTCATGATGTCATTAATTTTTGCATAAATATTCATGGAGTAATTGGTTAAACCTTTACTATCTACAGTGTGGTCTGGCTAATATGACCACTCAAATCAAGTATACATGTATATCTAGATATTTAAAACAGGGGATAGCTTAACCAATTCCCTTATATTGACGACTTTTGACGACTTTGTAAAAGTCACTTTGTGAAACCATTGTGATAAATAGAGCATTTGATCCTATAGGAGCAAATGCTCTATTTATCACAATAGTTTCAAACTATACATTTCTAAAATGTTCCTTTTCTCTAGTTAATGGTCCTTTTCGGTAGATGTATTCAAAGTGGTTGGATCTAAAATAGCTTATGAGGTAATGGGTTATTGCAGGACTAAAGTTATGCAGACATATCCACTGGTTGCTAAACATAAATAAAACCTGGGGGAATTCATTGAAACCTATATTTGAACATGTTTGTTGCATTATGTATGATATTTATTATTCCCCCGCCAGTCAGTAATTACTGAAATATAAATTCTGAGAACCATGGATACCCATCCACCGTTAACACTTTTCCTCATAAATATTCATGCAAGAAATACTGACAGTATGAATAATACAGTATGAATAATAATTAGTAGGCGTTAACCTTTAACCTGCTGAGCAAAATTTGTTTGAAGAAATTGTCATCGATTTCACTTGGAACAGTTTATTCGTCTTGTATTTCTTTTCAACGGCACGGTCAGTGTATCAAACAGTTTGGACCCAGATGAGACGCCGAGTTACTCGGCGTCTCGTCTGGATCAAAGCTGTTTGCAAATGTAAATTCTTATCCGCCCATAGCAGGCTAAAGGTTCAGAAGAAGAGAAGTTCTTGTAATAGGAGAAACCGTTGTATTGTGTCTTTATTATTTCACAAGCAAACAGAGAAGACCCTGGTCAGATGTCTCCTATTCGGGAGTCATCTGATATGGATCTACTCTGTTTGCAAAATGCGTTAAATGGGTATATCTGTGAGGTACAGGATAAATGGGAATTAAATGTTTTATCCTCTACAGAATTAATAAATCAAGATGTGATACCCGTACAGGAAACTCTGTCAGCTCAATTCTGGGTATCATTTGGATAATTTGACTCTTTGTATGATAGTGGCGAAACCGTGATTACCTATGCAAACAGCTTGGATCCAGATGAGACGCCGTATGATGCGGCGTCTCATCAGGATCCAAACTGTTTGACACTGATTAAATTCCTGCAAAGTAATGAGAGAATTCTTATTTTAAGGATTGAAGCAGGTGACATTTGTAGCAGATGACAAAATTATTCATCATGCAAAGAGTTACAAACAATACAGAGATATTGTTAGAATGGAAGCATTTGACAATACTAATCTCATTGATTGACTGAGGTACAGTAAAACCTCTCTATAACGGCCACTAAATTGTGTTAATTACACATGTAGTTTGTATCTAGGGCAGGTGGCTGCTTAAAGCAATGTGAAAGTAAAACAGAACGCTCCTATAGGAGCGTTCTGTTTTTCTTTCACCTTGCTTTAAGCAGCCACCTGTCTTTAACACAAAATACTTGATGTAACTTAGTGGCCGTTATAGAGAGGTTTAACTGTACATTGATTATACTGCTTTAACTCAATAGCTAGTAAAGATAGAATAACATAGAATTATTTTGTGACTCTCGCCAACCAGTCACTAAGTTAGTTTCGAAGTTATTAGTTATGAAAATTGCTAGGGGCGTGACTAGTGTTGCACTTTTAATAACTGCCCATGAACATGTCTGCAATTTTCTCTTTTTGCATTGCTGCTCTAGCTTTCGAAAGATCTCCTACCTTCAGAATTTATTAAATAATACATAAAGAAAGTTATCTTTGATATATTCTTTTCATCCAAATAAGTTTGTTTGTATTACGGCAGACGTGAGTCTATTTCATGAAGCAGTTGAACTGGAAAGTTCAATTCTATATTTCATCATTTATTACAGTATTCTTTTGGCACCGGTAACTGGCTTTATCCCTACATACTGTCTGTATTTCCACCTACGCTTACGTGTTGTGCGCTGTTGCAGTGATAGAGTGCACAAGAGAATGGTGTTACGATATAGTCACCTGGTTTAGCCCATTCCCTCATATTGACGACTTTTGACGACTCTGTAAAAGTCACTGTGTGAAACCATTGTGATAAATAGAGCATTTTCTCCCATAGGGGCAAATGCTCTATTTATCACAATTATTTCAAACTACAAAATTCTAAAATATTCCTTTTCTTTAGTTAATGCTCCTTTTCGGTAGATTTATTCAAAGAGGTTGGGTCTAAAAATAGTCTATGAGGTAATGGGTTAACCCTTTACTCCATGGACATGCCTGTAAGAGATAATGATATCATGGATATTAGGCTAACCCTTTTGGCGCCAAATTTCTAATTGTCGTCTGCTATCCAAATTTTGTTAAATCATTCGATACAATAAGGAAATGAGATAAATAAATGCAAATTTCAAAGGAATAAAGCATATATATAGAAATAGTGAATAAGACAAAAAGTGAAGTCCCTGATCAGACGCCGCCTTGAAAAGGCGTCGTCTGATCTGGGACTGCGCTATTTGTCGTGGTGCATTTATGCGACATCGGCGGTGAAAGGGTTAATTACTTGAATTGCTATCATAGAATCATATCTATATTATTTCATAAGCAAACAGAGCAGACCCAGATCAGACGGTTCCTAGAGGAGCCGTATGGCCTTGGTCTTCTCTATTAACAACGGCAAAGAAAGGCGTAAAATTTATGGGGTAAAGGTTTAGTAGATGCAACCATTGGCGGGAAAATAAAAGTAAGTTGCATTGACTCTGGTTCCGCTTTCACTGAAAGTCTCAACTTGAGATTTGTCTCAAGCTAAACAAAATTGAATATTATTTCATTTCAATGCCAATTTTTCATATAAGGCTTTATTTGTCTCAAGAAAGAAGTTGCTGTTTTTGTAGTTGACAACCAACTTAGCATAGCTGTATCAATAACTATGTTTACAATAATAGAGAAATTAAAAGTTGTGCTTGAGACAAATCTCAACTTGAGACGCTTTGTGAAGACTGGGCAGCTGGATCTAAACTCACAACGCCGATACAGCTGTAAGTTACAAGTCGTTGCAATATCACCATAGGTGTATAAAATTATATAGGGTATGCCAGAGCAAGACGAGTTTAATATCAGTTTTCATTATATACCGATCAGTTTCTGCGAGTGTATTCGATCATGCAATACACAACAACCTCTCAGATAATTTTTCCGTATTGCACGAGGGTGCAATACAAGATTCGTACTTGTAAATCAGTGCGCAATTCATGAATGGTCTATGTCTTCCATTTCTGAATAAAAAGAGTTAGAATATTGATGTTCTTTTGTGTTCTTTTATTAAAACAGGTATATAATAAATGGAATATTACACGAGGTGACGATATTAGTGGTTGTTTGGCCGTGGTATTCTCACGAGCCGCTTTGCGGCTCGTGAGAATACCACACCCTAACAACCACTCATGTGATACAACCCTTCATATCGTCACTTCGTGTAATATTCCCATGTATAAAATGACTACTCGCTACATATTCTTTTTTATCACATAACTTATTTCGACCGAAAATGCCGTTTTTGACAGGTCATGCTACTGCATGACAGATAAAGGAGCGTACCCAAATACTAAACTCGTCATTTCTCCTTAGAGTTTATTGTGACCACTCTAGAGTCGTCTCTTCGAAACGATTCTAAAGAATGATCAAAGTATAGGGTTAAATCTCTACCTCCTGACATAAATGGCCTGCGGTTGGGAATTCTGCAGCAAAACTCATGCATTTTTAATTGCATGTTTACAGCAGATCTTAGATTCCCTTATATTTTACTAAGATTGTTTTATAAAATTCAGTAATTTGTGATAATTGTGCCAATCTAGATAGCTTATTTCATTTTATTTATATATTCGTAGTAACTAATAGAGCATTTACAACACTGTGATAAACATAATTTATAGATTTATTATTTTTCCATTAAAGTAAATTATTTAATTTTCTTCATAATGTATGCCCCTCTATGTCAGACCACCAATAACAAGGAAGAGAAATATTTTCTCTTTTTTGTGTCATCCTTGATATTGATGTGATTGACATGGTTCATAACACATATACCATTATTATTAATAATTTTTATTTTGTTATAATTCTAAAATATGTATGTGTTGTTTACTATTTGTCTTGTTGCCCAATGTTGAAATAAATCTATCTATCTATCTAGTGGAGAAGTAAAGGAGATATTCTTGAAAATGTTTAAACTTACGCACCTTATCTGGACCTCTGCATGTAGGGCCTACATGTACGTCGTGCTAAAAGCTAAGCAAAAAGGTCTGCTTAATTGATAATGCTTAGTTATATTGGTAGTAATATGTTTTCTGATCATAATTGCCATTAACATGCCAAGGCCGATAATAAAAATATACGCTAAATTTTAGAATGTCCAGTTAGTAATTGTTTCGACAATGCAAGTGTTATAATTGTTATAGTCTAACCTAGAAATATAGATCTCGATAAGATGCGTTAATTATAACTTTTTCAATAAAATGTCTTTTTTGTTCAACCCCCCCCCCCCACACACACACACACATACACTCACGCACACAAGCGCGCGCACGCACGCGCATATATGTTGTGACCACACTACAGAATCGTTGAGACAAATTTAAAGATCGAGTGGTCACGACATAGGTTTGTTGGGAAATTGATGATTTTAGTATTTGACTAAGCTCCTTTGTCCATAGCTTTTAACATTTGACTCGCGGTGCTTTGAAATTTGGTGAATTTGTAGATCTAGATTCAAAAAGGCGATCTTATGCTTATCTTTCTATCTGTGACTGTATAATGTTGCTAATGTGATTCTATGTCTGTGCTGTTTTGTGTATGTGTATGAAATGTCGGTGTTAATAGCTCAGTCGAGCAAGGCTTATGTTATCTGTTAATTCTATATCGACTTATGAATAAATATTACTTGACTTGACTTGAGATGAGATCTAGATATTCCATTTTAAATCGGGTCACGTCTGGATCTTGACGGGTAATTTCCAGACCGTGTAGGCCTATGGTATATTAGCTCAACGTTCTAAAGGTTAGGCCTAATTTAATCGATGTTTGACACCAGCTTGATTTCAATTGACTATACATGTAGATTATAATTCATTTATCTGCAACTGAATTGGTAGCCTTCAACCATGATCCAATCTCTGCCAGATTTAAAATCATATACAGTAAAACCTCTCTATAATGGCCACTAAATTGTGTTAATTAGTTGGTATCTAGGGAAAGTGGCTGCTTTAACCCTTTCCCTGTTCTGTATTAAGGCCAAATTTCAATACTTACTGAATATTCATTAGGAAAAAAGTTATAATGAAATATGGAAGGTGGAACATTGTAGACATTTTAGAAAGCAAAGAAACAGATCTGTCAAATTCCAATAGCAAACAGAGCAGACCCTGATCAGACGGCTCCTGATCTGGGTCTACTCTGTTTGCAAATACGTGAAAACACGTCTATATGAGGGAAGAGGTTAAGCAAGGTGAAAGTAAAACAGAATGCTCCTATAGGAGCGTTCTGTTTTACCTTCACATTGCTTTAAGCAGCTACCTGCCTTTAACACAAAGTACTTGATGTAAATTAGTGGCCGTTATAGAGAGGTTTTACTGTAGATCTACGTAGGTTACATAGATAGACTACACGTCGTTGTACGTGCCATTTTAAAGTAACTTTATCTGCGATTATTCATTAACTATATAAAAAAAAATTGAATGGAAAATCAGAAGATGTCACATGTAATGATGTCAGCAGCAAGCCCGCGCACACGCACACACATTTTAAAAAGGGATAGGCTGGAATGGTATGTCACAATCTTGAATGTAAAATAAGATCTAATTCTTGGCATAAAAGTCAGATGGTACTTAATGCATGTATTAATCTGTAGCTTAACCCTTTACGCATTTGCAAACAGATTAGACCTTAGATACGATAACGTAGCTCTATTCCTAAGTAAACTGGACGCTAGTCATTATCAGTCTTACAGCTACGATATCGCATCTAATTAGACCTAGATCAGATGAATGCCCCCTGCAGAAAATACTGTTCAACTTGTGATGATAATACATATAAATTAGCCACTCTAAGGTCTAACAGAGACATATTGATACATATATGTCTCTGGGTCTAAAACCCTAAGAAGAATGCCATTATAACAAATAAAACGGTCGTCCTAGTATTTTTTCAATAATGGGGCGAAACGTTCCGGTAAATTTTCAATATTGGGGCGAAACGTCCAGGGAGGAACTGGTTTTTGGAGCGAAACGTCCCTGAGCCCCGGCTTTTGCTGTTGTCGCTATTACAACTGAAGCGAAAACCTGTGACATTTCGGATTAACATCGATGTTAGTTTTAGGAGAGCTGAAATAGAATCGATGGTATCATGCAGATGGTAAATCTAGTTGTTTAATGCCCTTGTCAATCCTTCTATAAGCATGTCTGTGTACAAATTAACTCTATGAATATTAGAATTGGTTTGACGCGAAGTGTTTCGGCCCATTGCTATAACGAGGCCAAGCACAGGTGTCTTCATCAGAGAGAGATATTTCCTTTTAATCTCAACTATGTGAAAGTAATTTTTAATCTGATCTGTCGTAATTCAAACATTTCATTCAGGATATATATTCTGTAGTAATCAAATAAATATTAATCATACAAATTAATTAATAATTAATATTAATATTATCATACAAAGATCCAGATCTGATAAGACTCGTTAATTTAAACATGTTCAATAATAGCTCCTTTATTTCTCCACCAAACCCAATACTGTGAATACTCTTTAATATTGTCTCAAAGACACAATTCTAAACAGTGGTCAATGTCGGTTGCTTAATAATTAAAGTAGTGAAGTAAACATAAGTAGATGTCTTCGCTAGAAGAGTTAGAGCCAGAATGAGAGCGGGAGCTAAAGGAGATGTTGCACGTTAACTCGTGTCATGTGACTAAAATAACCACTTTATCCTCGCACGCATATATCAGACACTCCCAAACCGGTTCACTCTCGCTTTCCAACCATGGACATATACAGGTAAATAAATATAAATAATGAAACGGGCTATAGCAAGCGGAATTCGACATCTAAACCTGGGTTACATATCTGTAGCTCTGTATGATCATATTATATCATGTCATGGAGTGGTGAATACTTTTACACTAGACACCTGATAATGACTAGTTTCCAGTATAAATATATAATTACGTAATATGTATATAAATGTTTAACCCTTTTAATGCTGAAATTTAAATGTGACAATATTCAAACAGATCAAGCCTTAGTAACCATGACTATTCAAGTATTTTTTTCTAAGAAAAGTTACATGACAAAAACAGCTTAGACCCTGATGAGACGGCTCCCCCAATTAGCTCTCCACTGTTTGCAAAGGACATAACATACTTTCAAATTCAATTTTTGTATAAAACTCTAGTTAATAATGGACTTTTCAGCTCTTCAAATACAATCATTTTAATTTTTTTTTAAATTATTAAACATATAAATGTATAATGTGGTTCATATTTTATTGATAAACCCATGATTGGTTATGGTTTTGGGTACCTATGTTCACGGACAGAAGTGTTGCAGAATATATTATTTTTGTCCAGACTGCATACTATAGGAGCATAATTTGTATAAAGAACATTGAATGGCATTTGAAGAGACCTTTAAAATGATATATATTAACATATATTTATTGAAACTTTTGGAAAAAGTCTGATACTCCCTACTTCAATATATGTGATATAAAATGGGAAAAACATGTGAACCTGGGCCTTTTCCTTGGTTTATTCTGTTCATCATCACAACGCTGAGCTGAAAAGACTTTAATTCATACCATGAGATTGAAAGTGTCAATAGTTGTTTGTTCTGTGAATGATTATTGGCCAAAATCATTATGTTATTCAAATCCATGTACGACAAAAATCCATGTTTTTTTTTCTTGAATTATTCATGGTGTGTTTATGTCATGGTATTGTTGGAGTCACATTGGCATATTAGAATCATAATGGATTTATTGGTTCCATGAAAACTTGCAGATTTAACTCTTTGCATGCCAGCAGCAAGTTTGTGAATACATAAAGAAACATCTTGAATCCAGAGGAGATTCTGATTAACTTGGCATTTCAACAGGATCCAAACTATTGGACACTGATTGTGTTTTTTAGCTCACCAGAGCACAAAGTGCTCAGGGTGAGCTTTTGTGATTGCCTGATGTCCGGCGTCCATCGTGCGTCGTCAGTCCTCAACAATTTGAACCTTTAAAAATCTTCTCCTCTGAATCTACAGGGTTCTCAGCTTTCACCTTTGGCACATAGTATCATCATTAGGTCCTCTACAAAAGATATATAAATCATGGCCCTGGGGTCAAAATTGGCCCCGCCCCAGGGATTCCTTGTTTTCAATAGAAACATATAGTAAAACTTTGAAAATCTTCTCCTCTGAAACTGGAAGGCTCTCAGCTTTCATATTTGGCACAGAGCATCATGTTCAGGTCCTCTACAAAAGTTATATAAATTATGGCTCTGGGGTCAAAATTGGCCCCGCCCCAGGGGTGGGCAGTTTTCAATAGAAACAAATAGTGAAATCTTTGAAAATCTTCTCCTCTGAAACTGGAAGGCTCTCAGCTTTCATATTTGGCACATAGCATCTTGTTCAGGTCCTCTACAAAAGTTATGTAAATTATGGCCCTGGGGTCAAAATTAACCCCGCCCCAGGGGTGGGCAGTTTTCAATAGAAACAAATAGTGAAATCTTTGAAAATCTTCTCCTCTGAAACTGGAAGGCTCTCAGCTTTCATATTTGGCACATAGCATCTTGTTCAGGTCCTCTACAAAAGTTATGTAAATTATGGCCCTGGGGTCAAAATTAACCCCGCCCCAGGGGTGGGCAGTTTTCAATAGAAACAAATAGTGAAATCTTTGAAAATCTTCTCCTCTGAAACTGGAAGGCTCTCAGCTTTCATATCTGGCACAGAGCATCATGTTCAGGTCCTCTACAAAAGTTATATAAATTATGGCCCTGGGGTCAAAATTGGCCCTACCCTAGGGGTTGGGCAGTTTTCAATAGAAAAAAATAGTGAAATCTTTGAAAATCTTCTCCTCTAAAACTGGAAGGCTCTCAGCTTTCATATTATGCACATAGCATCTTGTTTAGGTCCTCTACAAAAGTAGGTCCTCTACAAAAGTTATATAAATTATGGTCCTGGGGTTAAATTTAACCCCGCCCCAGGGGTGGGCAGATTTCAATAGAAACAAATAATGAAATCTTTGAAAATCTTCTTCTCTGAAACTGGAACGCTCTCAACTTTCATATTTGGCACAGAGCATCATGTTCAGGTCCTCTACAAAAGTTATATAAATTATGGCCCTGGGGTCAAAATTGGCCCTGCCCCAGGGGTTGGGGCAGTTTTCAATAGAAACAAACAGTGAAGTCTTTGAAAATCTTCTCCTCTTAAACTGGAAGGCTCTCAGCTTTCATATTTGGCACAGAGCATCATGTTCAGGTCCACTATTAAAGTTATATAAATTATGGCCCTGGGGTCAAAATTGGCCCCGCCCCAGGGGTTGGGCAGTTTTCAATAGAAACAAATAGTGAAATCTTTGAAAATCTTCTCCTCTGAAACTGGAAGGCTCTCAGCTTTCATATTTGGCACAGAGCATCATGTTCAGGTCCGCTACAAAATTTGTATAAATTATGGCCCTGGGGTCAAAATTGGCCCTGCCCTAGGGGTGGGCAGTTTTCAATAGAAACAAATCTTTGAATATCTTCTTCTCTGAAACTGGGTGGTTCTTAGCTTTGGTATTTTGCACATAGCATCATATTCAGGTCCTCTACAAAAGTGGTATAAATTATGGCCCTGGGGTCAAAATTGGCCCCGCCCCAGGGATAGCCAGTTTTCAACAGAAACATATAGTGAAAACTTTGAATATCTTCTCCTCTGATTGTCTGGTGAGCGCTTCAGGGCCATTCTGGCCCTCTTGTTTTTAGAAATGGAGAAAACCCAATTCCAAAAATTGTAGTAAAAAACAAATTTGCAGGCAACAGTTACATGTACCAGTACTTGGTGTGCAAAGATTAGAAAACTATTTGCAAATTTAAAGCAGCTACATACATGTATAACATGATATATATGTTCCCTTAACCCTTTCCTCCATATAAATACGCCTTTCTACGCCTCTGTAAAACTCAACTGTTGAAACCACTGTGACAAATAGAGCATTTCGAGGGCTTGGTGCAAAACTATTCTAACTCCCTCACTTTGTGAAGGAGTTAGAATAGTTTTGCACCAAGCCCTCGATTTGCTCCTATAGGAGCCAATGCTCTATTTACCACAATTGTTTCAAACTACACAATTCTAAAATGTTCCTTTTCTCTAGCAAATGCTCCTTTTCGGTAGATTTAATTTATTTGAAGAGGTTGGGTCTAATAATAGCCTAATTGGAGGAATGGGATAACCCCTATCGTGCTGAAAATATTATGTCTGCCAGAACTCTGTTCTGTTACATTTTTTACTTCTGATTCGTACAAGTGTTTGAGAAACTGATGACTGAGTGTCAAACAGCTTGGATCCTGATGAGATGCCAAGTTACTCCCAGACACGGAGTTATATCACTGGATCCAAGCTGTTTGCATTTTGTGCGAGTCAGATCGTGCTTTTCAAGGTAAGGGTTAAACTTGTTTCTGTATGGTCTGTATAGTCTCCAGACCTATGGAGCCAGGAAATTGAAAACAGCATTGAATCTGAACACTTTGTGTGAGGGACCAGCATGCATTGTTATTTGCAAATAGTGTAGACCCAGATCAGAGGGCTCCTAGAGGAGCCCTCTGATCAGGGTCTGCACTGTTTGTAAATCCAAATCATCAATTGCAAGCAAGTTTAAGCCTTTCATACTGAGTGGACTCTCTTAATAAACACTGATGGGCTATTCCACTCTGATTATTCAGGGTTGAAAGGGTTAAAGACATTTCTGAAGCCTGCTCAGTAAATTCTTATTAGAAAATGTTGTGCTCAACAATTCTGAAATTATACTTTTTCTTCATCTCTTAAAGAACAGGGTGTCTGACAGTTTGGAACTTAATGAGATTGAATTAACAAGCAGTGTAGATCAAGATCAGATCGCTGCTAGAGAAGCCCTCTGATCAGAAAATCTGCATTTTGTAACTGCCATTTAATTCTTTTTCCTGCATTCAAAGGAATAATATAAAATGTAGTGAGATCTTGATGGTTTTATATTCTCTTATTACAAAATTTGTGTTAACCCTTTCCCTGTTCTATGTTTAGTCCAAATTTATTTCAATACCCATTTTGCCCATGAATATTCAGTTGGTATAATACCTACTGAATATTCATGGCCAAAATAGTTATAATGAAATATAGAATGTGGAACATTGTAGCCATTATAGAATCTAAAGATACAAATGTATCAAATTCCATTAGCAAACAGAGCAGACCCTGATCAGACAGCTCCTTTAGGAGCCATTAATTATTCTGATCTGGGTCTATTGTTTGCAAATGCATGAAAAGGCGATTATATGAAGGAAAGAGTTAATCTGTGACCAGGGTTTTCCCTGACCCCCTATTTCTATTGAAATGTCCCTCGAAGTTTACAATTGACCCTCAAAATTAACCCTTTCCCTCATATAAATGTGTTTTCACGC
Source organism: Azorinus chamasolen (assembly GCA_963576725.1). Lineage (NCBI taxonomy): Eukaryota > Metazoa > Mollusca > Bivalvia > Cardiida > Solecurtidae > Azorinus > Azorinus chamasolen. Next base: position 62,579,350 of record OY755239.1, on the reverse strand, counting down.
ATCTGCAAACAGAGTAGACCCAGATCAGATGGCTCCTATAGGAGCGGTCTGATCAGGGTTTACTCTGTTTGCTAATAGAATTTCAAATATCTGTCTCTTTACTTTCTAAAATGGCTACAATGCTCCACCTTCCATATTTCATAATAACCTTTTTGTCCATGAATATTCAGTAGGTATTGAAGTCTGTAATAAACATAGAACAGGGAATGGGTCAAGAAGGTCTGTTCTTTAATTTATAGAGAGGGGTCAAGAGGACCCTCAAATTGGACATTTTGAAGGGGTCAAGGGAAAACCCTGTGTGACCGTCTTTGTTTTGATCCAGTTGAGACCAAGTAACCCTGACTGAATGTATGATTCAGTGTATCTCAACTTTATCCAAATTGTTTAGTGCTCCGAATATTGCTTTTTTGAAAAACAAATGTAAAACCATTTATTTTATGAAAAAAAGCAAGCAGATGAAAGTTTGTTTAAGATTACATTAACCCTTTCCCTCATGTAAACGTGTTTTCACGCATTTGCAAACAGAATAGACTCAGATCTGACGGCTCCTATAGGAGCCATCTGATCAGGGTCTGCTCTGTTTGCTTTTGACATGATATAGATATGCATGATTCTACAATTTTTGTCATAATAAAACGTTTCTTTGAAAAGTTTACATAAATTCTGAACAGGGAAAGGATTAAGGGATCATCATTGATATCCGATGGTAATATGTTAGTCTTTTTAGATACAGATTTATTACGTTTATCTTTAGGTACGGATTTATTACGTTTATCCAGACTCTTTCATACGGCAAACAATATAAAGATGTTGCCAGTATGTCTGTCTGTGTTCTGAATAAATAGAAAAAAAACATCAGTGTAATTTTGGTTTACTTTTTAGGAATGTTTGCAGTTGGGTTGAGGTATTACAAATAACAGAATGCGATATTTTCATTCATTTGGCATTATGAATATTAAAATTTGCGGCACAGAAATACTTCAGGAGTAAGACATTAGTTCTAAATAATGTACAATTAAATTGTTTATTCATATTTCATGTAAAAATGTCACGGGGTGTAGTTTACCAGAATCAACACTTGTACAGCCCTGCTTTGTAAGCCGGCTTTTATGGCGATGCGGTAGAGTGCTTGACTAGGAATCTCGGGACTCGGGTTCAATCCCCACTTCCAATGGGTATATTTATACCCCCACTAACGAAGTTTTGGTGTGGGGGGGGGGGGGGGTATACTGGAGTCACCATGTCCATCCGTCTGTTCGTCCGCTCGTCTGTCAGTCCGTCCGGCTTTTCTGGATCATAACTTCCAAAGTATAAAAGTATTGACTTCAAACTTCATATACAGATAGATCACATTGACCGCAAGTGCAGTGCACAAGGTCCATAACTCTGTCTTCAGTATTTTTGTAGTTATTGCCCTTTGTTAATTTTCTCAAAATCGGGCTTGTCTGGATCATAACTTTCAAAGTATAAAAGCTATTGACTTCAAACTTCATATACAGATAGATCACATTGACCACAAGTGCACTACACAAGGTCCATAACTCTGTCTTCAGTATTTTTGGAATTATTGCCCTTTGTTATTTTTCTCAAAAGCTGGCTTGCCCGGATCATAACTTTCAAAGTATAAAAGCTATTGAATTGATTTCAAACTTCATATACAGATAGAATACATTGACTACAAGTGCAGTGCACAAGGTCCATTACTCTGTCTTCAGTATGTTTGGAGTTATTGCCCTTTGTTATTTTTGTCAAAATCTGGCTTGTTTTAATAAATGAATTTTTTTGCCTGAGCTTTTCTCTGTCATACCTCAACAAAACTTTTTTTAATTTTGCAGTATTGTTAAACACCATCTGAAGTTATGCACCAGCGATAAAGGTTTTGAATGAATGATCTCTCTTTCGTAATTTAACAAATGAAAATTTAGCGGTCGGGGGCTTTAATTTTATAACCCCATCTCTGTGTCAAATGTGCTAGTGGGGGTATTAATCACCTTTAGTGGTAGTTCTAAGTTTCTCTCAGAGAAACACGGTTAAAAAAAGGGTGCATTTTTTCACTCAACTTGCAACCATGTGTAGTTTGACTATCTACATTCTGAGGAATTGTCATCTATTCATTGTTGTCTGTACATTATTTATATTAATATTGTTGTCTCCTTCAATTCTTAAAGTTCATTCTTTTTCCATTTCTTTAAAAACAGAAACAGTTTGGATCTGGGTAAGATGTCAAGTTACTCTCCTGTATAAGCTGTCTGATCTTGGTCTGCTGTTTGTTTATGAATTTTACAAGTTTTGGTCTAACTGAATTTTCTGGCCAAACACTTTTACCTCTGAATTGGGAATTTTTCTGTAAAAAATGGGGGAAAAACACACTTTTCGCCCATTGGGAACATAGCCAAATAGCAGCTATAGAATCACTTGAAAAAGAAAAAGCCCTGTAAAGACAACATGAATATTTATTATGTAAATTTCTTATAATGTATACTTTTCTAGTGAATGTTTTTGATATGACAAAAACTGTTGAATCAGATCTATAACATGTTAAAAGCAAACAGAGCGGACCCAAATCAGATGGCTGATATATAATAGGAGCTGTCTGGTCAGCGTCTTCTCTGTATGCTTATGAAATTATAATAAACCTGACTTTACAGAAAAGTCTACCAATACCAAAACATTCCTATGTAAATATGGCATTATGAAAATTCAGCTCATAAATGTTCATGATGTCATTATTTCTTACATGAATCCCCAACAGGGAAAAGGTTAACTATTACAGCAGACAAGTCTTTTTTTCGGACTAAAAAGTTTCTTTGCCTTGACAGGGATAATCTTATCCTTCCAATGGCAAACTATCTGGAATTTTCAAACAGCTAGGATCCAAATAGCTCTTTACTCCATAAATACACCTGCCTTTACATACAGAATAGATCTTGTTTACAAATGCCTTTGCAAACAGAGTAGATTCAGATCAGACAGTTCCTGTAGGAGCCGTCTGATCAGGGTCTGCTCTGTTTGCTTATAGTATAATATACAAATGTAGATATAATTTCAACAGTTTCTGCCATGACCAAAGATTCCTGTGTTCATAAAATTAAATCTAATTAATATTAATGATGCCATTATTTATTTCATGAATATTCATGGAGTAAAGGGTTAACCCTTTCCCGGTTGAATATTCAGGTAAGAATTAATGACATCACAAATATTTATTAGGGTTTTTTATAATGGCATATAATGTACACAGAAATTTTGGTATTGGTAAAAATTGTAGTCTGTTTTTTAGCTCACCAGAGCACAAAGTGCTCAAGGTGAGCTATTGTGATACCCTTGTGTCCGTCGTCCGTCTGTCCGTCCGTCAACAATTTCAAACGACTTCTTCTCTGAAACCGACAGCCCAATTGTGTCCAAACTTGGTCAGATACATACTGTGGGTGGGTGCTTCAAAAGTTGTTAAAAGATAGTGGGTGGGGCCATGGGTCTTGTTGCCATGGCAACCGTACACAATATCTAGAAAAATCTTCTTCTCCAGAATGACTTGTCCGATTTGAATATAGTTTTCACCAAAATGTTTCTCAGTTGATAGACTTCAAAAGTTGTTAAAAGAATTTTGATCGGGCTAAAAACATGGCCGCCAGAGGGCGTGGTCATTTTCTCCGTATATGGTAATATGGAATTTTCATAGGAAAATCTTTAAAAATCTTCTTCTCTGAAACTGTAAAGCCTAGACCTTTGATATTTGGTTTGTAGCATGATCTTATGGTCCTCTACAAGATTGTTCAAATTATGGCCCCTGGGCCAAAAATGGCCCCGCCCAAGGGCTTATCAGTTTTTCATAGGAAAATCTTTAAAAATCTTCTTCACTGAAACTGTAAAGCCTAGACCTTTGATATTTGGTATGTAGTATGATCTTATGGTCCTCTACAAATATTGTTCAAATTATGACCCCCGGGCCAAAAATGGCCCCGCCCATGGGCTTATCAGTTTTTCATAGGAAAATCTTTAAAAATCTTCTTCTCTGAAGCTGTAAGGCCTAGACCTTTGATATTTGGTATGTAGTATGATCTTATGGGCCTCTACAAATATTGTTCAAATTATGACCCCCGGGCCAAAAATGGCCCCACCCATGGGCTTATCAGTTTTTCATAGGAAAATCTTTAAAAATCTTCTTCTCTCAAACTGTAAAGCCTAGACCTTTGATATTTGGTATGTAGTATGATCTTATGGTCCTCTACAAATATTGTTCAAATTATGACCCCCGGGCCAAAAATGGCCCCGCCCAAGGGCTTATCAGTTTTTCATTGGAAAATCTTTAAAACTCTTCTTTTCTGAAGCTGTAAGGCCTAGGCCTTTGATATTTAATATGTAGCATGATCTCATGGTTCTCTACAAATATTGAACAAATTATGACCCCGGGCCAAAAATGGGCCCGCCCAAGGGCTTATCAGTTTTTCATAGGAAATTCTTTAAAAATCTTCTTCTCTCAAAATGTAAAGCCTAGACCTTTGATATTTGGTATGTAGCATGATCTTATGGTCCTCTACAAATATTGTTCAAATTATGACCCAGGCCAAAAATGGCCCCGCCCAAACGCTTATCAGTTTTTCATAGGAAATTCTTTAAAAATCTTCTTCACTGAAACTGTAAGGCCTAGACCTTTGATATTTGGTATGTAGTATGATCTTATGGTCCTCTACAAATACATTGTATTGTTCAAATTATGACCCCCGGGCCAAAAATGGCCCCGCCCAAGGGCTTATCAGTTTTTCATTGGAAAATCTTTAAAAATCTACTGAAACTGTAAGGCCTAGACCATTGATATTTGGTATAACTAACATGATCTAATGGTCCTCTATAAATATGTAGCTGTGGCTTGTGGTCCTCTGCCAAGAATGTTTAACTTAAGACCCTGACCACTGGGCAAAACTTGGCCCTGCCTCAGGGCTTATCAGTTTTTCATGGGAAAAATACGAAATATTATTTTCCTCTGAAACCATAAGGCTTAGACCTTTAATTAATGGCATACTGCTTTGCCTTGTGGTTCTCTACCAAGGTTGTCCACATGATTTCTTGTGGTCAAAAATTGCCCCGCCCCTGGGGTTATCTCAGGTGAGTGCTTCAGGGCCTCATGGCCCTCTTGTTTATAATTTCATAAGCAGACACTGAGAGTAGACCCTGATCAGACGTCTCCTATTGGAGCCATCTGATTTGGGTCTATTCTGTTTTCAAATGTGTGTTACCCTTTACTCCATAAACATGCCTTTCTACGCCTTTGCAGACAGAGTAGACCCAGATCAGACAGCTCCTATAAGAGCCGTCTGATCAGGGTCTGCTCTGTTTGCTTTTGATATAATATAGATCTAACTATCCCCTTGCCGTCTTTGTTAAATATTTGTGTGTTCATATCTTATTATAAAAATTCAGCTAAATAATATGCATGATGTCATTACTTATTACAGGAATATTCATGGAGGAAAGGGTTAAGACAATGAGTGACTCTGTGTCTCATCAAGATCTAAACTGTTTTATACTCACACATTAATTTGTTTCTGAAAAGCTTACACAAATTGGAAGCAAGTTGAAATTCCCAGTTTGACCAGTATAAGCAGGATAAGAGTAAACCCTTTCCTTCATAAAAATGTATTTTCTCACATTTGCAAACAGAGTAGATCCAGATCAGACGGCTCCTATAGGAGCCGTCTGATCAGTGTCTGCTCTGTTTGCTTTTGACATGATATAGATAAAACTGAGCTAAACAATATCCAAGTTGTCATTATTTCTTACACGAATACTGAACAGGGAAAGGGTTAATTATGCAGTAGTCTGTTTGGTAAGAAATGGAAGAATTTCCATTTGTTCAGATTTCCGTATCAGAGGCATACTGATTTTGTATTCTTTATTTGATAAAAACAGACCGTAGCATGCAATGATACTCTATTTTCTCTAATAAATGTACGCAGATCCGAGGGGTAATATCTTTGAAAAGGAGCTTCTTGCATTTTGTACACAGTTGGTTGCTTAATGCAGGAGGAAAGCAATGCTGTATTAGCTCCTACGAGAGATTTCTGCATTGCTTTCAGTCTACATTTTAAGCAAATACCTATATTTTGAAAAAACCTATTTTTCTTTATTTAATCCTTTACTCCATGAATATTCATGTAAGAAGTAATGACATCAGGGATATTGATCACTTTAATTTATGTAATGTTACATAAACACATGAAGGTTTGGCAATGGCAGAAACTGTGGAATCATATCCATAAGCAAACAGAGCAGACCCTCAGATCAGACAGCTCCTATAGGAGCCGTCTGATCTGGGTCTCTATGTTTGCAAAGGGTGTAGAAAAATATATTTGTGGAGTAAAGGATTAGTGGTTAATGCATAGGGTATTAGATGTTTTATCGGCGCGAAAGCATTAGCTTTCACGTCTATGTGTAACGCATTAGGTTGAATTTCACTGGTAGGAGGGCTGATTTATCAAGACTTGTGAAACTATTGTGGAATTGTAATTTGTGGTTTATGAGTGTAAAAACAGTATGGCTTGAATAATACAATTATATGTAGTTGGAAACAGGTCGACATATTTGTTTCCACTGTATAATTGTATGTATTTTGGAAATGAAAATGTTAGAAAATGATTTCCCCTATGGTCGGGGCTAATACAAAATGTATAATACCGCAACGGCAAGATCGTTGGGACCGAAACGACCAAGGAGTATGTGGAATATATCAGTAACAGACGTCGAATTTTATTTAAGCAAAATATGTTCTCTGTCGGAAAATGGACCCTTGACAAGAAATAAAGAACGCAAAGAGAAATACAGTCAGATTTGACCGTTCCTAAATGTCAACTATTGCACTTAGTTATTCCTCAACAGTCCTATCTGTTTCCACTCTATATGACGAAAATAAACCCACGAGAATAAAGTATTTGATGTTTGCTTAAAAATGCTGCAAATATTGATAATTGCTTAAATTTGTAATTATATTAATGATTTTGTAAACTGTTAGTCAAAGATTTTACAGAATCAACGATATAGGCAGTAGATAATGGTTTAATTGTAATTAAAATATAACGTTTATAAGTATCAAACAAACAAAATCAATCGCTGTTTGAATTATGTTGTAATAGCAAATTACTGTTAATGGTGGTACCTGTTTGCACTAGTGTCATCAGAGATGTTTATAGCCGCGACAGTTTGTACTAATTATTTAATTGGTTATTTCTTTGATGATGTATAATTCACTCAATTTAAACGGCATGTATGATCGGATTAATTTTAATTATGGGTACACATTTTTGGTTGAAAGTTGTTGTTTTTTTTCACAAATTTTCACCCGCTATATGCAAGCAAGGTGCCAAACAGTTTGGATCTTGATAAGAAACTGAGTTACTCACCATATCATCTGGACCCAAAGTGTTTGCAAAAATAATCATTCATCCGCCAGCAACAGGCTTGAGGCTAACATCTAACAACAACTTATGTCCTTATTTTTTATTGGATTCATTTCTGCATATCATATCACAATTACCATTTATATATGGCTCCTACTGAATCTTCTCTGTTTACTTATGAAATAATATAGACACTCCTTGGCTTTTCATTTGAGCTTTGCTTTCTCGAATTGGATAATATACAGTATGAAATGAATACTATTATGTCTAAAAACCTACAGGAGTTGTCAGCATTACTTTAGACCTGCAATAAGCTGTGAACTTAAGAAATTGTTCAGATTAGAAATTAAATATTTGTGTGCTCATGCCATTATAAAAGTTGGGATAATAAATAATGTGATGTCATTATTTCTTACATGAATATTTAGCCTGAAAAGGGATAAGGGGTCCAGTGTGAGACTGAAAGGGTATAACTAGGGTCACCCGACTGAAATGGCTGCCAATTCAAGGGCCCTTTATGATGAAACTGATGATTTTTTTTAAGTTACTAAGGCCATATGAGTAGTCTAAAACATTTAGACATTTTTTTGACATTACTTAAATATTACATTAAAAAAATATGACGTCACTTCCACTTTGTTATGTCCTGATGAAGATGTAAATCGAAACATGTATGCAGTAAAAAAAAAAAAAATGTTGGTTGTTACTTTACTCCATATCTAAATATTATATAAGATAGGTTTGATTATTATTCAGTAATACGCGCCTTTTGATGCTTCGCATCAATAATTTTCTTGTATGTTGTTAGTTTCACCCCTAGAAGTAACGCAGTGGTTATAAAAGTCGGGGCATTTATTAGAGAGAATATGGTACAGATGGCATAGCATGCAATTATACGCTGCAAATGGTTTCTTCTGTATGGTGAAATTAAGATAGCTATTTGTATGTGTTACTCACATGCCAGAAGGATTTATATTTGGATTCAGTCATGATATCTCTGACCATGTCATAGGTGAAGTCGCAATAGCCTGATATTATCCTTTCAGCCCTTAATTTTCAGAGTGGAATAATCCGTCAGTGTTTATCCACAGAGTCCATTCAGTATGAAAGGTGATAAGATGATTTTGAATGACAAACAGTGCAGTCCCTGATCAGAGGAGCCCTCTGATCTGGGTCTAGACTGTTTGCAAATGGCCATGTCCTGAGTTGAAAGGGTTAAACCTTTACCTGATGAATATTCATGTAAGAAGTAATGACATCATGAATATTTATTAGCTGATTTTGTTTTTAATGATGCAATGTTAACACAGGCTGTAATTAGATCTATATTATTCTGCGAGCAGACCCTGATTAGTCACAGCTCCTCTGTAAGTTAAATCAGAGCTGTCTGGTCTAGATTTATTCTGTTTGCAAAGGTGTCAAAAGGATCATATAAAATGTCCATAATCGTCATGGAACCATTTACCTCATGACTAGTCAGAGCTACAGATACTTGTGCGTACTCAAATACTAAAACTGTCATTTCTCCACCAAACCCTATGTTCGAGACGATTCTAAAGAGTGGTCACAACATAGGGTTGACGATTCAAAAGAGTGGTCACAACATAGGGTTTGGTGGAGAAATAAAGAAATTATACTGGAAAATATTTTATCTGGAGCTCTGACTAGTCATATAAGAAATATTAACTATGAACTATATCCAATTAGAATTTATTTTTTAGCTCACCAGAGCACAAAGTGCTCAGGGTGAGCTTTTGTGATCACCTGATGTCCGTCGTGCGTCGTCCGTCGTCAACAATTTGAACCTTTAAAGTTCTTCTCCTCTGAATCTACAGGGGTCTCAGCTTTCATCTTTGGCACATAGCATCATATGTAGGTCCTCTACAAAAGTTATATAAATTATACCCCTGGGGTCAAAATTGGCCCTGCCCCAGGGGTTTTCAGTTTTCAATAGAAACATATAGTGAAAACTTTGAACATCATCTCCTCTAAAACTAGAAGGTCCTCAGCTTTCATATTTAATTAAATTGACACATAGCTTCAACTTCAGGACTTCTACAAAAGTTATATAAATTATGCCCCTAGGGTCAAAATTGGTCCCACCCCAGGGATTGCAAGTTTTTTGTAGCTGACTGCATAAACAGCCTATGGGATCACTAGTCATGCATAGGAAAAAACTTTAAAAATATTCTTGTCAGAAACTGCATGTCCCAGAGCTTAGATATTTGGTGTATTGATTTACTTAGCATAACTTTATGAGTTTTATAAGTATCATAGTTCTGGGGTTAAAATTGGCCCTGCCCTGTGTGTATTTATACTTCTTTACATCAGAAACAACATTCTAAAGGTTTCTCCTTAATACCACTCTTAGTTGAGACCAGTCAGTGGGAGTTCTTATATAATCGCCCTTAGCCTGATCAGTAGAGTAGAAATTGTGTTTAGACAAATAACACACACTCATTTAAGATTGAGAAAACTGTGGATAATTCTCAAAATGCAGAATACTCTTAAAGCTTTTTTTCATACCTATGCCCTAGCTGCATTTAGCTACCAGCTATCATTATAGAGCATATCTGTTGTGAATTTCAGCTTAACTCTTTGCATGCTGGGTAATTATGTGATCTGCTAAATTGTTGTCTGCAGCATATTCACAAGTTATCATAACTACACACTTTCTTTCTGAGTTTTTCAGAAGTTCAGTCTCATTGACAAACAGTTCAGATATCAGATCAGGCACCAAATTATGTTGGCCCTGCTGATCTGGATCCAAACTGTTTGCATAGGTCATTAGTGGTGGGAGAATCCCACTACACACTTTCTTTCTAAGTTTTTCAGAAGTTCAGTCTCATTTACAAACAATTTGGATATCAGATCAGGCCCCACATTATGTAGGGCCTGATCTGGATCCAAACTTTTTGCATAGGTCATTAGTGGTGGGAGAATCCGCCTCTAGCATCCGAAGAATACAAGTTCCAGTGGTCTAATGCTCTATCCATTCTTTCACTACATTCTTTTAGCATCATGTTCAGGTCCTCTACAAAAGTTATATAAATTGTGTCCCTGGGGTCAAAATTGGCACCGCCCCTGGGGTGTAAAGTTTTCAATAGAAACATATAGTGAGAACTTTGAAAATCTTCTCCTCTTATTGTCTGGTGAGCGATGTCAGGGCCATTCTGGCCCTCTTGTTAGACTCAACCTCTTTGAATAAATCTACCAATAAGGAGCATTTACAACAGAAAAGGAAACTTTTAGAATTGTGTACATGTAGTTTTGAAACCATTGTGAAAAATAGAGCATTTGCAGAGGCGTCAAAAGGCGTCAATATGAGGGAATGGGTTAAGTATTGGAATCCGTGGCAAAATTTTTAGCGTTTGAATTAACCAAATTGCTTGCTACACAGATTAAATAAAATTATGATTGATATAATTATGTTATGGGGATTATGCATTGGAAGTGTCAAAAGTAAAATTTAACATAATAAATGTCAGTCTTAGGCAATTTACATCTGTTAGAATGCAAATATTAAAGTTGTAGAGGAATTGCATAATTGTAAGTTTTTAGCTCATCTGCTTTTCGAAGAAAAAAAAAGAGCTGTTGTTGTAACTCTGGTGTCCGCTTTGTAATTTGTTGTTGTTGCCATCCTGTGATCTGGGTCTGCACTGTTTGCCATTCAAACTCCTCTAGCAAATGTTACCCTTTCATACTGAATGGACTCTACCAACAAACATTGGTGGACTATTACACTTTGAAAAATTCAGTGTTTAAAGGGTTAACCCTTTCTTCCATAAATACGCCTTTCTACGCCTTTGCAAACAGAGTAGACCCAGATCAGACAGCTCCTATAGGAGCTGTCTGATCAGGATCTGCTCTGTTTGCTTTTGATATGATATAGATATGATTCTGCACTTTTCTGCCATGACCAAGATTCCTGTGCCAAATATGCTATTATAAGGTTTAAACTAATATATATTCATGATGTCATCATTTCTTTCATGAATATTCATAGAGTAGAGGACAATGCAGACAATAACTTTAAAGTACATGTAAATGTCTACTTTTAACCCTTTACCTCATGAATATTCATGTAAGAAAAATGACATCATGAATATTAATTATTGGCGTTTGAACACAGGATTTTCTTTCTATCAGGAGTACGAGGGCTTGGTACGAAACTATTGTAACTCCTTCACTTTGTGAAGGAGTTACAATAGTTTTGCACTAAGCCCTCGAGTTACTGTATCTATATAACTCCATAAGCAAGCAGAGCAGACCCTGATCAAATAGCTGCTGCAGGAGCCATCTCAGCAGGCCCATCTGATCTGGGTCTACTTTGTTTGCAATCAAATTGTGTATCTTTGAGATAAAGGGTTAATAATTCTTATTTTTGTCCTCTCTAGATTTTTCTTCCATTTAACCGAGTGTTGAAACACAGTTATCGGATCAGACTGTTTAAGAGTCTGTAACCAGTTGAGACACGGAGCTCTTTGAACTTACCTTGGTACAGACTGAGCTAGTTAACCCTTTCCAACATAGAAACGTGTTTTCACACATTTGCAAGCAGAGTAGACCCAGATCTATGACCAGGGTCTACTCTGTTTGCTTATGGACTTTGATAGATCTGTTTCTTTATTTTCTAAAATGGCTACAATGTTCTACCTTCCATATTTCATTATAACCGTTTTGCCATGAATATTCAAAAGACATTAAAATTTGAAATAAACATAGAACAGGGAAAGGGTTAAGAGGTGATTGACTTTGTTGTCATTTTGTCTTGCAGGCTTTGGACAAGGTGGTGAGTGATGTTAGGAAGAAGTTGGCGAAGGCAAGCTGCTTAACAACAGCCACAACAGAGGTAAGAAACACAAAGTGGAAGAAATAATTTGTCAAACATCTTAACTTCTTACTCCATGAATATTCATATAAAAAATAATTATAACATGGCTACTAACCCTTTCCCTATTCTGTATTTTGGCCAAATTTCAATACATGCTGAATATTCATTAACAAAATAGTTATAAAGAAATATGATCGAAGGTGGAACATTGTAGACATTTTAAAAAGCAAAGAAACAGATCTATCTATATTCTTTTGGCAAACAAAGTAGACCCTGATCAGACGGCTCCTCTAGGAGCCATCTGATCTGGGTCTACTCTGTTTGCAAATGCGTGAAAACACGTTTATATGAGGGAAAGGGTCAATAAGATGCATAAGAAGTTAAGAAACACAGAAAGTGGCAGAAACTGTAAAGTCAGATCTGTTATAATTTGATAAGTATACACAGAGCTAAGACCCTGATCAAGAGCCATCTGATCTGGGTCTGTTCTGTTTACAAAAGCATAATAAGGCATTTATAAATATGAAGTAAATGGCTAATGTAGACGTAACTTCACTGGACATTAGCCAGAATATGTAATCTAAACTAAATGAGAAAACATCTAGCCAGAATATATAATCTAAACTAAATGAGGAAAGGTCTTGCAATTAGCCAGAATTTGTAATCTAAACTAGATGAGTAAACATCTAGCAGTTAGCCAGAATATAATTATAATCTAAACTAAATGAGGAAATGGCTAGCACAGTTAGCCAGAATATGTAATCTAAACTAAATGAGGAAATGGCCAGCAATTAGCCAGAATATGTAATCTAAACTAAATAATCAGAGGAAATGGCTAGCAATTACTGTAAAACAGGTAATATTCGCGTCATGATTATTTCGCGTAAATGTGATTTTGTATTAATTCTCGTCATGATGATTTCACTACGGCGTCCATCTCGCTAAATTAACTTAACGGAAATAGACTCGTATAAAACTCTGTCGAACGCTGTAAAAAGGGCAAAGAATCAATTTCTGCCGAATGTATGTAACTGCCGTCGGCAATTTAGGGGTTATCAGTCGATAATTTATAGCATGCGTTAAGGCCTGTATTTACCAGTATTCAATTTTGTATTTGTTTTGAGAACTTTACCCAAAACTCGGATGTATGGCACAGCGTGACACACCGGTCTACTGATGAAATGGTATAAATGTAAGCAACAAAGTTACTACTTATTTATTACTTCGGGGTCTTATTTGGATCAAAACTGTCTGCAAAAGAAATGGTTATCACGATTTGTCCATTATGAGGCTAAAGGTTAAATCAGTGCCCCTATTGAGACTTGGACGGTAAACGTTTGAAAACAAATTGACAAGTTTGTGTATGTATACGTGTTGATCTGTTAAACGCTGCTTGGCATAAGCCGGTATTCAATAGTCAAAATGAGTGAATTCTTTTTTACAAACAAATAGAATCAAACCTGTTTCAAAATTCCGTAATTGTACAAAAACAACCAGATGTTATCTACGACAATTTACCACTTGCCGTACATGCATACATGTATGTATATAAGAGTTACTTCCCTTTTCACGGAGATCAATGAAGCAGAGAAACATTCTTCCATTTTTCGGTCTGTATTTTTTATTTAAACACTTTTTTGTTCACTAAACAAATATATGTAAGCAATACACTTCATCCAACATTTGTGTTGAACGAAGAATGCTATCAATGCAGAAAACACATGGACGACGACGTGATAAATCTGACCATATTCCGGATATACCGATTTCAGACGTTACTCCTTTTTATACTTGTTACTGATTTATTAGCGAAAATATTGAATTCGCGGGGCAACGCATTCGCGAATTAGCGCGAAATATATATTGTCGCTAATAAAACCTGCCAGAATAATTATGTAATCTTAACTAAACAAGGAAATGGCTAGCAGTTAGCCAGAATACTAGTATGTAATCTAAACTAAATGAGGAAAGGTCTAGCAGTTAGCCAGACAGGTCTCTAAACAGGAGCTGCCTGATCTAGATCTACTCTGTTTGCAAAAGTAGTCAATATATGGAAAGGGTTAAACAATTCTTCTTCACATGCCTCATAACTTGTTATAGTTCCCAGAAGTGACCTCTCTATGGCAGTACACATCAGTATCCCAGCATGCAGTAGCCCGTCATGCCTGCCAACAATGGATTCAGTTGTTGAAAGACGGAGCAGCAGATTTCACATATGTCCTCAATGGTATGCTGAACCAGGTACCAACAGCCAGGTAAGACCATTTGATGATCAAGCTTTTAACTCTTTCCCTGTTCAACATTCATTTAAGAAATAATGACATCATGAATATTTATTAGCTGAACTTTTATAATGTAAACTTTTCAAGGATTTTTTTGTTTGCGTTGACAAAAGCTGTAGAATCAGATCTATATCATGTCAAAAGCAAACAGAGCAGACCCAAATCAGACAGCTCCTATAGTAGCCATCTGATCTGGGTCTACTCTGTTTAAAAGACATGAAAAAGCAATTATATGAAATACGTTCTTCACAATAACGGCAACTCTTCCGAAACATTTTGACTTATCTACCTTGTTCATTGTACATGTATTACTTATCATGTATTTTCACTATGTGTAGATGTTTTCTGATGGCTAAAAGCAACGTGTTTTGCTTAATGCTTAATAAAATATTTGTATTTGTAAAAAAAATATGAAGGAAAGGGTTAATCCTTCTTTCATACAATTGCCTTTTCACAGCTTTACAAACAGAGTAGACCCAGATCAGATGGCTCCTACATGTATATGCTTATGAAATTATTACAGATCTGACCATACAGTTTCTACCAATACTGAAACAGCCTGTGTGCCTAAGTCATTATAAAAATTCAGCTAATATATATTCATGATGTCATTATTTCTTACATTAATATTCAACAGGGAAAGGGTTAAGTCTGCAGGCTAGCAGTGAACCTACATTAACCTACGCAAACAATTTGGATAACATAACATTTCGTCAGAATTCAGATTGTTTAGACAGTCTCATTGTATGTTTGAAGAGAAATGAAAAACAAATTAGAGAAATGTTTTTATATTCTTTGCCTAAGCAAATGAAAACAAAGTTATAGGTGTATTCTTGCATCGGCCACATGCTACTCTCGCCGACCTGACAGCCGCATTCCGCATGGCAGTGTAGTACAAGCTATTGGCGTGCATTGGATAGATTCAAAACAATCAAGGTATACTATTTCTGACATTAAAAGGCTTCGTAGCATTAGCTTTGGTTTAGTATGTGTAAGAAAGTCCACAAAATATAGCTACGTGTAAGAAGTGCGCACGAATATACAAATATTAGACTCAAGGTGAAATCACGTGACCATAATATGAATGAAATTATTCTGCCAGAGGATACTCAATGAATAAAGAAATGCGTGTCGGATGACCTTATGCAAGCGATTAGGTAATAATCACAGCTATAACTTTGAAAGCAACTCCAGATGGTCAGTTTGCTAGGCATAGAGGGAAACGGCCGAAATATCAACTGCAACTGAATTACTCACTAGAAAGAGTGTTAGATCTAATCCTTTCCCTTCTCGACCCGCTATTTTATGCCAAATATCAGAAATTTGATTTTCAAAACATTGTTCCCATGCAAAGAATACTGCAGCGTCTGTAACATTTTGATTTTTGCAGAAAAAAACAACTTTTTGTGCAAGTATTAACGGCCATACTTTAATTAATGTGTGTTCCTGATTACCTTTACAAGCCATTTGGATCTAAGAAAGTGAAAAGTATGAAGAACAAGAGAAATTCTGACCATGGCACAAACTGTGGAATTAGATCTATATTATCCCTTTACTCCATAATTTGTATGCATTTATAGCCTTGGCAAACAGTTAAACCCATATCAGAAAGCACCTATAGGAGCCGTCTGATCATAGTCTGTTCTGTTTGCTTATGCTATAATTATGTCTCCCCCCATATTTATATGGGGGAGACATATTGTTTTCGTGAGAGTTGTCTGTCTGTCCGTCTGTCCGTCTGTCTGTCACACTTTTTGTCCGGACGATAACTTCAATATGCCTGATGCCAGTTGATTGAAACTTCATATATGGAAAGAGCATAATGAGAGGAAGTGTCATGCACAAGGTCCATAACTCTGGCTTCACTAATATTGGAGTTATTGCCCTTTGTAACAAAAAATCACACTTTTTTGTCTGGACCATAACTCCTATATGGCTCATGCCATTGGATTGAAACTTCATATATGGAAAGATCATGACGATAGGAAGTGTCATGCACAATGTCCATAACTCTGGCTTCACTAATATTGGAGTTATTGCCCTTTGTAAAATATATCATAATTTTTTGTCCGGACAATAACTTCAATATGCCTGATGCCAGTTGATTGAAACTTCATATATGGAAAGAGCATAATGAGAGGAAGTGTCATGCAGAAGGTACATAACTCTGGCTTCACTAATATAGGCGTTATTGCCCTTTGTAAAAAAAAATACTACTTTTTTGTCCGGACGATAACTTCTATATGGCTCATGCCATTGGATTGAAACTTCATATATGGAAAGATCATAACGAGAGGAAGTGTCATGCACAAGGTCCATAACTCTGGCTTCACTAATATTGGAGTTATTGCCCTTTGTAAAAAAAATCACAATTTTTTGTCCGGATGATTACTCCTATGTGACACATGCCATTGGAGTGAAACTTCATACATGGAACGATCATGATAAGAGAAAGTGTCATGGATAAGATCCTTAACTCGAGTTTCAATAAATTTAGAGTTATTTCCCCTTGTACATTTGTTTAATTCTTTCTTGTTCGGACGATAACTCTACATGGCTCTTGCCATCGTATTGAAACTTCATACATGGAAAGAGCATGATGAGAGAAAGTGTCATGAACAAGGGCCATAATTCTGGCTTCAATACTTTTGGAGTTATTGCCCTTTGTTACATGTTTTGGCCGATCAATAACTCCTGTTCGACTGATGCTATTGGAATGACATTTTATTTCTGGAAAGAGCATGATGAAAGTAAGTGTCATGCACAAGGGCCATAAATCTGGTATCAGTATTTTTGGAGTTATTAGCTGTTATCATTTTCTTCTTGAAAAATGTAGTGTGAAAAACGCAAAATGAGGGGAAGTATCATTCATCAAGACCATAACGTTTTTAGTGATTTCCCTTTACATATTGTTTTTATTAGAGGGGAGACATCCGTTTTTTTTGACAAAAACCTCTAGTTTGATCTGATTCTACAGATCTGCCTGAGCCAATATGTCCTGTTTTCATATGCCATTATAAAACATAGTATACTGTTTGCCCCGTTTGCAGGCCTAACCATCTGCTCTATTACCCCCATGTGCGTTTATTAGAGACAATGCAGTATTTATTGTTTACATGTCTTACTCTCCACCGTGAGGCCTCAGGAGTGTTTTTTAGTGTGTATTAGAGATAAAACAGTACATATTGTTTGCAGGCCTAACCCTCTGCTTCAAGGCACCCAGGAACATTTATTAACACTTTCCTCCATAAATACGCTTTTCTACCCCTCTGTAAAAGTCACTTTTTGAAACCATTGTGATAAATAGAGCATTTGCTCCTATGGAGCAAATGCTCTATTTATCACAATGGTTTCAGAACTACAAAATTCTAAAAATTTCCTTTTCTCTAGTTAATGCTCCTTTTCGGTAGATTTATTCAAAGAGTTTGGCTCTAAAAATAGCCTATTAGGGTATGGGTTAAAAATAATAAGGTATATATTGTTTGCAGACCTAACCCACTGCCCCAAGGCGCCCAGGAGCATTTTTATGCCCCCGTTGACGATAGACGGAGGTATTATGTTTTGCACATGTCCGTCCGTCTGTCCGTCCGTCCGTCCGTCTGTCTGTCCGTCTGTCACACTTTTAGGTGCAGTTGGTTGTCACATTTACGTGCAGTTTTTTGTCACAGTTTTTACATTGTCTTATATCTCCCTAACCACTGTGGCTATTGCCATGGAATTGCATATACACCTTAAACACCATTCATACTTTCATTGCACACCCAGCCCATGCTGCCCGCAAGCCCAAGGTCAAGGTCAAATGACTTGGAAATTTTACGTGTAGCTAGGCAAGCACCTACACGGGGGCATCACTGTGTCTTACAGACACAATTTTCTAGTTTAGAGATTTTACAGTATATACAGTTTGCATGTCTTACCCTCCGTAACGAGGCCGCCAGGAGTGCTTACCAGTGTTTATTATAGATAATATGGTATTAGATACTGTTTGCAGGTCTTGCCCTCTACTCCTAGGTAAAATAAAGACCAATTTGTTTTGTTGTTGTCAAATAATCTCTGTAATGATCATCTCCAGTTTGCCTCTTATTGAGCATTTCCCAACAATAAATAACTAGATGGAAGATAATTGTTTGTTTCAATGTGTGATAGAATTTCACTGGAGAGGATAATTGTTTGTTTCAGTGTATGATAGAAATTTATGCTGCTGGTTTTTTTTTCCCGAAGTATCCAAGCTACGAGTGAAAATGAAACATCTAATGTTCACAAACAATAATAGCATAGTATCAGTCATACATTGTTTCTTGCCGATTTTGTTTAGTTTTATTGCTCTTAGACTTAAACCTTTTCCCTCATGTAAATACCTTTTCACGCATTTGCAAACTGAGTAGGCCCAAATCAGATGGCTCCTTTAGGAGTCGTCTGATCAGGCTGCTTTGTTTGCTTTAACCCATTCCCTCATATTGACACTTTTTGACACCTTTGTAAAAGTCACTTTCTGAAACCATTGTGATAAATAGAGCATTTGCTCCATTTTTTGATGCCTTTGTAAAAGTCACTTTCTGAAACCATTGTGATAAATGCTCTATTTATCACAATGGTTCCAAAACTACACAATTATAAAATTTTCCTTTTCTCTAGTTAATGCTCCTTTTCAGTAGATTTATTCAATGAGGTAGGATCTAGAAATAGCCCTATATGAGGTAAATATTCATGATGTCATTATTTCTTAAATTAAGGTTAAAGCCGTCAGCTCTTTCTTAGTACTTTACTCCATAAATACACTTTTTAACCCTTCGCTTGCTGAATTTTAAAATACATTTCTCCTTCTTTACCCATGCCCTGTTGTATAATTACATATATCTTCACTGTGTACAAGTATTTCGCTGCGCAAATCACTGCTGTGGGGTGCACTGGTTGCACAATCAACTTGTAAATAGTGCAGACCCTGATGAGACAGCTCCTGTAGGAGCGGCCTCATCTGGGTCTTCACTATTTACAGGTAGGTATATTGATGCGAATAGCAAGCGAAGGGTTAATGTCTTTGTAAACAGAATAGACTCAGATCAGAGCTCTCCTATATGAGTCATCTGCTCTGTTTGCTTAAGGACTGATATAGATCTGATTCTTAATACTGCCATGTTCACATGCCATGGCCAAAATTCAGCTAATACATATTCATGATGTCATTATTTCTTAAGTGAATATACATCATGTAAAAGGTTACCTCTTGAACTGAATTTCTATACAGTGCTCCCTCTCTACATCGACACCCTTTGGGATATGAAGATTGTATGTGTTGTTCAGAGGGAGTTGTTATAGGGAGGGAAAATCAAACATAAATAGCTTGTTTGCAGATCCCCAGATAAGGTATATTTCGAGAACTAAAACCGTTATGCCTCAATCACACCCTATGTTATGACCACTCTTAGGAGTCGTCACAAAGTGACGATTCTAAAGAATGGTCACAACATAGGGTTTGATAGAGGCACAAAGAAAATACTATAGAAAAAAGTTGTTTCTGGAGCCTTGTTGTTTCGGAAACCGTGACATGCGTTGTTGTAAGGAGGGAATCGTTATTGAGAGGGCCGTTGTAGGGAGGGAGCACTGTACTGGCTAATGGAGAAGGAAATATTTTGTCATTTCATAAACTTGAATCAAACCTATATTATTTCACTTGGAAACAAAATCCATCTGATCAGGACCACAGGGGCAAGACACGTTTAAGTCAGTATATGTATATATACAAAGCTTTCTATATATACATATACTGACTCAAATTTGTCTTGCCCCTGTGATCAGGGTCTGTATGAGAGAAAGGGTTAATGATGATGTGATATTGTGTCTGGATGGCTCTATATACAAACATTGTTTATAAAATAGTTCATACAAAAAGCAAGTCAAACTTATGTCACTACAATTTAGTGAGATCTTTTCGAAATTTCATAAATCTCATCTTCTTCTATATTAATTACAAAGTTCAATACCGACTGAATATTCATGGACAAAATAGTTATAATGAAATGCCAAAGGTGGAGCATTGTAGCCATTTTAGAAAGTAAGAAACAGATCTTTCAAATTCACTAGCAAACAGCAGACCCTGATCAGACGGCTCCTATACTCTGTTTGCAAATTCATGAAAATTCGTTTATATGAAAGAAAGGGTTAACCATTTCAACACTAAATTGTCAGATAGACTCTTTCAAAATTCAAACTGGTCAAACTTACTATGAATATTCAGGGACCTTTGTAAAGAAAAGTGCAGCATGACAAACAATGCAGACGCTGATGAGAGGGCTCTTCTACGCGTCCTCTCATCTACGGCTGCGCTGTTGGTAAAGGACATTGGTGACTCATTTCCTGCACTGAAAGGGATAAGCAATGTAAGAAGATGCCATGTTTTATCAGATCAAGTGACACCTTATTGGAAGGAAACAACCATTTAGGATGAAAAATAGATTACCTTTTGTTACACACACGGAATAAATGAATTTAATCAAGCCAAACAGGCATTTTCTTGTAGAAGCTATCATGTTAGTTACATCATTTCAGTGTTTTTGATATTAACTCTTTCTGGCTTACGTATTGACATGTACAAATTTTGTTCTCAGCATTAACCCATTCCCTCATAGTGACGCGTTTTGGCGCCTCTGTAAAAGTCACTTTCCAAAACCATCGTGATCAATAGAGCATTTGCTCCATAGGAGCAAATGCTCTATTTATCACAATGGTTTCAAAACTACACAATTCTAAAATTCTCATTTTCTATAGTTAATGCCCCTTTTAGCCTATGGAGGAATGGGTTAATTCGTTTGTAAACATATTCTGCATACATGTATAGAGGATATTACATTTGTGTTGTTGTTTTTCATTAACTCTTTACCTGGCTATTGACTTTTACCAACAAGTTGACGAAAATAATATGACATGAGACATGTCAAGCCTATATTTTTTTTATAGTCAACAAGTTTGGTAAAAGTCATTAGTAAATGAAGACACAATCATGTAATATTCTTTTGATCACATGACACAAAACAACCCCCACCCCACCCCCTCCAAAACAACAGGGGCTTTTTCCAGTTTATATTTCAATGACAGCTATATAATCAACCAGATTGACTTGCTTACCTTACTTGCATGTTATATTTTGTGTATGGAGTAAAAAAAAATATGAACTCATTACATTAACTTGTATACGAGCAATCTTACATGACAGAAGTTCCTAGTTGATGATGCAGTTTCAGTCTGTTATGTGTGTGGGTGTGCATTAGCTCTATATGAGAATGTACTGATATAAAACACACACATCTATTATTTATACTTTTATTACCTTAACTACCCTTAGTACATATATTCAGACACTGTATGTCCCCACTGGTTCCCCACTGGTTTGTAAAGCTGAACAAATCAATTTGGCACCATTTTGATAACTTTAATCCTATCATACCTCATAGCCTAGTTTTAGATGGAACCTCTTTGAATAAATCTACCGAAAAGGAGCATTAACTAGCAAAAAGGACAATTTTAGAATTATGTAGTTTGGAAACCATTGTGATAAATAGAGCATTTGCTCGAAAACCATTGTAATAAATAGAGCATTTGCTCCATAGGAGCAAATGCTCTATTTATCACAGTGGTTTCAGATAGTGACTTTTACACTGGCGTCAAAAAGGTGTCAATATGAGGGAATGGTTTAAATAAGCCTTTTTACGCCTTTGCAAAAAGTGTAGACCTAGATCAGAATGGCTGTTTGCTTATGGCATTTTATAGATCTGATTCTACAGTTTGTGCCAAAGCAAATAATGCATATGTTCATATATCATTGTAAAGTTCAGCAAATACATATTCATGGTGTCATTATTTCTTGCATGAATATTCATGAGGCAAATATATGTCATTTATATGTATACCCTAATTACACTTTAACCCTTCGCTTGCTATTCACGTCAATATACACACATGCAAATAGTGAAGACCCAGATGAGACAGCTCCTGCAGGAGCTGTCTCATCAGGGTCTGCTCTATTTACAAATTGATTGTGCAACCAGTGCACTCCACAGCAGTGATTGCACAGCGAAATACGTGTACACAGCGAAGATATATGTAATTATACAACAGGGCATGGGTAAAGAAGGAGAAATTTGTTTTAAAATTCAGCAAGCGAAGGGTTAAGTATTCTTTCACACATTTGCAAACAGACTGAACCCAGATCAGACGGCTCCTATAGGAGCCATCTGATCAGGGTCTACTCTGGTTGCTGATGGAATTTGAAAGATCTGTTTCTTTACTTTCTAAAATGGCTACAATGTTCCACCTTCCATATTTCATCATCAACTATTTTGTCATGAATTTTCAGTAGGTATTGAAATTTGGAATAAATATAGAACACCCACAAATTTCTACATACATATAAATGTTTTTTTTCACACCTTTGCAAACAGAATAGGCTGGGCAGTTCAGACAGCTCATATGTATATGGATCTAGCATATAAAAAGCATATTGTGTGAAAGTGGGAACAGGTTACATTTGAAAGATTACTAGGTATATTAGTGGCAAGCAAACCTGGAGTTAAGTATGCTATTCTGCATTTACAGACATTGAGAGAAAATGAAATCAAAATGAAAAGTAATTTACATTCATCATTTTAACACTTTTCCTGATAAAAAAAAATCCAGTATGTCAAAGGTGTGTATTGTATTGTATTGTATTGTATTGATTAACATCCATTTCTTCAAACTATGGGCTAATTGGACGCCCCAGAGGAAGGAGATAGGATACAGAGAAACCCGGGTACAATGCTCTACTCTTACTATCAACAGAGTTTCTCTGGTTCATTAACCCTTTCTTCCATAGGCTATTTTTAGATCCAACCTCTTTGAATAAATCTACCGAAAAGGAGCATTAACTAGAGAAAAGGAAAAATTTAGAATTTCATAGTTCTGAAACCATTTTGATAAATAGAGCATTTGCTCCTTAGGAGCAAATGCTCTATTTATCACAATGGTTTCAAAAAGTGGTTTCAAAAAGTGACTTTTACAGAGGCGTAGAAAGGCGTATTTATGGAGGACAGGGTTAAGATGCCTAGTGTAAAGTACTGATACGCCAGACCTGGGTCAATTTATCTGACCAAAGGTATGAAAGTACAGGCTAATATGTGAGGTACACGTATTGCACTCCGTCCTTTTATTAGCTCACCTGAGCCGAAGTATTAGGATGAGCTATTGTGACCGCTCTCTGCAACAGTCCGGCGTCAGTCCACATTTTCAAACGACATCTCCTGAAATCACTGACCCAATTTTAACCAAACTTTGTAAGAAACATCAGTGGCTAGAGTTATTCCCCTTGCTGTGGGGCCAGTTTTTCTGACATTACTGTATTGATGACTTTTCATTCATAGGAAAGTCTTCTTCCCTGAAGCTAAAATGCTCAGAACTTTGATACATGTATTTGGTATGTATCATTATCTAATGGTCCTCTATCAAGATTGGACAAACTAAAGAAACAGGTCTATCAAATTCTATGAGCAAACAGAGCAGGCCCTGATCAGATGGCTCCTATAGGAGCCATCTGGTCTGGGTCTACTCTATTTGCAAATGCGTAAAAACATGTTTACATGAAGGAAAGGGTTAAATTCAAAATTGTTCGAACTAACCAGCCTCCCTTTTGTTCTGTCTGCAAAAACTATTCCTGATGTATTGCTCCTCTTCCCTGTGTATGGGAACATCTGCAAGATCTCACACTGTAGAAACCTATCAATTTCTTTTTTTGCTGGCAATTTCAGGGAGAAGGGAGAATAATTTACTTCTATAGGTGTTGATATTAATTTTAATTTATACCAGGAAACAGTTTCTTCGGTCTTGTGTGATTTTTTCCCCCCCATTCATTAGTATGTATAATGCTGGTATAGTCCCTCTGAAATGTACTACTTTGTTCATTAATCTATAAAATACATGCTTGAGTCTTGTCTCATGTTTAGTTCCCGATGTCTTTGCATAGTTGTTGAAGTCATGCTGTCATCTTAGACCTTCTCGAACATGAGATTTTCCACTCGAACATGAGATTTTCCATCTTAGACCTTCTCGATCATGAGATTCTCATCTTAGACCTTCCTCAAGCATAAGAGCTTCCATCTTAATCCTTTCCTCCATAGGCTATTTTTAGACCCAACCTCTTTGAATGAATCTACCCAAAAGGAGCATTTACTAGAGAAAAGTGAAATTTTAGAATTATGTAGTTTGAAACCATTGTGATAAATAGAGCATTTGCTCCTATAGGAGCAAATGCTCTATTTATCACAATGGTTTCAAGGAGTGGTTATTACAGAGACGTAGAAGGTGTATTTATGGAGGAAAGGGTTAAACAAAAAATACATGTCCACCATTGGGCAGAGGTTATTATAAGCTTTACATATACACATGTATGTAAATGTATGGGTATCATAGAGAAACTTTTAAGTATAATCTGTTGCTACACAATTTTGCACTTCGGAGGTTACCATAAAATCTTAAAGAGCAGACCCATTGTTTACATTTTAACTAATGGTTTGCCATTTCGAATGAAACAACATGCCTCGACAACAGTGCTGTGTTCAATTATCAGTAGCCATTATAGTTTAACCCATTCCTCCATAAATACGCCTTTCTATGCCTCTGTAATAACCACTTCTTGAAACCATTGTGATAAATAGAGCATTTGCTCCTATAGGAGCAAAATTAATGCTCTATTTATCACAATGGTTTGAACTACAAAATTCTAAAATTTTACTTTTCTGTAGTAAATGCTCCTTTTGGGTAGATTCATTCAAAGAGGTCTAAAAATAGACTATGGAGGAATGGGTTAATGCAAATGTTCACAAATGTTAACCCTTTACACCTTTCTACACCTTTGCAAAGAGAGCAGACCCAGATCAGACGGCTCCTATAGGAGGCGTCTGATCAGGGTCTGCTCTGTTTGCTTGTGAAATGATATAGATATGATTCTACAGTTTCTCCTTTATCTAATTAATATTCGTGATGTCGTCATTTCTTTCATGAATTTTCATGGAGTAAAGGGTTAAGAACTTAAGATACAAATGCTGCAAACCATTGCATAAAACTACATGTAACTGAACACACTCTGCAAATACTTTGACTAATTTTGTTATTGTAGCATTTGGGTCTTAACCCTTCGCTTGCTATTCGCGTCAATATACCTACCTGTAAGTAGTGAAGACCCAGATGAGACAGCTCCTGCAGGAGCTGTCTCATCAGGGTCTGCACTATTTACAAGTTGATTGTGCAACCAGTGCACTCCACAGCAGTGATTGCATAGCGAAATACTTGTAGTGAAGATATATGTAATTATACAACAGGGCATGGGTAAAGAAGGAGAAATGTATTTTAAAATTCAGCAAGCGAAGGGTTAACATTTGCGAACAGTTGCATACAATTACTGTTTATTGAATGCACTACAGGCATAGGTAAAACACTGGGGATTCAAAAATGGTACGAAAATTGGTAAACTTTTTTCATTGCTAGTGGTACTGACGTTTCGCATTGCTACTTTTGTTGTTGAAGAATCTTCTACTTTCAGAATTTATGCAGAATATTTAGAGAAAGTGATTTTTAGCTCACCAGAGCACAAAGTGCTCATGGTGAGCTTTTGTGATTGCCAGATGTTCGTCGTCCATTGGCGTGCATCATCTGTTGTCCTTCATCAACAATTTGAACCTTTAAAAATCTTCTCCTGAATCTACAGGGTTCTCATCTTTCATCTTTGGCACATAGCATCATCTGTAGGTCCTATACAAAAGTATGCCCCTTGGGGTCAAAATTGACTCGCCCTAGGTGTGGCCAGTTTTCAATAGAAACATATAGGAAAAAACTTTGAAAATCTTCTCCTGAAACTGGAAAGTTCTCAGCTTTCATATTTGGCACGTAGCATCATGTTCAGCTCCTCTACAAAAGTTGTATGAATTATGCTCCTGTGTAAAAATTGGCCCCACCCCAGGGGTGACCAGTTTATAATAGATACATATAGTGAAAACATTGAAAATCTTCTCCTGAAACTGGAAGGTTCTTAGCTTTAATATTTGGCACATTATAAGATCATGTTCAGGTCCTCTACAAAAGTTATATAAATTATGCTCTTGGGTCAAAATTGGCACTGCCCCAGGGGTGGCCAGTTTTCTATAGAAACATATAGAGAAAATATTTTCCTCTGATAGTCTGGTGAGCGATATCAGGGCCATCATGGCCCTCTTGTACTGAAACAGGTGTAGCTACATATATTATGGGGACATAGTGATATGGTTACTGGGTCCGGGGTAGCAACATACAGGGTCAGGGGTAGCAACATTCACAGTCAGGGGTAGCAACATACACAGTCAGGGGTAGCAACATACATGGTCAGGGATAGCAACTTATATATCATGGGTAGCAACTGGGACATACAGGGTGAGGGGTAACAACATACAGGGTAGTAACATGTGGGTCAGGGGTATCAAATTGGTCAGGGGTAGCAATATACAGTGTCAGGGGTAGCAACATACAGTGTCAGGGGTAGCAACATACAATGTCAGTTAACACAGTGTCAGAGGTAGCAACATAAAGAGTCAGGGGTAGCAACACAAAGTGTCAGGGGTAGCAACATACAATGTCAGTGGTAGCAACACACAGTGTCAGAGGTATCAACATACAGAGTCAGAGGTATCAACATACAGTGTCAGGGGTAGCAACATACAATGTCAGTGGTAGCAACATACAATGTCAGTGGTAGCAACACACAGTGTCAGGGGTAGCAACATACAGAGTCAGAGGTATCAACATAGTGTCAGAGGGTAGCAACATAGAGTCAGGGGTAGCAACACACAGTGTCAGGGGTAGCAACATGGTGTCAGGGGTAGCAACATACAATGTCAGGGGTAGCAACATACAATGTCAGTGGTAGCAACACACAGTGTCAGAGGTATCAACATACAGAGTTGGGTATCAACATACAGAGTTGGGTAGCAACATTCAGTGTCAGAGGTAGCAACATAGTGTTAGGGGTAGCAACATTCAGTGTCAGGGGTAGCAACATAGCGCCTGGGGTAGCAACATACAGGGTCAGGGGTAGCAACACACAGTGTCAGGGGTAGCAACATACAATGTCAGGGGTAGCAATATACAGTGTCAGGGTAGCAACATACAGTGTCAGAGGGAGCAATATACTGGGTCAGCAACAATATATGGGTAACACCATTGGGTTAGGGGTAGCAATATACAGTGTCAGGGTAGCAACATACAGTGTCAGAGGGAGCAATATACTGGGTCAGCAACAATATATGGGTAACACCATTGGGTTAGGGGTAGCAATATACAGTGTCAGGGTAGCAACATACAGTGTCAGAGGGAGCAATATACTGGGTCAGCAACAATATATGAGTAACAACATATTGTCGGGTAGCAACATACAAAGTCAGGGGTAGTAACATACACGGTCAGGGGTAGCAACATGTGGGTCAGGGGTAGCTACTAGCAACGTGTGGGTTATGGGTAACAACATACAGGGTCAGGGGTAGTAGTATACCGGTATGTGTCAGGGGTAGCAACATACAGTGTCAGGGTAGCAACATACAGTGTCAGAGGGAGCAATATACTGGGTCAGCAACAATATATGGGTAACAACATTGGGTTAGGGGTAGCAATATACAGGGTCAGGGGTAGCAATTTAACATACATGTCATGGGTAGCAACATAGGGTCAGGGGTAGCAACATGTGGGTCAGAGGTATCAACATATTGTCGGGTAGCAACATACAAAGTCAAGGGTAGCAACATACACGGTCAGGGGTAGCAACATGTGGGTCAGGGGTAACTACTAGCAACATGTGGGTTATGGGTAACAACATACAGGGTCAGGGGTAGCAATATACTGGTATGTGTCAGGGGTAGCAAAATACAGGGTTAAGGGTAGCAACATACAGGGCCAGGGGTATCGACATATCAACCTACAGGCATAATCTGATCTGGGTCTACTCTGCTTGCAAAGGTATCAGTAGCCGTCTCTGGAATACAGAGTTAATAAAAGCTGATAAGTAACCAACTCTCTCCAAGGCTACGCATCTGAATATCATACGTAAAATGGAGTCATTTACTGGAAAACAGAAGGAAAGGTATGAAAACCTGAAAGCCAGAAGGGCAGCATGCAGTCTATTTGAAAATGGTCATCATGGACACAATGGCATGAAAGAATTGATGGTAGTGAATTTCTACTGGACCTATGATGTATTTTGAGACAAGTAGGATAACCCTTTACTATAATTATAGAATACGCTTTATTATGCCTTTGCAAACAGAGTAGACCCAGATCAGGTGGCTCCTGTAAGAGCCATCTTATCAGAGTCTGCTCTGTTTGCTTATTGAATAATATATATATATGATTCTACAGTTTCTGCCATGGCAAAATATTCCTGTGTCTAGGTGCAATTATAACAATTGATCTAATTAATAATATTAGTCTAATTAATGTTATTATAATTTCTCACATGAATATTCATGGAGTAAAGGGTTAACCCTTTCCCTCATATAAACGTGTTTTCACGCATTTGCAAACAGAGTAGACCCAGATCAGACGGCTCCTAGAGGAGCCGTCTGATCAGGGTCTACTCTGTTTGCTTATAGAATTTGATAGATCTGTTTCTTTGCTTTCTAAAATGTCTACAATGTAGTACCTTCCATATTTCTTTATAACTATTTTGTTAATGAATATTCAGTATGTATTGAAATTTGGGCTAAATATAGAACAGGGAAAGGGTTAATCTACCCCATCGCCTGAGATGTGACAGTGTTTGCAGAATAATCAGTTTTCTTCTGGTAACTGTTTTGTCCTTGAAAGTGAAGCGATTTTTAACTCTGTGCTAAATCATGCTGTGAAAGCTTTATGCATTAGCTTTACTCTGCAAACCACTTTCATTTAAGTGATATTTATGTTACATTTATCTCTCAGTTTAATGGCTCTGAAAGCGAATATAACCCTTATCATACTAAACACAAGCTGACTGATATTTTCAAACAGCTTAAATCCAGATCAGACACAGATTAATCCAGCACCTCATTGGGACCTGGCCAAGGTGTAGTAAACTTTCTTGAATTCTTGAAACAGTCAGAAGTTCGTAAGTTAAAACTGCACTAAATCAGAGCTTTGGTGGGCATAATTTTATTCTGCATGCTAAGGGCTTATATGATACTGTTGAAAGGATGAGCATGTTTTAATTCGTATTTGTATTGAATGTGACAATACAATTGTTAGTCATGCTGTTTACCCAAGTATTCGGACATTCAATCTCCACTCTCCCTGTTTGTAACGCTGCATGATAAAATTTGGCACCATTTTTGTGTCACCTGCCGAGAGACAGTGTGTCACTTAGGGATCACTTTTCCGTCGTCTGTCCACCCATCTGTCTATCTGTCTGTCCATCCATCCATCTGTCTGTCTGTCTGACACACTTTCTTTTTTTGGATGTCATTTCCAAACTAATCATTATAGAGCTTTCAAATTTCACACATGGAACAAGCATGATGAGAGGAAGTGTCATTCACAAGGGCCACAATTCTAGCATCAATATTGTTTGAGTTATTCTCCTTTTTATGCCCCCCAGATTAGATCTTGGGGCATATTGTTTTTGCCCTGTCTGTTTGTTTGTGAGCAACTTTAACATTGGTCATAACTTTTGAGCCGGTACAGATAGAGACTTGATATTTGGCACTCATATGTATCTCATAAATCCGCACATTTTGAGGGGTGACATGTCAAGGTCAAGGTCATCCTTCAAGGTCAGAGGTCAAATATATGGGTCAAATCACAGACTTTAACATTGGCCATAACTTTTGGACCAGTAGAGAAAGAGACTTGATATTTGGCATGCTTGTGTATCTCATGAGGCTGCACATTTTGAGGGGTGACATATCAACGTCAATGTCATCCTTCAGGGTCAAAGGTCAAATTGTCTGTTTCTTTGTCTGTAACATGAACGCAACCTTAACATTGGTCTTAACTTTTGAGCCAGTACAGATAGAGACTTGATATTTGGCATGCATATGTATCTCATAAAGCCGCACATTTTGAGGGGTGGCATGTCAAGTTGAAGGTTATCCTTCAAGGTCAGAGGTCAAATATATGAGGGGGCATAGTGTTTCACAAACACATCTTGTTCATATTAAAATAAGTTTTTGTGTCAGCTGCAAGCAGGTGACACATGTGTTCCTCCAAACACTCTTGTCTTTCATATAAATGCATTTGCATGCATTTACAAACAGAGTAGACCCAGACCAGACGACTCCTAGAGGATCCTTCTGTTTAGGGTCTGCTGTTGGCTAATGGTGTTTCTTTACTTTCTTATATGGCTACAATGTTCCACCTTCCATATTTCATTATAAATATTTGTCCATAAATATTCCGTAGGTATTGAAATTTGTAATAAACAAAGAGTGAGTGAGTGAGTTGAGTTTTACGTCCGACCAACAGTATTTCAGTATTTCAGTTATTTGCAGACAGCACCCGCTTGAGACAAGTTATATAGTGCTGCCTCAATGGAATGCCTCCGCCGCGGGCACATTGCAAGGGCACCCCACCCAATCACATTATCCTGACACCGGGCCGAAAAGTCCTAGAACTACCCTTTTAATGTCGAGCGTAGACAAAGGAGCTACTAGTACCAACTTTTAATGACTTTTAGTCTGTCGCGGCCGAGGATCGAACCCACTGGAGCCACGCGGCCGGTAAAATAAACAAAGAACAGGGAAAGGGCTTATTATAAAGGAGCATATATTAGAAAATTTTTGGAATTGTGTATTTTTAAAGTATGATGATTGTGATAATAGAGCATTTGCTCCTACAGAGCTCAGATTCTTTGTATATCACAGTGGTTTCGTAAAGTGACTTCTACAGACGCATCGACAGGCGTCAATACGAGAGAATGGTTAACCATTTACTCCATGAATTTTCGTGTAAGAAATGATGCCATCATGAATATTAACCCATTCCCTCATATTGACGCCTTTTGTCTCCTCTGCAAAAGTCACCTGCTGAAACCATTGTGATAAATAGAGCATTTGCTCCTATAGGAGCAAATGCTCTGTTTATCACAATGGTTTTAAACTACAAAATTCTAAAAAATCCTTTTCTCTAGTTGATGCTCCTTTTCGGTAGATTTATTCAGAGAGGTTGGATCTATGAGGGAATGGGTTAATTAGATGAATTTTGATAATGGCATAATTATGAACACAGAAAATTAAGGCCATGACAAAAACTGTTGAATCACATCTGTAGTATAACATATATAAGGCAAACAGAGCACACCCTGATTAACTATTTGCATGCCAGGTAATTTTTCGTCTGCAACAATTGTCGTCTGCTTCAATTCTTAATATAAATTTTCTCTCATTTTTTTGCAAAAATATGGTCACGGTGACAAACAGTTTCGATCCTGATGAGACGCCGCATTATGCGGTGTCTCATCTGGATCCTAACTGTTTGCATAAAGTAATCACAGTTTCGCTATTAGTGTGCAAAGAGTTAAAATTAAAAGAAGACTTCTACAGGAGCTATCTGATCTGGGTTTACTCTGCTTTGCAAAAGAGTTAAAGGGAGAATCTATGGAGTAAAGGGTTGACCCTTTCCTTCATATAAATGCCTTTTCATGCATGCATATTGGGAGCCGTCTGACCAGTGTATGCTCTGTTTGCTAATGGAATTCAATAGATCTGTTTCTTTAGTTTCTAAAATAAAGGTAGAATGCTTGGCCTTCCAAATTTCATTATACATGTAACTATTTTGTCCATGAATATTCAGTAGGTATTGACATTTGTATAGAGAACAGGGAATGAATTGATGAACTCTTTGTACAAATGGCCAAGACTTTCAGAAAATCTCATTTAGTATTAAATCTTAATTGAACATGGAGTGGCATGGATTCAAAATGTTCGCAAAATTTTATCAAACCTTTTGTGCTGATGACTGTAGTACTGAAAGATGAAGCATTTACAGGTTATGCTGTCTGCAAGAAAATTCATCCATGACATTTCTCAAAGTTATTTTTTAATTTATTTTTAATTTCCCTTCCATGTCCTAGTTAAAAAAGCCAACCAATGTCAGGCACTATGTCTCCTGTGAGACGTCACAATTGAATTCAAACTGTTTCCTGTTGAATAAGTAATCATAAATTCGCCACTCGCGTGTAAAAAGTTAAATTGAAAACTATCGATGTAAGGAGGCAATCTAAGCAAAACATCGAAATGAATTTCACAGAAAAAAAAAATCATATTACCATCAAAAAGAGGTCTAATTATTTGTTTGAAGGGCTGGTAGTAGCTTAATGTAGGTGAAAAATAATGCAGAAAGCTCCTGTAGGAGCTTTCTGCATTACTTGTGCCCTGCATTAAGCAACCACCTACCTTTTAAGTTTTCTGTGCTTAATCAATACAAAGACGCTTAACAGGCATTCCCTCATATTGACGCCTTTTGATGCCTCTGTAAACGTCACTTTTTGAAACCATTGTGATGAATAGAGCATTTGCTCATATGGAGCAAATGCTCTATTTATCACAATGGTTTCAAAACTATGCAATTCTAACATTTTTCCCTTTGCTCAATCAATTATAAAGGTTGGGTCTAAAAATAGCCTATGAAGGAATGGGTTAAGACAGGTTTTACTGTACCATATATACTGTTAATATTTGACTTGTTAAACTTATGCAGATAGTGTGGACCCAGATCAAACTGGTCCAGGTGGAGCTCCAGTTTGCTCAGGGTCTACACTATTTGCCTTTTCGATATGGGGAAACGAGTCATTGATGTCCTTTTAACCCTTTCCTTCATAAATACGCCTTTGTAAAAGTCACCTGGTGAAACCATTGTGATAAATAGGGCATTTGCTCCTATTGGAGCAAATGCTCTGTTTATCACAATGGTTTCAAACTACACAATTCTAAAATTTTCCTTTTCTCCAGTTAATGCTCATTTTGGATAGATTTGTTCAAAATGGTTGGATATAAAACATAGCCTATGAGGGAATGGGTTAAACAGGGTTGACTCAGTTAGGACCTGCTTTAAACTACCACCTGCCTTACAGAATCATAATTATGTCTCCCCCCATATTTATATGGGGGAGACATATTGTTTTCGTGAGAGTTGTCTGTCTGTCTGTCTGTCCATCCGTCTGTCTGTCTGTCCATCACACTTTTTGTCCGGACCATAACTTCAATATGCCTGATGCCAGTTGATTGAAACTTCATGTATGGAAAGAGCATAATGAGAGGAAGTGTCATGCACAAGGTCCATAACTCTGGCTTCACTAATATAGGAGTTATTGCCCCTTGTAAAAAAAAAATCATACTTTTTTGTCCGGACGATAACTTCTATATGGCTCGTGCCATTGGATTGAAACTTCATATATGGAAAGATCATGACAAGAGGAAGTGTCATGCACAAGGTCCATAACTCTGGCTTCACTAATATTGGAGTTATTGCCCTTTGTAAAAAATATCACAATTTTTTGTCCGGACAATAACTTCAATATGCCTGATGCCAGTTGATTGAAACTTCATATATGGAAAGAGCATAATGAGAGGAAGTGTCATGCACAAGGTACATAACTCTGGCTTCACTAATATAGGAGTTATTGCCCTTTGTAAAAAAAAATCACACTTTTTTGTCCGGAAGATAACTTCTATATGGCTCATGCCATTGGATTGAAACTTCATATATGGAAAGATCATAACGAGAGGAAGTGTCATGCACAAGGTCCATAACTCTGGCTTCATTAATATTGGAGTTATTGCCCTTTGTAAAAAAAATCACAATCACAAACTCCTATGTGACACATGCCATTGGAGTGAAACTTCATACATGGGAAGATCATGATAAGAGAAAGTGTCATGCATAAGATCCTTAACTCGAGCTTCAATAAATTTAGAGTTATTGCCCCTTGTACATTTGTTTAATGCTTTCTTGTCCGGACGATAACTCCTACATGGCTCTTGCCATCGTATTGAAACTTCATACATGGAAAGAGCATGATGAGAGAAAGTGTCATGAACAAGGGCCATAACTCTTGCTTCAATACTTTTGGAGTTATTGCCCTTTATTACATTTTTTTGGCCGATCAATAACTCCTGTTCGACTAATGCTATTGGAATGACATTTTATTTTTGGAAAGAGCATGATAAAAGTAAGTGTCATGCACAAGGGCCATAAATCTGGTATCAGAATTTTTGGAATTATTTGCTGTTATCATTTTCTTCTTGAAAAATGTGGTTTGGAAAGCGCATAATGAGGGGAAGTATCATTCATCAAGACCATAACATTTTTAGTGATTTCCCTTTACATATTGTTTTTATTAGAGGGGAGACATCCGTTTTTGTGACAAAAACCTCTAGTTAGACCTATTTTTAGCTGGATTTTTCGAGAAAAATCTCGGCTTATTGTTCGGCAAAAACCGGGTGGGCAGTTGGGCGGGCGGGTGTGCGGCGGCGGGCTGTCGTTAACAAAACTTTAACATTGCTTATAACTTCTGAATTACTTAAGCTAGATCATTCATGTCTGGTATGCAGATATCTTGGGTGAAGGCCTTTCACTTGATACAAGGATACATGAAGTCAGGTCACGGTCAAGGTCACTATTTCCAAAACTTTGCTGTTGTTAACAATACTTTAGCATTGCTTATAACTTCTTAATTACTTAAGCTAGACCATTCATATTTGGTATGCAGATAGCTTGGGTGAAGGCCTTTCACTTGATACAAGGATACGTGAAATCAGGTCAAGGTCAAGGTAACTATTTTGAAAACTTTGCCATTTTTAACAAACTTTAACATTGCTATAACTTCTGAACTACAAATGCTAGGCAATTCATCTTTGGTATACAAATGGTTTGGTAAAGGCCTTTCAGTTGATATGAAGATATTTGAAATTAGATCAAGGTCAAGGTCACTATTTTGACAAGTTGGCCATCACTGAAAAACTTCAACATTTTTTCTTAACTGCTGCACCTCATATACTAGACAATTCATATATGGTATAGAGATAGCTTTAGTGAAGGCCTTTCAGTTGATACAAGGATATATGAAATTGGGTCACGGTCACTATTTTGAAAAAACTTTGACATTTTGCTATAACTTCTGGTCCACGAGTGCTAGGCAATTCACCTTTGATATTCAGATAGCTTTGGTAAGGTCCTTACGGATGACATAAAGATACCTGAAATCAGGTCAAGGTCACTATTTTGAAACATTGGCTGTCATAAAAGTGTTTTTATAACTTCTGAACTACATGGGCTAGACAATA
This sequence comes from Azorinus chamasolen, assembly GCA_963576725.1. Taxonomy (NCBI): domain Eukaryota; kingdom Metazoa; phylum Mollusca; class Bivalvia; order Cardiida; family Solecurtidae; genus Azorinus; species Azorinus chamasolen. The sequence continues at coordinate 62,543,547 of OY755239.1, read as the reverse complement.
TATATTTGGTATGCAGATAGCTTGGGTGATTGCCTTTCAGTTGATACAAGGATACATGAAATTGGGTCAAGGTCAACACAAAAAAATCCGGCTTTAATGCGGTTCCGCATTTTTTTGCTTGTTCATGGTCACTTAACCCTTCCCTGTTTCAATATTCATGTAAGAAATAATAAAATCATGAATATTCATTCACTGAATTTTTATAATGGCATATGTATACAGAATTGTTTGGTATTGGTAGAAACCAAAGAGTTAGATATGTTATAATTTCATTAGCAAAAAGAGTAGACCCTGATCAGATGACTGACCTATAGGAGTCATCTGATCTGAGTCTTCTGCTTGCAAATGGTTGAAAAGGCATTTGTATGAAGGAAAGGGTTATAATAGGTTCTATTGTATACAGTAAAACCTCTCTATAACGGCCACTAAATTGTGTTTATTATTTGGTATTTAGGACAGGTGGCCACTTAAAGCAAGGTGAAAGTAAAACAGAACGCTCCTATAGGAGCGTTCAGTTATACCTTCACCTTGCTTAAATTTAAGCAGCTACCTGCCTTTAACACAAAATACTTGATGTAATTAAGTGGCCGTTATAGAGAGGTTATACTGTAGTGTAGATTGGGTGTCCATATGCATAGGATAAATAGAGTTTCCCAATTAGCCTAATGATAAATTGTCCTTGTAGAACACAGCTATTTAGTGCAATGACTTCCTGTTGTTTGACCATAACAGGTCAGCTGACAGTAATTTCAGACAACATGGCTGTTTTGTACAATAACCATGTACTGGTACAAGATAATCCCACCTTTTTTATGGCTCTGCAAAAGAGTAGGCCCAGAAAAGATGGCTCCCAAAGGAGTTGTCTGATCAGGGCCTGCTACATTTCCAGAAGTGAACTGATACAAATTATGACTCAGAGTGCCAAAAAAGAAATATTTATGTTTGTGTTTGGAAACATCTCAGCTTAGAGCACCTATGGTGATGTTGTGAAGAGACTAAACATCTTTGCAACTACTTAACCCATTCCCTCATGGGCTATTTTTAGACGCAACCTCTTTGAATAAATTTACCAAAAAGGAGCATTTACTAGAGCAAAAGAAAATGTTAGAATTGTGTAGTTAAGAAATCATTGTGATAAATAGAGCATTTGCTCCTATATGGAGCAATTGCTCTGTTTATCACAATTGTTTCAAAAAGTGACTTTTACAGAGTCGTCAAAAGGCGTCAACATGAGGGAATGGGTTAAAGTGTACTGTACCATTTCTGTAATGACCAAAAGTTTCTGTGTTCATGAGTAAAAAATATATAAAAATTCATCTAATTAATATTCATGATGTCATTACAATGTATTTCCTTGGGCAACGGGTTAACCTTAAAGCAGTTTGTCACTATCAAAAGTTTCATCTACAAATCTTGAAGAAGAAGAAATAAATGCAAATGCAATCCAGAATATAAATCTCAATGAAACGGAAGACATTTTGTCATTTGACTTACTTCTAAAGATATTTGTTGCCAGTCTTAGATCATGTCTAGGGTACAAGTGACTTAATCAACAGTCTGAGCAGTTGACTGTTCATTTCCTGAGAAGTATACTGATTTAACCCTTTCTCTGTTAACCCATTCCCTCATAGGCTATTTTTAGATCCTACCTCTTTGAATAAATCTACCAAAAAGGAGCATTTACTAGATAAAAGGAAATTGTTTTTGAACTTGTGTAGTTTTGAAACCATTGTGATAAATAGAGCAGCAAATGCTCTATTTATCACAGTGGTTTCAAAAAATGACTTTAAAAGGCGTCATTTAAGGAGGGAATGTGTCAAAGGAACACTCTGTTAAAAAGGGTATTAACCCTAATTTCCTCCATAAATACGCTTTTCTACACCTCTGTAATAGGCACTTCCTAAAACCATTGTGATAAATAGAGCCTCCACAGGAGCAAATGCTCTCTTTATCACAATGGTTTCAAAACTACATAATTATAAAAAAATCCTTTTCTCTAGTAAATGCTCCTTTTTGGTAGATTTATTCAGGTATTAACAGGTCGATGTATGGAGTAAAAGGTGATCTCTTTGTACACTAATTGTTGGCCAACATTTTTCGTCCGCTACAATTCCCATAGTACTTTTGTCTTTAATATTTAGCTAGTCTGTTTTTGGAAGAAAAAATACGAGCTATTGTCGTAACTCCCTCGACGTCGTGTTGTCATCATCGTTGTTGCCGTCATTGTAGTTATTGTTGTCATCAATGTTCAGACAGTTTTGATCTTGATGAGATGAAAAGCTAATTGATGGTTCATCAGGATCAAAACGTTTTTTAAAAAATTGATACAAATTGGTCCATAGAGCAGGATTAAAAATAAGAGTCTAATTAACCCATATTGTGTGGGCACGAGTCACTAATCTCCTTTGCAAACAGTGTAGATCCTGATGAGAGGGCTCCTAGAGGAGCCCTCTCATCAGGGTCTGCACTGTTTGTCATGTTTCACTTTTGTTTAGAAACCCCCCTGAATATTCACCATAAGCTTGACCGAATTGAATTTTGGAATAGTCCATTTGAAAACTCAGTGTAGTAAGGGTTAAAACTATAATTGGATATTTTTCTGCCAAATCTTGCTGCAACTCATCAGTTTGGTCTTCGAGAGGTGATTCTCTGTTGAGTTGTAGCAAGACAAGGTATAGCTGAGAAATAAAAGATTTTGATAGATTAGTCTGTGCCTTATCTACAGCCGGTATCATGATTTACTCCTTTCCTCCATGAATATTTATGTAAGAAAGAAATACCGCCATGAATGTTAATTAGGTTAACTGTTATTTATAACAGTCAATGGACGCAGAAAGTTTTGACCTTGGCAGAAAGTGTAGAACCATATCTATATAAACTAAGCAAACAGAGCAGACCCTGATAAGACGGCTCCTCTATTCTCTGTTTGCAAAGGCGTAAAAAGGCGTATTAATGGACTAAAGGGTTAAAGATTTTTGCATCATTTATATTCCGTATTCTTCATCAAATGACCTCCAGTCGTCTATCTGTCCGTCCATCTGTCTGTCAGTCCGTCTGTCTATTCATCACATTTTCTTTTTATTTTATTGTAACAGTGTTCTCCCAGCAGGTGACACATGTGTTCCTTCGAACACTCTTGTATTCAGGATAATTGTCAGTCTTACCTATTATGCAGGCTTTGATGATTTTCCAACATCCAGAGGTCCAGATAAGATGCCTAAATTAAACCATTTTCAAGAATAACTTCATTATTTCTCCATTAAATCCTATGTTATAACCATTCTTTAGAATCGTTTTTACGAGACGATACAAAAGAGTGGTCACAACATAAGATTTGGTGGAGAAATGATGATTTTAGGACATGAGAACACACATTTATCTGTTGCTCAGAATCGTCTCTAAGAGACGATTCTAAAAAGTGTTCACAACATAGGATTTGGTGGAGAAATGATGATTTTAGTACACGAGAACACACATTTATCTGTTGCTCAGTATTATGCACAGTTATCTGTTGTTCTAAACATCTATTGTTTTGCCATTCATCCTGTCAATTTTGGACAATTTTAGGGATGAGTGGAAATGGATATATATTGGTAGACAGGATTTATTTCATTAACAAATTGTTAAAGGCATGCATCGATAATAAGCATTGGATTGCGACTGTCGAAAGGCACAAGAGGATTGTAATAGGATACAACTATGTCTAGCCTCGGAACATCTTGATGCATAATTCAGTGCTTTGAATGAGCTCTTTCAACTCTATTAGATGAGTTGGTTATAACTTTGAAAACAGTTCGGATCCATGTCCGATACCGAGTCACTTTATGTCTCATCAAGATCTAAGTTCTTTGACATTCTGACTGCATTTTTTATACGCCCGAAGGGACGTATTATGGTATGGCGCATGTCGTCCGTCCGTCCGTCTGTCCGTCTGTCCGCACTCACCAAAGGGTAGTTGTGTGACTTTTTCTAACTAGTCGCACAAGTAAAATCATTAACCTGGCCATCTCTTGTGACATTAACCTGGCCATTTCTTGTGACATTAACCTGGCCAGTTGTGGGACATAGGGTTAGGGTTAGGGTTAGCTTCCAGATCATTCTTTTCCAAAGTTAGAGCCAAAAATAGTTTTTCTTGTGGGACTAGTCCCACAAGAAAAGATCAAAGGAAAAAGTCACACAACTACCCATTTGTTAGTACGTCCGTCCGTCCGTCCGTTAGCAATTTCTTGTGCAACTAACTCCTCCTTTATTTTTCAACATAATTTCTTCCAAACTTTCAGGAATGATAGATACTGATGTGTAGTTGTGCATATCAGTGAGATAACTCTCATATCATTTTTCATTCTGGAGTTATTGCCCTTTGATAGTTTCGGGTAGCAATTTCTTGTGCAACTAACTCCTCCTTTATTTTTCAACATAATTTCTTCAAACTTTCAGGAATGATAGATACTGATGTGTAGTTGTGCATATCAGTGAGATAACTCTCATATCATTTTTCATTCTGGAGTTATTGCCCTTTGATAGTTTCGGGTAGCAATTTCTTGTGCAACTAACTCCTCCTTTCTTTTTCAACATAATTTCTTCAAACTTTCAGGAATGATAGATACTGATGTGTAGTTGTGCATATCAGTGAGATAACTCTCATATCATTTTTCATTCTGGAGTTATTGCCCTTTGATAGTTTCGGGTAGCAATTTCTTGTGCAACTAACTCCTCCTTTATTTTTCATCATAATTTCTTCAAACTTTCAGGAATGATAGATATTGATGTGTAGTTGTGCATATCAGTGAGATAACTCTCATATCATTTTTCATTCTGGAGTTATTGCCCTTTGATAGTTTCGGGTAGCAATTTCTTGTGCAACTAACTCCTCCTTTCTTTTTCAACATAATTTCTTCAAACTTTCAGGAATGATAGATACTGATGTGTAGTTGTGCATATCAGTGAGATAACTCTCATATCATTTTTCATTCTGGAGTTATTGCCCTTTGATAGTTTCGGGTAGCAATTTCTTGTGCAACTAACTCCTCCTTTATTTTTCAACATAATTTCTTCAAACTTTCAGGAATGATAGATACTGATGTGTAGTTGTGCATATCAGTGAGATAACTCTCATATCATTTTTCATTCTGGAGTTATTGCCCTTTGATAGTTTCGGGTAGCAATTTCTTGTGCAACTAACTCCTCCTTTATTTTTCAACATAATTTCTTCAAACTTTCAGGAATGATAGATATTGATGTGTAGTTGTGCATATCAGTGAGATAACTCTCATATCATTTTTCATTCTGGAGTTATTGCCCTTTGATAGTTTCGGGTAGCAATTTCTTGTGCAACTAACTCCTCCTTTATTTTTCAACATAATTTTATAGAACAGCCTTCGGGCGTATATTGCCCCGTCTTGCGGTGCTCTTGTTATAAATGTTTGGGGAAAATGTCGGTTGAGAATTAACCATTTCCCTCATGTAAACATGTTTTAATGCATTGGCAATCAGAGAAGATCTAGATAGACCCAGATCAAACGGTTCCTATTCTGAGCCTTCTGATCAGGGCCTGCTCAGCTTGCTTGTAGACTTTGAAATATCTGTTTCTTTACTTTCTAAAATTGTTACAGTGTTTCACCTACCACATTTCATTATAACTATGTTATATATAAGTACATGTACATTAATATTCAGTTGGTACCGAAATTAGGAATAAAACATAGAACAGGGAATGGGACTTAAAGTGGGAGACAATCTTTTTGTAGACAAATGTTACAGTTGAATGGTTGAAGAACTCATGGAAAATCAGAAAGTAGCCTTAGGGGATGAGCAGGGGAACTGAACCCTTTACTCCTTGAATATTCATGTAAGAATAATGACATCATGAATATTAATTAGATTAATTATTGAAATGGCATATAAACAGATGGAATTTTTGCCAAAGTAAGAACTATAGAATCAGATCTATTTTATTCCAAACGAAAGTAATGCAGAAAGCTCCTATAGGAGGTTACTGAATAACTGTCATCCTGATTTAAGCTACCACTTGCCTCTAGCACCCAGAATTATGCCCCTTTTTAGTGGTCACATTAGAGCTGGGGTTCTACTGTAATTGTGATGTTTCTTCTGTGAAATAAATAGAAACATGTCTCATAGATTTCCTGGATAATTCTATTATCTTGAGCTCTGAATTTGTAGATGCCAATTCATCACATAGTCAACCCTGTATGACATATGGCTGTGGGTAAAAGGAGTATTGATCTATTAACCATCCGTTTAAACATACTGACACTTTATTAGCATCTCCGAATAAGTTTTAACCCTTCGCTTGCTATTCACGTCAATATACCTACATGTAAATAGTGAGGACCCAGATGAGACAGCTCCTGCAGGAGCTGTCTCATCTGGGTCTGCACTATTTACAAATTGATTGTGCAACCAGTGCACTCCACGGCAGTGATTGCACAGTGAAATACTTGTACACAGTGAAGATATGTGTAATCATACAACAGGGCATGGGTAAAGAAGGAGAAATGTAGTTTAAAATTCAGCAAGCAAAGGGTTAAAAATCTGCAACAGATCCGTTTTAACATACTGACACTTTATTTAATGATATACCGGTAGTTATCACAGCACTTGTGCAAACCTATGATCACATGTAGGTGTCGGAACTTGATGTTGATGTGACCAGCACTTGACGGCTCATTTAGCTATACATTTGACAGTTCTGTTATGGAAAATCGTTTTGCTGACAGTATTTGAAATAATGCTATACTTGTCATCAGACTGTAGTAGCAATGCTGGAGATGGAATATACATTGACCATGATGGCACACTGACATTAATTCTACAATACACAACTCAACCTTTGTTGAAACAAAATGACCCTCAACTACTGGTAGTTGCACATGCCAACACTTTAGAATTATGAAATTAGTCTTAAACATAATTACATGTACCTCAAACAAAGTTATCATTCAGGATTCTTAAAACTAATGAATGTAACAAGATGACTCGCCAATTTCTCAGTTTGACAGCCTGTTTTGAATAGGAAATTTGCTTTTTATTTGTAACATATTCATCGTTCTGTATTACCGGCCTCGTGACTCAGTGGTAGAGCATCCGCCAGCGGTACGGAAGGTCGTGGGTTCGATCCCCGGCCGCGACAGACTAAAAGTCTTTAAATACTTGTACTAGTAGCTGCCTTGTCTACGCTCATTAAAAGGGTAGTTCTAGGACTGGTCGGCCCGATGTCAGGATAATGTGACTGGGTGGGGTGCTCTTGCCATGTGCTCGCGGCATGGGCATTCCTTCACACATTTGTTTACCATTTCCAGGGCTATTATCTGACCAAGGGCCATATCTCTGTAAGGCATTTTCTTTTACAAAATTTTGCCCCTTTATGGACTTAGGAAATAAAACCTTTAAACACAACAGACGAGCGTCAGCACCCACATGCGATGCTCTTGTTATCTTAACTCTTTGCACGCTAAGTAATTTTTCGTCTGTAACAATTGTTGTCCGCTTCAGTTCTTAAAATAAAATTTCTGCCATTTCTTTGCAAAAATACGGCCAAGATGACAAACAGTTTGGATCCTGATGAGACGCCGCATTATGTGGCGTCTCATCTGGATACAAACTGTTTGCATAGGTAATCACAGTTTTGCCACTAGCGTGCAAAGAGTTAAAATGTATACGGAGCAAAAGATACAAATTCAAGAAATATCCAACACCCAAACTCAATTTCTTACATCTATAATAGTATTAAATCTACTAATAACCAAATGTCTTTATGGAATTGTACGCAGGTACATTTAACAATCTTATAAAGAAAACAAAGTGAAAACAATTTAACCAGCAATACTTTATTTACAGCATAACCTATAAAATGCATTTTGCCATACTTATTTAAATCGTAACCACATTCACCATGAATTATTCTCTCAGTACTGTATTTTTGGACTAAAAGCTAATCACTAATCCAATAATTATACAAACTTAATTCAAAATTACCTGTATCCCACCCACTCTAATTTAACTAAAACACATTGCTGCTCAAAGTCATTGCTACTCGCAGTATAAAAGTAATGCCCCTATTTAACCCTTTCCTCAATAAATACGCCTTTTCAAACAGAGTAGACCAAGATCAGACAGCTCCTGTAGGAGCCGTCCGATCAGGATCTGCTGTGTTTGCTTATGAAATAACATAGATAAGACACAATTAGTTTCTGCCATCACCAACATTTCCTGTATTCATATGCCATTACGAATACTAATATAATGAATATTTATGGTGTCATTATTTCTTACAGGTAATTTATAGGCTATTTTTAGATCTGTCACCTCTTTGAATAAATCTACCGAAAAGGAGCACTAATACTAGAGAAAAGGAAAATGTTAGAATTGTGTAGTATTGAAACCATTGTGATAAATAGAGCATTTGCCCCTTTGGAGCAAATGCTCTATTTATCACAATGGTTTCAAGAAGTGACTATTACAGAGGTGTATTTATGGAGTAAAGGTTTAACCCTTTCTTCCATAGGCTATTTTTAGACCCAACCTCTTTGAATGAATCTACCCAAAAGGAGCATTTATTAGAGAAAAGTAAAATTTTAGAATTTTGTAGTTTGAAACCATTGTGATAAATAGAGCATTTGCTCCTATAGGAGCAAATGCTCTATTTATCACAATGGTTTCAAGAAGTGACTATTACAGAGGAGTATTTATGGAGTAAAGGTTGAAGTATTTCACCTAGTTATTCACTGGTGTCATGCATAGTCCTTATTCTATATTCATCCTAACACATGGATGAAGCACTTAACTCATGGTGTCATTATTTCTTACAGGTAATTTATTCATGGAGTAAAGGTTTAACCCATTCCCTCCTAGTCTATTTTTAGACACAACCTCTTTGAATAAATCTACCGAAAAGGAGCATTAACTATAGAAAATGAGAATTTTAGAATTGTGTAGTTTTTAAACCATTGTGATAAATAGAGCATTTGCTCCTTTGGAGCAAATGCTCTATTTATCACAATGTTTTCAAAAAAGTGTCTTTTACAGAGGGACCAAAATGCATCACTAGAAGGGAATGTTTTAATGAACAACAAGACATTCTCTCTAACTAATCACAGAATACCTGATCACAGAATAACATGGACCAAAGAAACACAACACAAAACAAAATAAACCAACAAATACATTCATAATACATTATATTGAAATACATATTACATCTGTAAATGATCACCCTTTTCCATACTTTCTTTGTGGTTTCTTTTCGAATTTTCTCTTTTTATTCTATTTTATTGTGTCACCTGCCTAGAGGCAGTGTGTCACTTAGGGATCACTTTTCTGTTGTCTGTCTGTCTGTCCGTCTGTCTGTCTGTTTGTCCATCATACTTTATTTTTATGCCCCCAAAGCTAGGCTTTGTTTTGGCTGTAACTTCTAAACTAATCATTATAGAGCTTTCAAATTTCACATGTGTCTTCCTCTTATTGAGGACCATTGATGTAACTAAGGTCCATCACTCTGCATGCAATACTTTTTGAGTTATTCCCCTTTGTTCTGATTTTGTCACACTTTCTTTTTTTGGCTGTCATTTCTTAACTAATTATTATTATTATTATTATTATTATTATTATTATTATTATACCACATTTATATAGCGCTCTTTTCATACAGGTTATGTGCGTTCAAAAGCGCTTCACAAAGATACATTTTATGTACAATTATGATAGAGCTTTCAAATATCACATGTGTATTCCTCTCATTGAGGACCATTGGTGTAACTAAGGTCCATCACTCTGCATGCAACACATTTTGAGTTATTCCCCTTTGTTCTGATTTTCGCACTCTAGCATATTAACAGTTTTTTGTGTTAGTTGTGAGCAGGTGACACATGTGTTCCTCCAAACACTCTTGTTTTATTTTTCAAGCTACATACACTTTCTTGAATGTTACTATCAATATTTCTTGACAAAGCAAATATTTCTTGCAGTTGTACCTTGTGGCAATTTGTGTACAGATTAAACTAAATGACGGTTGTGACAATTCGACATTAGTTACTTAAATTACATTTTGCAAAGTTTTGCCTAGGGTATAACTGGATTTTTCTGGAGAGTAGGTGTCCATTTTGGTTTATACCATTATTATTCATAGGAACAATCTCCATGTTTAAATGTCAATACAATGCATTAACTGAATTTAAATGTCAATACAATGCATTAACTGAGTTTGGAAAATCATCCTTTTCAAGCACGTATTGTCAGTTTACATGCTCAGGAATGCTCAAAATGGAAATAATAAACAATTGTTCAAACTGCATTGCTGGCCATGGTCACTTAAACTTAAGCTGATCGTGAACGTAAAATTCACTAACTTCTTGTCGTTAGGATTAGATGAGATAACTGAAATAACACTTCTTATTCAATTGAAGATAATTAACCCATTCGCTCAGTCTATTTTTAGACCTAACCTTTTTGAACAAATTTAACGAAAAGGAGCTTTTACTAGAAAAAGGGAAAGTTTTAGAAATGTGTAGTTTTGAAACCATTGTGATAAATAGAGCAAATTGCTCCTATGGAGCAAATGCTCTATTCATTACAATGGTTTCAAAAAGTGACTTTTATAGAGGCGTCAAAAGACGTCAATATGAGAGAATGGGTTAACTAGAGTGACGTTAGGTAGCATATTATATTGAACGAGGTGATAAAAGTCACGAAACTAGATTTACTCAATAGTTGAAATATACCAATAATTGAAAGTTAAATTACACTATTATAGTAGTGTGGCTTGGGAACTTGAAGACCTACTCAGTGAGTCAGGTTCCACATCTTGTTTAATTATACCCCCCTTTTGAAAAAATGGGGGTATATTGCTTTGCACATGTCGGTCGGTCGGTCGTTCGGTAGATCGATGGTTTCCGAATGATAACTAATAAACGACTTGGCGTAGAATCTTCAAACTTGCTGTGGTGGTTGGTCATGACAACTAGATGACCCCTATTGTTTTTTAGGTCACTAGGTCAAAGGTCAAGGTCACAATGACCTTAACTGGTGAAATAGTTTCCGATCAATAACTGCTAAAGGGTTTGGCTTGAGATCTTCAAACTTGCTGTGGTGGTTGGTCATGACCACTAGATGACCCCTTTTGCTTTTGAGGTCACTAGGTCAAAGGTCAAGGTCACCATGACCTTAACTGGTTAAATGGTTTCCGATCAATAACTGCTGAAGGGTTTGGCTTGGGATCTTCAAACTTGCTGTGGTGGTTGGTCATGACCACTAGATGACCACTTTTGTTTTTGAGGTCACTAGGTCAAAGGTCAAGGTCACAATGACCTTAACTGGTTAAATGGTTTCCGATCAATAACTGCTCAAGGGTTTGGCTTAGGATCTTCAAACTTGCTTAGGTGGTTGGTCATGACCATTAGATGGCCCCTAATGTTTTTGAGGTCACTAGGTCTAAGGTCAAGGTCACCATGACCTTAACTGGTGAAATGGTTTCCGATCAATAACTGCGCAAGGGTTTGGCTTAGGATCTTCAAACTTGCTGTGGAGGTTGGTCATGACCACTAGATGGCCCCTATTGTTTTTGAGGTCATTAGGTCAAAGGTCAAGGTCACCATGACCTTAATTGGTGAAATGGTTTCCAATCAATAACTGCTCAAGGGGTTGGCTTAGGATCTTCAAACTTGCTGTGGTGGTTGGTCATGACCACTGGATGGCCTGTATTGTTTTTGAGGTCAAAGGTCAAGGTCACCATGACCTTAACTGGTGAAATGGTTTCCAATCCATAACTGCTCAAGGGTTTGGCTTAGGATCTTCAAACTTGCTGTGGTGGTTGGTCATGACAACTAGATGACCCCTATTGTTTTTGAGGTCACTAGGTCAAAGGTCAAGGTCACCATGACCTTAACTGATGAAATGGTTTCAGATTAATAACTGCTCAATGGTTTGGTTTGGATTCTTCAAACTTGCTGTGGTGGTTGGTCGTGACCACTAGATGACTCCTATAGTTGTTGAGGTCACTAGGTCAAAGGTCAAGGTCACCAATCCATGCCCTTAACTTCTGAAATGTTTTAAGATCAATAAATGATCAGTGGTTTGGCTTAGGATCTTCAAAGTTGCCGTGTTGATTAGTCATGACCACTAGATGACCTCTATAGTTGAGGTCACTAGATCAAAGGTCAGGGGGTCTGGGGGTATACATGTTTTACAAACATCTCTTGTTTTGATAAAAACAAACAACCCCATGTCTCAAAATTTGCAACGTTTTGATCTGTCATTGTAAAATGAATAATGTAAATTCTGCAGGAATTATAGATTTTATGAGAAATGTGTAGAATATGTATGAGGGCATGTGACAACTTGTCATTTCTTCCTTTTTATATCCCCAAGATCTTGATCTTATGCATATTGTTATTTGTCAGTCTGTCAGTTTGTCAGTCTGTCAGTTTGTCAGATGTCTGTCTCTATACCTGAACTTTAACCCTTTCTCTGTCTGTGTTTATTCCAAATGTCAATACCTACTGAATATTCATGAACAAAATAGTTATAATGAAATGTGGAAGGTGGAATATTATAGCCATTTTAGAAACTAAAGAAACACAGATCTATCAAATTTCATTAGCAAACAGAGTAGACCCTGATCAGACGGCTCCTCTAGGAGCCGTCTGATCTGGGTCTACTCTGTTTGCAAATGCGTGAAAACATGTTTATATGAGGGAAAGGGTTAACCTGTAGAATATTCATATAAGAACTGATTACATCAGGAGTATAATTCTGTTAGCTGAATTTTTTTAATGGCATAAATTATGTACATATGAATTGTTGATATAAAATTGATATTTAGGGATATTTGGGTACCGCAAACTCAAGTTGTTTTGAAAGACTTGGTTGCCATGGTAATAGTATGGCATCCTCTGATTGGTAACAATTTACATATTACATGTATTAGGTTTTTTTCGGAAAATTGGTCAGTAGGGGTATATTCTCTGATGACTAAACAAATTTAGTAAATCTTAATAGTGTTTTATAGTGGTGTTTTATATGAGCTTTGCCACTTGTTCCCTTCCAAGAAATATGTAATGTACTTATATTAAAGGGGAAGTCCCTACATTCGCCTAAAAATATACAAAACTCATTTGTTCATATGCTCAAAAGACGTATAACGCAAGAAAACCAATCGAATAAACACAGAAGAAGTCACAACTTTCATAAGTTTGATATGTTATTCGGCAATGTATTAGTATTTGTTCGGCTCGCGTTTTAGTTTCATTAACTGTTCGACCAAGGTAGTTAATATTTTGTTGTAGAACAAAAATTATAAGTGTCAATGAAAATGGTTCATTTTGTATCACAGGGGCATTTTTCGATATAAGTTCAAATTTACAATCTTCATAATAATGATTGAACATAAACAAATATTAACCCTTTCCCTCATATAAACGTGTTTTCACGCATCTGCAGACAGAGTAGACCCAGATCAGACGGCTCCTAGAGGAGCCGTCTGATCAAGGGTCTGCTCTGTTTGCTAATGGAATTTGATAGATCTGTTTCTTTTGTTCCTAAAACGGCTAAAATGTTCCACCTACCATATTTCATTATTACTATTTTCTCCTTGAATATTCAGTAGGTATTGAAATTTGTAATAAACATAGAACAGGGAAAGGGTTAAGTTTTATGACATTATTAGTCCCCCACCGGTTACCGGTTGGGGGACTATAGGTTTGCTCGATTCCGTCTGTCCGTCTGTCTGTCCGTCCGTCTGTCACGCTTCTTGTCCGGGCCATATCTCCTTCAAAGTTATGCCAAATTCATTATAACTTCACACATTGAAGAAGCATGATGAGGGCAAGTGTCATGCACAAGGGTCATAACTCTAGCATCAATATTGTTGGAGTTATTCCCCTTTTACATTTTTTTTTGTCCGGACAATAACTCTTTATCTACTGGTTCAATTGATTTGAAACTTCAAATATGGAACAATCATGATGAGGGGTAGTGTCATGCACAAGGGCCATAACTCTAGCATCAATATGTTTTGAGTTCTTCCCCTTTTTCATATTTTCTTGTCAGTCCGTCTGTCACGCTTCGTGTCCGGGCCATATCTCCTACAAAGTTAGGCCAAATTCATTATAACTTCACACATTGAAGAAGCATGATGAGGAGTAGTGTCATGCACAAGGGCCATAACTCTAGCATCAATATTTTTGGAGTAATTCCCCTTTTTCATATTTTTTTGTCCGGACAATAACTCTTTATCTACTGGTTCAATTGATTTGAAACTTCACATATGGAACAAGCATGATGAGAGGTAGTTTCTTGCTCAAGGGCCATAACTCTAGCATCTATATTTTTGGAGTTATACCCCTTTTCATATTTTCTTGTCCAGTTAATAACAATAATTGTACTGGTTCAGTTGATTTGAAACTTCTCATATTGAATACGCATGATGAGGTGTAGTGTCATGCACAAGGGCAATAACTCTAAGCATCAATATTTTTGGAGTTACTCCTCTTTTTCATATTTTCTTGTCGGGACAATAACTTTTTATTAGCTCACCAGAGCACAAAGTGCTCAAGGTGAGCTATTGTGATACCCCTGTGTCCGGCGTCCGTCGTCCGTCTGTCCGTCTGTCCGTCAACAATTTCAAACGACTTCTTCTCTGAAACCGACAGCCCAATTGTAACCAAACTTGGTCAGATACATACTGAGGGTGTGTGCTTCAAAAGTTGTTAAAAGATAGTGGGCGGGGCCATCGGTCTTGTTGCCATGGCAACTGTACGCAATATCTAGAAAAATCTTCTTCTCCAGAATGACTTGTCCGATTTGAATATAGTTTTCACCAAAATGTTTCTCAGTTGATAGACTTTAAAAGTTGTTAAAAGAATTTTGATCCGGCAAAAAACATGGCCGCCAGAGGGCGTGGTCATTTTTTCCATATATGGTAATATATGAAAATCTTTAAAAATCTTCTTCTCTGAAACCATATGTCCTAGACCATTGATATTTGGTATGTAGCATGATCTTATGGTCCTCTACAAAGATTGTTCAAATTATGACCCCCGGGCCAAAAATGGCCCCGCCCAAGGGCTTATCAGTTTTTCATTGGAAAATCTTTAAAAATCTTTTTCTCTGAAACTGTAAGGCCTAGACCTTTGATATTTGGTATGTAGCATGATCTTATGGTCCTCTACAAAGATTGTTGAAATTATGACCCCCGGGCCAAAAATGGCCCCGCCCAAGGGCTTATCAGTTTTTCATAGGAAAATCTTTAAAAATCTTCTTCTCTGAAACTGTAAGGTCTAGACCTTTGATATTTGGTATGTAGCATGATCTTATGGTCCTCTACAAAGCTTGTTCAAATTATGACCCCCGGGCCAAAATTGCCCCGCCCAAGGGCTTATCAGTTTTTCATAGGAAAATCTTTAAAAATCTTCTTCTCTGAAACTGTAAGGCCTAGACCTTTGATATTTGGTATGTAGCATGATCTTATGGTCATCTACTAAAGTTGTTCAAATTATGACCCCTGGGCCAAAAATGGCCCCACCCTAGGGCTTATCAGTTTTTCATAGCAAAATCTTTAAAAATCTTCTTCTCTCAAACTGTAAGGCCTAGACCTTTGATATTTGGTATGTAGCATGATCTTATGGTCCTCTACAAAGAATGTTT
This sequence comes from Azorinus chamasolen, assembly GCA_963576725.1. NCBI lineage: Eukaryota > Metazoa > Mollusca > Bivalvia > Cardiida > Solecurtidae > Azorinus > Azorinus chamasolen. The sequence continues at coordinate 62,527,890 of OY755239.1, read as the reverse complement.
AACTTACGACCCTGACCACTGGGCGAAACTTGGCCCTGCCTCAGAGCTTATCAGTTTTTCATGGGAAAAATATGAAATATTATTTTTCTCTGAAACCATAAGGCTTAGACCTTTAAATAATGGCATATTGCTTTGCCTTGTGGTTCTCTACCAAGGGTGTACACATGATTTCTTTTGGTCAAAAATGGCCCGCCCCTGGGGTTACCTCTGGTGAGCGCTTCAGGGCCTCATGGCCCTCTTGTTTACTGATTCAATGTATGAAAGTAGGTACTAATACCATTCAGGTGGTCATGTATATACCATGGTCAACCACACCATGGGTGGGTGGGGTGGGGAGAGTGGAGGGTTTTTTTCAGTCCGGTGGGGGACTCATGTCTTGCATAGCAATACAACATGCCCTTGTTGAAAATAAGCCTGCAGTGTAGGGACTTCCTCTTCTTACTGTTTACCCAGACCGGTGTGCGGAAAAAATGCCACTGGAAAAAAATGCCAAAGTTGAAGTGGATTTTTTTTTATGCCACTCATTTTTTTGGGTTAGTTGATTTAATTTTTTTTTTTACATAATTTATACCATATAATAACATTGTTAATTTGATATAATTATGGTCAGGAAAATACTCATGCACTATGTTTTTAGCTAACTCTCAATTAGCTAAATCTGATTCCCACTATGACTCTCATAGTCATTACTACTGTCAAAACTCCCTCGTAAATGTTTCAATAATAAAAGTTTATAGACAATAACTACATAAAGATTTACAACGGATTCGTTGACTGTTTATTTACTGACATTCATTTTAACTGTAATGTATACATAACATGGTTACGTTGATGACGATGACGTTGGCCACGATGCGCGTGATAGTTTGCACCGTCATCGACGCGTTTTATTGCCCACAACCCTGTCTCCGTAACACAAGGTCTGCACATTTTACATTCAGAATCCTCTTTTCTATTTAACCCTAAATTACTCCATGAATATTTGTGTAAGAAATAATGACAACATGAATATTAATTAGCTTTATTGTTATAATAGCACATGCACACAGGAAAATTTGACTTGACAGAAACTGTAGAATCATATCTTTATTATATCATAAGCAACAAGAGGGCCATGAGGCCCTGAAGCGCTCACCTGAGATAACCCATGGATGGGGCCATTTTTGACCAAGAAGTCATCATTTGTACAACTTTGGTAGAGAACCAAAAGGCAAAGCAGTATGCCATTAATTAAGGGTCTAAGCCTTTAATGGTTTCAGAGAAAAATAATATTTTATATTTTTCCCACTGATAAGCCCCAAGAGAGGGCCAGGTTTCCTCCAGAGGTCAGGGTCCTAAGTTGAACATTCCTGGCAGAGGAAAACAAGCCAAAGCTACATATTTGTAGAGGACCATTAGATCATGTTACATACCAAACATCAAAGGTCTAGGCCTTACTGTTTCAGAAGATTTTTAAAGATTACAGTTTCAGAGAAGAAGAGTTTTAAAGATTTTCCTCTGAAAAACTGATAAGTCCTTGGGCGGGGCCATTTTTGACCCGGGTCATAAGTTAAACAATCTTTGTAGAGGACCATAAGATACATACCAAATATCAAAGGTCTAGGCCTTACAGTTTCAAAGAAGAAGATTTTTAAAGATTTTCCTATGAAAAACTAATAAGCCCTTGGGCAGGCCCATTTTTGGCCCGGGGGTCATAATTTGAACAATCTTTGTAGAGGACCATTAGATGATGCTATATACCAAATATCAAAGGTCTAGGCCTTACAGTTTCAGAGAAGATTTTTAAAGATTATCCTATGAAAAACAAACTGATAAGCCCTTTGGCGGGGCCAATTTTGGTCCGGGGGTCATAATGTGAACAACATTTCGTTCCCCTAGCCACTGATGCTTCTGACAAAATTTGGTTAAAATTGGGTCAGCAGTTTCAAAGGAGATGTCGTTTGAAAATGTGGCCGGACGCTGGACGGATTGCGGTCACAATAGCTCATCCTGAGCCTTTGGCAGACCCTGATCAGATGGCTCCTTCTGGAGCCATCTGATTTGGATCTTCTGATTTCAAAAGGGTAAAAAGGCGTATTTATAGAGTAAAGGGTTAAATCTTTCATAATGTGAGGTACATTGAGATATATGATATCAGAACTTGTAAACTACATACATGATACATATGATCAATTGATCAATTTATTGTGACATAATTCAGTGTAATGTACCAAAACATTTTCCATCTAAAATATTTATTTAATATTTCATGGTTATTAATGGAAAACGCATTTTCTCTTATCTTTTGAAATTGAAACAAAGTAGGTTTTAACAATTGGCTTTTATTATGCAGTTATTCTTGGAAATGTGAAAAGGGCCTACCCTAATTACCCTAAGTATTTGGACATCCAGTCTGCCCTCTCTTTGGACACCCAGACTGCCCTCTCTTTGGACACCGACAGTCTGTCCTCTCTTTGGACACTCAGTCTGTCCTCTCTTTTGACACCCAGTCAGTCCTCTCTTTGGACTGTCCTCTCTTTGGACATCATATCCTCTCTTTGGACACCCAGTCTGTCCTCTCTTTGGACATCATATACTCTCTTTGGACATCCAGTGTGCCCCCTCTCTTTGGACACCAGTCTCCCCCTCTCTTTGGACACCCAGTCTGCCCTGCCTTTGGACATTCAGTTTGCCCTCTCTTTGAACATCATATCCTCTCTTTGGACATCCTGTCTGTCTTCTCTTTGAACACCTAGTCTGCCCTCTCTTTGAACACCCAGTCTGCCATCTCTTTGGACATCCAGTCTGCCCTCTCTTTGGACAACCAGTGTGTCCTCTCTTTGAACATCCAGTCTGCGCTCTCTTGGGACACCCAGTCAGTCCTCTCTTTGGATACCCAGTCTGTCCTCTCTTTGGACACCCAGTCTGCCCTCTCTTTGGACACCCAGTCTGTCCTCTCTTTTGACACCCAGTCTGTCCTCTCTTTGGTCACCAAATCAGTCCTCTATTTGGACACCTAGTATGCCCTCTATTTTGTCACCCAGTCTGCCCTCTATTTCAACATCCAGTCTGTCCTCTATTTGGTCACTGAGTCTGCCCTCTATTTGGTCACCCTGGAGTCTGTCCCCTATTTGTTCACCCAGTTGCACTCTATTTGAACACCTAGTCTGCCTTCTGTTCTTACACCCACAGTCTGTCCTCTATTTGAACACAGTCTGCCTCTGTTTGGTCACACAGTCTGCCCTCTAATTAGACGCCCAGTCTGCCCTCTTTCTGAACACCCAGGTTGCCCTCTCTTTGGAACCTAGTTTGCCCTGTCTTTGGACACCCAGTTTGCCCTCTCTTTGGACACCCAGTCTGCCCTCTCTTTGTCACCCAGTCTGCCCTCTATTTAGACCCCCAGTTTGCCTTCTATTTGGAAACCAAGTTTTGGACAAAATTAGAATGACATCGAGGCTTAGCAAATAGCAAAACTTCTGATCAAATGGCAAAGTTTGTCTCTAGAAATACTTTGGCTAATTAAGGTATTTCTTCTAAGGATGGACTTAAGTGGTCTGCATTCTGACTGGATGAGTGCCTGGTAAGTGATAAGTAGGAGTGACCTGTCGTTTTTATTAATAGATTTGGTTTTTACGAAACTATTCCATTCTGTACAAAAGGATTTTGCTTAAATTGACGAGCCAATTTCTTGTGAAGCTCGTGCAGTTGGTTATATCCGAAGTCCGATTGCCTATACATTGTAGTGATTAAATCAAATAGTGCAATGCTGAGCTCACCTAATACAATAGTGGTATTATCCCAATCTACGGGTTATCTATAAATAAAAACGACAGGTCACTCCTTCTTGCTAATATATGGCAGTAGACGTATAAATCACAACATGCTTGGGGGATGCTATCTTTTCCTTATTCGATTTTGTTCTTAAACCAAACAAAAACCACACTGTCAAAACAAAACATGAGGTTAGCAGTGCCCCAGATAAGAAATCAGTAAATAGGGTATTTCACTCCCCTCTTTCAAATGAATAGAGTGAAATGAAAAATAATAGAGTATCTGACATTTTGTTTAACTCATGTACCTGCAATAAAATGCTACAAAGTTACATTTGCTGTGTTCTAAAGTAATAAACATCTAAACAGAACATACTTATATAGATTCTAGACATACCTGTAATCACAAAGTAAATACTTCATGCTGTAATTGAATATTGTAACTTGCCCTTTTAGTGGTACTGGTATAGTAGACATAAACACTCTCAGTCTCTGTTATTTCAAGTGTATATAACTGTACACGATCAACGTCATGCTTTTTGGATCCTGATTTTAACTCAGACTTATCGACGGCAGATTTAACTATATCATAATCAAGCAATAGTGGTTTTACAATACTGTACTTCTTGTTGAAATCTCCGTTTCCGATTTAAAAAAACCCCACAAAATTGATGAACTTTGGTCTGAATTAGTGTTTTTCTTCACAACTTTTCCACTGCGACGTGACATTTTGATTGAAACCGTGAAAACAAGTGTCAAATAGTCATAATATCGAGACGCTTATAGAAATACAGAACAGCAAGCGTCTAGCAGTGAACTGGTACACTGTAGTGTACCATAGATACAAACAATCGGAATACCTCACATATTTACGCATTACACCTGGCGAAAAGAGATGTGTAGTCGGCCGAGAATGGAATCTGTTAGCGGAATCGACTTCGGCTTTCATTGTACGCGTTTACGTGATATGTTTAGAGTATTTGATAAATATTTTGCGTACTTGATACGCATTAAATTTATTTCCAAAGCGTATTTGGCCATTTTAAATGCGTAAAATACGCCGATACGCTGCTTATCTGGGGCACTGGGTTAGTATTGTCAGTAAGGTTTGACCTGGCACTGTATGAATATTCCGCCTATTTCCGTAAGCAATTTTTATCTTTCCGAACACACAGTTGAAGAATGCGCCACTATACAATGACTCTAGTACATTATAAGCTTTCAATGTTTCAATGTAATACAAGTGTTGGTAGCTCAGTGGTTTAATCACAGTAATACCGATGTAAGGGTCGTGGGTTTGAGCCCCGCTGTAGTTGTTTTTACATACATGTATTTTTAAGATATGAGACTTTTTAAATCTTTTGGGCAGTTGGATGCATGCTGACCAAGAAAAAAATTGTTTGTGTGAATTTTGTACAGTAGAATTGGTCTTAGACAAAATATATATTAATGCTTTATAATGGCATCAAAGAAATTCGAAGCTTCATTCTACAGAAAAGAAGCATGTCGCTGAGGTATCCAAGGACTTTGAACAAACCAAAGGCGATGAATCTTTTATTGCAAAAACAGTGAAAGCAACAGGATATAGCAGAAGAGTCAGGAAGGAAGTTAGAGAGACTGGAAAATATACAATGATAACAACTAAAAAATAATAAGAAAATAAATTCATAATAAGATGTATATTTTCGAAAAAAATATGGTGCCTTACTATAATTACGTTTTACACAGATTCGAACCCACGCGAACTGTCCTATCCTTAGAGTCGGCGACACAATCCACTGGGTTATTGCATCTGCATTGATATTTGCCATCGCGATTTCATTTTAAACAGTCAAAGGAAAATCTACCAAGATTTTTAGATTATGACCACCAGGCTAAAAATGGCCCGCCCTGGGGCTTATCAGTTTTTCAGAGGAAAATCTTTAAAAATCTTCTTTTGAAACTGTAAGGCCCAGACCTTTGATATTTCATAATTTGGTATGAAGCATCAACTTACGGTCCTCTTAAAAGATTGATCAGATTTAAACCTCCGGGCCTAAAATGATGGCCCATGGTTTCATATTGGCCCCAATCTGTTCTTTGTATCACCTGCTGAGAGGCAGTGTGTCACTTAGGGATCACTTTTCTGTCGTCTGTCTGTCCGTCTGGCTGTCTGTCTGCCCGTGTCTGTCCATCACACTTTCTGTTTTTGGCTGTAATTTCTAAACTAATCATTATAGAGCTTTCAAATTTCACATGTGTCTTCCTCTAAATGAGGACAATTGATGTAACTAAGGTCCATCACTCTGCATGCAATAATTTTTGAGTTATTCCCCTTTTGTTCACACTTTCTTTTTTTGTCTGTCATTTCTGAACTTATCATTATAGAGCTTTCAAATTTCACACGTGGCTTTCTCTCATTAAGGAACATTTATGTAACTAAGGTCCATCACTCTGCATGCAATACTTTTTGAGTTATTCCCCTTTGTTCTGATTTCACTCCAGCATATTAACAGTTTCTGTGTCAGCTGCGAGCAGGTGACACATTTGTTCCTCCGAACACTCTTGTTTTTACATAGAAATACAGTGTATGCATAAGTCTATAGTATCCAGGCGAGCGATCAAGGGCCATGATGGCCCTCTTGTTTCATATTGTCTGTGTTATGATTTTTATACGCCCACCTAATAAAGGTGGTCATATATTGGTTTGGCCCTGTCCGTCCGTCCGTTCGTTCATTCATTCGTTCGTTCGTTCGTTCGTCCGTCAACATTTTGTTTGTCCGCTGTTTTTTTGGAAAACTATATGACAGATATTACTGAATCTTCAATTTAATGCATCAAGATCAGAAGCTGAGTTGATTCTGAGGTTTACTTGATTTGTCCTTTCCGAGTTATGGCCCTTGCACTTAAAAAAATAAGGCAAATTTATGCAAATAGTTTGTCTGCTGTTTTCTGGGAAAACTATTTTACAGGTATTAATGAAACTTCACACAAATGTTTAATGCATCAAGACCTGAAGCTGAGTCGATTCTGAGGTTCATTTGATTTGTCGTTTTGAAGTTATGGCCCTTGCACTTAAAAAATAAGGCAAATTTATACAAATAGTTTGTCCGCTGTTTTCTGGAAAAAATATTTTACAGGTATTAATGAAACTTCACACAAATGTTTAATGCATCAAGATCAGCTGAGTTGATTCTGAGGTTCATTTGATTTGTCGTTTCGGAGTTATGGCCCTTGCAATTAAAAAAAATAATGCAAATACATGTACATGTACATGCAAATATGAGGATGGCTGAACTTTTTCACATATTTTTCACATTGGATTTTCACATATATTGCGGGGTTTTTGATATGTCATTTTATTTTAAAGTTATGGCCCTTGAACTTTTTTTTTTTTGCTTTGTTTGTCGTTCAACTTTTAACTTTTACTTTGTCTGTTGTTTTCTGGGGAAACTATAAAAAGGATATTCATAAATGAAACTTCACACAAATGTTTTATGCAACAAAATCTGAAGCTGAGTTGATTTTGAGGTTCATTCAATATGTCGTTACAGAGTTATGGCCCATGCACTTTACGAAAATCTGCAAATATGAGGATGGCCATAACCTTTTTATTTAATAAGATATTCACTTCAATTTTTTTTTATATAATATCACTTTAATATGGAGATCAAGATCTGAAGCACACATCAGAAAGTGTCTAAACTTATAAGGCATATTGAATCAGAGAAATTTTGCAAGAGGGCGTATCATGTACCATATGCGGTACTCTTGTTACAAATACCATTCAGGTGGGTCATGTATATACCATGGTCAACTACAGCATTGGTTGTTGGGATGTGGGGAGGGATTTTTTTTATTCCAGTGAGGGTCTTGTGTCTTGCATAGCAATACAACATGAACTTGTTCCTTATAAGGCTGTCTTTTTTCTCAGAAAATGTTTTGTTTCTCAGGAAATGAGACTGTTCGCTTGTCATCTCAAATTAGGTGAGATATGACATAGTTTGCCAGCAGCAACGAAAGTGCTCCCTATAAGCAATAATACAAAGCTGAAAGTTTTTCTCTCGAGTACTGATTTATTATTGATGTAAGTCATTAACCCTGTCCCTCATACAAACGCCTTTTCATGCATGTTGCAAACGGAGTAGATCCAGATCAGATGGCTCCTACAGCAGCCACCTGATAAGGGTCAGCTCTGTTTGCTTATTTAATTATAATAGATCATGACTTTGTGTACATATGCCATTATTAAAATTCAACTATTAGATATGCATAGTGTCATTATTTCTTACATAAATATTGAACAGGGATATGGTTATTATCTATTATATGAACCCTTTAACCCATTACCTCATAGGCTATTTTTAGATCCAACCACTTTGAATAAATATACCGAAAAGGAGCACTAACTAGAGAAAAGGATTTTTTTTTTAATTTTGTAGTTTGAAACCATTGTGATAAATAGAGCATTTGCTCCTATAGGAGCAAATGCTCTATTTATCACAATGGTTTCACAAAGTGACTTTTACAGAGTCGTCAAAAGTCGTCAATATGAGGGAAAGGGTTAACACTCAAATTACACTGAAAAGAAATGAAAGAAAAGTAAAAGTAATTATCCCTTTCCCTGTTCAATATTCATAAAAGAATTTATTAATCTATTTATCACAATGGTTTCAGAAAGTGACTTTTACAGAGGCATCAAAAGGCATCAATATGAGGGAATGGGTTAAATAGTTACCACTGCATGCCAGAAGTTTAAAATGCCATTTGCTGAAGAGAAGAACACCTTTGTTACATGAAATTATAATGAAATCGAGGATACCTGTAATTGCATGTTTCAGTATATGACAGAATGTTTCTTCTATTACATGTTGATATTCTAATTCTGGATTGAAAATGACCTGCAAAAGTTTCTCCTTAACCTTCCAAGGTATTTTTGTTCCCTCACATACAGGCATTACAGGGAATAATAAGTATCCATTTTCAATCAGTCTGTATATCAGTTTATTCAGTCATAGCCAACCTTTGTCCAAAATGCTTATAAAACTAATATTGTGTCTGGCCCTTTCTGAAAATTTAACCCTGTACTCCATAGATATGCCTTTAACCCATTACCTTAGACTATTTTTAGATCCAACCACTTTGAATGAATCTACCGAAAAGGAGCATTAACTAGAGAAAAGGATTTTTTTTGGAATTTTGTAGTTTGAAATCATTGTGATTAATAGAGCATTTGCTCCTATAGTATGATAATAGTATAATATATTTGCTCCAAATGCTCTATCTATCACAATGGTTTCAACATGTGACTTTTGCAGATGTCAGAAGCCATCATTATGAGGGAACGGGTTATTAGTCCCCCACCGGTTACCGGTTGGGGGACTATAGGTTTGCTCGATTCCGTCTGTCTGTCTGTCCGTCCGTCTGTCCGTCCGTCTGTCCGTCCGTCCGTCTGTCCGTCTGTCACACTTCGTGTCCGGGCCATATCTCCTACAAAGTTATGCCAAGTTCATTATAACTTCACACATTGAAGAATCATGATGAGGGCTAGTGTCATTCACAAGGGTCATAACTCTAGCATCAATATTTTTGGAGTTATTCCCCTTTAACATATTTTTTTGTCCGGACAATAACTCTTTATCTACAGGTTCAATTAATTTGAAACTTCACATATGGAACAATCATGATGAGGGGTAGTGTCATACACAAGGGCCATAACTCTAGCATCAATATTTTTGGAGTTATTCCCCTTTTTCATATTTTCCTGTCAGTCCGTCTGTCACACTTCGTGTCCGGGCAATATCTCCTACAAAGTTAGGCCAAATTCATTATAACTTCACACATTGAAGAAGCATGATCAGGAGTAGTGTCATGCACAAGGGCCATAATTCTAGCATCAATATTTTTGGAGTTATTCCCCTTTTTCATTCTTTTTTGTCCGGACAATAACTCTTTCTCTACTGGTTCAATTGATTTGAAACTTCACATATGGAACACATATGATGAGGGGAAGTGTCATGCTCAAGGGCCATAACTCTAGCATCTATATTGTTGGAGTTATTCCCCTTTTCATATTTTCTTGTCCAGTTAATAACTCTTATCTCCTACAAAGTTAGGCCAAATTCATTATAACTTCACACATTGAAGAAGCATGATCAGGAGTAGTGTCATGCACAAGGGCCATAATTCTAGCATCAATATTTTTGGAGTTATTCCCCTTTTTCATTCTTTTTTGTCCGGACAATAACTCTTTCTCTACTGGTTCAATTTATTTGAAACTTCTCATATGGAACAAGCATGATGAGATGTAGTGTCATGCACAAAGGCAATAACTCTAGCATCAATATTTTTGGAGTTACTCCCCTTTTTCATATTTTTTTTTCGGGACAATAACTTTTTATTTACTGATTCAATGTATGAAAGAAGGTACTAATACCATTCAGGTGGTCATGTATATACCATGGTCAACCACACCATGGGTTGGTGGGGTGGGGAGAGTGGAGGTTTTTTTCAGTCAGGTGGGGGACTCGTGTCTTGCATAGCAATACAACATGCCCTTGTTTTAATGCCTTTGCAAGCAAAGTAGATGCAAATCAGATGGCTCCTATAGGAACCATATGATCAATGGTTTTCTCTGTGTGCTTATGGCATTCGACAGTTTCTGGCATGATGAAAATAAATCTTGTTCATAATGTCATTATAAAAATTATAATAAAGTTATATATAATTCAAAATGTGAATGTGCTTCCTTAAATACGCCTCTACAAACAGTGCTAAGACCCAGACCAGATCGCTCCTGTAGGAGCCATCTGATCAGGGTCTGCTCTGTTTGCTTATAATATCTATATAGTACAGATAATAAATTATGATTCTACCGTTTCTGCCATGGCCACACAATCCTGTGTCCATAATTATGCTTCAACAGTTAATCTAATTAAAATTGATGATGTCATTATTTGTTAAATAAATATTCATTGAGAAAAGGGGTAAACTTGCTAGAGACGTTTTAGTGACAAACAGTGCAGACCCTGATCAGAGGCTTCTGATCTGTGTCTACACTGTTTGAAAATGAAACTGCATTTAACCCCTGCCTCCATAAATACTCCTTTCTGTGCCTCTGTAAAAGTCACTTTTTGTAAGCATTGTGATAAATAGAGCATTTGCTCCTCAGGAGCAAATGCGCCAAATATCACAATGGTTTCAATACTACACAATTCTAAAATATTTCTTTTGTCTAATAAATGTGCCTTTTCAGTCGATTCATTCAAAGAGGTTGGGTCTAAAAATAGCCTATGGGGGAATGGGTTAAAAGACTTGGTCTATTTCAATTTTTAATTTCGAACAGTTCATTCAAGATTTTTCAGAAACTATTGGCTGAGTGATTGTGTCTAGAGTTACTCAGTGTCTGATCTAGATCCAACCCATTTGTGTACACAAGTCTTTTTGTTTATTAACCCTTTCCTCCGTAGGCTATTTTTAGACCCAACCTCTGAATAAATCTACCGAAAAGGAGCATTAACTAGAGAAAAGGACATTTTTTGAATGTTGTAGTTCTGAAACCATTGTGATAAATAGAGCATTTGCTCCTTAGGAGCAAATGCTCTATTTATCACAATGGTTTCAAAAAGGGACTTTTACTGAGGCATAGAAAGGCGTATTTATGGAGGAAAGGGTTAAGCAGGAAAAGGGTTGATTTCATTGTCATGTTTCCAAGTGAAATCAGTTTTCATCTTGTCCTTGTTGTGTTTTACGGGATTGCAGATATCATAAATAATTAATTAGTAGGAGATGCCTCAATCTGTGACGTAATGAGATTTCATAGTGACATTTTACAGTAAAACCTGTTTTAAGTGACCCCGTACTGATTAAATTGCTTAACCCATTCCCTGATATTGACGACTTTGACGACTCTGTAAAAGTCACTTTGTGAATTTACCATTGTGATAAATAGAGCATTTGCTCCTGTAGGAGCAAATGCTCTATTTATCACAATGGTTTCAAACTACAAAATTCTAAAATTTTCCTTTTCTCTAGTTAATGCTCCTTTTTGGTAGATTTATTGAGATGTTGTATCTAAAAATAGCCTATGAGGTAATGGTTAAATATCAGATGATTGCTTAACCCTTTACCTCATGAATAATTATGAAAATATGAAATAATCACATCATGAATATCAATTAACATCAATTGTTGTAAACTAGCACATGGACACGTGAATTGTTGGCCATGGCAGAAACTGTAAAATCATAGAGTAAACAGAGCAGACCCTGACCTCACGACTCCTACAGGAATTGCCATTATAGAGGGTGGTATAAATAAGTACCCGCTATACCCACATTAAATGTTCCCCCTTGTAAAGCATATGCATTTTTGCCGTACAAATTGGTTTGTAAAGCGACCGGATTCATTTTTCAATCTATTATATACTGTATGTATGTTTCCCTAATGTTGTACATGTTAGAACCTGAGATGAAATAAAGATATGTTCTGTTCTGTTCTGTTCTATATATAAATTCATTCAGTTAATATTCATAAAGTCATTATTTCGTACATGAATATTCATGAGATAAAGAGATAATTGTCATCTACCGGATTTGTCATGGTTTCAATAAACCCTTTCCCTCATAACCGCCTTTTCAGGCACTTGCAAACTTAATAGACCCAGATCAGATGGCTCCTGTAGGAGCCATCTGATCAGGGTCTGCTCTGTTTGTTTTTGACATCATATGAATCTGATTGTACAGTTTTAATTAAGGCAAAACAAATTCCCTTGAATAGTTTACATTGTAACAATTCAGCTAATAAATATTCATGATGTCATTATTTCTTTCATGAATATTGAACAGGGAAAGGGATAATTACTTTTACTTTTCTTCCATTTCTTTTCAGTGTAGTTTGAGTGTTAACCCTTTCCCTCATATTGACGACTTTTGACGACTCTGTAAAAGTCACTTTGTGAAACCATTGTGATATTTTAATAGAGCATTAAAATTTTGCTCCTATAGGAGTAAATGCTCTATTTATCACAATGGTTTCAAACTACAAAATTCTAAAATTTTCCTTTTCTCTAGTTATTGCTCCTTTTTGGTAGATTTATTCAAAGTGGTTGGATCTAAAAATAGCCTATAGAGGAATGGGTTAAGACCAAAATTAGCCAGCAATTACTACATACAATAGTCTGAGGTGCAGATAATTTCCTGCAATATCTATCAAATTGTCCAAAGACTCAGACAGTTGTATCATATTACATTGTCACTCTAATGACAAAAAAACCCTTTGGCCAATTCACTTCTCTATTGGCAAAAAAATCCCTTATATCCTGTCAACTATTCCAGAATTGTTATCTGTTCCCCTCTAGCATGTTCAGCAAAATTTCTATAGACAGAGAATGTCTTCTAGCCATTTCAAATTTTGAAACTGACGTCCTTCCATAGTTTTATAACCGCCTACTCCATAAATACACCTTTCTATGTATGCCTTTGCAAACTATAGGAGCCGTCTGATCTGTGTCTACTCTGTATGCCAATGCGTGAAAACATGTTTATATGAAGGAAAGGTTTAAATATGAAAAGGGCCAAGTATTGGGCAAACAGAATGTTTCCAAACTATCACATGACTAAATGGCAGTATTTACAGAAAATATTCTTCTTTTTTTTTCACAACACCCTATCTCTGCTTTATTTACAGCAGCCATCTGATCTGGGTCTACTCTGTTTGCAAACTTGTGAAAAAATGTTGTGTATGAAAGAAAGGATTTAATACGTCAATTTGATAACCATTTTGATAACATTTCAAGGCCTGACATAGAGACAATTGGTAGCAAAGAGTGAACATACTCATCAAAAGGCTTCTTCACGAGTTGTTTGATCTTGGTATGCACTACAGTAAAACCCCTCTAAATCAGATATTCAATCTTTAGTATAAATATCAGTCTAGAAGACAGGTGGCAGCTTAATGCAGGGTGAAAGTCATGCAGGAAGCTCCTAAACAGAGTAGACAAAGATCAGATGGCTCATAATGGGAGCCATCTGATCAGGGTCTACAGTATGAAAAGGTATAATTTACGAGATGATTTTGAATGACAAACAGTGCAGACCCTCATCTGACTGGGTCTACACTGTTTGCAAATACCAGTACACTGGTTTATGCCACATTGGGAGGATTAGATTAGTAGCTGCCACAAGAATCATTTGGATATAAAGTTTCTTGTGTCTGCAGTGTCGCTCAGTTAGGCAATGCAAGCAATTAAGCCTTTACTCCATGAATATTTATGCTAGAAATAATGTCATGAATACTACTAATTAGATTCATTTTTATGCCAATGTCTGTTTGTTTGTTTGTCTGTTTGTTAACCAACTTTAACATTGGTCATAACTTTTGAGCCGGTACAGATAAAGACTTGATATTTGGCATGTATATGTATCTTATAAAGCCACACATGCTGAGGGTTGACATGTCAAGGTCATCGTAATCCTTCAAGGTCAGAGGTCAAATATATAGGTCAGATCACTGACTTTAACATTGACCATAACTTTTAAACCAGTAGAGATAGAGATATGATATTTAGCAAGCATGTGTGTATCTCATGAAGCTGCACATTTTGAGGGGTGGCATGTCAAGGTCAATGTCATCCTTCAGGGTCAAAGGTCATATTGGGGGCATAGTGTTTCACAAACACATCTTGTTAATGGCATATGAATGTATGATATTTTGGTCATGGCAGAAACTGTATACTCTTATCTATATCATATTCTAAGCAAACAGAGCAGACCCTGATCAGACGGCTCTTTTGGGAGCCGTCTGATCTGAGTCTACTCTGTTTGCAAAGGCTTAGAATTAGGCATACTTATGGAGTAAAGAGTTAATCTTGATGAAGCTTTATTGTTCTTTTACAAGCAAGTCTATTTTGATTGTATGTTCCATGCTATTATTTTCCTCTACTTTTTGAATATAATGCATTTTTATACGCCCGAAGGGACGTATTATGGTATGGCGCATGTCGTCCGTCCGTCTGTCTGTCCGTCCGTCCGTCCGCACTCACCAATGGGTAGTTGTGTGACTTTTTCTTACTAGTCGCACAAGTAAAATCATTAACCTGGCCATCTCTTGTGACATTAACCTGGCCATTTCTTGTGACATTAACCTGGCCAGTTGTGGGACATAGGGTTAGGGTTAGGGTTAGCTTCCAGATCATTCTATTCCAAAGTTAGAGCCAAAAATAGTTTTACTTGTGGGACTAGTCCCACAAGAAAAGATCAAAGGAAAAAGTCACACAACTACCCATTTGTTAGTGTGTCCGTCTGTCCGTCCGTCCGTCCGTTAGCAATTTCTTGTGCAACTAACTCCTCCTTTATTTTTCAACATAATTTCTTCAAACTTTCAGGAATGATAGATACTGATGTGTAGTTGTGCATATCAGTGAGATAACTCTCATATCATTTTTCATTCTGGAGTTATTGCCCTTTGATAGTTTCGGGTAGCAATTTCTTGTGCAACTAACTCCTCCTTTATTTTTCAACATAATTTCTTCAAACTTTCAGGAATGATAGATACTGATGTGTAGTTGTGCATATCAGTGAGATAACTCTCATATCATTTTTCATTCTGGAGTTATTGCCCTTTGATAGTTTCGGGTAGCAATTTCTTGTGCAACTAACTCCTCCTTTATTTTTCAACATAATTTCTTCAAACTTTCAGGAATGATAGATACTGATGTGTAGTTGTGCATATCAGTGAGATAACTCTCATATCATTTTTCATTCTGGAGTTATTGCCCTTTGATAGTTTCGGGTAGCAATTTCTTGTGCAACTAACTCCTCCTTTATTTTTCAACATAATTTTATAGAACAGCCTTCGGGCGTATATTGCCCCGTCTTGCGGTGCTCTTGTTAACACATTTGCAAACAGAGGAAATCCAGGAGCTGTCTCAGATCAGGGTCTACTCTGTTTGCTTATGAAAAAAATCATAACAGAGATGATTCAACAGTTTCAGCCATGGCCTTAATTTTCTGTGTTCTTTGTCATTTTAAAAAGTCATGTAATCGGTTTTCATGATGTCATTATTTCATGCATGAATATTCATGAAGTAAATGGTGATATACATAGAACAGTAGAGAAAGTCCAATTTTCAAGACATTTGCTAAACAAATGTAAATTATACAACGTATACTCTTATTGACTTTTAGATACTGACGGGGTACTGATAAATACTGACTGAAAGCTGCTACAAAAAGCTTTCTGCATAACTTTCATCCTTCATTAACCCTTTTCCTTATACAGTAAAACGCCTCTAATGCGACCACCAAAAATCGGCATAATTCTGGGTGGCAGAAGCAGGTGGTAGCTATTAATAATGCTCAGGTCGAAAGTTATGCAGAAAGCTCCTACAACTTTCGACCTGCATTAAGCAACCACCTGCTTATAAAGACAGCTATGGTTATTTTTTAAGTGGTAGCATTAGAGGGGTTCTACTGTATATATAAATGTACTTTTTTATGCTTTTGCAAACAGAATACACCAAGATCAGACAGCTCCTATATGACCTGTCTGATTAGGGTCTGCTGTGATTGTCTGTGAAATTATAATAGATCTGATTTTGCAGTTTCTACCATTATGTACCAGAATATCCTCTGTATATTAACTGATCAATAGTTATGATGTCATTATTTCTTACATGAATATTCAACAGGGAAAGGGTTAAGCTATTATCTGCCTCAGCCCTTTACTCCATAACTTTCTAAGCCTCAATGCAAACAGAGCAGGCCAAGATCAGATGACTCCTACAGGAGCTGTCTGATCAGAGTCTGCTGTTTGCTTAGAAAATAATATACAGATCTGATTCCACAGTTTCTGCCAAGGCTAAACTTTCTTGCACTCATAATAAGACATATGCCATTATAGAAATGAATCTAATTATAATATTCATGACACTGTTATTTCCTACAGGAATATTCATTGAGGAAAGGGTTTTCACCTGAAGAATGACACTACTATTTATAGAGTGGCCTTTGTAAAGAGTGTTTTATAATAATATACAGTAAAAACCCCTCTAGTACGACCACCAAATGATGTCTAATTCTGGATCATAAGGGCAGATGGAAGCTTAATGCAGTATGAAAGTTGTGCAAAAAGCTACTCTTTCATACTGCATTAAGCAACCACCTGCAGTTAAAGACAAATAAAGATAATAATTCAATGATCGCTATAGAGGGGTTCTATTGTACATTACCCTATGTATTTCGACATGGGTCACCCAATCTCCCATCTTCATGGCTTTGTAAAGCTGAATAAATCAATTTTGTCACCATTTTGATAATTTTAAATTAGACTGACATGGCATCCACTAGTGGAGATCCTGATTAAACAGCTGCTTTATAGGAGAAGTTTGATCTTGGTTCATACTATTTGCTGAAGTTTGCCTGTCCCTATACTTCACACATTCCCTCATATTGAGGCCTTTTGATGCCTCTGTAAAAGTCACTGTTTGAAACCATAGTGATAAATAGAGTATTTGCAATGGTTTCAAAACTAAACAATTCTAAAATTTTCCTTTTCTCTAGTACTTGCTCCTTTCTAGTAATTGCTCTTTTTCGGTAGATTTATTCAAAGAGGTTGAGTCTAAAAGTAGCCTAGAAGCAAAAGGGTTAAGTAAAGGGATAAGATAAAAGAACTGTGACAATATATCCAGACAGCAGTGATAACAGATTAACAATCTGGAGTATTTAAGGAAGCAATACCGAGATGCAGAAGTCGTAGACAGAAAACTATCACATTAGAATTCCATTCCGTGTCTGCGTCACAGTACAACAAAATACCTGTCAAGCCACACAAAGATGTATAACTATGTGTGAGATATGTCTAATAGTCACAAATAATCGGATGCATAATTCAGTAGTTCACCCTTTATTACCCTTTCCCTTAACCCATTACCTCATAGGCTATTTTTAGGTACAACCTCTTTGAATAAATCTACCGATAAGGAGCATTAACTAGAGAAAAGGAAAATTTTTAGAATTTTGTAGTTTGAAAACCATTATGATAAATAGAGCATTTGCTCCTATAGGAGCAAATGCTCTATTTATCACAATGGTTTCACAAAGTTTACAGAGTTGTCAAAAGTCGTCAATATGAGGGATTGGGTTATACAAACATATTTTCAAGCATTTGCAAACAGATTAGACCCGGTTCATTGGTTTACCCTAATTACCCTAAGTATTCGGACAGACAAACATAGGTGATCCAGATCAAACGGCTACTGAAGGAGCCATTTAATGATGGACTACATTGTTTACTAGTTTGTCTAAATTGAATTTATCAAATTAAGACAGAACCTGTTTTAAGCGGCCATCAAAAATATGTCTAATTAAGTAATTATACATGTGCCTGTAAGGCAGAAAGTGGCCTATTATGCAGGTAAAAAGTAATGTATAAAGTTTTCTGCATTACTTTTGCTCTGCATTAAGCAACCATCTGCTTTTTAAGACTCCTATGTTCAATAGATGAATGGCCGCTTAACCCTTTCCTCCATAAATACGCCTTTCTACGCCTCTGTAAAAGTCGCTTCGGTAAATAATGAGAGCATTAATTTTGCTCTATTTATCACAAGCACTGTTTCAAAACTACATGATTCTAACATTTTCCTTTTCTCTAGTAAAATTTATGCTCCTTTTCGGTAGATTTATTCAAAGAGATTGAGTCTAAAATAGCCTATGAAGGAATGGGTTAAGACAGGTTCTACTGTGTGCCAAATTTACTTATTCAGCTTTATATAAACTCATGAAGAAGGGAGAAATGGTGTCTGAATACTTAGTATAAATATGGTAAATTATTCCTTTCTTATCTCAGGACCCGAGGTTATAAAACTTTTTGCTTGAGTCTGAGATCATTCTCAAGCATCTGATTGGTCAGATTCTGAGCTTGCTCAGAATCTGACCAATCACATACTTGAAAATGATCTCAGACTCAGGCTCAGAAGTTTTATAACCTTCAGGGCCCTGATTGTTGTAAGAAAATTTCCTGCGTTCATAATTATGCCATTATAAAAATGAATGAATTATTAATGACATCACTTTTTCTTAACCCATTCCCGCATACGCTATTTTTAGATCCAACCTCTTTGATTAAATCTACCGAAAAGGAGCATTTACTAGAGAAAAGGAAATTTTCAGAATTGTGTAGTTTTGAAACCATTGTGATAAATAGAGCATTTTACTTCTTTGGCGATTTAATGCTTTATTTATCACAATGAGGTTTCACTTAGTGTCCTTAATAAAGCATAAAAAAAACATCAATATGCGGTAACCATTCCCGTTAAATGAATATTCATCGAGTAAAGGAGCCCTCTAGGAGCTCTCTGATCCTAGGTTTACACTGTTTGCAAATGATGATGCACTTATTTCCCACATTCAAAGGGTTAAATTCAAAATAAATCTACCAGTGTATAGTTTCTAAGTACAACTGTAATACCAAATCAATTTGATGGTGTTGCTATAAAGAAAACAGCACTGACATGATGTCAAGAAGAGATAGAATTGCCTCGAAGAAATTGAAAAGCGAGCACTCTTTTATTGAACATTGTAGCTATAATCCTGTCGGATATTGATAGTGTTTTCTCTGGTATTGATGACTCCCAGACAGAACAATAGGCATGAAAAGGAAATAGCGTTCTCCTTTAACCCATTCCCTCATAGACTATTTTTTAAACCCAACCTCCTTGAATCTACCGAATAGGAGCATTTGCTGGAGAAAAGGAAAAGTTTAGAATAGTGTAGTATTGAAACCATTGTGGTAAATAGAGCATTTGCTCCTATAGGAGCAAATGCTCTTTTTATCACAATGGTTTCAAAAAGTGACTTAAAGTAACAGTGGCGTAGAAAGGCGTATTTATGGAGGAAAGTGTAGGTATATTGACTTGAACAGCAAGCGAAGGGTTAATGCCTTTGCAAACACAGTAAACCCAGAGCAGATGGCCCCTATAGGAGCCATCTGATAAGGGTCTGCTCTGTTCGGTTATGAAATAATATAGATATAATTGTATAGTTTCTATCAAGGCAAACAACTAAATCCTGTTTTCATGTGTGTTCTAATCTGATTAATATTTATGATGTCATTATTATTAATAATGATAATAATAATAATAATAATAATAATAATAATAATAATAATAATCATTGACAGCCAAATGCAAGACAGCTTCTACAAGGAACACTGAAATCAAATACTGACAATGGTCATGAAAGAAAGTGCTTGTTTGACAATTTAAAGAAAAAAACTGCCTTGGAAATGAAAGTTTTGCTCAGAAAAGCTTAGTAACAGATATAGCTGACTTAGCTGATAAAATTTCTTGAGTAGTGAGTGTGTCCTTCAGGTTGAAGGAGTTGAGGGTCTATTTTGCATTTAGCAATCACCCGATTTTAAAATGTATCTATGTTTATCTATAAAGTGGCCACTTAGAGAGGTTTTCTGTTACATTTACATTAGTTTTGTGCTATGCTTATACCCCTTTGCTCCATGAATAATAATGACATCATAAAACATAATAAACATGAATTTTTATAATGCCATTATGAACACAACAATGTTTAGCCATGGCAGAAACTGTAGAATCATATCTATATTATTTTATAAGCAAACAGAGTAGACCCTGATCAGATGGCTCCTACAGGAGCCATCTGATCTGGGTCTACTCTGTTTGCAAAGGCATAGATAGGGCATATCGGTATTTAAAGAGTAAAGGGTTTACACCGATATCTGAACTTCTTTTGAGAGGTCAGTACTGCAGTAAAGAGGTTTTACTGTATATGACCCGCAGAATTTGTATGCATTGTTCATTATTGAGACCTTTAGAATGGATGTAAGAGGATTTGCACACGTAATCAGGAAGGTGACAGTGAGAACATGTGAGTGCAGCTGCTATAGAAGAAAACACAAAACATGTTTGTCTGCGCTCAAGTTTTCTTAGCCCCCCAGCAAGCTAATTAGCTTAGGTCATCACTTTCCAGCCTTTATCTCTTTCCTTCATATACACACCTTTTCACACATTGCAAATTGGGGAAGCCGAGATCAGACGGCTCCTAATTATAATAGGAGCCGTCTGATCAGGGTCCACGCTGTTTGCTTTTTGACATACAGTAAAACCCCACTAATACTACCACCTAAAAGAGGTATAATTCTTGGTGCTAGATGCAGTTGGTAGCTTAATGCAGGGCAAAAGTAATGCAGAAAGCTCCTCTACATTACTTTTGACCTGCATTAAGCAGCCACCTGCTTATAAAGAAACCCATGTTTATTCATTAAGTGGTCATATTAGAGGGGTTCCACTGTATTATAGATCTGATTCTGCAGATTTTACCAAAGCTAAACATTGCCTCAATGAACAGTTTACAATATACAGTAAAACCTCTCTATAACGGCCACTAAATTTCACCAAATATTTTGTGTTAAAGGCAGGTGGATGCTTAAAGCAAGGTGAAAGTAAAACAGAACACTCCTATGGGAGCGTTCTGTTTTACTTTCACTTTGCTTTAAGCAGCCACCTGCTCTAAATACCAAATAATTAACACAATTTAGTGGTCGTTATAGGGAGGTTTTACTGTAGAAAATCAGCTAATTAATAAATATTCATTATGTCATCATTTCTTACATGAATATTGAACAGGGAAAGGGTTAACCTTGAACCTGCTGTCCTTAACCTGACTCACATTTGCAAACAGTTTGGATCTAGATAAGATACTGAATCTGATCAGGATCAAAACTGTGTAATACTCAAACAATAGTTTCTCTAATCATTTTTATACGCCCGTCTTCAGACGGGACGTATTATGTCGTGGCGTTGTCCGTCCGTCCGTCCGTCCGTCTGTCTGTCCGTCCGTCCGTCCGTCCGTGAACTTTTGTTTGTCCGCTCTCTAACTCGAACAAATTGAATCGGATCCTTTTCAAACTTGGTCAGCATGTATATGGCCAAAATGACTCGGCTAAGTTCGATAATCAGCAACATCGCCCTGCACACTTCTGAATTATCTCCCCTTTTTTAATAAATTTTTAACAAAATTCTCTTGTCCGCTCTCTAACTCGAACAAATTGAATCGGATCCTTTTCAAACTTGGTCAGCATGTATATGGCCAAAATGACTCGGCTAAGTTCGATAATCAGCATCATCGCCCTGCACACTTCTGAATTATCTCCCCTTTTTTATTAACTTTTTAACAAATTTTAAACAAAATTCGTTTTTTGTCCGCTCTCTAACTCAAACAAATAAAATCCAATCCTCATCAAACTTAGTCAGCATGTATATAGTCAAAATGACTTGGTCAAGTTCGATAATCACCAACATTGCCCCACCCACTACTAAATTATCTCCCCTTTTTTTAATATATTTAAGTGGAATTGTTATGTTTTTTTTTGTCTGTTATGGGGTGAACAAATGTAATCAAATTTAATCCAATCCTTTTGAAATTTTGTCAGCATGTTTATGGTCATAATATCTCGGCCCATGCCTGGAAACGTTCAGTGTATTTTCTATTTTCTTTTAAAAATCTATGTATGAAAAGGGGGGTTACTGCAGGAAAAGTCATTGGACTTGTCACAAAATCAATAGCTGTCTTCCCTGTATGGTGATGAAGCTAAGTATTTAATTTGGTTACAACAGGTCTATATTATATATATAGCTCTACTAGGCAGTTGCCAATGATAGTTTCACATTGTAACAGATTCAATTTCCTATTAAATTGGCTTATCACTGACTTTGCCGACGGGCGTATTTTGCTGCACAGCGGTGCTCTTGTTCATGTAAGAAATACTGACATCATGAATAATAATTTGATTAATTGTTATAGACAAATGTTTGGTGATGACAGAAACTGTAGAATTATATCTATTTTATATCAATAATCATATGCAAACAGAGGAGACCCTGTCTACTGTGTTTGCAAAAAATTGTAGAAAAGATTTGTTTATGGAGTAATGGGTTAAATAAGAAGTAAGCTATTAATTGCACTTGATCGAAATTTAAGTGTTTAATTTAGTATAAATATTGGTCTTAGAGACAGGTGGCACTGCTTAATGCAGGGTGGAAGTCATGCAGAAAGCTTCTCTAGGATATTTTTGCATGACTTTCACCCTGCATTAAGCAGCCACTTGCCATAACTCTTTACTCCATAAATTAAGCCTAAAAACCCTAAGCCTTTACAAACAGAGTAGACCCAGACCAGACGGCGCCTATAGGAGCTTTTTGATCAGGGTCTGCTGTGTTTGCTAACAGAATTTTATAGATCTGTTTCTTTATCTTCTTAAATGACTACAATGTTCCTTCTTCCATATTTCATTATAACTATTTTGTCAATGAATATTCAGGTATTGAAATTTGAAATACACATAGAACAGGGAAAGAGTTAATGGAAGTAATTATCAGAATACCAATAAGTGTTATGTAGAAAATGAAAAACGGCTATTGGAGAAATAATGGCATGACTAACAGCTTCAGCTACAAACCTCAGGTACTTATATAAATCAACCCTTTACATGTGGGGAAAAGACCAAACTGGTCTTTGAAATCAGAGTAGACTGAAAGAACCCTCTGATCAGGTTATGCAATATATACCATTCAAAAATAATTTCGGTAGAGTTTATTCTTTATCACAGTTATTGATGAATTTTTATGGTAGACACTATTTATTATGAATATTAACCCTTTCCTCCATAAATATGCCTTTCTATGCCTCTGTAAAAGTCATTTTTTGAAACTGTTTTGATAAATAGAGCATTTGCTCCTTAACTGCACAATTCTAAAATTTATGCAAAAGTTAATGCTCCTTTTCGGTAGATTTATTCAAAGAGGTTGGATCTAAATATAGCTTAATGTCAGGTAATGGGTTAAACACATTTCTTATTGTTTTGTTTTATAAAACAAGTGGATACATTGCCATGACAGATAGTATAGAATTGGATCTAAAATATTTTATAAGGAAACAGATCAAATTAATTGTTTCACTGTTTTGATAGTTGTTTAAGAAATAATGACACAATTAATATTAATTAGATTAAATTTATAATAGCGTATGAACACATGACATTTTTGCTCAGAGTCAGAAGCTGCAGATTCCAATCTATATTATACCATTAGCAAACAGAGCAGACCCTGATCAGATGGCTCCATATAATAGGAGCCATCTGATCTTGGTCTACTCTTTTTGCAAATAACTGAAAAGTCATTAATATGACTGAAAGGGTTAAGTTAGACTGACATGCAATGCAGTGGCAAATAGTGTTGACCATGATCGGATTAATCCTTCAAGAGCTGTTTGATCTGGGTCTGCACTGTTTGCCAGTATTTGTTTGAATACTTAACCCTTCGCTTGCTATTCGCGTCAATATACCTACCTGTAAATAGTGAAGACCCAGATGAGACAGCTCCTGCAGGAGCTGTCTCATCAGGGTCTGCACTATTTACAAGTTGATTGTGCAACCCGAGTGCACTCCACAGCAGTGATTGCACAGCGAAATACTTGTACACCGTGAAGATAATTGTAATTATACAACAGGGCATGGGTAAAGAAGGAGAAATGTGTTTTTTATCCAGTCACCAGGCTTCTCTAGTGACATAATAAAGGGGGTGCAAATAAACTTAGGTTTATTAGGTTACTTCCGGTAGTAGAAGGTTTATTAGGTTAGTAGATAGGCGGAATGATTCTATAACCATGGAACTATTTTAATTTTCTGTAAATATGCATGAACATGTTGACGGAATAGATCTAACAGAAAAATCGCCAATATAATTATTCAAATAAGAAAATAGAAGAAAAAAAATAATAAAAAAATAAATGGCTATAGCTGGATTCGAACCCGCGCCTGATTCTACAAAAGCCAAATCTGATCTCTCTAGAGACGTCGTGCTTAACGATTACACCACAGAGGCCACATAAAAAGCGGCGTTGATTTATCAGTTTTATTAATTTAATTCATCGCTGGCGAAACGCGTTTTTGATAAAAATCTAGTCAGGGGGCAAAGATTTACAGATAAATAGTAAATGTTTTCTTTTCACTCTCATAATAATTTGATTGATACGCTCTTACAGAGCCGGTGATTGTCATAGACCTAAATATAGGCTGTTCAGTTCCATCGATTTATGAGTGACGTTAGCCCTATCTAAAAATAGAAACCGAGTCGACGGAACTCGAATTTGACCAGAGAGCCTCCGGGAGAATATTATCATGTCTGTTTGAATTAACATATGGACTCTCGATTCAAATGATCTTATTTTTCAAATTGAACCACGTTTTCCCCTCTTGTAATGTAAGTATCGAAACTATTTTTCTCTGCGGTAGCTCATTATTTACGTCTCTAGAATGGAAATGAAAGGGAGGTCCGTTGATCGAAAAACCGCATTTTCAATGCAAATTAGTTCAATATTCGTATGTTTTATGAGTCTATGAAAACAGATATAACTAATTTGACTGGATAAATAGAATAATAGGTTAGTGCCGTAGATGGGACGCCTTTATCCGACTCGGAGAGAAAACAGTTGAGGCTCGGCAAACCTCGCCTCAACGTTTTCTCCCCTCGTCGGATAAAGCGTCCTATCTACGGCACTAACCTATTATTCTCTATAAAATTCAGCAAGCGAAGGGTTAAGGTGCTAAGAGTAAAAGCTGATTATAATCAGACAGTGTAGAAATAGTGTGAGAAATTCTGCCTTTATATTATGTAAATAATTAACACAATTTGATATAAGTAACGAAATGCTCCTTCATATCACGACATCCAGCTAATTATAGATGGAGGGAGAGGTTCTTCTGTGCACGGAACAAATTGGGGTGAAACTACGTAACAAACAATCATTATAACAACTAAAAGTTTGGTAGCATAGGTTTCATTCTGCATTAACCATTTACTCCAGAAATACACCTTTCTATGCCTTTGCAAACAGAGCAGAACAAGATCATATGGCTCCTCTTGGAGCAATCTGAACAGGGTCAGAGCTCTGTTTGTTTATGAGATAATATAGAATTGATTATGACAGTTTCTCAAATTTTGCCAATTGGTCAAATTTCCTGTGTCCATTTGCCATTATTTACTAAAATTACTATTGATGATGTCATTATGTCTCACCTAGATATTCATGAAGTAAAGCATTAAGCAAGATGCTCCATTTTAACCCATTCCCTCATATTGACGACTTTTGACGCCTCTGTAGAAGTCACTTTGTGAAACCATTGTGATAAATAGAGCATTTGCTCCTATAGGAGCAAATGCTCTATTTACCACAATGGTTTCAGACTACAAAATTCTAAAATTTTCCTTTTCTCTAGTTAATGCTCCTTTTCGGTAGATTTATTCAAAGAGGTTGTATCTAAATATAGCCTATCAGGTAATGGGTTAAAAATGTAATGCCCCCAGGAGGAGGAGGAGGAGGAGCATTTATAATGTAGTGATAATGTGGTAGATATATCTCCTCTGGGATTCAAAGCACCTGAAAAAGAAACCTGAGGGGAAAACTGTGATCTTAGAATTGAAGCAAACAAGTTCTGCAGACTTTTAGAGTTTACATTATATATGTACAGTAAAAACCTCTCTAAATCGGAAGTTAAAATAAGTATTAATGCCAGTCAGTTAAACAGGTGGCAGCTTAATGCAGGTGGAGCTTTCTGCATGACTTTCACACGGCATTAAGCAGCCACCTGCCTTAAAGGCCTAAATTCTTCTTTATTAAGATTCTGGTTGAGAGTAGTTTTACAGTAGGATTTTGATTGACAAACATTGAGACGCCGTTCAGAGTGTTCCTCAGGCAGCTCTCTGATATTTGTCTACACTATTTGTAAATGTCAGTTCCCCTGTTTCATACACATGTTTGACTTATTCTGGTTAACCCTTTCCCTCATATACACGTGTTTTCACGCATTTGCAAACAGATTAGACCCAGATCAGACGGCTCCTAGAGGAGCCGTCTGATCAGGGTCTGCTCTGTTTGCTTATAGAAATGGATAGATCTGTTTCTTTGCTTTCTAAAACATCTACAATGTTCCACCTTCCATATTTCTGTATAACTATTTTGTTAATGAATATTCAGTAGGTATTTAAATTTGGCCTAATATAGAACAGGGAAAGGGTTAACCCATTACCTCATGGGCTACTCTTTGAATAAATCTACCGACAAGGAGGATTAACTAGAGAAAAGGAAAATTTCAGAATTTTGTAGATTGAAACCATTGTGATAAATAGACCAATCATATAATCTTTGCTCTATTTATCAAAATGGTTTCAACAGGTGACTTTTGCAGAGTTGTCAAAAGGCGTCAATATAAGGGAATCTGGGTTAAACATTTCCTTGCTGAATATTTGTGTAACAAATAATGACATCATGAATATTTATAAGCTGAATTTCTACAATGAAATATACACAATTGTTTTGGTAGTACAAGTGTAGAGTCAGATCTATTATAATTTTATAAACAAAGTCTCAGCAGACCATGATGAGAAGGCTTCTTCGGGAGCCATCTGATCTGGGTCTACTGTGTTTTCAAAGGTGTGAAAAGGCATTTATTTAAGGGAAAGTGTTAATAATACAAAGTGATAGAGAATGGAGATCAGGTGTTTAATTAATTAACGTTTATGTGATAGTATTTGAACCTTTTGTTGACACCTACGAAGTACGTGATAAGTGTTGATTTTCATATTATCAGGAATTTGTAAAAGGAATGACATCTAAATGGTGAAGACTTATACAAGCAGAAGGCCTATTGAAAGCTATTCTTCCATGTGCGTACGAGAGTCATATGCCTCAGTAATTACACTAAATATTCTGACAGGCAAACTTGGGTCAATAGATCAGATCAAGATCAAATTACTCCTGGAGGAAAGTTTGATCAGGATCACCACTATTCGCTTCGCAATAAGTTTCTTCTGAATGTACGAAATTGTACCGAATCTTTTTGTTCAGCTTTCAAACGAGTAGAGAGAGAAGCTTTGGTGTCCTATTTAGGGTGAATATACGGACCAGGGTTATTGAATTACATTCACCACCTTCTTTGACTCTGTCTATTTTATCAGTTATACTGTTATTTTGATGTCACATTCTATAGTAGAGAAGAGTATTCTTGCATACATATTGCCAAGGAAACAAGCATGACACAAATAAACTTGATGTTGTCATGGAAATACTATTGAAACGAACAACAATTGTGAGAAAAAGTGATATATTTGACCTTTTAACTCTGTAATTTCAGGAATCTCCAGGGTATTGTTGACGCTGTGTTCCAACTTCTGACACTACAAGTCACCGTTAAGGTGAAGGTGGGCGAGACGTACAAATGCCCTTACACAATCAGGTAGTTAACAAATTGTTAATATGAATACTCTCTAGTCTGTAAAACTTTAGAAGAAATAGTGACTAAACTTTTGCAAGCAAATCATAACCCTTTCCCAGTTTCATGTTCATTCAAAATGTCAATACCTACTGAATATTAATGGACAAAATAGAATGAAATATAAAAATGCCTTCCCATGCTTTTGCTAACAGAGTTAAACCCAGATCAGAAGACTTCTATAGGAGCCATCTGATCAGAGTCTACCCTGTTTGCTTATGAAATTATTGAAGATCTGACTCTACAGTTTTAACCATTACCAAAAGATCCTGCGTACATAATAATGCCATTATAAAAAAAAATTCCCGCTAATACTGTACATTATATATGAATATTTAACTGGGAAAGAGTTAAAGTTATGAAAATGATGCCAATTTGACTTATTTAGCTAAATTACAAGCCCACTGAGATGGGCGATTCGGTGTACGAATAATTAACGGTATTTAGAGTATTTTTGGCCGGATTGCTCGCAATCCAGGCTTATAGATTGGCGAATGCCGTCCGGCCGTCCGTCTGTCCGGCCGTCCGTCCGGTTGACCTTTTTGTTCGAGTTAGTTATAGCCAAAGTATAATACCTACAGTAACCAAACTTGGCATGTGGGTTCAGAATGAGGGTCCCATTACATGTCATAGGTTAGCAGGTTACTATGACCCCTTTTTGACCTAGTTTTTACGCTTCATTGACTTAGAGAATTTCCAGGTTGACCTTTTTGTTTGTGTTAGTTATAGCCAAAGTATAACACCTACAGTAACCAAACTTGTCATGTGGGTTCATAATGAGGGTCACATTACATGTTATAGGTTAGTAGGTTATTATGACCCTTTTTTGACCTAGATTTTACGCTTCATTGACTTAGAGAATTTCCAGGTTGACCTTTTTGTTTCCGATCGATAACTAATAAACGACTTGGCCTAGAATCTTCAAACTTGCTGTGGTGGTTGGTCATGACAACTGGATGACCCCTATTGTTTTTGAGGTCACTAGGTCAAAGGTCAAGGTCACAATGACCTTAACTGGTGAAATAGTTTCCGATCAATAACTGCTCAAGGGTTTGGCTTGGGATCTTCAAACTTGCTGTGATACTTCTTCATGACCACTAGATGACCCCTATAGTTTTTGAGGTCGAAGGTCAAGGTCACCATGACCTTAACTAGTAAAATGGTTTTTGATCAATAACTGCTCAAGGGTTTGGCTTAGGATCTTCAAATTTGCTGTGGTGGTTGGTCATGACAACTAGATGACCCCAATTGTTTTTGAGGTCACTAGGTCAAAGGTCAAGGTCACCATGACCTTAACTAGTGAAATGGTTTCCGATCAATAACTGCTCAAGGGTTTGGCTTAGGATCTTCAAACTTGCTGTGGTGGTTGGTCATGACCACTAGATGACTCCTATTGTTTTTGAGGTCACTAGGTCAAAGGTCAAGGTCACCATGACCGTAACTGGTAAAATTGTTTCTGATCAATAACTGCTCAAGGGTTTGGCTTAGGATCTTCAAATTTGCTGTGGTGATTGGTCATGACAACTAG
The DNA here is from genome assembly GCA_963576725.1 of Azorinus chamasolen. NCBI lineage: Eukaryota > Metazoa > Mollusca > Bivalvia > Cardiida > Solecurtidae > Azorinus > Azorinus chamasolen. The sequence goes on along the minus strand of OY755239.1, from coordinate 62,498,277 downwards.
ATGAGCCCTCTTGTTTTTGAGGTCACTAGGTCTAAGGTCAAGGTCACCATGACCTTAACTGGTGAAATGGTTTCCAGTCAATAACTGCTCAAGGGTTTGGCTTAGGATCTTCAAACTTGCTGTGGTGGTTTGTCATGACCACTAGATGACCCCTAATGTTTTTTAGGTCACTAGGTCAAAGGTCAAGGTCATCATGACATTAACAGGTGAAATGGTTTCCAATCAATAACTGCTCAAGGGTTTGGCTTAGGATCTTCAAACTTACTGTGGTGGTTGGTCATGACAACTAGATGACCCCAATTGTTTTTGAGGTCACTAGGTCAAAGATTAAGGTCACCATGACCTTAACTGATGAAATGGTTTCCGATTAATAACTGCTCAATGGTTTGGTTGGGGATCTTCAAACTTGCTGTGGTGGTTGGTCGTAACCACTGGATGACCCCTATAGTTGTTGAGGTCACTAGGTCAAAGGTCAAGGTCACCATTACCTTAACTTGTGAAATGTTTTCAGATCAATAAATGATTAGTGATTTGGCTTAGGATCGTCAAAGTTGCTGTGGTGATTAGTCATGACCAGTAGATGACCTCTATAGTTGAGGTCACTAGATCAAAAGTCAGGGGGTCTGGGGGTATACATGCTTTACAAATATCTCTTGTTTTTTATGCTTCAATGAATTTCTACATTGACCTTTTTAACGTGTGGAGTCATAATGAGGACCTCATTACATGCAATTGGAATATGTTTAACTATTTATTAAGCCTTCAGCATCTGCTGATGCAGAAATGTATAATGATTGACTGTTCATCTATATCACTTTAATCGGCAATCCGGCCATACCGACATTGGCGGTTTCTTGTGTCTTTTAAAATAACGAAAGAAAACAGTTTGGAGACAATTATTTTCTCATTTATAATTCTACAAATAATTTTACCGGTAGTTTAATGTTGAACTACTTGTGACTGTACTTAATAATCAGAGAGCATTTTATAATTATTGACAAGAAAAGCATTGATGCAAAGCATCAAAGGCGCGGTTTATTGAATAGTGAATAAAAATCAAACGTGTTTTATATAATATATTGTCAACAAAATGTTTGTATTACACCTATGGCCTTCCGTAACACAACACAATTCTTCCGTTTCACCACAAAGGATCCTTGAAACAGGGAACCTTATATATCCCCCGTCTTGTTAAATATTCATGTAAGAAATAAAGACATCATGAATATTTATATAATTGCATATACACAAAGATATCCGATTTCTAATGTGAACATTTTCTCAAGTTCACAGCTTATTGCAGGTCTGAAGTTCGGACACTTTCACTTCCGTAAAGAATGTGTTCTTTATAGGTTTCTCGGTTACAGTATAGAATCAGCCGTCACGGTCTTACCCCTAGATCTCTTTTAACAAGAGCTGTCACAGGACAGCGCGCTTGACTATTCTCAGAATTGTTAGTGTAAAAATGCTTGATAGTAGACTAAAATAGTGTCCAATGATACTATATAAGCAAGTAATCAGTCTCAGTAAAATATCTTTATTAGTATTCAGGATGTAGGATCTCTTTGAACTCTTTATTGAAAAAAGGGCAGTAACTTCTGTTAAAATGCTTGATAGAGTAATGTACTCTTGCCTACAGATGAAGCATGTGATGGTGAACAAGTGTTCCAAGTTTCAAAGCTTTATCTCAAAGGGTTATGTAAATAAGTGGACTTTAACAAAAACCTTAACCAAAAATTATAAGTTAAAAGGGCCATAATTCTGTAAAAATGCTTGACAGAGTTATGTACTCTTGCCTGCATATGAAGCTTGTGGTGGTAAACAAATGTTCCAAGTTTCAAAGTTTTATCTCAAAGGGTTATGTAAATAAATGGACTTTAACAAAAACCTTAACCAAAAATTCTAAGTTAAAAAGGGCCACAATTCTGTCAAAATTCTTGACAGAGTTATGTACTCTTGCCTACAGATGATGTTTGTGATGGTGAACAAGTGTTTCAGGTTTTAAAGCTTTGTCTCAAAGGGTTATTTAAATAAGTGGACTTTAACAAAAAACTTAACCAAAAGTTCAAATTTAAAAAGGGCCATAATTCTGTCAAAATGCTTGATGGAGTTATGTACTCGTGCCTACAGATGAAGATTGTGGTGGTGAACAAGTGTTCCAGGTTTCAAAGCATTATTCCAAAGGTTAGAGGCACAAAGTGGACTTTAACAAAAACCTTAACCAAAAGTTGTAAGTTAAAAAGGGCCATAATTCTGTCAAAATGCTTAACAGAATTATGTACTCATGTCTATAGATGCAGCTTGTGGTGGTGAACAAGTGTTCCAAGTTTCAATGGTTAATTCAAAAGGTTAAAGGCAAAAAGTGGACTTTAAAAAAACCTGACCAAGGTGTGACGCCGACGCCGGGGCGAGTAGGATAGCTCGACAATATGAATAGTCGTGCTAAAAAGCAGTAAATTCAGTCGGATTGCCATAAGTAACCAACAAACGCTCTTCAGTTCTGTGTCCCTGGTCCTTTAGAAGCTGTCATTTTAGTTGATTTTCCATTGAAATAGCTTTACTAATCAAGCCCCGCCCCTGATTTAAACGGTTATCATAAGCCTACTGCTCCAAATGCAAAAGTTGTTGGTTCCGGTATTAACATTTTTATTAGCCCTGACCTAGGAGAAATAATTTTCTAGTATTTTCATTTCCAAAATACAAACAATTCTACATTGTCGACCTGTTTCCAGCTACATAAAATTGTATTATTCCGTACATTATGTTTTTATAATCATAAAGACAAATTAAGATTCACTCGCAATTCTTGATAAATCAGCCCTCCTACCAGTGAAATTCCAATGCAAGCGTTCCATGTATAGCGTGGAGCCTTCAGGCTCCCGCGCAATCATATACGGTACATGTATACACTTCTGGTGTAACTTTGGCCTGCCAAAATTGCCATTTCTTTTTAAACTTCCATCTGATGATTAATCATGCAAAAAGTAATTACATGAATATTTATCGGCTGTATTTTTTATAATAGTATATGAACACATGTTTGAAACTGTAGAATTGGATCTATATAATTCCAAAAGAAAACAGAGCAGACCCTGATCAGAGGGCTCCTACAGAAAAAATATCAAAAGGCATCTCTCAGTAAAGGGTTTAACCCTTTCCTCCATGAATATTCATGTAAGAAATAATGATGTCATGAATGTAAGTTTGATTAAATTTGTTTAGATAGCACACTGATGCAGGAAATTTTGTAGATGGTAGAAATTGCAGAATCATGTCTGTATTAGATATCAAGAGACGATTCTAAAGTGGTCACAGTATAGGGTTTGGGGGAGAAATGACAATTTTAGTATTTGGGTACGCACCCTTATCTGTAGACAGAATGTTAGGGCTTATTTTGAATATAAGGCAACTATGATCTTATGTTACTACTACAGTGATCCCTCGTTACAACGGAGGTGTTTGTTTCCAGACATTTTGCTGGTATAATGAGGTTGCCGTTATAACGAGTTTAAATATGAAAGGAACCATATAGCCAGTTTTAAACTAGTACCAACAGGTGAACGCTTAATGCAGAACACAATAAGTGCAAAAAGCTCCCTTGGGAGCTTTTTGCACTTCTTGTGTTCTGCATTAAGTGATCACCTGTCTTATTGGCATTGCATCTATTTATTCAGTGGTTGTTTCAAAGACTTAACGGTAATTTTATTACAATGCATACTGCCGGTATAATGTGGGAATTTTTTTTTGCTTTGACAAAAACTGTAGAATCAGATCTTTATCATGTCGAAAGCAAACAGAGCAGACCCTGATCAGACAGCTCCTATAGGAGCAGTTTGATCTGGGTCTACTCGCTGTTTGTGAACACATGAAAGTGTGTTTATATGAAAGAAAGATTTAAGTGACATTTTGATGTTTTTAATTGTGATTATTATTTTGCCAATAATATTATACCCTAATTACCCTTGGTGTTCTGGCATCCTGTCTTTCCTATCCTGTAACCAATTTGTAAAACTGCATAATTCAACATGGCACCATTTTTATAACCTCAACCCATTCCCTCATTGTCTATTTTCAAACCCAACCTCTTTGAATCTACTGAAAAGGAGCATTTACTTGAAAAATGGAATTTGTTTTTTAGAATTCTGTAGTTTTGTAACCAATGTGATAAATAGAGCATAATTGTACTTTTATGAAGCAAATGCTGTATTTATCATAATGGTTTCAAAAAGAGACTTTTACATAGGTGTTAAAAGGCATCAATGTGAGGGAATGGATTAAATTAGACTGGCATATTAGGAAATAGTGAAAACCCTGATCAAATACTCCTTCAGGAATCATTTGATCTGGATCTGCTCTATTAGCTTAAATTTGTCTGTCCGAATACAGTAAAACCCCTCTAAACTGGAATTCTAGAATTGAAGAATTTAGATAGTACTTTAGGCAGAGCTTTCTGCATGGCTTTCACCTTGCATTAAACTACCACCTGTATCTAAGACTGATATTTTTACATCCGGTTTAGAGGGGTTCTACTGTATCTTGAGTAAATATAGTATGTACATGTATTATTGCTATGTACATTTTCAAATTATGCTTTACTGTAGTATTGTTACATTAAACTTTTTCTGGGTTTCAGGAGTCCTCCACATCCCCTGGTAACCATAGTAACCAACAAACCTGCTGAGTCATGGCCCCTCATCATAGACCAGATATCAGGGATAATGGGCAGAGGCACACAAAGGTAGTGTAGACCCTAACACTCAATATTGTAGATCCCAACTGAGTGTCAAATAGTGTAAAAAGCTATCTGAGAGTGTCAAACAGTGTAGATCCTAACTGAGAGTGTCATGTAGTGTAGATCCCAACTGAGAGTGTCACATAGTGTAGATTCTAACTGAGAGTGTCAAATAGTGTAGATCCCAACTGAGAATGTCAAATAGTGTAAAAAGCTATCTGAGAGTGTCTAACAGTGTACATAACTGTAAATCCCAACTGAGAGTTCAAATAGCAACTGAGAGTTCAAATATTATAGTGTAAATCCCAACTGAGATTGTCAAATACTGTCAATCCCAACTGAGAGTGTCAAACAGTGTAGATCCAATTTGAGAGTATCAAATACTGTAAATCCCAACTGAGAGTGTCAAGTAGTGTAAATTCTGAGAGTGTCAAATACTGTAAATCCTCTCTGAGAGCGTCAAACAGTTTATATCCTGTCTGAGAGTGTCAAACAATAAAAGTCCCAGCTGAGAGTGTCAAATAGTGTAGATTCCATCTGAGAGTGTCAAACTGTAAATCCCATCTGAGAGTGTCAAACAGTTGAGATCCCAACTGAAAGTGTCAAATAGAGTAGATCCCATCTGAGAGTGTCAAACAGTGTAATCCAATATTAGAGTGTCAAATGGTATAGGTCCGAACTGAGAGTATCAAATAGTGTACTGTTTTAATCCCATCTGAGAGTGACAAAATGTAGACCCCATCTGAGAGTTTCAAACAGTATCCCATCTGAGAGTGTCAAACGGTTCAGCTCTTACCTGAGAGTGTCAAGCAGAGTAGATCACATATGAAAGTGTTAGACACTTGTCAATAGCATATGAAAGTGTCAAACAGTGTAGATTTATCCGATAATATCAAACAGTGTAGATTCTACCTGAGAGTGTCAAACAGTGTACATTGTACATCCAATCTTAGTGTAACAAACTCTGTAGATCACATCTGAGAGTGTCAAATGGTTTGGATCACATCTGAGAGTGTCAAGCAGAGTAGATCACATATGAGAGTGTCAAACAGTGTCAGTATTATATGAGAGTGTCAAACAGTGTAGATCCCATCTGAGAGTGTCAAACTGTAGATTCAAACTGAGAAAGTCAACTGTGTAGCTTCCATCTGAGGGTGTCAAACAATTTAGATTCCATATGAGAGTGTAAGACTTTAGTGCAGATCAACTGCTGACTGGAATCGTATGAAGCTTGACATGATGCTTTATCATATAGAGGACATGCATATCCAATTACAGTTTTCCAGCTGATTGATTTCCTTTCAAAGTTATATCCCTTTGTTTTTAAAGTTTTGTGTTGGTCTGTTGTGACTTTTATTCAGCACAGTTTTTCAGCGACTGCTGACGGTTATCATACGAAACTTGACATGATGCTTTATCATGAAGTGGAGATGGGCATCCAATAATAGTTTTACAGTTTGTCTATTTTCTTACAGAGTTATGCCCCTTTGAATTGTACAAAGCTTTTTCTTGTGACAGTCATGTTAGTATTAATATTAATCACCTTCAGCGATACTTCTAGTTTTATTTATAGTTTGAAAGTGTATTAATAAGTTCATAATTATAGAGAATCCATGTTTCAGTGTGAGAGAACATGCATTGGAGATGCTAAACCCGTTCTTGAAATTTATTCTACTGGACCCAAAGTGCAGCGACCAGCACGGGGAGCTGAGGCACACGCTGAAGAACACCTTAATCAACCTGGTCTCTCGGGTATCTGAGGCCAAACTGAAAAATGCCTGGTTTGCCTATCTCCTGGACATCTTAATGAAGCAACAGGTATGTTGTCTAAGTGCTCATTGTTTTGTTTCAGTTATCCCTTTACACCATGAATATTCACGTAAGAAAAAATATGACATCATAAATATTTTATTAATTTGTATCATGGCTCATGAACACATGAATGTTTGGTCATCACAGAAGCTGTAAAATCATAATCTACAATAAAACCTCTCTATAATGGACACTAATTTGTTTTAATTATTTGATATTTAGGGCAGGTGGCCGCTTAAAGCAAGGGGAAGTAAAACAGAACGCTTTACTCCATAAATACGCTTTTCTACGCCTTTACAAACAGAGTAGACCCAGATCAGATGGCTCCTATAGGATCTGCTCTGTTTGCTTATGATATAATATAGATATGATTCTACTGTTTCTGCAATGGGCAAAGATTTCTGTGTCCTTGTGCTATTATAACAATTAATCTAATTAATATTCATGATGTCATTATTTCTTATATGAATATTCATGGAGTAAAGGATTAAGAGAAATTGAAGAGAAAACAATGGTTACTGTCAACAACTTTGGCAGATTATAAATAACTGGTGCAAAAATTTTCATGGCTGTAATTTCTCATCTAGCCCACCAAATTTAGCCTCTATGGATGAAAAACCTGTATGATACAACTGTCCCCATAGCCTCATTAGAAAAGATAGCTATTCATATTAAGTGCCCTGTTGTTTGGTTCCCCAGCTTACAGCCATCAATCAAATAATTATTTTGTTCTTTTTCCGCCAATTGTTTGTGACCCACTTTTTAACCCTTCATATATAAACGTGTTTTCATGCATTTGCAAACAGAGTAGACCCAGATCAGATGGCTCCTATAGGAGCCGTCTGATCAGAGTCTGCTCTGTTTGCCAACGAAATTTGAAAGATCTGTTTCTTTATTTATCTATTTTATCCATGAATAACCAGTAGGTATTGGAATTTCTAATAAACGTAGGAAAGGGAAAGGGCTAACCCTTATCATGCAAGGCATACTACTCTTGCTTTGCTTTGCAAACATCTCAGTTATAAATGAGACAGCGAGCAGTGTCTCATCAGGATCCAGGCTGTTTGACTTTTGTCAGCAATTCCTGAAAAGCTTAAATGAATTGTAAGCTAATAAAAATTGCTTCAGCTTGAACTTTGAGCGCGGAAATAGATTTTTACAGCATGATAAGGGTTAATGCATGCTCTTTACAGATTGTTGCATTTGTTTCTAAGGCGTGATTTCCTGTCACTGCTAATGTTCCTGGTGATTTTTGTTCTAGTAGAAATCATGAAAGTAGGCTAACTGCAAGTGCAAGCATATGATTACTATAGCCCCTATACACTGGTTCAGATAAGACACATACATTAAAGCATTTTCAAGAATAACTTTTTAGCTCACCAGTGCACAAAGTGCTCAGGGTGAGCTTTTGTGATCGCCTGATGTCCGTTGGCGTTCGTCATGACCGTCGTCAACAATTTGAACCTTTAAAAATCATCTCCTTTGAATCTACAGGGTTTTCAGCTTTTATCTTTGGCACATAGCATCATGTTCAGGTCCTCTACAAAAGTTATATAAATTATGCCCCTTGGGTAAAAATTGGCCCAGCCCCAGGGGTGCTTTGTTTTCTATAGAAACACATAGTAAAACTTTGTAAATCTTCTCCTCTGCAACTGGAAGGTTCTCAGCTTTCATATTTAGAACATAGCATCATGTTCAGGTCCTCTACAAAAATATATATATTATGTCCCTGGGGTCAAAATTGGCCCAGCCCAAGGGGTGGCCAGTTTTCTATAGAAACATATAGTGAAAATTTTGAAAATCTTCTCCTCTGAAACTGGAAGGTTCTCAGCTTTCATATTTGGCACATAGCATCATGATCAGGTCCTCTACAAAAGTTATATAAATTATGTCCCTGGAGTCAAAATTGGCGCCACCCCAGGGGTGCCTTGTTTTCTCTAGAAACATATAGTGAAAACTTTGAAAATCTTCTTCTCTGAAACTAGAAGGTTCTCAGCTTTCATATTTGGCACATAGCATCATGTTCAGGTCCTCTACAAAAATTATATAAATTATGTCCCTGGGGTCAAAATTGGCCCCCAGGGGTGGCCAGTTTTCAATAGAAACATATAGTGAAAACATTGAAAATCTTCTCCTCTGAAACTGGAAGGTTCTTAGCTTTCATATTTGGCACATATCATCATTATCAGGTCCTCTACAAAAGTTTTATACATTATGTCCCTGGGGTCAAATTTGCCCTGCCTGATCAGGGAGAGCCAGTTTTCAATAGAAACATATACATATATATTGAAAACTTGAAAATCTTCTCTGAAACTAGAAGGTTCTTAGCTTTCATATTTTGTACATAACATCATGTTCAGGTCCTGTACAAAAGGTATATAAATTATACCCCTGGGGTCAAAATTGACCCCACCCCAGGGGTGGCCAGTTTTCAATAGGAATATATAGTGAAACTTGAAAATCTTCTCCTCTGAAACTAGAAGGTTCTTAGCTTTCATATTTGGCACATAACATCATGTTCAGGTCCTGTACAAAAGGTATATAAATTATGCCCCTGGGGTCAAAATTGGCCCCGCCCCAGGGGTAGCCAGTTTTCAATAGAAACATATATAATTATATATATATATAATGAAAACTTTGAAAATCTTCTCCCCTGAAACTGGAATGTTCTCAGCTTTTATATTTGGCACATAGCATCATGTTCAGGACTCCTCTACAAAAGATAAATAAATTATGCCCCTTGGGTCAAAATTGGCCCGCCCCAGGGGTGGCCAGTTTTCTATAGAAACATATAGTGAAAACTTATATGGGTGAAATCTTCCCCTCTGATTGTCTGGTGAGCGATATCAGGGCCATCATGGCCCACTTGTTTTTTTCTCCACCAAACCCTCTGTTGTGACCACTCTTTAGAATTGTCTCTTCGAGACAATTCTAAAGAGTGGTCACAACATAAGGTTTGGTGGAGAAAGGACGATTTTAATATTTTAGTATGCACCGTTATCTGTTGCTCTGCCCTACACCTGATGAATACTCATGTAGTTAGCTCTTTCGTTCATATAAACACCTGATCAGGGTCTGCTCTGTTTCCTTATGATATACAGTATAACCTCTCTATTACGACCACTAAATTATGTCATGTATTTTGCGTTAAAGGCAGGCCATGACTGCTTAAAGCAAGATGAAAGATTTTACTTTCACCTTGCTTTAAGCAATCACCTGCCCTAAATACGAACTAATTAACACAATTTAGTAGTCGTTATAGAGAGGTTTTACTGTAATATAAATGTGATTATGCAGTTTCTGCCAAAGCCAAAATATCCTATGTCCATGATTGTGCTATTATTACAATTAATCTAATTATGTCTCCCCCCATATTTATATGGGGGAGACATATTGTTTTCGTGAGAGTTGTCTGTCTGTCCGTCTGTCCGCACTCACCAAAGGGTAGTTGTGTGACTTTTTCTAACTAGTCCCACAAGTAAAATCATTAACCTGGCCATCTCTTGTGACATTAACCTGGCCATTTCTTGTGACATTAACCTGGCCAGTTGTGGGACATAGGGTTAGGGTTAGGGTTAGCTTCCTGATCATTCTTTTCCAAAGTTAGAGCCAAAAATAGTTTTTCTTGTGGGACTAGTCACACAAGAAAAGATCAAAGGAAAAAGTCACACAACTACCCATTTGTTAGCATGTCCGTCCGTCTGTCGGTCTGTCGGTCTGTCGGTCTGTCTGTCACACTTTTTGTCCGGACGATAACTTCAATATGCCTGATGCCAGTTGATTGAAACTTCATATATGGAAAGAGCATAATGAGAGGAAGTGTCATGCACAAGGTCCATAACTCTGGCTTCACTAATATTGGAGTTATTGCCCTTTGTAAAAAAAAATCACACTTTTTTGTCCGGACGATAACTCCTATATGGCTCATGCCATTGGATTGAAACTTCATATATGGAAAGATCATGACGAGAGGAAGTGTCATGCACAAGGTCCATAACTCTGGCTTCTCTAATATTGGAGTTATTGCCCTTTGTAAAAAATATCATAATTTTTTGTCCGGACAATAACTTCAATATGCCTGATGCCAGTTGATTGAAACTTCATATATGGAAAGAGCATAATGAGAGGAAGTGTCATGCACAAGGTCCATAACTCTGGCTTCACTAATATTGGAGTTATTGCCCTTTGTAAAAAATATCATAATTTTTTGTCCGGACAATAACTTCAATATGCCTGATGCCATTGGATTGAAACTTCATATATGGAAAGATCATAACGAGAGGAAGTGTCATGCAGAAGGTACATAACTCTGGCTTCACTAATATAGGAGTTATTGCCCTTTGTAAAAAAATCACACTTTTTTGTCCGGACGATAACTTCTATATGGCTCATGCCATTGGATTGAAACTTCATATATGGAAAGATCATAACAAGAGGAAGTGTCATGCACAAGGTCTATAACTCTGGCTTCACTAATATTGGAGTTATTGCCCTTTGTAAAAAAAATCACACTTTTTTGTCCGGACGATAACTTCTATATGGCTCATGCCATTGGATTGAAACTTCATATATGGAAAGATCATAACGAGAGGAAGTGTCATGCACAAGGTCCATAACTCTGGCTTCACTAATATTGGAGTTATTGCCCTTTGTAAAAACAATCACAATTTTTTGTCCAGATGATTACTCCTATGTGACACATGCCATTGGAGTGAAACTTCATACATGGAACGATCATAATAAGAGAAAGTGTCATGCATAAGATCCTTAACTCGAGCTTCAATAAATTTAGAGTTATTGCCCCTTGTACATTTGTTTAATTCTTTCTTGTCCGGACGATAACTCCTACATGGCTCTTGCCATCGTATTGAAACTTCATACATGGAAAGAGCATGATGAGAGAAAGTGTCATGAACAAGGGCCATAATTCTGGCTTCAATACTTTTGGAGTTATTGCCCTTTGTTACATTTTTTGGCCGATCAATAACTCCTGTTCGACTGATGCTATTGGAATGACATTTTATTTTTGGAAAGAGCATGATGAAAGTAAGTGTCATGCACAAGGGCCATAAATCTGGTATCAGTATTTTTGGAGTTATTAGCTGTTATCATTTTCTTCTTGAAAAATGTAGTGTGGAAAACGCATAATGAGGGGAAGTATCATTCATCAAGACCATAACATTTTTAGTGATTTCCCTTTACATATTGTTTTTATTAGAGGGGAGACATCCGTTTTTTTGACAAAAACCTCTAGTTACTATTTGTGATACCTGGATTCATAATTTCTTACATGGATATTCATTGAGTAAAGGGTTATTAGTAAGTTATTCATTTAATGCATCGAGACTGTACTAGCTAGCTAGTTTTATTCAAAACGTATTGACAATTCTTCTGACCTCATCAAGTCTTAACCCTTCGCTTGCTATTCACGTCAATATACCTACCTGTAAATAGTGAAGACCCAGATGAGACAGCTCCTGCAGGAGCTGTCTCATCAGGGTCTGCACTATTTACAAGTTGATTGTGCAATCAGTGCACTCCGATCCATAGCAGTGATTGCACAGCGAAATACGTGTACATAGTGAAGATATATGTAAGTATACAACAGGGCATGGGTAAAGAAGGAGAAATGTATTTTAAAATTCAGCAAGCGAAGGGTTAACTCTTTACTCCATAACTCCCAAGTCTTAACTCTTTACTCAAAGAAATAGTGACACCATGACTATCAATTAGATTAATATTTATAATGGCACATGGACACGGGAATGTTTGGCCATAGTAGAAACTGTAGAATCATATCTATATTAAGTTATTTATAAGCAAACAGAGCAGATCCTGATCAGACGGCTCCTATCGGAGCCATCTGATCTGGGTCACTCTGTTTGTAAAGGCATAGAAAGGCGTATATAAGTATGGAGTGAAGGGTTAATTAGATTTGTTTTATTATGGCATATGAATACAAAAAAAGTACTTAACTCGGAGTCTCTTCACTTTCCTGTTTGACACTGTATTTTTAGCTCGTCTGTTTTGAAGAAATTAAGTTGTATTAAGTTGGCGATTATTGAAGCAACACTATGCTCATTAGGAATTTTAGTTTGAATCAGTCGTGTAGTAAAACTATAACATGAAGGAATCAATGCCCAAGCAAACAGGTGATAATCAGATCTGTAAAATATAGCTTAACCCTTTCGTCCATAAATACACCTTTCTAAGCCTCTGTAATAGTCACTTCTTGAAACCATTGTGATAAATAGAGCATTTGCTCCTATAGGAGCAAATGCTTTATTTATCACAATGGTTTCAAACTACAAAATTCTAAAAAAAATCCTTTTCTCTAGTTAATGCTCCTTTTCGGTAGATTTATTCAAAGAGGTTGGATCTAAAAATAGCCTATGAGGGAATGGATTAATTACCCTAAGTACATGTATTCAGATCAATCAATGTATTCAGGCCAATCTCCCCTCTCCCGGGTTTGTAGAGCTGAATACATCAATTTGGCACCATTACTTTAACTGTTTACTCCATAAATACTCATGTGAGAGAAATATTGACATCATGAATATTAATTAGATTATATTTTTATAATGGCGCATGGACACAAAATGTTTGGCCATGGTAGAAACTGTAGAATCAGGTCTCAGGGAACAACCAATTCAGATAGTTCTTGCAGGAGTCGTCAGGTCTAAGTCTGCTCTGTTTGATTAGGGAATTATATAGGTCTGATTCTACAGTTTCTGCCATGGCCAAAGATTCCTGTGTTCATGCACCGTTATAAAAGTCAGCTAATAAATATTCATGATGTCATCATTGTTGAACCTTCATATAAACACATTTTCACAAATTTTCAAAACAGAGTAGACCCAGATTAGACATTTACCATAGGAGCCATCTGATTAGGGTCTGCTCTGTTTGCTTTTGATATAAAAATAAAAAAGTACCTAGATATAGTATACTTTCAGTCCGAATGACCGCTCAGCCGACTGTACATTAACTCCCCTGGTCATTGAGTCATTGGCCTACAATATTGAGCACTGCTAACATATGGTGCAATCATGCAGCCGCAGTACCGGCGAGTGACTCTCACAGGTACCCATTTTAACCCCTGGGTGGAGAGGATGTGCGGGTGGGAGACACGGAAAAGCGTCTCTGAAATTTCCGGATGGGACCGGGATTTGAACCCCGGACCTCCGGACTGATAGTCAAGCGCGTTACCACTAGACTACCGCCACCTGATATGATATACAGTCCAACCTGCTGTAAGCGGTCAGTCCAGGGAAGTGGCCACTTTGGCTGCTTACAGCAGGTGACCGCCTAAACCAGGAGCATGTTACCAAGCATACTTTCGAGTAATTATGACAGACGTGTATTATGTGTACAGCAGTATACTAATCGATATTTATAAAGACCGTTCTGACCTAAAGTGACATTAATAATTGCAAGTCATATCGAATTAATTGCCTTGTTTGTCATTCTTCAACCTTTTGTCCCTTATTTATAAGTGTCGGTTCTTTCATTCGAGTAATACACGTGCCAGTGTTATTCGAATTTGGCTTCAGGGTGTAACTTCTAAACGGTGTAGCCATGTTTGACACGACTGGTTTCCCGAATATTCTGTCCGCGTACATCTAACTCATAGTGAGGAAGTCGGGAACCAGCTAGATCACGCGTGATTACATTCCTTGGGAATTCCGAGTAGAAGGTAAATCCCCAATTAATATGGCGTGAACAACCGACGCGCTTTGTAAACAAACAAAAGGAACTGTGATAAGGGGTCCAAATGGGTCATGGCCGTTAGTTGTATGCATTCAAAGGTGACAAAATGTCTTCTGTTGTCGATCAATAGTCATGAAAAGTGTTTACACGTTGTAAATTTGTAGAACACCTGGTCGTTTACACCAGTGTGTATTGGCCATTTGGGATGAAATAGAGTGGCCACTGGCCGCGTTAGGCAGGTGACCGCTTATACCAGGTGTAATATATAGTGTTTTTCGTTGGGAGGGTCCTAGAGTGGCTGCTTACAGCAGTGTGGCTGCTGATACCAGGTGACCGCTGAAGCAGGTTGGACTGTAGATCTGTCACTACAGTTTTTGTCAAAGCAACAAATTTCCTTGAAAAGTTTACTTCACACAATTTCTGCTAATAACTATTCATCATGTCATTATTCCTTACATGAATATTGAACAGGGAAAGGGTTAAATGAATATTCATCAGGTAAAGGGTAAAGTAAACCTGAACACAGACAGAATGAATATTAATTTTGTCAAATTGTTTCAGTAGTCTGCATAAACCTTCACCCATATCAGAGCTACAGTACTCAAATACTAAAATCGCCATTTCTCCACCAAATCCTATACTGTGACCACTCTTTAGAATCGTCTCAAACAGACGATTCTAAAGAGTGGTCACAGTATAGGGTTTGGTGGAGAAATGAAAATGTTTTAATTTATGCGTCTTATCTGGAGCTCTGCCCATATCCATTATAACTTGAACAGTTTCTTTCTTGCAGTGAAACCTCACAAATCTGAACATTCAAATAAATATCATTATCAGTCTTTAACACTTCGCTTGCTATTCGCGTCAATATACCTACCTGTAAATAGTGAAGACCCAGATGAGACAGCTCCTGCAGGAGCTGTCTCATCAGGGTCTTCACTATTTACAAGTTGATTGTGCAACCAGTGCACTCCATAGCAGTGATTTCACATCGAAATACTTGTACAGAGTGAAGATATATGTGATTATACAACAGGGCATGGGTAAAGAAGGAGAAATGTATTTTAAAATTCAGCAAGCGAAGGGTTAACCCTTTTCTCATATAAATGCATTTTCACTCCTTTGCAAACAGAGTAGACCCAGATCAGACAATTCTTGAAAGGACTGTCTGATCAGAGTCTGCTTTGTTTCCTTATGGAATTATAATAGATATGACTAAAGTTGTTGCTGATACCAAAACATCCAGTGTACATGTAAAAGTTTAGCTGATATTAATACCCATGATGTCATTATTCTTGCATGAATATTCAGCAGGGAAAAGGGTTAAGCCTTTACTCTGTAAAAATACGCCTTTGCAAACAGAGTAGACCCGTGTCTGCTCTGATTGCTTATAATATAATAAAGATATGATTGTACATGTGCAGTTTCTGCCATGCCCAAATATTTTTGTGTCCCATGTGTGATTATAACAATTAATCTAATGCATATTCATGGTGTCATTCTTACATGGATATTCAACAGGGATAGGATTACGACAGATGACAACTTAACCCTTTGGATGCGACGAAATGAGAGTAATGTCATTTGCAAACAGTGTAGACCCAAACCAGAGGTCTCCTAGAGGATCCATGTGATCAGGTTCTGCACTGTTTGTCATTCAGTATCATCTCGTAAAGTTTACTCTTTCATACTGTATGGACTCTATCAATAAACTATGATACTATTCCACTCAGAAAATTCAGGATAAAATAATTCTCAAATTTGATTTACTTAACCCTTTCCCTCATCGGCTATTTTAGCTCCAACCTCTTTGAATAAATCTACCGAAAAGGGGCATTTACTAGGGAAAAGGAAATTTTTTAGAATCATGTAGTTTTGAAACCATTGTGATAAATATCTAGCATTTGCTCCTATGGAGCAAAATTTATGCTCTATTTATCACAATGTTTTCAAAAGGTTTTAAAAGGTGACTTTTACAGGCGTCAAAAGGCGTCAATATGAGGGAATGGGTTAAAAGTAAGGATTAACAAGATTTTACTGCACTGTCAAATGGAAAGGCTCCAGATGTTGGGTAAAGGTTTTTCTCTGGAGATTTTAGTCTTCTCAGTATCTCAGTATTATATCAGATGCTGTTTTGTCTAGTGCTGCTAATGTATTAGGAAGTTTCTGTAACTAGCATCTGTAGGACTGGTTGTAGAGAATATTGTTATGAGAGAGGCTGATTGCTCAAAGACCAACAGTTGAATGTTTATATGTGTGTGTGTGCATCAGGGGGCCGGGGGGGGGGGGGGGGGGGACAGATTGTGAGAGGAAAGAAGATATATAGACACAGTACAGCTGGACTGAGATGGAAACAGGAGGAGAGTTTCTTCTATCTTCCAATAAGTCAAACCCCTGCTGGGGACCTAGACTGTTGTGTGTCAACTGACAAGACGTTAGTTAGACGAGTTAAAAGCATGTAAAAATAAAGAGAAATAGATGGGTTAAAACAGTTTTAAAAACAGGGCAGGTATATCTAGGGGGACATGTGTTCAATCTGGCTCACAGCCAGACTGAACTCTGGTCCGGGTAGTGCAATAAGGTCTGGAGGCAAGGCATTCCAATGGAAGATAGTTCTAGGGAAAAATGAATATTTATGCTAGTCAATTTTTGTTTGGATGTGCTGGAATGCCTGGGAGTGAGAAGTTCTGGAAGACCTTTGTTTGGAACAAGATAGTCTGGACATGAAATAGCAACTTGACCATTCAAAATGTTATGGAACATAGTCAAGCGCTGGTCGACGAAGACGTCTCCACTGCAAAGAATTTAGCATTTTAGTAACACTGGACATACGACTGTAGTCATGCTTAACCCATCTTGCAGCCCTCCACTGCACAAACTCAATCTGCTCTATGTGAGTATTTGTATGTGGGGACCAAACAGAGCTACAATATTCAAGTTGAGGAAGTTTAGACAATTAGAGAGGATGAGAGAGATTTGGCAACCTATATATATATATATATAGTGAGAGAAGTTTAGACAGGGACTGATAGGTTTGGGTTACAGACAGAGAAAATGAGACAGAAAGAGATAGACAGGCCAGACAGGTCTACAGACTGATAGAAAGGTGGACAGAGAGAGACAGGGAATCAAACAAACAGACAAATTATATACCTTTTCCCTGTTCTATGTTTATTTCAAATTTCAATACCTACTGAATTTTCATGAACAAAATAGTTAAAATGAAATATGGATAGTGGGATTTGTAGCCATTTTAGAAACAAACAGATCTATCAAATTCCAAACAGAGTAGACCCTAGATCAGACAGCTCCTATAGGAGCCATCTGATCTGGGTCTACTCTGTTTGCAGATGCGGGGAAAATATGTTTATTTGAAGGAAAATGTGAACCACAAAGAGAGGAAATGTAGACTGGAGAGATTAGAGGATCAGAACAAAATAGGGACAGGGAACATACAATTATGTTTATCTATTTAAGATGAAACAGGTCATTGAGATATTGTGTATGTTACATGTCACTTTATATTTTCATGATTGGAAACACACCACTGCTTGTATGTCTATTAACAACAAATTATTAGATTTGTTCTCTTCTTAAAACAGTTCATGTTATTTGTCATGGTGTTAGGGCAATACTTTGTGTGTGAAGTGCAAACATATATAACTGTCAGTGTACAGCCACTAAATTCATTTGAAATTGGCCTCAAAAAACTATTCTGCTGCCCATAAATTTTCATGTAACAGGGTCTGGTTTCAGTGCGTTGACATTTCCCCGATATTTACTGACTATTAAATTAAGCTGATTGTAAAACTATGCCATTTTGGATAATAAACTCACAGTCAATGAGAATAAATACTGTCACATAACTCCTTTAACCCATTACCTCATAGGCTATTTTTAGACCCAACCTCTTTGAATAAATCTACCCAAAAGGAGTAATTACTAGAGAAAAGGAAAATGTTAGAACTGTGTAGTATTGAAATCATTGTGATACATAGAATATTTAAATGCTCCTATAGGAGCAAATGCTCTATTTATCACAATGGTTTCAAGAAGTGACTATTACAGAGGCTTGGAAAGGCGTAATTATGGAGGAAAGGGTTAAAAGAAAGTAAGGGATGCCATTTGCAAATCATTATTGTTTGTTCCAATATTCAAGTGTTTCTTGTACATGTGTTGCTTTTTTTAACCCCTTTACTCCATGAATATTCATGAAAGAAATACCGGTAATGATGTCATGAACATAAATTAGATGCAACTGTTATAATTGCACATGGACTGAGGAAGTTTAGGTATTTGTAGAAACTGTTACATAGAGTCAGATCTATTAGAATATCATAAGCAAACCTAGCAGACCCTAATGAGATGGCCCTATATAGGAGCCATCTGATCTGGTTCTACTAAGTTTGCAGATGCATAAAAAAGTGTTGATATGAGGGTCAGAGTTAAGAAAGTAATTAAGAAATATTCTTTGCAAAGTATTGTTGTTTGTTCCGATATTCAACAGTTTTCTTAACCCTTTCCTCCATAAATACGCCTTTCTATGCCTCTGTAAAAGTTACCTGTTGAAACCATTGTGATAAATAGAGCATTTGCTCCTATAGGAGGAAATGCTCTATTTATCACAATGGTTTCATGCTACAAAATCTAAAAACTTTCCTTTTCTGTAGTTAATGCTCCTTTTGGGTAGATTTATTCAAAGTGGTTGGATCTAAAAATAACCTATGGAGGAAAGGGTTAATGGTGATTAGACTATCAAACAGGTTTGGTCCTCCTGAGATTTAGAGTTACTCAGCATCTCATCTTGATTTAAAAACTATTTGCAGAAATAATGACAAATTTGCTCAAGAGTGTGGACGGTGTTTATTACCCTTTCCTCCATAGGCTATTTTTAGACACAACCTCTTTGAATCAATCTACCAAAAAAGAGCATTTACTAGAGAAAAGGAGAAGTTTAGAATTGTGTAGTTTTGAAACCATTGTGATAAATAGAGCATTTGCTCCTATAGGAGGCCGAGCAAATGCTGTATTTATCACAATGGTTTCATAAAGTGACTTTTATAGAGGCGTAGAAAGGTGTATTTATGGAGGTAAGGGTTAACCCTTTCCCTCAATGATGTCTTCTGATGCCTCTGATCTATTTGGAACCATTGTGATATATAGAGCATAAAAATTATGCTCAATAGGAACAATTTATTACAATGGTTTTAAAACTTACATAATTCTAAACGCTTCCCTTTTTCTAGCAACTGCTCCTTTTCAGTAGCTTTACTCAAAGATGTTGGATCTAAAACTAGCCTATGAGGGAATGGGTTAACCCTTTCCTCCATGGGCTATTTTTAGACACAACCTCTTTGAATCAATCTACCGAAAAGGAGCATTCACTAGAGAAAAGGAAAAGTTTAGAATTGTGTAGTTTTGAAACCATTGTGTTAAATATAGCATATGCTCCTATAGGAGCGAATGTTCTATTTATCACAATGGTTTCATAAAGTGACTTTTACAGGGGTGTAGAAAGGTGTATTTATGGAGGAAAAGGTGAAACAAACAGTTTTCTCTATAAAGTGACCATATAAAGAATAATTTTGTGTCCCTTTAACCTAACTCCCTCATAGACTATATTATCCCATTCCTTCATATTGGCCCCTTAAATTTGATGCCTCTGTAAGAGTCACGTTTTGGAACCATTGTGATAAACAAAGCATTTGCCCCATAGGAGCAAATTCTGTATTTATCACAATTGTTTCAGAACTACTCAATTCTAAAAAAATTCTTTTTTTTCTAGAAAATGCTCCTTTTCAGTAGGTATATTCAAACAGAGTAGACCCAGATTATTAGGCTCCTGAAGGAGCTGTCTCATCAGGGTCTGCTCTATTTGATTATGAAATACCAAAAGCTCCGGAGTGTACATTATTGTAGATAGTCATGATGTCATTATTTCTTGCATGAATATTCAACAGGGAAATGGCTAAAGATGCAAAATTAGCAGTACATGTATATTTCTTTTTAACTCTTTCGCTGCCAAATTTTGTCGTCTGCAAACAATGTTGTCTGCTACAATTTTCCATTTTTATTTTTCTTCATTTTTGATTCAAGAAGTATTCACAGTAATAAAAAGATTGGATCCTGATGAAACGCCGATTTACTCAGCGTCTTATCTAGATCCAAACTGTTTGCATAGGTAATCACAGAGCAGTGACATTGGCAGGGAAAGAATTAATTGTCCACAGTAGAGAGGCTATTATGACCAATGAACACTGAAAGTTTTGGCTATAGAAGACATTATATTGCAGAGTCAAACCTATTTTATTCCATAAGCAGACACTAGGTCAACTGTCTGATCTGGGTGTTCTCGGTGCCATGGCCATTCATTTATTGTACATAGGAGTCTTTAAAAGCAAGTGGTTGCTTAAGGCAGGTCAAAAGTAATGTAGAAATGTATATGAACTTTCTGCATTACTTTTGGTCTGCATTAAATATAACTACCACATTCCTTACAACCCCATAATTAGACCTCTTTTTGATGGCCGCTTAACCCATTTTCTTGACATAGGCTATTTTCAGACCCAACCTCTTTGAATAAATCTACCAAAAATTAGCATTTACTAGAGAAAAGGGAAACATTAGAATTGTGTAGTTTTGAAACCATTGTGGTAAATAGAGCATTAAAAATTTTGCTCCTATGGAGCAAATGCTCTATTTATCACAATGGTTTCAAGAAGTGACTATTACTAGTGACTATTACTAAGGTGTAGCAAGGCTTTTTTATGGAGGAAAGGGTTAAGACAGGTTCTTCTGTATTATGTTTCTATGAGGTAAAGAGTTAATTTTACATCCTGGCAGTTACGCTGCATTCCAGCATTACAACTCTTTTGATTTCAAAATTATGTTTATAAAGCATCAAACACTGCAATACAAATCGAGATAATTGACAAAATTCAAATAACAGAAGTTTTCAATTTAGGTATAATAGGAATGTGTCGTACAAAAAACATCTAGTATCGTATAGAATGTACCGAAAATTAATACTAGATTGAATACCGAGTCTGATGTTGTATTAGAAGAAAGGCTTCTTCCCTTTTGATGTTTACGCTGTTTAAGAGACTTCATTTATTTTAACCCTTTCCTTCATATAAACACATTTTCACGCATTTGCAAACAGAGTAGACCCAGATCAGACGGCTCCTATAGGAGTCGTCTGATCAGGGTCTGCTCTATTTACTAATGGAATTTGAAAGATCTGTTTCTTTATTTTCTAAAATGGCTACAATTAAGTTCTTATATTTATATTGAGAAGATAAATTACAATTAGTATTCAGAGATCTGCTGCTCTCACTTTCAAAATTAAAATTTGGCAACTTTTTAGTAACTTTAACCCTAAGCCTTTCTACGCCTCTGTAAAAGTCAAACTTTAGTGAAGGATGAGGGGCATTATTGGAGTAAGCCGGAGGCTGAGCATGTATATATGTGCGGTCCGCGATTATATAAGTACGCTCAGAATGATATGCTATTATATACATGTGAAGCTGAAGGCTTATGGGAAATAATGCTCTATTTACCACAATGGTTTCAAATTACAAAATTCTACAAATTCCCTTTTCTCTAGTTAATGTTCCTTTTCGGTAGATGCATCCAAAGAGGTTGGATCTAGAAATATGCTGTGGAGGAAAGGGTTGAATTCTGAAAATGGGTAATCCTTCGAAAGCAAAAGTAGAAAATTTAATGCAAAAAGAGAAAATTGCAGACTCTGTTTTATTGAGTCTGTTCATGAGTAGTAATTAAAAGTGCAACACTACTCACGCTGCCTAGCAACGGCTTAAGCAGTATTCAATTTTCAAAACTAATAACATGACAACTAATGATCCCGAAGGACCAGAAAATATAACAACACTGAGAATGAAGTACGGGGCGACTTTTTACGGCCGCCACACAAGCACTTAACTCTTTCCCTGTTCAACATTCATGTAAGGAATATAAATAGATTAATTTATAGATTTATTAATGGCATAGAGACACAGGCAGTTTTGGCCATGGCAGAATCTGTAGATTCATATCTATATTACTACTTTAGCAAACAGAGCAGACCCTCATCAGAGGGCTCCTACAGGAGCCATCTGAATAACAGATCTCTGGGTCTCATCTGTTTGCAAAGGCATAGAAAGGTGTATTTGCAAACAGAGTAGACCCAGATCAGACAGCTCCTGTAGGAGCCATCTGATCAGGGTCTGCTCTGTTTGCTTATGGAATGATATGGATCTGATTCTACAGTTTCTGCCTTGGCCAAAATTTCCTGTGTTCATGATAATGTGTCATTATAAAAGATTATCTAACTAATCTTCATGGTGTCATTGTCATTCATGGTGTAGAGGTTTAACCCTTTCCTCCATAAAATTACGCCTTTCTACGCCTCTGTAATAACCACTTCATGAAACCATTGTGATAAAATAGAGCCGCCTCTGTAATAACAACTTCTTTGAAACCATTGTGATAAATAGAGCCACCTATGTAATAACCACTTCTTAAAACCATTGTGATAAATAGAGCATTTGCTCTATTTATCACAATGGTTTCAAATTACAGAATTCTAAAATTTTACTTTTCTCTAGTAAATGCTCCTTTTGGGTAGATTCATTCAAAGAGGTTGGGTCTAAAAATAGCCTATGAAGGAATGGGTTAACTCTTTCAACACTATGGACCGGTAAGTTTTGACATTTGCAATTGATTTGGAACCAGGGTCCATGCTCTGTTTGCAAAGGCGTGAAAAAGCTTTTGTATGAAATAAAGGGTCAAATGTTTGAACACTCAGTATCTTTCAGTTGCAAAAATAGTTTCTGCTTTAACCATGTACTCCATAAATCCGCCTTTCTACACCTTTGCAAACAGAGTAGACCCAGATCAGATGGCTCCTGCAGGAGCCATTTGATCAGGGTCTGCTCTGTTTGCTAATGATTATAATAATGATATGATTCTATAGTTCTGCCATGGCCAAAAACTGACCAAGGGTTAACCCTATACTACATAGATATGCTTTTTATCTCCTTCTTTATCTCTTTTTATCTCCTTCTTTACCCATGCCCTGTTGTATAATTACATATATCTTCACTGTGTACAAGTATTTCGCTGTGCAATCACTGCTGTGGAGTGGACTGATTGCACAATCAACTTGTAAATAGTGCAGACCCTGATGAGATAGCTCCTGCAGGAGCTGTCTCACCTGGGTCTCCACTACATGTATTTACAGGTAGGTATATTGACGTGAATAGCAAGCGAGGGGTTAACCCATTGCAAACAGAGTTGACTAAGATAGAAGTCGTCTGATCAGAGTGACTGCTCTGTTCGCTTATGGAAATAATTCTACAGTTTCTGCCATGGCCAAATTCCTGTGTTCATAATTATGCTATTTCAAAAATTAATCTAATTAACCCTTTCCTTCATAAAAACATGTTTGCAAACAGTGTAGACCGGCAGATCAGAGCCGTCTCAGATCAGGATTTGCTCTGTTTTATAATGGTATTTGATAAATCTGTTTCTTTAGTTTCTGAAATGACTACAGTGTTCCACATTCTACATTCCATTCTAATGGTTTTGTCCATGAATATTCAATAGGTATTGCTACTTGGAATAAATATAGTACAAGGAAGGGGTTCAAATATTCATGATGTTCTTATTTCTTACATGAATATTCATCTAGAAAATGCCAGACTTCCATACTAAATGTACTCTCAAATCACTGATAGGCCATTCCTCTTTAACCCATTATCTCATAGGCTATTTTTAGATCCAACCTCTTTGAATATATCTACTGAAAAGGAGCATTTACTAGGGAAAAGGATTTTTTTTTTAGAATAGTGTAGATTTGAAACCATTGTGATAAATAGAGTATTTGCTCCATAGGAGCAAATGCTCTATTTATCACAATGGTTTCAGAAAGTGACTTTTACAGAGGCGTCAAAATGTGTCAATATGAGGGAATGGGTTAAAATATTTAGAATTCTGTTGGTTAACCCTTTACTCAATAGAAACACTGTGTGAACAAAGTAGACACAGATCAGATTGATGGCCCCTTTGTTCCCTTGCCAATATAAAAAGTTACCAAATTAACCCTTTCCTTCATGTAAACATGTTTTCATGCATTTGCTAACAGAGTACACCCAGATCAGATGCCTGTTATAGGAGCCGTCTGATCAGGGTCTGCTCTGTTTGCTAATGAAATTTGATAGATCTGTTTCTTTAGTTTCTAAAATGGCTACAATGTTCCACCTTCCATATTTCATTATATCTACATTGTCTATGAATATTCAGTAGGTATCATTGAAACTTGGAAAAAAATATAGAACAGGGAAAAGGTTAATGTTCATGATGAGATTACTTCTCACATGAATATTCAGTAGGTAACGGGTTAAAGGGGACGTCCCTACATTCGACGTGTTTCAAAAATAACTAAAATATACAAAACTAATTTGTGTATATGCTGAAAAGAAGTATATTGCAAGAAAACCTACCAAATAATGTTGAAAATGACAAAACATCCATGTGTTTGATATCGACGATGTTGATTTTATTCTCCGATGTTTCAGTTTAATTCGGGTTGGGTTTTAGTTTCGTATCCGTTCGCGGTAGTCGCGTCTCTCCGACCACTTCAAAGAAAAGCAGTTTAGTAAACAATGGATGGATCGAGTGATCATCGGCAAAACGCGGACAATTTGAACGGAAAAGGACGATAATACTTTGTTGTAGAACAATAATTATACGTATTGATGAATCAGATTATTTTGTATCACAGGGGCATTTTTCGATATAAGTTCAAATTGATAATCTTCATAATAATGCTTTAACGTAACAAACATCCAGTTTTATGGTTATAATTATTAAAAATATGCGTTCATTGTAGGGACTTCCTCTTTAAGTGTTTTGTAGGAAGTTTTTCTGGCATTTGTTGCAGTCATTGCTATTTTATCTAACAACTTGAAAAGAATTAATTATGTTACACTGAAAATAGCATGTTCTGTAATTCCGTTCTCATTGATATCTTATCCATTAGTTTGTAGCTGCAATTTCATCAAGGATTATAATTTGGATAAAATACTTTGATTGTTTTTTTTCTTTTGATTAATTGTGCCTGCTTCTAATAAGAGATTGCACCCTGTGTGTGTTGTGGCTAATTATCTACGTCTGGTACACAGAGAGGCAATCAGGGATAATTTGTCTAGCAAACAGAGTAATTGAACTTTGCGCAAAATACAGTAAAACCTCTCTATAACAACTACTAAATTGTGCTAATTAGTTGGTATTTTGGGCAGGTGGCTGCTTAAGGCAAGGTGAAAGTAAAACAGAACGCTCCTATAGGAGCGTTCTGTTTTACTTTCAACTTGCTTTAAGCATTTACCTGCCTTTAACACAAAATACTTGATATAATTTAGTGGTCATTATAGAGAGGTTTTACTGTATCTCTAAATAAATCATTTCAGATCTTATGAGGTGGTGCGTTTGCTTGTGATGACCTTTGCAGATGAAATTCGGACTGATACAGAGTTCATCACTTTGTTAGCCCTAAATTCCCTGTTCAATATTCATGAAAGAGATAAATGACACCATGAATACATGTATTTATTAACTGAAGTTTTATAATATGATTTTTTCAAGGCAGTGTTTTGCTTTGCCAAAAACTTAAGAATACAGTAAAACCTCTCTAAACCCAGGACATTGAATTTGGTATATATATTGATCTTTGAGACAGGTGGCAGCTTAATGCGGGGTGAAAGTCATGCAGAAAGCTCCTGTAGGAGCTTTCTGCATGACTTTAACCCTGCATTAAGCAGCCACCTGCTTAAAAGGATCAAATTATCTGCACTATAATTCCGGTTTAGAGAAGTTTTACTGTAGTTCAATATCATGTCAAAAGCAAACAGAGCAGACCCAGATCGGACGGCTCTTATACTGTATAGGAGCCAACTGATCTGTGTCTACTTTGTTTGCAAAGGTGTGAAAAGTTGTAAATATGAGGGAAAGGATTAACTGTATTTATTGCAATAATTAATATCAAGATGAAAACCATTTTAGTCAAAACTGCACTGAATATTGCCTTTCAACTTTCTCCATTACATTTTATGTGAATTCTTTGTATTTTCTTTTTATCTTAATCTGTACTTTCATTATCCAATTATTCCATGTTTATTATTTCTAATATGTCAGTTTAGCAGCATTAACCCTTACAATGTGGAAAACAAGTTACATGTCCTTTGCAAACAGGGTAGACCCAGATGGGAGGGCTTCTAGAGGGCCAGCCCTCTCACCAGGGTCTGCAAATAGAGTACAGGAGCTGTCTAATCAAGGTCTGCACTGTTTGCCTGTGGTATGATAATATAGATCTTATTCTACAGTTTCTGCCTGGCCGAGCTCCCCGGCCGCGACAGACCAAAAGTCGTTAAAAGTTGGTACTAGTAGCTCCCTTGTCTATGCTTGACATTAAAGGTGTAGCTCTAGGACTGGTCTGCCCGGTGTCAGGATAATGTGATCGGATGATGTGCCATTGCCATGTACCTGCGGCAGGGATATTCCAGTGAGGCAGCACTATAACTTGTCTCATGCGGGTGCCGTCTGCATATAACTGAAATACTGTTGGTCGGACGTAAAACCCAACTTACTCACTCACTGCCTGAGCCAAAATGTCCTTTGTTCATATCAAGGGCTTGGTGCAAAACTATTGTAACTCCTTCACCAAATCCTTGATAATAATAATAATAATGGCATTATAAAAACTGATCATATAAATATTCATGATGTCATCATTATTCAGGTGACTGCATGATGCAGAATAAAAGTAATTCAGTTATGGAAGTAATTCACATCTTGTTATCATCAGGCTATTGGTAGCTGCCTGCTAGATTCACAGGATAATTGCCTTTTATTTGAATTTGAACAAATTAAATGTTGATTTAACACTATTTTAGAATCAATGACTTTGATAATTTGGACTTAATATCCTTTGTTACTAAGCTTGTCCTGTTTGCATGAAAAGTTCAAGGTACATGTATTTAATAGCATTGATATCTTTATATATTTGTCACTTGCTTGCAAACCTAAATTCCCAATGCAAAATAGGTATCATTTTTCCCAATTTTCGAAATTACAATGGAACCAAAATTGCTTTCCAAATCATTGAGCATTACGCACAAAAAATCCCAATTATTAAAATGCTTTTTTTCCAGAGTGCTAGAAAAAGGCCTGTAATTAGTGGAAAGGTGTTTATTTGATGGAAAGGGTTAGCTCATTCCTGCATGTTCATGGTTACTCCTGGTTAAAACAGTCCATGAATTACAGGGGGCATTTATTACATTAAGCTTCTCTGTCATTTCAATTTTTTTCTATGAGATATGATTACATGTCTAGGATTAGAAAGTGCTAATTCATGAAATGAGAAATTACTGCAAACTTGATTATTTTTTCATGGACAGTGTTCTGTAAAAGACAAAAAACACTAACACATGCCAACATCCTTAAATTTCAACCCTTTGACTGCTGCAGTGACCTAGTATTGTTTAACCCATTCCCACTTAGACTATTTTTAGACCCAACCTCTTTGATTAAATCTACCCAAAAGGAGCATTAACTAAAGAAAAGGAAATTTTCAGATTTGTGTAGTTTTGAAACCAGTGTGATAAATACAGCATTTGCTCCTGTGGAGCAAATGCTCTATTTATCACAATGGTTTCATAAAGTGACTTATACAGAAGCGTCAAAAGGCGTCAATATGCGGGAATGGGTTAATCGTTGAGTGAAGTCATTAAGGATGGAGGATTTTTTAACCCATCGCCTTTTGAAGCCTCTGCATAAGTCATGTTTTTTAACCATTGTGATAAATAGAGCATTTGCTCCTATGGGGCAAATGCTCTATTTATCATAATGGTTTCAAGACTGTAAAACTCTAAAAAGAAAAAGTCCCTTTCTCTAGTAATGATCCAGATGAGATGCCAAGTAGCATGGTGTCTCATCTGGATTCCAGACTTTTCGACACTGCGATCTTTCACTGTTCTCATTATATGGTAAAGTCACTGTTTGTCATTAACCCTTCGCTTGCCGTTCGCGTCAATATACCTACCTGTAAATAGTGAAGACCCAGATGAGACAGCTCCTGCAGGAGCTGTCTCATCAGGGTCTGCACTATTTACAAATTGATTGTGCAACTAGTGCACTCCACAGCAGTGATTTCACAGCAAAATACTTGTACACAGTGAAGTTATATGTAATTATACAACAGGCATGGGTAAAGAAGGAGAAATGTATTTTAAAATTTAGCAAGCGAAGGGTTAAAAATCCTCTCCCAAATTACAGCCTTTCATACTGAATGGACTCAACTGTTAAATAATGATGGTGTCAGTTCTCTGCATTAGGCTGCCACCCGCCTTAGGAGCAAAATGCTCTATTTATCACAATGGTTTCAAAACTGCACAATTCTAAAATTCTTCTTTTACATACTTATGTCTCTCCCAGTATACCCAGGGGAGACATTATGTTTCTGTGCATGGCATTCATTCGTCTGTCTGTTTATCTGTCTGTCTGATTTTAATTTGTTCAGGTATTTCTCCAAAAGCTTTAGTCGGATTTTCATGAAACTTTATAGGATTGATCAGCACTATGCCTATTTGTGCATATCGTATTCCTGTTTTGGTTCAATGATTTTCTGCAGATTTGTGAGACTTTGAAATTTTTACATGGAAAATTTTGTCTACGCAGTTTCACTAAAACCTTTGAACGGATTTTCATGAAACTTCATAGGAGTGATTAGCACTATGCCTTCAACATGTTGTGCATATCTTATTTCTGTTCCAGTTCGATGATTTTCTGCTGAGTTATGGGACTTTGATATTTTTACATGAAAAAATTTGTCTGCATGGTTTCTCCAAACCCTTTGGTCATATTTTCATGAAACTTCATACGACATAGGATTGATCAGCACCATGTCTACTTGTGTATTTCTTATTCCTGTTCTGGTTCAATGATTTCTGTTATGGGACTTTGAAATTTTTATATGGTATTGCTACTTTTTGGTAGATTAAAACAAAGAGGTTGGGTCTAGAAATAGTCTAGGGGAGAATGAGTTGAATATTGATGGACAATTCCACTTTGAACAAAGGTTTTAGAGACTTAAGTGTGCATACATGGCATCTCATTTAGATCTGAACGGTTTTCAAATCGTAGTAACAAACCCCTCTAAACCAGATGTTAAATTTAGTATAAATATCAGTCTTTGAGATAGATGGCAGCTTGTTTATGCAGGGTGAAAGTCATAGCAGAAAGCTCCTATAGGAGCTTTCTGTATGACTTTCACCCTGTATTAAGCACTGATGATAGCCAACTGCCTGAAAGGTATCTAAATTCTTCTCTACTAAGAATTCTGCTTTAGAGGGGTTTTTACTGTGTTTTATTGAGTTAATACAGGATAATGTAATAATCTGAGATTATTTGCAAAAAAAAATCATTTACAATGTCATTACAATGCAATTTTTCAATTTCCTGTCAACTCTTGCACTCTTCATAATTGTTGTCTTGCAGTATTGATATTTTCTGCAATTCTGTTATTACTCTTGTCACAAAATGCATTGTTAAACAAAGTGTTTTCACTGGGTGTCATCTAAATCTAAACTGTGTTCATAGATAATCACAAATTCACTGTTTTTAAATGCGTATAAATTTAATGCATTACATTTTCCCCGATTTGCCATTCCTGCTCAATTTTTTTTGTATTACCTGAAACAATTTACTATAGAACCCTTTCAACACTGAATTTTCAGAGTGGAATAGCCCATCAGTGTTTAAAATAGAGTCCACTCAGTATGAAAGGCTTAACCCTTTACTCCATAAATACGACTTTCTACGCCTGTGTAAGCAGTAGACCCAGATCAGACAGCTCCTATAGGAGCTGTCTGATCAGGGTCTGCTCTATTTGCTTATGATATAATTAATATATATACAATTCTATAGTTTCTGCTTAAGCTACAATCTCTTGTGCCCATGAGCTATTTGATGATAACAAATTAATCTATTTAATATTCATGACATCATTATTTCTTATATGAATATTCATGGAGGAAAGGGTTAAACTTGCTAGACGCGTTTGAATAACCAGCAGTGCAGACCCTGATCAGAGGGGTCCTCGAGGAGCCCTCTGATCAGGGTCTACACTGTTTGCAATGCCAGTGCATATATTTCCTGCATTCAAAGGGTTAATGGACTTGGAAAGCTTTTAGGTGATTTAGTGTTTGCACTCTAACTAATTGTCTGTTTAAGTCTTTTGAAAAAACTGGCCACTTCATTTCCCCCAAGTTCATTTTTCTGTTCAGATCCAAAGGTGATGAAGATTTGCATGTACCCAGTGCTTCTGCTTGTATTAAGTGGTTGTCACACTATGAGGATGGAGTTCAGTATGTTCAATATTCATGTAAGAAATAATGACGTCATGAATATTTAGTAACTGATTTTTTATGGTGGCATTTCGGGCAGAAACTAAAGGGTCAGATTTATACTATACCATAAGCAAACAGGTCAAGCTTATGGTGAATATTTAGGGATTTTGCTTGAGAAAAGTGTATCATCACAAACAGTGCACACCCAGATGAGAGGGCTCCTCTAGGAGCCCTCTCATCTGGGTGTACACTGTTTGCAAAGGACATTAGTGATTTGTTAGGGTACATGGATATCTCATAAAAATCCAAAGGTGTCATGGCATCTCATCTGGGTCAAAGCTGTTTGCAAATGGGGGTCAGGTCAGGATTAGCATCATGCAACTTCCTGGTTGCCATAGCAACATCATGTTTTTGTTTTCAAAACAAATCAGAATTTCTACACAGTGTTTTATCTAGAATATTTGCTATTGCATTGTATATTATTTTCTGAAATGTAAAAACATATATTTGAGATGATTACCAACAATGTCAGCCTACCATATATACATGTAGAATGAAGAGTTTAACCCTTCGCTTGCTATTCACGTCAATATACCTACCTGTAAATAGTGAAGACCCAGATGAGACAGCTCCTACAGGAGCTGTCTCATCAGGGGCTGCACTATTTACAAGTTGATTGTGCAACCAGTGCACTCCACAGCAGTGATTGCACAGCGAAATACTTGTACACAGTGAAGATATATGTAATTATACAACAGGGCATGGGTGAAGAAGGAGAAATGTGTTTTATAATTCAGCAAGCGAAGGGTTAACCTAGCTATTGAATGTGGCTTATGACTATATTGACAATTGCAAACAGTGTAGACCCAGGTCAGAGAGCTTCTAGAAGAGTCCTCTGATCAGGGTCTGCACTGTATCAGTCATTCAAAGTCTTCTATTAATATTAAGCCTTTCCCTGTTCTATATTTAGGACAAATTTCAATACCTACTGAATATTCATTAACAAAATAGTTATAATGATATATGGAAGGAGGAACATTGTAAACATTTTAGAAAGCAAAAAAAGCTGCGATCTATCAAATTCTATTAGCAAACAGAGCAGACCCTGATCAGACGGCTCCTCTAGGAGCCGTCTGATCTGGGTCTACTCTGTTTGCAAATGCGTGAAAACACGTTTATATGAGGGAAAGGGTTAAGCCTTTTATACTGTATAGATTCAATAGTTTAACCTTGCCCCTGTTCTACTATTATATCTGGGTAAAGACTGTGGATTCTTGGTCACAATTGTTTTTTCTGGTTTGAAGGTAATTGGGTGTTAGCGTGTCTTTGGGTGGCAAACTAAATATACTAATGAACTAAATGTTTGTTTCAGCCATTAAGTTTGCGTGTATAGCAAGTACTTTTATTCTTTCCTCAGTTAAGAACAATTTAGATGCTTTGTGACTCGAAATCTCTTCAAAATCTAAAATGTTTGATACACTCTGATCAGTCTTTAAGCCTTTCCTTCATTTTCACTTACTTGCAAACAGAGTAGACCCAGATCAGACAGCTCCTATAGGAGCCGTCTGATCGGGGTCTAGTGCTCTTTTTGCTAATGGAACTTGAAAGATTTGCTTCTTTACTTTCTATTCTAAAATGGCTACAATGTTCCACCTCCCTTATTTCATTATAACTTAGTAATTTTGTCCATGAATATTCAGTAGGTGTTGAAATTTGGAATAAACATAGAAAAGGGAAAGGGAATCAAACAGTTTTTGAGACAGAACAAAATTAGTATGATAAATATTGACCCTTTGCTTGCTGAATTTTAAAGTACAGTTCCCCTTCTTTATCCATGCCCTGTTGTATAATTACATATATCTTCGCTGTGCAATCACTGCTGCGGAGTGCACTGGTTGCACAATCAACTTGTAAATAGTGCAGCCCCTGATGAGACAGCTCCTACAGGAGCTGTCTCATCTGGGTCTTGCTATTTACGGGTAGGTATATTGACGTGAACAGCAAGCGAAGGGTTAATATACCATATCATTTTTATAAGAAGATTCTTGCATTTTGTACACAGGTGGTTGCTTAATGCAGAATGAAGGCAATGAAGAAAGCTTTTAATGGAGCTGTCTGCATTGCTTTCCATCTGTATAAAACTTCCACCTATGTTTATTTAACCCTTAACTCCATAGATGCATCTTTCTTTGCATTTAATGCAAAAAGAGAAGGAGCCGTCTGATCAGTATCTGCTCTGTTTGCTTATGATTTAATATAGATATATGATTCAACAGTTTCTGTGTTGGCCGATAATTCCTGTCTCCATGTGTGCTGTTATAGCAATTAATCTTAATTGGTATTCATGATGTCAATTTATTTCTTAAATGATTCTATTCTTGGAGTAAAGGGTTATGATGGCTAGGGGTTTATGTTTTTTCATTGATTATAGGCCCCTAATTGGCACCCCTACCCGACCCCTCCAGCAGTAAAGGTGCATTTATTAGCACTTATTAGAGTATGTTGGAACATTTAAAAGAGAATATGGTACCCTATTCAGACACCCTATCTTCCCTCTCAACCAGCTTGTGAAGCGAAATACAAGTAAATTTAACCCTTTCTCTATTGCATATTCATGTAAGAAAAAATGACATCATGAATATTTATTGGCAGAATTTGTACACAGGAGTTTTGGGTAATGGTAGAAACTGTAGAGTCAGGTCTATATACTTTCGTAAGCAATTTTTACAACAGATTCTGTAGGAACAGTCTGATGTGGGTCAAGCTCTTTGATTTCTTGACTAATTTATCTCAAATTTGCTTTAAAGAATTGTCATGAATATAATGAGGTTGATTTTCAAAGGAATCTGTCATGGGGAATCGCTTATGTTTCTCTTACAATGTGACAGTGTGGGGTATGTGAGCTTGCTCACTAAAGTTTTTTAATTTCATAAGCAAACAGATGACACAGCTTTATAGGAGCCATCTCATGGGGGTCTACTCTGTATGCAAATGAGTGAAAAGGCATTTATATGAGGAAAGGGTTAATTTAGTTTGACATAGTACCATAAAGTGAAGACCGTAATCAAATGACTCCTTCAAGTGCTGTTCGATCTTCATGTCTTCTCTACTTGTCTTAAGTTTGTCTGTTTGAATACCAAGACTAATTAGGGTATATCAGAGCTCCAGATAATTATGTCTCCCCCATTTATGGGGAGATATATTGTTTTTGCCAGAGTTGTCTGTCTGTCCGTCCGTCCGTCCGTCCGTCCGTCCGTCTGTCCGTCCGTCCGTCCGTCCGTCTGTCCGTCTGTCCGTCACAAACTTGTGTCGCGCGTATCTCTGAAAGCAGTTGGGCTAGAGTCACCAAACTTCACAGGAATGTTCACCAGCATGAGTTGTTGTGCACCTATGGTTTTTGAATTGTCTCCCCTTGATAATTTTGGAGTTATTGCCCCTGATGACTTAAAATTAGAAAAACTTTGTGTCGCGCGTATCTCTTAAACCGCTGGTACTAGAGTCACCAAACTTCACAGGAATGTTCACCAGCATGAGTTGTTGTGCACCTATGGTTTTTGAATTGTCTCCCCCTGATAATTCTTGAGTTATTACCCCTGATATGAATACTTAAATTTATACAAACTTTGTGTCCCGCGTATCTCTGAAACCAGTAGGGCTAGAGTCACCAAACTTCACAGGATTGTTCACAAGCATGAGTTGTTTCGCTCTTAGGTTTTTTGAATTATCTCCCCTGTTAACTTTGGAGTTACTGCCCCTGATGACTTAAAATTAGACAAACTTTACTTAGTGTCGTGCATATCTCTGAAACCACTAGGGCTAGAGTCACTAAACTTCACAGGAATGTCGACCAGCATTAGTTGTTGTACAACTTGGTTTTTTGAATTATCTCCCCTGTTAACTTTGGAGTTACTGCCCCTGATGACTTAAAATTAGACAAACTTTACTTAGTGTCGTGCATATCTCTGAAACCACTAGGGCTAGAGTCACCAAACTTCACAGGAATGTTCACCAGCATGAGTTGTTGTGCACCTGGGTTTTTAATTGTCCCCCTTATAATTCTTGAGTTACTGCCCCTGATATGTTAACTTAAAATTAGAGAAACTTTGTGCTGCACGTATCTCTGAAACCAGTAGGGCTAGAGTCACCAAACTTCACAGGAATGTTCACCAGCATGAGTTGTTGTGCATCTGGGTTTTTTTAATTGTCTCCCCTGATAACTTTAGAGTTACTGCCCCTTATGACTTAAATAAGAGAAACTTTACTTTGTGACACATGTATCTGAAACCACTAGTACTAGAGTCACCAAACTTCACAAGAATGTTGACTAGCATGTGTTATTGTGTATCTAGGGCTTTTGAATTGTCTCCCTCTGACAATGTTGGAGTTATTGCCCCTGATGACTTAAACATTAGACCCTGATAAGTTTGAAGTTACAGACATTACACTTGTGTATTGGAAAGAGGTTGGGAGGGGGAGACATCTGTTTTTGTGACAAAAACAAACCTCTAGTTATAAATTTATAAATTGCGTAAATTAAACCATTTTGAAGAATAACATCTTTATTTCTCCACCAAACCCTATGTTGTTACCACTCTTAAGAATCGTCTCGAAGAGACGATTCTAAAGAGTGGTAACAACATAGTGTTTGGAGGAGAAATGACGATTCTCAGTATTTGAGAAATTGCACTTTAAATTTATCTGTAGCTGTGGTATATGATACAAGCAGATCTTCTACCTAATGAAGGAGAGCCTTACTTTTCAAAGGAATTAGTGATTTGGTCATAAACAGAAGACAGCCATAAAATCTTGTTCTGTCAGCTGAGTTTAATTCTGAAGGAAATTAGAGTTTCTTTGATCTTCAATCTTTTGAATGCTGAATTTCAAGTGCCATCAGTTAATTATTTTTAACCCTTTACTCCATAAATATACCTTTCTACACCTTTACAAACAGAGAAGAACGGGCTGAATAGAAGGCTACTGTAGGAGCTGTCTGATCGGGGTTTGCTCTGTTTGCTCAAGATATGATTCTGCAGTTTCTGCCAAGAATTCCAGGTGTGTCCATGACTGTACTATCATAAAAAATAATCTAGTTGATATTCATGATGTCATTACAGTATAACGGCGTTATTTCGACTCTCGTTTTTCCGAGATACCCTCTTATTCCGAGGGAATGTTAAGGTCCCGGCTCAAATTCAATCAAATCTAATTGAAAATACCTGCATTAATCCGAATAGCGATAATCCGAAAATTTGAGCATGTGTGCTGGTCCCGCGGATCATTCTGGTTCCTTTTATTGATTGTTTATTTCGAGCACAGTGTTTTCCCACCTCCGAGGTAATTATTCACACCTTCTCGATACGTTGTCGTGACCTTTTGAAAGATCCGGTCTATGGGACATTAGATCTTCCAAATGTGTGAATAACACAGTCATTGAATGCAGACTTTACTTTGGTGTAAATAATGATGCGAATTTAGTAGACTGAAGTCTTAATAAACAAAGAACGGAACCATGAATTTGCATACGTTCAAAAACGTGTTGTGATTTTTCGGTACCGCTGAAAGGGTGCCATATAACGTCTTTCTGCATTAAATTTAGAAATAGTGCAGTGCTTTTCGTGTAGTGCTTTGAAATTCGCAATATTTTTGTTAATTTTAGACAGTCTCGTTCATGCAGACCCTTGCTACGAGAGATGAAC
Source organism: Azorinus chamasolen (assembly GCA_963576725.1). Taxonomy (NCBI): domain Eukaryota; kingdom Metazoa; phylum Mollusca; class Bivalvia; order Cardiida; family Solecurtidae; genus Azorinus; species Azorinus chamasolen. The sequence goes on along the minus strand of OY755239.1, from coordinate 62,461,921 downwards.
GAGAATAACTATGTCAGACGAAAAAAGCCGAGTGTTCCTACGGAGAAATCGCCTAGTGACGAAATCGCCTACAATTAGATATATAGTAAACCAGTTGGAGAAATCGCCTAGAAAGCAACTATATAGTGTTTGTATTTCGCACCTATGGTACAGGACGGATAATATGACAGAACTTTAAACAATGTTTGTAACAAGATTAATTTGTTATGTGGTATTATTTTCCAGATCAAGATTGACCAAGATTGATCGATCAGTGTAGCCCCTGATCACTACATAGAATTAATTTGACAGAAGATATTTATATAAGGAGCGATAATTATATTTATGCAGAAAGTAAGAATGTTATACACACGGAACAGGTTATTGTATGAGTCGTATGTCTAGTCGAATGATCTGGATCCGATCAGTGTAACCCCTGATCACTGCATTAACTTTAACAGAAAGTGGTAAAAAGAGCGATAATGATATTAATAGTTATGCCAAATTCGCAGAGTGAAAATATCATGAGTCTTAATCACTGTAATATGATCTGGATCCAGTAAATGGATTAGCAATATTATTATAAAAACTGTCGGTTATCACTGTAGAAAATAAAATTATTATAATGGGACGTAATGGGATACGTCACTTCATAGGAAGTGAATAAATCCTCAGACCACCGACAAGATTTATTTCATTTTTTTTACTGACATTTTGAACTAACTAAAATTGAATTTCGAAAATGTATTGGATGCAGATCATCTAACAACTAACAAGAAGTAAGACTCATATTATAAGTTGTTTCATGCGTATGACATTTTCACTTTCTGCTAATATTCGGTATATTATTAATTATCAACCCCTGTAATATTGGGCTGTCAAATTCAAGGTGGTGATCAGGGGCCGCACTGATCGTCCAATCTTGGTCATCTTGGTTTGGAAAACAACACAACAGGAGAATGTATTCTTGTTACAAACACTCTGTATAGTTCTCTCATGTCATCACTACCTGCACCATAGGTGCGAAATACTATCACTATATAATTGCTTTCTAGGCGATTTCTCCAATTGGTTTACTATATATCTAATTGTAGCCGATTTCGTCACTAGGCGATTTCTCCAGCACCCGTAATTAATTTGGTCACTCGCCCTGATTTTCTTTACTACGAAATAGCACGGGAACGAAACGTAAATGTTTGTTTGTGCACCAACTCAGCACCAACAACTTAATTAATGTCGACAAATGGAAAGTATGCAAAATAAACGACATAACGCTATATGCCACGACTGTTCAAGGGATATGTCTAAATGGTTTGAAACAAGTTTTGAGTTTATATTGTGAAGGGTCCGTTCAACGGACCCATACAAATTATACTGTTCAAAACTTCGGTCGCCGATGTAAATGGTGTTTTCTGTTATCACTTATATAAGGAAAGAATCGATGAATTATATACGCATTGAAGTTTATGATAATGTTAAAAAGTTTACTGTGAAGAAATATGCTTCTCTTGTCGTCAAACAATGCTCTTTGAAATGACATAAAATGCTAGTGATCGGTTATTTCGAGCATTGCGATAATCCGAGGTTTTTACCGATTCCCGACGGTGCTCGAAATATCGCCAATATACTGTATTTCCTATATGAATATTCATGGAGTAAAGAGTTTAATACTGAGTATTCCTGTTTAACCCTTTCCTCCATAGGCTATTTTTAGATCCAACCACTTTGATTAATCTACAGAAAACGAGCATTAACTAGAGAAAAGGATTTTTTTGCAGAATTTTGTAGTTTGAAACATGATTGTGATAAATAGAGCATATGCTCCTATAGGAGCAAAATGCTCTATTTATCACAATGGTTTGATAAAGTGACTTTTACAGAGGCGTATAAAGGCATATTTATGGAGGAAAGAATTAAAGCTTATGAAATTATATAGACCTAATTCTATAGTTTCTGCCGATACCAAAAACATCATGTGTTCCTATGCAGTTATACAACTTCAGCTAATACCTATTTGTGGTCCAATCTGACAGCATTCATCACATAAAATGTGAATCTTATTGGATGAAATTTGACATTTATTTCTTGATGAAAGTCAAAATCTTATTAGAACTAATTACACAATTTATGATACGTTGGCAAATGTACAACTGAGTTACAAAAATAATGCTGTATGACATAAAATAATGAATCTTCAAACAACAAAACTTCATGAATGTTTCTTTAGCTCTTTCCTCCATATGCTATTTTTAGACCAAACCTCTTTGAATGAATCTACCCAAAAGGAGCATTTACTAGAGAAAAGGAACATTTTAGAATTTTGTAGTTTGAAACCATTGTGATGGGTAAAGCATTTACTCTATAGGAGCAAATGCTCTATTTACCACAATGGTATCAACAGGTGATTTTAACAGAGGCGTAGAAAGATGTATTTATGGAGGAAAGAGTTTTTTGGTACACTGGAACCCCTCCAATTGGACCACTTAGACATAGCTGTCTTTATAAGCAGGTGGCTGCTTAACCCTTTTCCCCATATTGACGACTTTTGATGACTCTGTAAAAGTCACTTTGTGAAACCATTGTGATAAATAGAGCATTTGCTCCTATAGGAATAAATGCCCTATTTATCACAATGGTTTCTAACTACAAAATTCTAAAGGTTTCCTTTTCTCTAGTTAATGCTCCTTTTCGGTAGACTTGTTCAAATAGGCTGTATCTAAAAATTGCCTATGAGGTAATGGGTTAATGCAGGACAAAAATAATGCAGAAGGAGCTTTCACCTGCCTCTGCCACCCAGAATTATGCCCCTTTTTGGTGGTCACATTAGAGGGGTTTTACTGTATTGATATAAATTGTAGAATCAGATCTTTATTATATCATGAACAAACAGCAAACTCTGATCAGACAGCTACTATAGGAGCCATCTGATCTGAGTTTTATCTGTTTGCAATGCATGAAAAAGTGTTTATATGAAGGAAAGGGTTAACCCTTTCCCTCATATAAATGCTTTTTCCTGCCTTTGGCTGAATTTTTGAAATTATATATGTACATGGGATGTTTTGGAATTGTTAGAAAATTTATAGTCAGATCTATTCATTGTCATGAACAAACAGAGCAGACCTTGATCAGACAGCTCCTGTAGGAGCCATCTGATCTGAGTCTGATCTGACAGTGCTTTCGAAGGTGTGAAAAGGCATTTATATGAGGGAAAGGGTTACACGATCGATTGATTTTCACAAGCAGCATAAGAGTTGAGAGCAAATTAAACTGATTTTGGAAAAATAAAGGATTAGATTGTGAATGTGTACCATATTACTACTTGGGGAAATATTACTTCAGAAGATTTTAATATTGCTAAATACAAACTCTCAAGTGAGCTACAGAACTTACTGAAACTATTTCTTTCTATTCTATTAATGAGTTAAAAATGTTATGACCTTTGTTTGAGTTTGGTTTAATGGCCTTGAGACATGAAAATGTCATATAATGCCGATCAAGGAGCTTTACAATCTGTTTTGATCCAGATGAGATACAGAGTAACGCGGCTAATAATTAGGAGCGAAACTGTTCGACAATCTAAAATGTTTGACAATCTATTTACCCTATTCCTCCATAGGCTATATTTAGATCCAACCGCTTTGAATGAATCAACCAAAAAGGAGCATTAACTAGAGAAAAGGAAAAGTTTAGAATTTTGTAGTTTTCAAACCATTGTGATAAATAGAGCATTTGCTCCTTAGGAACAAATGCTCTATTTATCACAATGGTTACAATTAAAAAGTGACTTTTACAGAGGCTTAGAAAGGCGTATTTATGGAGGAAAGAGTTAATATTTTCAAAACAAATAAGCTGATTTTTTGTGTTGAATAAGATGAATTATTTTTACTATGTAATAATTGTCAACCTCATCTGTTAGATGTGGCCTGACTGACATTATTTTTGCAACTAGCTTGGATATAGATCAGATCACATTATCCTCTTATTGCTAACATTCTCCTTCATATGAACACTTTTTTAAACCTTAGTAGACTGTCACTAGACTCAGAGATCATATGACTCCCAGGAGCCGTCTGCTCTGTTTGCTTATGAAATTATATAGATCTGATCCTACAGATTTTGTCTAAGCCAGCAATAATCCCCTTTCAATCCTTACTGTATGACAATTAAATTGAGGAATATTCATGAATTGATCTGTTCACTGGGGAAACGGTTTATACAATGGCCCATTAGTGATCTCAATCCCAAAAGCACTGTTAAAATTTAAACCTTTCACTGTTTTATGTTTATTCCAAATTTCAATACCTACTGAATGTTCATGGACAAATTAGTTATCATGAAATATTAAATGTGGAACATTATACCCATTTTAGGAAGTAAAGAAACAGATCTTTAAAATTCCATTAGCAAACAGAGCAGATCCTGATCAGACAGTTCCTATAGGAACTGTCTGATCTGGATCTACTCTGTTTGCAAATAGGTGAAAACACATTTATATGAGGGAAAGGGTTAAGTCTGTTATGAAACAAGAAAATATTGATGCTATTATATATTAACCCTTTGAATGTTAGAAATTACTTACCGTAACCCATTTCCTCAGGCTATTTTTAGACCCAGCCTCTTTGAATAAATCTACTGAAAATGAGCATTTACTAGCTAGAGAAAAGGAAAATTTAGAATTGTGTAGTTTGGAAACCATGATGATAAATAGAACATTTGCTCCTATTGAGTCTAAATAATAGCCTGACTTATTTGACAGTTTTGCTCTGAAAATAATTAAACCCATTCTCGCATATTGACGCCTTTTGACACTTCTGTAAAAGTCATTTTGTGAAACCACTGTGATAAATAGAGCATTTGCTCCTTTGGAGCAAAATGCTTGATTTATCACAATGGTTTCAAAACACAATCCTGAAAATTTCCTTTTCTCTAATTAATGCTCCTTTTTGGTAGATTTAATCAAAGAGGTTAGGTCTTAGTAGCCTAAGTGGGAATTGGTTAAACCCAATGGATGTAGGAAACAAGTGTACCATAATTACAAACGGAGTAGACCTAGATAGGATTGGTTCCAAATTAATGTAGCCCGCTGATTAGGGTCTGCACTATTAAATGTCAATCAAAGCCTTTTAACCCTTTCCCTGTTCTGTATTTAGTTTCAATACCTACTGAATATTCATTAACAAAATAGTTATAAAGAAATATGGAAGGTAGAACATTGTTATTAGACATTTTAGAAAGCCAAAACACAGATCTATCAAATTCTGTTATCAAACAGAGCAGACCCTGATCAGACGGCTCCTCTAGGAGCCGTCTGATCTGGGTCTACTCTGTTTGCAAATGCGTGAAAACACGTTTATATGAGGGAAAGGGTTAAACTGAATGGATTGTCCTGAAACAAAGATGGGCCGTTCTAAATTCATTATTCAAGGGGTAAATAGGATTTTCAGAATTAATTGTTTAAATGAGAGTTTAAACTTTGAAAGAAAACATTCTTCTTAATAACCTAGTTACCGATACTTTCATTTGATATGGATTTGAAAAACTTAGTTTAATCCTTTGCGATTACCTATGCATACAGTTTGGATCCTGATGAGATGCTAAATACTGCAGCATCTCATCAGAATCCAAACTGTTTGGCACTTTGACTATATTTTTGCAAAGAAATGAGAGAATTTTTATTTTAAGAATTGAAGCAGACGACAATTGTTGCAGACAAAAACTTACTTAGCGTGCACAGAGTTAAACATTGCAATAACTTTTCACAAACACATTTCAACTCGATCATAATCATTTAATTTTCAGATTTTTTGACATAGAATCAGATTATAAATCTTTTTTTTTTTTCACCCTTATTCCCCGGCTTACATATATAATTATCTGCCAACCCCTTGGATCCAGATGAGGGGTCAAGTAACTAGATGTCTCATCATGATCCAAGCTATTTGACACTCAGTCAATGGTTTCTCATAAATTTAACCTATTCCATATTCTACAGTAAAAACTCTCTATAACGACCACTAAATTGTGTTAATTAGTTGGTATTTTGAGCAGGTGGTTGCTTTAGGTAGCTTGTTGCTCAGAATGAAAAATAAAATACTTATATAACGTTTCTCTGTATTAACGTTTTCTTTACCACTGTCCCTTGCGAAACGTTATAAACAATCTTTACTGTACTGAAAAGAATCAATGTCACATCATTGTTATCTTGATGAAAGGCCAAAAGAGAACATCTAATCATGGGAATGCAAGAATTGAATAAATTAACAGTAGATTTGCTAACTGTTGACCCTGAATTAACAGTAGATTTACTAACTGTTGACCCAGAACTGACATATTTACTAACTGTTGACCCAGAATTGACAGTAGATTTACTAACTTTTCTCCCAGAACTGACATTAACCATGATTCCCTCATATTGATGCCTCTGTAAAAGTCACTTTTAGCAAATGCTCCTTTTGGGTAGATTTATTCAATGAGGTTGGGTCTAAAAATAGCCTACAAGGGAATAGGTCAAATTTACTAACTGTAGTTTTCTGCAGGAGTTCTTTTGATAAGTTTCTGCACTGTTTGTCATTCATTAAGTCTACAGCTAATTATTACCCTTTGATACTACAGTAGAACCAGTGTCTAAACCCTTCTCTTGCTGAATTTTAAAATACATTTCTCCTTCTTTACCCATGCCCTGTTGTATAACTACATATATCTTCACTGTGTACATGTATTGTGCTGTGCAATCACTGCTGTGGAGTTCACTGGTTGCACAATCAACTTGTAAATATTGCAGACCCTGATGAGACAGCTCCTGTAGGAGCTGTCTCATCTGGGTCTTCACTATTTACAGGTAGGTATATCGACGCGATTATCAAGCAAAGGGTTAAGCAACCAATAGAAAGGGGTCTGAATAAGGGCCTATAAGGCAGGTGATAGCTTAATGCAGGTCAAAAGTTATGTAGGGCAAAATTAATGCAGAAAGCTCCTATAGGACCTATAGGAGCTTTCTGCATTAATTTTGCCATGCATTAAGCAATCACCTGCTTTTTAAGATTCCTGTATCCAATCAATATAAGGTTGCTTAACCCTTTACTCCATAAATACGATTTTTTATGCCGTTTGCAAACAGAGTAGAACCAGGTCATGATCAGACGGCTCCTAGAGGAATCATCTGATCAGGGTCTGCTCTGTTTGCTTATAATATAGATAACATTCTGCAGTTTCTGCCATGGTTAAAAATTCTTGTGTTCATGTGCTGTAATAACAAATTAATCTAATAATTAACATTCAACTGACTTCATTATTTCTTACATAAATATTTGTGAAGGAAAGGATTAATTAAGACAGGTTCTACTGTAATTTGACTGTTAACCCTGAATCATTCCATGAATATTTAATATGTAAGAAATAATGTATATAAAAATATTTTATTTTTTTAATACCAACAAGAAAGGTTTTGGCTCTGATAAAACTGCAGAATCAGATCTATATAATACAATTAGCAAACAGAGCTGACCTTGATTAAAGGACACCTACATGAGCCATCTGATCTGGGTCTACTGTGTTTGCAAAGGCATTGAAAAGCATATTTATAGAGTAAAGGATTTTTTAAACAATGAAGGGTAATTTTTCTGTATTGTATAAGTGTAGCATATTCTCATTTCCCATTGGCCAGTGTCTGAAGGTCACATTCAGAGGTCAAGTCATTACATTTGTTACATGTAGAAATTAATACTTTACTCTATAAATTAACACTTTACTCTATAAATCAATACTTTATTCTATAAATTGACACTTTACTCTATGAATACCGTCACCTTTGCAAACAGAGGAACCCAGATCAGATGGCTCCTGTAGGATCTGTCTGCTCTGTTTGGTTATGATATACTTTATGGTACAATGCCATGGCCAAAAATTCCTGTGTCCTGTGCTCTATTATAACAATCAATCTAATTGATAATCATGACACCATTATTTCTTACATGAATATTCATGCAGTAAAGGGTTAATATCTTTGCTGAAATTTTGAGGGGTGGGTGCAAAACTATTCAAAGTGAAGGAGTTAGAATAGTTTTGCACCAAGCCCTCGTGATATGTTCTAAGCATTATCTGCAGACTTATTTGTTTTTAATGTAGAACTTTATTTAATTTCTTCACAAAATCGAGTTATCATATTAATTTTGGGCTTCATATTTGGGCATAGTGAATATCAGAGTAGAACCTGTCTTAAACGACCATTCATTTATTGATCAAAGGAGTGTTAAAAAGCTGGTGGTTGCTTAATGCAGGGCAAAATTAATGCAGAAAGCTCCTATAGGAGCTTTCTGCATTAATTTTGACCTGCATTAAGCTACCACCTTCCTTATAGACCCATTATTAGATATTTTTGATCACAGCTTTACCCTTTCCTCCATTATTGAAATAAGCCTTTCTACGCATATGAAAAAGTCACTTTTTGAAACCATTGTGATAAATAGAGCATTTGCTCATATAGGAGCAACTGCTCTATTTATCACAGGTTTCCTATAGGAGCAAATGCTCTATTGATCACAATGGTTTCAAACTACAAGATTCTAAAATGTTCCCTTTCTCTAGTTAATGTTCATTTTTGGTAGATTTATTCAAAGAGGTTGGATCTAAAAATAGCTTATGAGGTAATGGGTTAAGACAGGTTCTACTGTAGGTGAATACTCTGCAGTTCAATTTGATCAATACTATTTTCAAATATCAACAGAAGTTCAAATTAATTAGCATGGTAAATTTAATGATCAAATACCTAAATCAGATACTCCTAATAGGATTAAAGCAGAATTGTTTGTCGGATATTTGGATAATATCTTCACGTAAATGAAGTTAATTTCTTGCACATTAAAATTATGAAATCGGCATTAACAAATTAGAATTAGCAACATGAAATATGTGTTTGCAAACTTGATATACAAATAGTAGTATACATACAGAAAGGTATTCTAATTCTCACTTATAAACATATTTCTTCTCATTTCTATTAACACTTTCCCTGTTTAATATTCATGTAAGGAATAATGACATCATGAATATTTATTAGCTGAATTTTTATAATGGAATAATTATGTAAACAGGATTTTTTGGTATTGGTCGAAACTGTTAATGAGAGTCAGATCTATAATAATTTTATAAGCAAGAGTAGCCCCAGATCCTGTAGGAGTCATCTGATCAGGGTCTGTTCTTTTTGCTAATAGAATTTGATAGGTCTCTCTCTCTTGAGTTTCTAGAATAGCTACAATGTTCTACCTTCAAGATTTCATCATAACTGTTTGGTCCATGAATATTCAGTAGTTATGGGAATTTAGAATAAACATAGAATAGGTAAAAGTGTTAATATAAATTTAGGAGCTTTCTGATCAGTGAGACACCCCAGTAGGAGCTTCTGATCAGTGAGACACCCCTAGTAGGAGCTTTCTGATCAGTGAGACACCCCAGTAGGAGCTTTCTGATCAATGAGACACCCCCAGTAGGAGCTTTCTGATCAGTGAGACACCCAAGTAGGAGCTTTCTGATCAGTGAGACACCGCCAGTTGGAGCTTTCTCATCAGTGAGACACCCCAGTAGGAGCTTTCTGATCAATGAGACACCCCCAGTAGGAGCTTTCTGATCAGTGAGACACCGCCAGTTGGAGCTTTCTGATCAGTGAGACACCCCAGTAGGAGCTTTCTGATCAGTGTGACACCCCCAGTAGGAGCTTTCTGATCAGTGAGACACCCCCAGTAGGAGCTTTCTGATCAGTGAGACACCCCGAGTAGGAGTTTTCTGATCAGTGAGACACCCCCAGTAGGAGCTTTCTGATCAGTGAGACACCCCCAGTAGGAGCTTTCTGATCAGTGAGACACCCCGAGTAGGAGCTTTCTGATCTTGGTCTACTTTGTTATCTCCCACCAAAGGCAAAGGGATATGGTTTTAGTGTTATCCGTCGGTCCGTGTGTCTGTGTATCCCGAAGTCATATCTCAGAAAGATTTTACCCCATTCCTCCATATGCTATTTTTAGACCCTGAACCTCTTAATTAATTCTACAGAAAAGGAGCATTTACTAGGGAAAAGGAAAAGTTTAGAATTGTATAGTTTTGAAACCATTGTGATAAATAGAGAATTTGCTCCTATAGGAGCAAATGCTCTATTTATCACAATGGTTTCATAAAGTGATTTAGCATAAAGAAACATAGCCCTGCAAGTATCATTCACATTGACCTTGGAAAAACACCAGAGCTATGCCCCCTTGTTTGCCAAAAAAATAATGTTTTTGTCCATCCGGAGACATATCGCGGAAACTGTTTGGAATTTTTCTGTGAAACTATGTTTAGTACCATGAAGAAATTTGGCCCTGCAGGTAGCACTTATTAGCAAGATATTTTGAGAAAAATCTCGGCTTATAGTTTGGCGAAAACCGGACTGGGGTGGGGTTGGGCAGGCTGGCGGGTGGTGTGCCGAGTTAACATTGCTTATAACTTCTGAATAACTTAAGCTAGACCATTCATATTTGGTATTCAGGTAGCTTAGGTGAAGGCCTTTCACTTGATTTAAGGATACTTAAACTTCTGAACTACAATTGCTAGGCAATTCATCGTTGGTATACAGATGACTTTGGTATTAAGGCCTTTCAGTTGATATAAAGATATTTGAAATTAGGCCAAGGTCACTTACTATTTTGACAAGTTGGCCATCATTGAAAAACTTCAATATTTTGTCCTAACTTCTGAACCACATATGCTAGACAGTTCATATATGGTATGGAGATAGCTTTGGTGAAGACCTTTCAGTTGATACAAGGATACATGAAATTGGGGCAAGGTCAAGATCTATATTTTGAAAACTCGGCTGTTTTTAACAGTACTGTCCTAATAAGACGTATTTGCCAAGAGGTTTTTTAACGCTTTCTATAATGTGAACTACAGAAACTTAATATTAACATGGTGATAAAATTATAAAATTGCAAATACATAATTAACATTGTATCATTAAAAATTCATGGAGTATAAATTCATGCGGAAACCTTCCAGCTGACTTGAGGATGTTCAGTCTTTCTACTCAGGTGCCAATTATGATTCAGGTATAATGTTTTAGGTTTCATATTGCACCTTGGGTCTTCCTCTATCTGTAATTAGTTTAACGTTTGAATTAACTGAAACTCTGTGTTGAAACGAGGTATAAAACCTGTATCAATAAAAAATCATTAGGTAAATTGTTATCACAAAAAAAAATCCAGCTTTAATGCGATTTCTGCATTTTTTGCTTGTATTGACCTTGGATCACCAGTTGCAGTCCTTTGTTTGAAACATTTAGTCAAATTACTTCCAAATAGTTTTAGTATGATTGGTTTTGATGATTTCTAAATTCTAATGTATTTTTATCTTTATCTTTCAGGTTTCTACTTTTCAAAGAATTGCTGAAACAGCTCAGTTCTGTTTACATTTGATGTACGCTTATGCCAACTGCCATGATGACCTTGACCTTTGCCATGGTAGCAGCTTGTGTAAGCTGGCATTATCGCTCTGTCTTAAGAGTCAGCAGTCAAATCTTGACTTCAGCTCATTAGCAGAGATGGTACTTACTATTGGGAAGCAGGAATCCAAGGTTTGTGCATCTTTTTTAAGCTCATTTGTTACAGTACCGTGTCCCTGTCCCTGTCCCTGCTCTCCCCCACCTACACTCCCACCCCATCGCACTTACATATTTCAAACTTTACATGCATGTGTTACTTATGGAGGCATATATTATTTTTAGGGGTGATGAAAATTAAGGTCAAGGTCATACATCAAGGTCTAAGGTCGCATAGTGATTCACATCTTGTTGTCAGAATTTTTATTTTAGAACTTTTATCAGAATTTTAATTTTAGATTTTTTATTTGAATTTTTATTCTAGAATTATTGTAAGGGAGATCTACAGGAAGTGCTCAGTTTACATGATAAAAATAGGGCCCCCTTTGCAGCATTCATCAAATTTTTAAAATGGAACATAATGATTCAATGCCTATCCCTAGACAACAATAGTGACCACCCCCAGATTAGCTTAAATAGCATGTTTGATCTGTTAAAGTACATGTATACTAAAATACTGCTATAGAGTTTCATGAAGAACTCTGTGAAATACGGTATTGTACATAATTGGGCATTTTAGTCTCCTCTGTAATGTTTATGTTTCCATTGTAAGATAAGACAATTGTTATTCTGATAAGCAAAAGTAATGCTGTTTGCTGAGACCATTTGACATACAGTGAGAACCTCATTAACCCTTTACTCCATCAATACGCCTTTTCATGTATTTGTAAACAGAGCAGACCCAGATCAGACGACTCTTATAGGAGCCGTCTGATCTGGGTCTGATCTGTTTGCTTATGGAATAATACAGATCTTGTTCTACAATTTTTGCTCTGGCAAAAACTTCACATGCTGATAAATATGCAATTTAATTTTTTTTTAATATTAATAATGTCATCATTCCATTGATGAATATTTATGGAATGATTGGTTAAAGCAACCAGTTATTGAATAAACATGTTTGTCATTGTAATGCCTAGTTTACATTTGCCTTGCAATGAGTTTACGGTGCCCATAGACATGTAGTGAGGGCCTTTACGTGTGGTCTCCGTATGGAGGCAGGCGGGCGGGCGGGCGCTGATTTTCTTAAAGATTCCAGGCCACCGCAGCCCCTGCAATTTGTGATAAAAAAAGTTATACATAATTTCAAAAATCGCAAGCCCGCTGCCCATAAACAAATGGTTACAGGCATTGTACTCATATGGAGGCCGCACGAGGATCGTGCGGAAAACGACCGATATTCTATGGACATTGTAGCCAAAAAAAATCGTACAGTCATCGCATGATCATCGCAAGGCTGCCGCTCGGTGTCAGTGCAATACTCTTATAAATAAATTGCAGGGTCATCCTGCAGCAACCTCACAGCGATGACACGATGGCTGTGTGGCGATTTTGAGATTTCTGATGGGTTCATATCTATTTGACATTTCCCGCACATTATTTGACAATCGACTTATCCAAGCGGAGACAGCGGGTTGACTACACGGAGATCCCATGACCTCTGTACGGTCGCCGCTCAGCCATCGTACGGATAAACCCCGATCAGTATACTCAAATAATCATACAATGATCGTAGACAATGTAAGCAAAAAAACAGCGCAGTCTGTAGACTTCTACAGTGCAAAAAAATATTGTAGGAAAATCGTAGACAAAGAAATCGTACGACCTCCGATGCAAATGTAAACTAGGCGTAAGAGATAGTTGCTTATATAGCACAAAGAAGTCAGGGAAAGCTTCTTTTAGAGCTTGTTTGCATTCATTTTATCATGTTTTGTGCAACCACCAGTTGGGAAAGACTGATAATTAAGCTTCTTTTACAGTTTTTTATGCCCCTTCAGATCTGGGATTGGGGGGCATATTGTTTTTGCTCTGTCTGTTGGTTTATTGGTTTGACTGTCACAACTTTAATGTTGGCAATAATTTTGTCGTCTCTGTGCACATACATACTTCAAACTGGGCAAGCATGTGCAACTTATGGAGGCAAACATTTTTAATGGTGACTTAGTAATGTCAAGGTCATACATCAAAGTCAAAGTTCATATTTGTTTTTTCTCTGCCAGTTGTTTGGTTGGTTTGTCTGTTTGTCACCAACTTTTACATTGGAACTTTTTGGTGTTCCTTTCATTTTGTTTTGTGTCACCACCTTTCCTTAAGGGCTGATATAAGAGCTTATCTTTTGGAGCTTTTTGGTGTTCCTTTCATTTTGTTTTGTGTTAATACCTGTTGTTAAAGACTGATAGAAGAGCTTCTTTTGGGGCTCTTTTGTGTTCCTTTCATCTTGTTTTGTGCTGTATCACTTGTTTGTAAAGACTTCTTGGTCCAAGGTTATAATCTTCTGAGTCTGAGCAAGCTCAGAATCTGACCAATCAGATGCTTGAGAATGATCTCAGACTCAAGCAAAAAGTTTCATAACCTCGAGCCAGAGTGGATCCTTTTGAGAGGTTTTACTGTAATGTTTGGTGTTCTCAGTGCCTGCCATTTAGAGTGATGGAGACTATTATGGCAGTACAGAGATAGATGTAATCAGAGATTGCCTATTTGGTCAGTCATAATGTCTCCCTGTTTATGTCATTTATCTGTTAGAAATTGTTTCTCAATCAAAAAGGACATTTATGTCGGCTGTTCATATTGCACTTTGAAGGAAATGGCGTCTAGAGGCTCATTTGGAAAAAAATGGTTTGCTCCTTCAAACAATTCAATGTTTTTATTACACCTCCAGAAACAAACATGGGGAAAGGCTTGTATTTGGATTTTTCTTCCCGTCCCTGCTGTTATATAGCCCATACCTTCATATTGACGGCTTTTGGCACCTTTGCAAACAGAGTAGACCCAGATAAGACAGCTCCTGTAGGAGCTGTCTGATCAGGGTTTGCTCTGTTTGCTTATGGAGTTATATAAATCATCTGAATGTAGAGTTATATAAATCATCTGAATGTAAAGTTTCTATCATCATTGCTGCCAAAGCTTTTCTTGTTAACAGTGACACATGGGTCATATATCATATATCATATCATAAGCAAATAGAGTAGACCCTGATCAGACAGCTCCTACATTTGATCATGGTCTTCTCTGTTTGCAAAGGCATAGAAAGGAATATTTATGGAGTAATATAAACGGTTAATTGCAAGTATAATAATTTGCAAATGATATTAAGATATAGAAATTGATGGATGGACAGACAGGTGACGGAATAGTAATCCTTAAGTGTTACTCTGCTAAAGCACTAATTGTTTTTAGTTTAATTTGAACAAAAATGAACAGCTATAGGGACATAGTGTGTTAAAATGCAAGATTGCTGATAAAAAAAATCCAACATTGTGCAAATTTGACATGTGAAAAATAGCTCGTTCACAGAGATTAATTAAGTCTTTCAACCTGGGAGACACATGCGTTGTCATTTGCAAACAGTGTAGACCCAGATCAGAGGGCTCCTAGAGGAGTCCTGTGATCAGGGTCTGCACTGTTTGGCACTTAAGATCCATCTAGCAAGTATAAGCTTGTCATACTGATTGGACTCTATAGTTAACACATTCCCTCATATTGACGACTTTTGACGACTCTGTAAAAATCACTTTATGAAACCATTGTGATAAATAGAGCATTTGCTCCTATAGGAGCAAATGCTCTATTTATCACAATGGTTTCAAACTACAAAATTCTAAAATGTTCCTTTTCTCAAATTATTGCTCCTTTTCTGTAGATTTATTCAAAGAGGTTGTATCTAAAAATAGGTTAAAAATGAGGTAATGGGTTAAACACTGATGGACTATTGACACACAGGGTTGATAATTCAGGGTTGAGAATGTCACCTTGTATATTTCTTTATAACTAAATTGTTAATGATTGAAAGGTATTGAAATTTGAAATAAACATAGAACAGGGAAAGGGTTAAAATTAAACTGGAAAATCCGACAGTGGTGAAACAACAGGCTTGTGCAAATAATTTTTTTTTGTTCTGGAAAAAAAATCATTTAGCATTAAGATTGATAATGACAACAATAATTTCGGCCTTCGTTGTTCCAATTTTGAACCCAATTCTCTTAAAAAAAACCCAACAATTTAAATTATCTTAAAAACAGCAAATCGTGACAAACATTGTACAAGTTTTTGAGACTGTGGAAAATGTGTTGAAATTCCAACAACAGTTGAAATAGATCCTGGCATGCAACCGATTTGACAATTGGAAGCTAGCGAATTCATGGATGCATAACATATCATTCAAGTTTGTTTTGTAATGGTTTAACCCTTTCCCTGTTCTATATTCAGGCAAAATTTCAATACCTATTGAATATTCATTAACAAAAAAGTTATAAAGAAATATGGAAGGTGGATCATTGTAGACGTGTTGGAAAGTAAAGAAACATATCCATCGATAAACATATAATGGCTTCACACTGGATAATCTGGACAATATGTTCATTAGTTTGATTCTTTAACTCTTTAATTCATACGCCTTTCTATATCTTTGCAAATAGAGTAGACCCAGATGTAGGAGCCGTCTGATCAGGTCTGCTCTGTTTGCTAATGCAATTTGTTAGATCTGTTTCTTTAGTTTCTAATATGGCTACAATGTTCCACCTTCAATAGTTCATTATAAGTGTTTTGTTCATGAATATTCATTAGATATTAAATTTAGGAGAAAAGACAATAGAGCAGGGAAAGGGTTAATAGGCAAATATATTTCCTAATTACCTGTTGAATATCATGACATTATAACATCATTAATATTGATTAGATTATTTTTACAATGGTATATGAACACAGGATACTTTGACTCAGGCAGAAATCAGATCTACAGTCTAGACTGTATAATGTGACCTTATGTGGGAGTCAACAAAGAAGGTCACATAAAACAGTCTGTGTAATTCTAAGAAAGTTTTGGGTTCTTTTAAAAAAAACACTATCAAATTATGCCTCTGTTTTTGTGTTTTGCATAAATGGTAAGTTTCCACGGGTATTACATCTTTATTACCAATTTCCATCCATAAAACATTGCATGCAGTGTATACCAAGATTATCTGCATTGTAAATTCAGCATCTGATCATGATATAATACACTATTTATCACCAAATAGTAAAATAGCGACTCAACAAAGTAAATAGGTGCTTGGAGTCACAGACAGTGCAGACCCTGAACAGATGCAACATTATCAGCATGGCAGCTGATCTGTGTCTACTCTGTTTTCAGTCTTGTGGTAGGAATTCTCATAGCGGGGCTAATGGTGGCAAATTTGATTTCAAGTCATTTGGATAAACTCCGTAGCTATCTCTTACGTGTTATGGCTTCGTTTAACCCTTTCCCTCATATAAACGTGTTTTCACGCATTTGCAAACATAGTAGACCCAGATCAGACGGCTCTTAGAGGAGCCGTCTGATCAGGGTCTACTCTGTTTGCTAATAGAATTTCAAAGATCTGTGTCTTTACTTTCTAAAATGTCTACAATGTTTCACCTTCCATATTTCTTTATATATATTCTTTAATGAATTGAGCAGACATTTTAGTGTCGGATAAAGGAGGGAGCCATTATTAGCAGGGAATTGTTAAGGCAGTCTACTCTGTAAAGGCTTGAAAAAGCGTTTATATAAAAGAAAGGTTTAAACAGACCGATTTTTCAGTCTCTTTGAGACGATTCTGAAGAGTGGTCACAACATAGGGTTTGGTGGAGAAATGACAATTTCATTATTTGAATATGCACTTTTATCTAGATCTGTTGCTCTGATCTAAGATGAAGACCGAGTGTTCCAAATCAATAATAATATGGCGGAAACCCATCCAATTAACAAGGACTCGCCTGAGTGAATTATATTATCAATTTTCATGTGTATGTATATGGCGGGCATATAGTAATCGCATTGTCCTTCCTTCTTTCCGTCCATCAGTCTGTCCTTCCATCCGTCCCAAATTTCGTGTCCCTTCTATAACTTTTTTTATCTGCGAATGGATTTAAAAAAAACAACTGGCATAAATGTTCAGCACATAAAGACGCTGTGTGGCATTCAACCGCCTGGTCCATGGGTCAAAGGTCAAGGTCATCCTTCAGGGTCAAAGGTAGGGGGCATAAGTGTTTCACAAACACACTCTGAAATGAATTTGGTTCTAAAGCACATGGTAAGGAATAGGTTATTTGTAATGCAAAAAGAGAATTTTTCATTATTTCGGAAACTGTCGAAAACATGTCTGCCATACACTTGAATCTGTCATAAAAATCAAATATGTGTACGGGATGTATTTGATTTACGTGTAGGTAAAGTTTTACACAATAGACATTCTCTTTTCATGTTTTTACACTTTCAACTTTACACACATGTCGGCCATTGTTGCGAGAATGCAGTTTATATTCATGGTGCGGCTCGAAGATTGGCCAAACATGTCCGTTAATTTACAGGTAATCAAGAAAAAAAGCCATCGTTTAAAAAGGCTATTTTCTAAGTATTTAGCAGTATTCAGATACAATTATTATTTAGCTCCATAAAGTGCCTTTCTACGCCTTTTTGCAAACGAAGTAGGTCTTGTAGGTGCCGTCTGATCAGCGTCTGCTATGTGTTTGCTAATGTGATATAATATAGATTTTAGATTCTACAGTTTCCACCATGACCAAAACATTCTGTATCCATGTACATGTGCTACTATAACCAATAATTTCATTAATATTCATGATGTCATTATTTCTTACATGAATATTCATGGAGTAAAGGGTCAGTGATATGAATATGTGCACAGGTTTTGGTGTTGATTGGATTTATATAGTCATGCATGGTGCTGTTCGGGAGACTGTGATTTGTATGTGGTGTTTCCTACATGATTCATACATTTGCTTTTATATCAGAATCAGATCTGTTTTAAATTCCATAGCAAAAAAGAGCAGACCCTGATCAGATAGATCCTGCATGAGTCATGTGATCTGGATCTGCTCTATTTGCACAGGCATAGTATATAAAGGCGTATTTGTGAAATAAATGGTTAACAAAGCAGTGGAGATCCAAATACCTACACATGGAGTTTGGGTCAATACTATACTTTATACCATGAAGATCCTGATTAAACCTTTACTCCATGAATATTCATGTAAGACGTACATTCTCATGAATATTAATTAAATTCATTTTTATAATGGCATTTGAGCATAGGAATTATTGGCCATGGCAGAAACTGTAAAACCTGATCTCCTGGTCTACTCTGTTTGCAAAGGCATTACTTGCTGCAGGTAAAGAATTAATTTTCTTGATTCATATTCAAATCAAACAGTTCTTAGTGAAACTTCTTGTTTAACCCTTTACTATATAAATACGCCTTTCTGTGCCTTTGCCAACAGAGAAGACCCAGATATAAGACGGCTCCTATAGGAGCCGTCTGATCAGGGTCTGCTATGTTTGCTTATGGTACAATATACCGGTACTGTTTGATTCTACATTTTCTGCTTCAGCCAGAATTTCCTGCATTTATACAATAGATAATCTGATAAATTCTTGTTATGTCCCTATTTCTTACAGGAAAAGAGTTAGCAACATGCAACACTATTTGTTGAGATGGTCGGATTATATGATTTATTTTGTAACTATTCTATATTTGAATGGGGGCGTTATGTTGTTGTAAGAACATTTGCCATAATGTACTTGGGCATATATCCCTTTAATTTTGACATATGGAATTAAATATGATATTCCCAAAGAAGTACATATGCATTATAGACTCTTTGCACGCTAGCGGCGAAACTGTGATTACCTATGCAAACAGTTTGGTTCCAGATGAGACGCCGCATTATGCGGCGTCTCATCAGGATCCAAATTGTTTGTCATCTTGACCATATTTTTGGAAAGAAATGAAAGAAAGTTTATTTTAACAATTGAAGCAGACGACAATTGTTGCAGACAAAAAATTACTTAGCGTGCAAAGAGTTAAGGGTTTACCCAGTAGCTGTGGGCAGATGAGTGATCATGTACCTATGCAAACAGTTTGGATCCAGATAAGACATCAAGTAACTGGGCATCTGATCAGGATCCAAACTGTTTGATATGCTGACGGTGTTGTTGGACAGACATAAGATAAATCAACTGTGACAACAGACTGAAGTTTGGTGACATTTTCTACCAACAAAAATTTACTTAACAGGTTAAAGGTTAAAAATCTAGATTATTATGGTACATGTATCACTAAAATAGGAAATGCCATTTCTGTCAATTTGAAATTTCCAGACGAACATTTGTATTGGATTGTATTTAATGAAATATTTTTATGTCAGGACATGGCAGCTGTCTTGCATGACAAATATCTGCTATCAAATTGAATATGTAAAACTTTTAACGTTTAACCAGTTACTCCTTAGATACACCTTTGAACATGTTTGCAAACTGAGTAGACACTGATCAGACAGTTTAAGCAGGAGCCATCCAGAGCTACAGATAAGGGTGCGTACCCAAATACTAAAATCGTCATTTCTCCGCTTAAACCTGTACTGTGACCACTCTTTAGAATCGTCTTGAAGAGACGATTCTAAAAAGTGGTCACAGTATAGGGTTTGGTGGAAAATAAAGGAGTTATTCTTAAAAATGTTTTAATTTACGCGTCTTATCTGGAGCTATGGTCATCTAACCATGGTCTGCTCTGTTGGCTTATGCAATAATATAGATCTGATTCTAAAATGTCTGACATTGCCAAACTTTCCTGTGTTCATGTACCATTATGTACATTTATTTAACCTATTACCTCATAGGCTATTTTTAGATCCTACCTCTTTGAATAAATCTTACCGAAAAGGAGCATTAACTAGAGAAAAGGAAAATTTCAGAATTGTGTAGATTTTAAACCATTGAGATAAAGAGAGCATTTGCTCCTATGGAGCAAATGCTTTATTTATCACAATGGTTTCAGACAGCGACTTTTACAGTGGCGTCAATATGTGGGAATGGATTAAACTACGGTAATTCTTTAATATTGATGCCTTTTGATGCCTCTGTAAAAGTCACTATTTGAAACTATTGTAATAAATAGAGCATTTGCTCCATAAGAGCAAATGCTCTTTTTATCACAAAGATTTCAAAACCGCATAATTTATCACAATTGTTTCAAAACTGCACAGTTCTAAAAATTTCTCTTTTTTCCAGTAAATGTTCCTTTTTAGCTCAACTGAGCAAAGCTCAGGGTGAGCTTTTGGGATACTTGAATGTCCGGCGTCCGGCGTCCGTCGTCCGTTGTGCGTCGTCCGTCGTCAACAATTTGCTTATGAACACTCTAGTGGTCACAATTGTAGTCCAATCTTCATGAAACTTGGTCAGAATGAATGTCTTGATAAAATCTCGGACGAGTTCGAAAGTGGGTCAAGTTGGGTTAAAAACTAGGTCACTAGGTCAAATAGTAGGAAAACCTTGTGAACCCTCTACAGGTCACATTTTTAGCCCAATTTTCATGAAACTTGGTCAGAATGATCGTCTTGATAAAATCTCGGAGGAGTTTGAAAAATGGGTCATGTGGGGTAAAAAACTAGGTCACTAGGTCAAACAGTAGAAAAACCTTGTGAACACTCTAGTGGTCACAATTTTAGTCCAATCTTCATGAAACTTGATCAGAATGAATGTCTTGATAAAATCTTGGACAAGTTTGAAAGTGGGTCAAGTGGAGTTAAAAACTAGGTCACTAGGTCAAACAGTAGAAAAACCTTGTGAACACTCTAGTGGTCACAATTTTAGTCTAATCTTCATGAAACTTGGTCAGAATGAATGTCTTGATAAAATCTTGGACGAGATTGAAAGTGGATCAAGTGGAGTTAAAAACTAGGTCACTAGGTCAAACAGTAGAAAAACCTTGTGAACACTCTAGTGGTCACATTTTTTGTCCAATCTTTATGAAACTTAGTCATAATGATTGTCTTGATAAAATCGTGGATGAGTTTGAAAGTGGGTTATGTGGGGTTAAAAACTAGGTCACTAAGTCAAATAGTAGGAAAACCTTGTGAACAATCTAGAGGTTACATTTCGAGGGCTTGGTGCAAAACTATTCTAACTCCTTCACTTTAGTGAAGGAGTTAGAATAGTTTTGCACCAAACCCTCGATTTATAGCCAAATCTTCATGAAAATTGGTCAGAATGAGTGTCCTTATAAAATCTTGGACAAGTTTGAAAGTGGGTTATGTGAGGTTAAATAGTAGGTCACTGGGTCATATCTTAGAGAAATCTAGTTTACACTCCAGTGGCCACATTTTTAGCCCAGTCTTCCTCAAACTTTCTCAGAGTGTTTGTCTTGGTGATATCAAGGTTGAGTGTGATCATGGGTTGGGTAGGAATAAAAAGTAGGTCACTAGGTTAAATCTTTGAAAAAATACTTTAGAGGGCACATTTTAGCCCAATCTTCATTGGTCAGAATCATTGTCTTGATCAAATCAATAGACTAAATTTTTGAAACTCTTATTCTGCAGAACCACTGTTCATGATTCACTGCTCATGATCCACTATCAACATTGTTCATATATTGCCCCTAAGGTCAATATTGACCCTAACCATGGGCTACCTAGCAAAAATCTTAAATCTATGGTAATCAGGTGAGCGATTAAGGGCCATCTTGGCCCTCTTGTTTGTAGAATTATTCATAGGTTGGGTCTAAAAATAGCCTATGAAGTAACATTGATAATTAACAGTTATGATATCATTATGGTCAAAAACTAGGTCAAATAGAAGGAAACCCTTGTGAACACTCTAGAGGTAACATTTTCAGCCCAACCTTCATGAAACATGGCCAGAATGACTGACATAATAAAATCTTGGACAAGTTCAAAAGTGGGTCATGTGGGATCAAAAACTAGGTCACTAGGTCAAATAGAAAAAAAATTGTGAACACTAGAGGTGCATTTGCAGCTGAATCTTCATGAAACTTTATCAGATTGAGTGTTTTGATAATTATAATCTCAGACGAGTTTGAAAATGGGTCACATGAGGTCAAAAACTAGGTCACTAGGCCAAACAGTAGAAAAACCTTGTGAACACTCTAGTGATCACATTTTTTGTCCAGTTTTCATGAATCTTGGTCAGAATGACCGTTTTGATAAAATCTTGGACAAGATCGAAACTTTGTCACTTGGGGTAAAAAACTACGTCACTAGTTTGATTTGCCCTCAATGCAACTGTTTTAATGACTTTGACCCTTTCCTTCATATAAACACTTTTTCACGCATTTGCAAACAGATCGATCAGACTAGACCCAGATAAGAATTGGCTCCTATAGGAGCCGTCTGATTAGGGTCTGCTCTGTTTGCTAATGGAATTTGATAGTTATGGGTTTTTTTACCTTCTGAAATGGCTACAATGTGCCACCTACCATATTTCATTATAACTATTTTGTCCATGAATATTCAGTAGGTATTGAAATCTGGAATAAACAGAGAATAGGGAAAGGGTTAACTTAGACTCATATTGGTAGCAAATAGCTAGTTTAGACACTGATCAGATAGCTCTTTCAGGAGCTGTTTGACCTGGATCTGCTCTGTTTGCCTAAGTCTGACTGTCCAAATATGTGGGGTAAAATAGGATGGTTCGTAACTGATTTTTTTTTTACTGAGTATTATAAGGCTTTTATACATCATAGGAAGAAAATACATTAATAGTAATGGTCTTGATTTTTTATATACAAACCATGACAATTAGACAAGACCTATGTCCTGCTATGCTTGGCTTGATTTGTATTTGCAAACAGCTTGAATCCAGATGAGATGCCACGGAAACCTATGTCACATCAACATTGATCATTGAATAGTTAGATCATAATTATAGTAGCTGAGCTAAAAATGATGACTGTGATGCACACAGGAAAATTTGGTTACGGCAGAAACTATAGAATTTGATCTATATTATATCATAAGCTAACAGAGGAGACCCTGATCAGATGGCTTCTATAGGAGCATGTTGATGTGACATTATAAGGGTCACCCGTGCATATATGTGCGTCGTGCGTATGTGCTTTGTCAACAATTTACTTAAACATTTTCTTCTTTCTCTTAAACCACAAAGCCTAGAGCTTTGATATTTGGTAATTGTAGTATTATCTAATAGTCCTCTACAAAGATTGTTCAAATTATGACCCTTGGACCAAAAATGGTCCTGCCCCAAGGGCTTATCAGTTTTTCATAGGAAAATCTTCTCCGAAACTGTAAAGCCTACCAGTTTGATATTTGGTATGTAGCATCCTTTAATGGTTCTCTTCCAAGATTGTTCAAATTATGACACTTGAGCAAAAAAGTGGCCCGCCCCAGGTTACATGAATTCATTGTATACATAAATCTGTTACAATATAACCAGATGAGCAATTAAGGGCCATCATGGCCCTCTTGTTTAAACAAAGGAAAAGTCCCACAAGGTTCAATCCATTAGAACGTCTGTTCCTCCATCAACAATTGCTTTAAATGACATCTCCTCTGAAACCACAAGGCAGAATTAACGTAACCAGTTACTTTACGGAAATGATCTTTGTATCATGCTCTATAAACATTGTTAAAAGAATCTGGATCCATGTAGAACTCTCAGGTTGCCATCGCAACCAAAAGAAAAATCTTAAAACATCTTCTTCTCCAAAACCAGTGGTCAGAATTGAATGCTAATTGATAGGAATTATAAGTCTTCGTGTGACCCTCTACCAAAATTGATAAAATTATTTCTTTATCTAAAAAAACCCCACACATATAAAAAACCTATAGGAGCGGTCTGATCAGAGTCTGCTTTGTTTGCTTGTGAAATGATATAGGTATGATTCTACAGTTACTGCCATTGCTCTAATCAATATTCATGATACCATTATTTCTTACATGAATATTCATGGAATAATGGGTAAATTAAAAATTATCAAAATGTGCCAATTTTAATTATCCAGCTTAATCCATTCCTTCATATTGATGCCTCTGTAAAAGTCACTTTTTTCAAACCATGGTGATAAATAAAGCATTTCGAGGGTTTGGTGCAAAACTATTGTAACTACTTCACAAAGTGAAGGAGTTACAATAGTTTTGCACCAAGCCCACGATTTGCTCCATAGGAGCAAATGGTTTGTTCAGCACATTATGGTTCATAGCTACACAATTCTAAACAAAATCATTTTCTCTAATAAATGCTCCTTTTCAGTAGAATCATTCAAATAGGTTGGGTCTAAAATTAGCCTTTCAGGGAATGAGTTAAGAAACCAGTAGATATGGGAGAGGAGATACCCAAATTACTTAGAGTAATTATAGTAAAAATCAAATCACATTATTGTGTTTATACAATGCTTCAGGACTGAAAGGGAACAATTCTGCCAATATCAGTTCTTAACCCGTCGCTTGCTATTCATGTCAATATACCTTCCTGTAAATAGTGAAGACCCAGATGAGACAGCTCCTGCATGAGCTGTCTCATCAGGGTCTGCACTATTTACAAGTTGATTGTTCAACCAGTGCACTCCACAGCAGTGATTGAAAAGCAAAATACGTGTATACAGTGAAGATATTATGTAATTATACAACTGGGCATGGGACTAAAGAAGGAGAAATGTATTAAAAATTCAGCAAGAGAAGGGTTGAATATCTGAAAGCAAGCTTTGAAGTCAGATGTAGCCCATTACTCCATAAATACACATTTCTATGCCTTTGCAAACAGAGTAGACCCAGATCAGATGGCTCCTATAGGAGCCATTATGATCAGGGTCTGCTCTGTTTGCTTGTGATATAATTTAGATGTGATTCTACAGTTTCTGCCTGGTTATGGCCAAACATTCCTGTGTCCATGTGCTATTATAACAAATTAATATAATTAATATTCATGATGTCATTTACATGAATATTCATGCAGGAAAAGGATAGATTTATGTTTGAATGCTTTGTATCCAGAAAGGACCTGCTTTGCATCAGACATGATCCGTAAAAAGAATGTTGCACGAGTTATTTAAGACACTGCAGTTGATTCAGTCTTTGTCATTTACAATACTACAGACTTGTTTTTGCTCAGACTAGTCACAATTAAGAAATCCTCACTTTTCCATTGTTCAATTTGTTGCACAGCACTTAATAGTGGACCACTAATCACAAACAGCTCATTTATTATCATTACTCTGATCAACAGTAAATAGCACCCCGGGGACTGGTGTTTTTAGTCTATACCTATTACTGGTATGTCTACACCAGCAGTCCCTGTAAGAACTAACTCAGCTGAATTGATGATGATCAATACATATACAGTGTAACCTCATTACAACGGATGTGTTTGTTTCCAGACATTGTGCTGGTATTATGAGGTTGCCGTTATAATGAGTTTTAAATATGAAAGCAACCATATGGCTAGTTTTAAACTAGTACCAATAGGTGAACGCTTAATGCAGAACATAAGAAGTGCAAAAAGCTCCCTATAGGAGCAAATGCTCTATAAATCACAATGGTTTCAAATTACAAAATTCTAACAGGTTCCTTTTCTCTAGTTAATGCTCCTTTTCGGTAGATTTATTCCAAGTGGTTGGATCTAAAAATAGCCTATGAGTTAAAAGAAAAGTGTAATGTGAAAAACAGACCCTGATGAGAGGATTCATCTAGGATCCCTCTCGTCTGGATCTACATTGCTTACAAAGAACACTGGTGAGTCATTTCCCACACTGAAAAGGTTAAAAGTTCTTAACCTTTTGCAAGCTCTGAGCAAAAATTATTGCCGTCTGAAAATATTATCGCATGCTTCAAATATAAGAGTATGTGTTTTCCTATTTCTTTCCAAAAATAATAGGGTCAGTGTAACAAATAGCTTGGATTTTGATGAGATGCCGAGTAACTCCATGTCTCATCTGGTCCCAAACTGTTTGTAAAGGTAATCACAGTAGAGCGCTGAAGGTTAAAGACCAATAATGGTACTGTAATCAGGGTGGGGTGGGGGTTCTTGGAGAAAACAGAGCTACAGATAACGATGCATACTTGAATACTAAAATCGTCATTTCTCCACCAAACCCTATGTTGTGACCACTCTTTAGAATCGTCTCTTCGAGACGATTCTAAAGAGTGGTCACAACATAGGGTTTGGTGGAGAAATAAAGAAGTTATAATCGAAAATATTTTAATTCGTGCATTATTTTCATGCCATTAAAGCCAGATTGTGCACAGCAATATTGTACAAGTGTTGATACAGGTAAACTGTGACACCCCATGACAGTACTTATTTTAGTGTTTGATTTAAAAGGTTTGAGTCTGAAAGGTGGCAACTTAATGCTTATTGGCAGTTTCAACAAAATTTCAAATTGCTTAAAAGGTTTGAATGCCATAAAACACTTTGAAAAAAAAAATTGTGCTTTATCAACTTATCAGTTTATATTTAAACCCCCCCCCCCCCCTTCCCAAAAAAATCTGTTTTTGAAGTGTATCTAAATTAGTGGTTTTATAATGCTACTTGAAAACAAAATGGTAAATATTTTATTGCTTTAATGTTCTCAGGGTGTTGCAAATAAACATTTATGCAATATTTTATGAATCTCAAGAGCTATTTATAAAAGATGCAATAATGGCTGACTCTAAGTGCAAAGTACATTATTACAAGGCACATGTCACTGTATAGGTCAGTATACTTCACACATAACTACAGTAGAGCCTCTAAGGCTATTTTTAGATCCAACCACTTTGAATAAATCTACCGAAAAGGTGCATGAATAAATCTACCGAAAAGGAGCATTAATTACAGAAAGGGAAATTTTTAGAATTTTGTAGTTTGAAACCATTGTGAGAAATAGAGCATTAATTTTGCTCCTATAGGAGCAAAATATTTATGTTCTATTTATCACAATGGTTTCAACAGGTGACTTTTACAGAGGTGTAGAAAGGCGTATCTAAGGAGGAAAGGGTCAAGCAGCCATTCAGTTATTGAATAGGATTCTTAAAAAGCAGGTGGTTGCTTGATGCAGGGCAAACGTAATGAAATTAGCTCCTTCAGGGAGCTTTTTGCATTACTTTTGCATTACTTTTTAGCTCACCAGAGCACTTTTGTGCTCAGGGTGAGCTTTTGTGATCACTTGATGTCCGTCGTCCGTCGTCGTGCGTCGTCCGTCGTGCGTCGTCGGGCGTCAACAATTTGAACCTTTAAAAATCTTCTCCTCTGAATCTACAGGGTTCTCAGCTTTCATCTTTGGTACATAGCATCATCTTTAGGTCCTCTACAAAAGTTATATAAATTTTGCCCCTGGGGTCAAAATTGGCCCCGCCCCAGGGGTGCCTTGTTTTCTATTGAAATATATAGTAAAACTTTGAAAATCTTCTCCTCTGAATCTACAGGGTTCTCAGCTTTCATATTTGGCACAAAGCATCATGTTCAGGTCCTCTACAAAAGTTATATAAATTATGCCCCTGGGGTCAAAATTGGCCCCGCCCCAGGGGTAGCCAGTTTTGAATAGAAACATATAGTGACAACTTTGAAAATCTTCTCCTCTGAATCTACAGGGTTCTCAGCTTTCATATTTGGCACATAGCATCATGTTCAGGTCCTCTACAAAAGTTATATAAATTATGCCCCTGGGGTCAAAATTGGCCCCGCCCCAGGGGTAGCCAGTTTTGAATAGAAACATATAGTGACAACTTTGAAAATCTTCTCCTCTGAATCTACAGGGTTCTCAGCTTTCATATTTGGCACATAGCATCATGTTCAGGTCCTCTACAAAAGTTATATAAATTATGGCCCCAGGGTCAAAATTGGCCCCGCCCCAGGGGTAGCCAGATTTCATTAGAAACATATAGTGACAACTTTGAAAATCTTCTCCTCTGAATCTACATGGTTCTCAGCTTTCATATTTGGCACATAGCATCATGTTCAGGTCCTCTACAAAAGTTATATAAATTATGCCCCTGGGGTCAAAATTGGCCCCGCCCCAGGGGTAGCCAGTTTTGAATAGAAACACATAGTGACAACTTTGAAAAAAAATTCTTCTGAATCTACAGGGTTCTCAGCTTTCATATTTGGCACATAGCATCATGTTCAGGTCCTCTACAAAATTTGTATAAAATATGCCCCTGGGGTCAAAATTGGCCCCGCCCGAGGGGTGGTCAGTTTTCAATAGAAACATATAGTGAAACTTTGAAAATCTTCTCCTCTGAAACTGGAAGGTTCTAAGCTTTCATATTTGGCACATAGCATCATGTTCAGGTCCTCTACAAAATTTATATAAATTATGCCCCTGGGGTCAAAATTGGCCCCGCCCCAGGGGTAGCCAGTTTTCAATAGAAATATATGGTAAAACTTTGAATATATTCTTCTCTGAAACCCGAACGGTTCTTAGCTTTCATATCTGGCACATAGCATCATGTTCAGGTCCTCTACAAAAGTTATACATTATGCCCCTGGGTTCAAAATTGACCCCGCCCCAGGGGTGCCAGTTTTCTCTAGAAACATATAGTGAAAACTTTGAACATCTTCTCCTCTGATTGGCTGGTGAGCGATGTCAGGGCCATTCTGGCCCTCTTGTTGCATTACTATTGCCCTGCATCTTATGGAGCAAATGCTCTATTAATCACAATGGTTTCAAAAAGTGTCTTTTATGGAGGCGTCAAAAAGCATCAATATGTGGGAATGGGTTAAATATACAGCTGGTCTTAGATATCTCGAACTCAGATAACTCGAACTTCTGGATAACTCGAACAAAGAGTTCAGTCCTTCCAAAACTTACAATAAAGAATTGCTCTAAAATGTATCATTTGTAACAGATATCTAGAAACACATGTGATAGCTTAATACAGGTCTAAAGTAATGCTGAAAGCTCCTACAGGAGCTTTCAGCATTACTTTTGACCTGTATTAAGCTGTGTTAAGCAGTGAACTCGAGAAATTGTTAAGATTAGAAAGCAGATAACTCGAACTTCTGTCGTACTAATTTGTATAGTCCCTTGAAGTTCGAGATATCGAAATTCACCTGTACATAATATCGTTATTTCTGACATGAATATTTTATATCGTTATTTCTGACATGAATATTTTATATCGTTATATCTGACATGAATATAGATCTACAAGGGAAGAGTTAACCTTTGACCTCAATCATAGGGAAAAGTTGGCCTACATTACTAATTATCTCCTATTCTCCGTCACCTCGAAATAACATAGGTCCATTCAAGGTTGCCACGCGTCAGGGAAAAGTCAGGGAAATTGAATTTTTTTCAAGGTCAGGGAGTTGTCAGGGAATTTTGTGAAATGTCAGGGAAATTTTAAAATGTAGGCAAATGTTAGGGAAATGTCAGGGAATTTTGAAAAAAACCATGAGAATGAAGGTAATATATTTTAAATTTTCATAATGTATTACAGAAATTATGACGGAAACGCCAAATTTCGCGATGTAATGTGTCATGGAAATTTGAAATTATGTCAGGGAAATGTCAGGGAATTTTGTTAACTCTGGTTTGTGGCAACCCTGTCTAAGGTCATTGGTCCAGTGTGTGACTTTTACAGAAGCGTCAAAAGGCGTCAATATGCGGAAATGGGTTAATCAGCATAACCAACCAAACCTTCCAAGTTCGATGTCACAATTATTGGGTCTGCTCTACATTTCTCAAACCGCCAAACTTGGGTCAAATAAATATGGGCAAAACGTCTTTGGGAGACATTTTTTAGTGTGTGTGTGGAGGGCATTGGAGGGACATATTGTTTTGGTTCTGTCTGTCGTCTGTCTGATGGTTGGTTGGTTTGTGTCCCCAACTTTAACATTGGTGCATGTACATGTGCAACTTAAGGATGCGAACATTTTTATGGGTGACTTGTTAGGGTCAAAGGTCATATCGAAGTACTTGTACATATATAGTGTTTAATAAACACATCTTGTTTCATCTTCAAAACATCTTTGTGATTTTCCATAGTAAAACCTTCTAAACTGGATCTTAAATTTAGTATAAATTTCTACTAGAATTCTGGTTTAGAGGGTTTTACTGTAAGTATAGGTGGAATGAAGGAATTTACTCTTTAAATTATTGATAAGGTTTGATTTAAATAATTTTGCAAAGTTGATCCTTGAGTGATCTCTATCAAAACTGTTAAAACTTTTGTGATTTATAAGAATACTGTAAAACAAGGTTTATTAGCGACAATATATATTTCGCGCTAATTCGCGATTGCGTTGCCCCGCGAATTCAATATTTTCGCTAATAAATCAGTAACAAGTATAAAATGGAGTAACGTCGTCGTCCATGTGTTTTCTGCATTAATAAAATTCTTCGTTCAACACAAATGTTGGATGAAGTGTATTGCTTCCATATATAGTTTGTTTAGTAAACAAAAAAGTGTTTAAATAAAAGATACAAACCGGAAAATGGAAGAATGTTTCTCTTCTTCATTGATCTCCTTAAAAAGGGAAGTAACTCTTGTATACATACATGTATACATGTACGGCAAGTGGTAAATTGTCGTAGATAACATTCTGGTTGTTTTTGTACAATTACGGACTTTTGAAACAGGTTTGACTCTATGTGTTTGTGAAAAACATTTAATTATTCACTCGTTTTGACTATTGAATACTGGCTTATGCCACTTGCAGCGTTTTAACAGATCAATACACATACACAAACTTGTCAATTTGTTTGCACACGTTTACCATACAAGTTTCAATAGGGGCACTGATTTAACCTTTAGCCTTATAATGGACAAATCGTGATAACCATTTCTTTTGCAGACAGTTTCGATCCAAATAAGACCCCGAAGTTATAAATGAGTAGTAACTTTGTTGCTTACATTTCCACTATTTCATCAGTAGACCGGTGTGTCACGCTGTGCCATACATCTGAGTTCTCAAAACAATTACAAACTTGAATACTGGTAAATACAGGCCTTAACACATGCTATAAATTATCGATTGATAACCCCTAAATTGCCGACGGCAGTTACATACATTCGGCAGAAATTTATTCTTTGCCCTTTTTACAGCGTTCGGCAGAGTTTTATACGATTCTATTTCCGTTATGTTAATTTAGCAAGATGGACGCCTTAGCGAAATCATCATGACGCGAATTAATACAAAATCACATTTACGCGAAATAATCATGACACGAATATAACCTGTTTTACAGTACATGGCTGCGAGGGGCAGAACAAAGTTTCTGTCTATGGCTTATTAAACTAAATATTTTATAAACTTTCTTTTTTGAAACTAATAACTACAGGAGCCCTCTGATATGGGTCTTCTCTGTTTGCAAAGGTGTAGAACGGCATATTTATGGAGTGATCTGATGGTTGAACAGATATTTGCTTCAAGTTTCTTAGTAGATTTCAGAGTGTCCAAAAGCAATTTCAATTTGAATTCTACAAAAAGGCCCTAAAGCTACTTTTCATCGGATTCTCATTTTTAACCCTTCGCTTGCTACTCAAGTCAATACACCTACCTGTAAATAGTGAAGACCCAGATGAGACAGCTCCTGCAGGATCAGTCTCATCAGGGTCTGCACTATTTACAAATTGATTGTGCAACCTGTGCACTCTATAGCAGTGATTGCACAGCGAAATACTTGTACACAGTGACGATATATGTAATTATACAACAGGACATGGGTAAAGAAGGAGAAATGCATTTTAAAGTTCAGCAAGAGAAGGGTTAACCCTTTACAGTGACAAAGTAATTATCAGGAAATATTGTCATTTGCTGTAATTCTGAAAGATAATTTTTCATTCAAAATGCAGTCAAAGTGTCAAACAGTCTGGATACTTATGCCAACGTTACTTGACATTTCATATGGCTATAAACAGTTTACAAGGGTTTATCACAAATTTTCGCCACCAGCTATGAAGAACTAATCCAATCAGTTCACAAAGCATCAAAATAACACCCTCCTACAATTTATACCCTAATTGTAACCCATGGTTTTCAGACAGACAATCTTAGATAAATATTGCAAACCGAAATCTTTTACTCCATAATAGAATAAAGCGTAGGTTTTGTTTAAAGATGGGGGTTTCTATACCCAAGGTTGGTCTGTTCCAGGAACAGACCAAATGCTTGATTATTTTTCTCGCTGAAATACGCCCTAAAACCAAGTAAATTTACATTGTGTAATACGACTTCCATATCTAATATAAGTAAACAATGAGCAGTGAACAATAAAAATTAACGCAGTCCACTTTTTAGGGGAATCAGCATTATGTCGGCACAAAAACCTGCATGAAAAAATAATGATTGACTGTCGCATTCAAAGTACATATCTTAGTAAGATGGACTGCAGCAATGCCGACACCCCTTAATCGTGGAACGTACCAAAATGTAAAGTACATTAAGAATTAATAACAACACCATGAATATTAAATAGATGAATTGTTATAATGGCACATTGGCACATTTTCTTGACCATTGCAGAAATTTTATAATCATGTCTATATTATAATTATATCATAGGTATTAAGCAAATAGAGCAGACCCTGATCAGACAGCTCTGAGGGAGTTATTCCCCTCAGAGCTGTCTGGTCTGGGCCTTCTCTGTTTGCAAAATTTGAAGAAAGGCATATTTATGGAGTAAAGGGTTAACTCTTTGTGCACTAGTGGCATACGGTAGAACCCCTCTAATGAGATCACTTAATAAATAAACATGGGTGTCTTTATACACAGGTGGTTGCTTAATGCAGGACAAAGGTAATGCAGAAAGCTCCTCTAGGAGCTTTCAGCATTACTTTTGGCCTGCATTAAGCTACCACCTGCATCTAGCACCCGAATTATACCTCATTTAGGTGGTCGTATAAGAGGGGTTTTACTGTACGTGTATTATGCTTATAATTTGGATTCAGGTGCGGAATAGCTCATCAGGATCCAAAGTATTTGACACTCTGTGATTTTTAAGAGAAATACACATGAAGAAAAATATAACTCTGGCTTCAATAATATTGGAGTTATTGCCCATTGTACATTTTGTTCACTTTCCTGTCAGGATGATAACTCTTCTACTGATCAATAATTATTCTACTGATGCTATTGGAATGACATTTCATTTATAAAAGAGCATGAACTCTGGCTTCAATAATATTGGAGTTATTGCCCCTTGTACATTTTTTTACAATGCAGGGTTACAGATAAGGTGTGTATCTGCATAAATATGCAATTAAATTCAGTTGAAAAGCAATTATTTTGAAATGCATGCGTACTGAAAATCAATTATAAAAGTGGTTTATGCAAAAGCATTACAGACGCGTATCAGTATGCAACACTCAGACATTTCATAGGCATAAATAACTATTGTTTACTGTGACACTGGTCCTGTTTTACTGCAACACCGGCTAGATTGTCATTCATTTTGTGCATACAGCTTATTTTACGGATCCGGTCACAGATCCCGGTATATAGGATGTTTTCATTAGGTTTGTTTCAAATAGTAAACTGGTCAAATTGTCTGCTATGTGTGTAAACATGGCATCACAAGGATGGAAAAAGAGAACGGAAAAACACATTCTTTAATTATACCCCCTCAATCTTGTTTGAGGGGGTATATTTGAATCGGCCTTCCCAGCGGTAGGTCCGTCAGTCGGTAACATGCGGTCGGTCCGTCCGCATTTGAACATGAGTAGTTGGTGTTACAAACTCCTTTTCAGTTTTAAAGTTATTTAATTTATAATTGGTACATGTAATAACCACGAATGGAAGATGTGCAAGATGCAATTTTCATCTGTTTACTGGGCATTTGCAGAATTATCTCCCCTTGAACTTAGAGTATTTTCTGTCATTTTGGCATAAAATATGTGGAGTTGGTGTCACAAACTCCTCCTTCAGTTTCAAAGTTATTCAGTGTATAAGTGGTATACATAATAAACCATGAATAGTTACTAAGATGAGCAACAATTAGTTTTCATGTGTTTAGGGCTAGGCATTGCAGAATTATCTTCCCTTGAACTTTGAGTACTTTAGTCGTTTTGGCATGAAACACGGGGAGTTGGTATTGTCACAGAGTTATGAAAATTATGTTGATAAAGATTTGATTTATGAAATATTAATTTATGGAGCTTTCAGAAATTGTAGATTTGGGTACAGTATAGAGTCTGCATAGATAGTGAGTTAACTGGTCACATAATGTTAACTGATTGATCTCTGAAGACTCAGCTTTCAGGAAGTATAGATCCTGCTTAATGCTTGGTAATCTGACTTATCAAAATATAGTTAGTTTACAAAAGAGCTAATGATATCTGTCTTTGACTGCCTGGATGTAAGTAAACAAACATTAGGTCAGTCTGGCCAGTATGTGCAAATAAGAGTTTGTTAAGCAATGGCTAAACCTCTAAAGGTGACACTAAGAGGCAAACAAAGATTTAGGTTTTGAAGGTCTGGAGACAACAGATTAGTATGAGAGGTAGTAAATTAGGTAATTAAGAGTTTGTACAGAATGAAAGATAGATGATCAAAGATGAATAGAAGAAGATGGTTGGTTGATATGAATTATGTGTGGGTGTGGCTAGAATCAGGAGAATTGAGAGAGAGTTGAAGTTGAAGGAATGAAAAGTAAGAGTGGAGAGTTGAGAATGAAGTAAGTTACAGGACAGTCATGTAAGAATAAGTAAAGAGAAGAGTTGAGTTAAGGGTTTGGGAGAATGAAGGTTAAGGTTCAGAAGAGTAAGAGTCAAAGAGCAGAGAGTTAAGGTATAAGGAAGAACTTAGGAAGCAAAGAAGGAAGGACAGAATAAGAAATTAAGAAGTTAAAATGAGATTGAGAAGTAGATAGATTAAGTTAGAAGGTGAACTGGATAAACTGATATGATATTAATAATTAAAAGATAATCTCACAAGAAGCGAGTAGCTTATGAAATAAATTCCCTGTTCTGAGAAGGAGGCGCTCGGTCATAGTATCATAAACTCCTCCATCAGTTTCAAAGTTATTCAGTGTATAAGTAGTATACATAATAAACCATGAATAGTAGATGAGCAACACTCAATTTTCATGTATGTAGGGCTAGGGATTGCAGAATTATCTCCCCTTGAACTTTGAGTATTTTTGTTATTTTGACATGAGACATGGGGATTGGTGTCGCAAACTCCCTTCAATTACAAAGTTATTCAGTTGATACTTGCCATACAATATAACCACAAACAAATGTGCAAGACACAAATTTTCATGTGTTTAGCAATGGGCATTGCAGATTTATCTCCCCTTGAACTTAGTTTTTTTTGTCATTGCAGAATTATCTCCCCTTGAACTTGGAGTATTTTCTGTCATTTTTGCATGAAGCATGTGGGGTTGATGTCACAAACTCCTCCTTCAGTTTTAAAGTTATTCAGTGTATAAGTAGTATACATAATAACCATGCATGTAGATGTTCAAGTTGCAGTAACACTCAATTTTCATGTGTTTAGGGCTTGGCATTGCAGAATTATCTCCCCTTGAACTTTGAGTAATTTTTATCATTTTGGCATGAAACATAGGGATGTCGCGAACTCCTCATTCATTTATAGCTCACCAGACGGCAGAGCATTTTTGTGCTCAGGGTGAGCTTTTGTGATCGCCTGATGTCCGTCGTCGTCCGTCGTCGGGCGTCAACTATTTCAACCTTTAAAAATCTTCTCCTCTGAATCTACAGGGTTCTCAGCTTTCATCTTTGGTACATAGCATCATCTGTAGGTCCTCTACAAAAGTTATATAAATTATGCCCCTGGGGTCAAAATTGGCCTTGCCCCAGGGGTTTTCAGTTTTCAATAGAAACATATAGTGAAAACTTTGAAATTCTTCTCCTCTCAAACTAGAAGGTTCTTAGCTTTCATATTTGGCACATAGCTTCAACTTCAGGTCTTCTACAAAAGTTATAATAAATTATGCCCCTAGGGTCAAAATTGGGCCCACTCCAGGGATTGACAGTTTTTTGTAGCTGACTGCTTAACTCTTTGCACTCTAGCGGCGAACTGTGATGACCTATGCAAACAGTTTGGATCCAGATGAGATGCCGCATAATGCGACGTCTCATCAGGATCCAAACTGTTTGTCATCTTGACCATATTTTTGCAAAAAAATGAGAAAAAGTTTATTTTAAGAATTGAAGCAGACGACATTTGTTGCAGACGAAAAATTACTTAGCGTGCAAAGAGTTAAACAGCCCATGGGATCACTATATATGCATAGGAACAACTTTGAAACTCTTCTTGTCAAAACTACATGTCCCAGAGCTTAGATATTTGTTGTACAGATTAACTTAGCATACCTTTAGCATAATTGGCCCTGCCCTGTGTATATCGACTTTTTCACATCAGAAACTACAGTCTAAAGGTTCTACAGGTTAAAGTTTTCCCCATATTCAGAGATAAGCCAGTGCTCTGATAGGACTAGCTGGCCAGTGGGAGTGTATTGGTAATCACCCTTAGCCTGATCAGTAGAGAAGAAATTGTGTTTAGACAAAAAATGACACACACTCATTTTAGATTGAGAAAACTATGTGGATAATACTCAAAATACAGAAAGCTCTTAAAGCTTTTTTTCCATACCTATGCCCTGCATTAAGCTGCCAGCTATCAATATATATCCTATAACTGTATCTGCTGTGAAGTTCAGCTTAATACAAATTCAAGTGTTCTATTTCATCTTGGAGAGCAGTGTCTATTTTTAGCTGGCTATTTTAAGCATACATCTCCCTTTCATACAGTTTGATTACAACTGGATTGCCTCCCTTCTGGATAATGGCAGTTGCAAATTAGATCTGACCTGTAAATAGAAAAAATTAACCCTTTACTCCATAAATATGCATTTCTACACCTTTGCAAACAGAGTAGACCCAGATCAGATGGCTCATGTAGTAGCCATCTGATCAATCTGCTGTATTTGCTTATGATATAATATAGTGCAAATTGCATTTAATTATTTTTATTTTGTGTACAATATACATGCACTTATAATATGTTTACTTAAGCCCTCATATGAGTGACTTTTCCTGCATTTGCAAACAGAACAGACCCAAATCAGACGGCTCCTATAGCAGCTGTCTGATCAGGGTCTGATCTGTTTGTCATTGGAATTTGAAATATGTTTCTTTACTTTCTAAAATGGCTATACTGTCCCACTTTCCATATTTCATTACAACTATTTTGTCCATGAATATTCACTAGGTATTGAAATTTTGAGTAAACATAGAACAGGGGAAGGGTTAAAAGTACATCAATCTTAAGATAAGATATGAATAATAATATCATATGAACTCATGAAGATGTAATGAAAATATCTAAAATTTTGAACATAAGTATAGATTAATTTATTCTTTCTGAATTAAAATTTGCCCCATCCCAGGGCCGGCTAGTTTTCTATAGAAACATATAGTGACATATTTGAAAATCTTCTCTCCTGATTGTCTGGTGAGCGATGTCAGGGCCATTCTGGCCCTCTTGTTAAAGTCATTCGATTGATACTTTCCATACACAATAACCACAAATAGCAGATGTACATGACACAATTTTCACTGTTTAGTACTGGGTATTGCAAAATTATCTCTCTGAACTTTAAGTATTTTTGTGTTTTTGTCCTGTTACACAATGGTAGTTGGTGTCACAAACATGAATTTGCAATCAAAGCTGCCATGTGGGGGTACTTATCACCTTTAGTGATATTTCTAGTTACATTAAGTCTTTCCTTGGCGAATCAGAAATGATTTGTAAAAAGCATCATTATTGATGTACTTGTGAACAAGGTGTGTAATGCCTAAAAAGAGGTTGACAGTGATATAACCGTCAATCTGTTGTCACACATCCGTAAGCTACTAGAAGTGCCAAAGTTGGCAAAATTACTGTTAGAAATGGGTTTCAAAGTATCCTTGGCTTAAATTAATAACTCCTGTAAATTAATACGAGGTGTTGAAATGTTGGCAAATGAAGTGTCGAGTATCAATTAATGAACTGTTAGAATTGCAGAACGAAAATGGTCTTTCTGTGAAATACATCAATCTCAGTTATAGAGTATAGGCTTATAGCATATATAATATACTCAATCTAAAATTGTTGGAGTAAAAAAGCAATTCATTTCAAGTTGATGGAGTAACAATTTTCTTGATACTCAATTGAAATTCTCATTACCCAATTCCTTGAAAAGGTATGGAGTAGATACACAATTAACACAAAACCTTATCTGTAACCCTGACAATGTGTCGCTCGCAGTGTGTGTGTGTGTGTGTGTGTGTGTGTGTGTGTGGGGGGGGGGGGGGGGGGGGGTGGTCTTTTTTTATGACAAAAACCTCTAGTTAAGGTATGGTAGAGACTGGGAGATAGGATGTCTGAATCAGTGTTTGGTGGAGAGGGGAGATTTGGTGTCTGAATTAGTGTATGATGGAGAGGGGAGATTCGTTGTCTGAATTAGTGTATGATGTAGATGGGAGATTGGGTGTCTGAATTAGTGTATGGTGGAGAGGGGAGATTCGTTGTCTGAATTAGTGTATGATGTAGCTGGGAGATTGGGTGTCTGAATTAGTGTATGGTGGAGATGGGAGATTGGGTGTCTGAGTACTAAGTTTATGGTGGAGATGAGAGATTGGGTGTCTGAATTAGAGTATGATTGAGATGGGAGATTTGGTGTCTGAGTACTTAGTGTATGGTGGAGTTGGGAGATTGGGTGTCTGAATTAGAGTATGATTGAAATGGGAAATTGGGTGTCTGAGTACTTAGTGTGTGGTGGAGATGGGAGATTGGGTGTCTGAATTAGTGTATGATTGAGATGGGAGATTGGGTGTCTGAATTAGTGTATGATTGAGATGGGAGATTGGGTGTCTGATTACTTAGTGTATGATGGAGATGGGAGATTGGGTGTCTGAATTAGAGTATGATTGAAATGGGAG
This sequence comes from Azorinus chamasolen, assembly GCA_963576725.1. Classification (NCBI taxonomy): domain Eukaryota; kingdom Metazoa; phylum Mollusca; class Bivalvia; order Cardiida; family Solecurtidae; genus Azorinus; species Azorinus chamasolen. The sequence goes on along the minus strand of OY755239.1, from coordinate 62,422,668 downwards.
ATTGGGTGTCTGAGTACTTAGTGTATGGTGGAGATCGGAGATTGGGTGTCTGAATTAGTGTATAATTGAAGAGGGAGATTGGGTGTCTGAATACTTAGGAAGGTTTGTTGGAGACTGTGAGATATTAGTGTCTGAATGAATACTTAGTGTAAATAGGTAATAGTAGAGAGGGAGAGGAGAACTTGGGTGTCTGAATGAATAGTGAAATTAGGACATGGTGGAAAGTAGGGATTGGATGTCTAAATACTTAGTAAAGCTAGGATGTGGTGGAAAGAAGGAATTGAGTGTCAGAAGGCTTAGTGTAACTAGGACATGGTGGAAAGTAGGGACTGGGTGTCTGAATAAATAGTGTAACTAGAATCAGTGGTGGAAAGAAGGGATTGGGTGAATACTTAGTTAAATTAGGACATGGTGGAAGGTAGGGATTGGGTATCTAAATACTTAGTGTAACTAGGACATGGTGGAAAGTAGAGATTGCATGTCTAAATACTTAGTGTAACTAGGACATGGTTGAAAGTAGAGATTGGGTGTCTAAATACTTAGTGTAACTAGGACATGGTGGAAAGTAGAGGTTGGGTGTTTGAATACTTAGTGTAACTAGGACATGGTGGAAAGTATGGATTGGGTGTCTGAATACTTAGTGTAACTAGGACATGGAGGAAAGTAGAGATTGGGTGTCTAAATACTTAGTGTAACTAGGACATGGTGGAAAGTATGGATTGGGTGTCTGAATACTTAGTGTAACTAGGACATGGTGGAAAGTAGAGATTGGGTGTCTAAATACCTAGTGTAACTAGGACATGGTGGAAAGAAGAGATTGGGTGTCTAAATACTTAGTGTAAGTAGGACATGGTGGAAAGTAGATATTGAGTGTCTGAATACTTAGTGTAACTAGAACATTGTGGAAAGTAGGGATTGGGTGTCTAAATACTTAGTGTAACTAGGACATGGTGGAAAGTAGGGATTGGGTGTCTAAATACTTAATGTAACTAGGACATGGTGGAAAGTAGGGATTGGGTGTCTAAATACTTAGTGTAACTAGGACATGTTGGAAAGTAGAGATTGGGTGTTTGAATACTTAGTGTAACTAGGACATGGTGGAAAGTATGGATTGTGTGTCTGAATACTTAGTGTAACTAGGACATGGTGGAAAAGTAGAGATTGGGTGTCTAAATACTTAGTGTAACTAGGACATGGTGGAAAGTAGGGATTGGGTGTCTGAATACTTAGTGTAACTAGGACATGATGGAAAGTAGAGATTGGGTGTCTAAATACTTAGTGTAACTAGGACATGGTGGAAAGAAGAGATTGGGTGTCTAAATACTTAGTGTAAGTAGGACATGGTGGAAAGTAGATATTGGGTGTCTGAATACTTAGTGTAACTAGGACATGGTGGAAAGTAGGGATTGGGTGTCTAAATACTTAGTGTAACTAGGACATGGTGGAAAGTAGGGATTGGGTGTCTAAATACTTAGTGTAACTAGGACATGGTGGAAAGTAGGGATTGGGTGTCTAAATACTTAGTGTAACTAGGACATAGTGGAAAGTAGGGATTGGGTGTTTGAATACTTAGTGTAACTAGGACATGGCGGAAAATAGAGATTGGGTGTCTCAATACTTAGTGTAACTAGGACCTACTTAGTGTAACTAGGACATGGTGGAAAGTAGGGATTGGGTGTCTGAATACTTAGTGTAATACATAACTCTTTGAAAACTCATGTGGACCAATAATTATGCCAACTGTTTGGATCCACCTAAGTCCTTCGGATGAGACTATAAACCGAGGTCCGATGTATCAGTGCTTTACACTGGGCATCTAAAAGAACCAGAGAAACTCAGTCGATAATAAGAGTAGGGCATCACGCCCGGGTTGCTCTGTATCCTCTCCCCTCTCTCTGGGGTGTCCAATTAGCCCATAGTGAGCAGAAACTGACGTTAAACAACACAAAACAAAACAAACAAAAAACCACCTAAGATACAGTGTAGCTCAGCATTAAATTTTCTTCAGAATCCAAATTGTTTGACTCACAGACACTGCATTTTGAAAATAAATGGATGCACCACCTGCTTTTAGAATTGTAAGAGACCACACTTTCTGCATGCTAAAGTTACTTAGTGATGAAAGGTTTAAATGCTAATCCTTGTGTGATCTCTTCAGATTGAGATGCAATAGTTTTGCCAATTAATTTTATGGTGAGATTGAAAAATGATGTAAAAATAGCGGACATGGAAATTTGCATCATTATCTCGATACCGACGAGAGTTGACGACATTTGCCAAGTAGTCATTATCCTTTCACGTCTTAACCTTTAGCCTCCTGGAAACATAATGTCTCCTCAAACTCCCCTGAGGTCCAGATAAGATGCGTAAAATAAAAGATTTTTAAGAATAACTTCTTTATTTCTCCATCAAGCCCTATGTTGTGACCACTCTTTAGAATTGTCTCTTCAAGACAATTCTAAAGAGTGGTCACAGCATACGGTTTGGTGGAGAAATGATGATTTTAGTAATTGAGTATGCATGTTTATCTGTAGCTCTGCTCCTCATAGTTGTATAATTCATTATACTTCAGATTCATTGAAGTTTTTGAGAAACTAATAATTGGCCGAGTTTCACACAGCTTGGATCCTGATGTCAGGCACCAAGTTACTTGGCGTCTCATCTGGATCCAAGCTGTTTGCGGATGACAGTCAGGTCGCTGTTAGCAGGCAAAGAGTTAACATTTTGAATGCTGGATATTCAAAATGGAATGACCCATCAATGTTTAACCGCAGAGACCATTCATTATGAAAGGTTTAACCCTTTCCCTCATATAAACGTGTTTTCACGCATTTGCAAACAGAGTAGACCCAGATCAGACGGCTCCTAGAGGAGCCGTCTGATCAGGGTCTACTCTGTTTGCTTATAGAATTTGATAAATCTGTTTCTTTGCTTTCTAAAATGTCTACAATGTTCCACCTTCCATATTTCTTTATAACTATTTTGTCCATGAATATTCAGTAGGTGTTGAAATTTGTAATAAACACAGAACAGGGAAAGGGTTAAACCCACTTGAGGATTTTGAATGACAAACACTGAAGACCCTTATTACAAGGCTCCTCTAGGAGCCCCGTGATCTGGCTCTACACTGTTTGCAAATGCCAGAAGATTTGTTTCTGGCATTCAAAAGGTAAACATTATGAATATCATTTTGGATATTACTGTTTTCAAAAAGACAAAAAAGGAAAGCACTTTGCATTATGGTTCAAGTGACTATTCCTGTCATTTTCTGCATTAGCTCTTACAGTGCGGGACACGGGTCACTAATGTCCTTTGCAAAAAGTGTAGACCCAGATGAGACGGATCCCAGAGGAGCCCTCTCATCAGGGTCTGAACTGTTGGCCATGTTACATTTTTCTTGAGAAAAATCATTGAATAATTGAGACCTGTGTGATTTTTGGAATAGTCGGTTTTGATAAGTCAGTGTTGTAAGGGTGAAATTCAGTGACCCTAAAGATGTGGGCACTCTACCAGCAAATTCGTGACAGCCTTTGAAAACAGTCTGGATCCAAAAGAAATGTAGATTATATTTGTATCTCATCAGGATCCAAACTGTTTGTCACCCTGATAATGTGTATGGAAAGATATTCAAGAAAATACATTGTTTTAATTTAACCCATTCCCTCATAGGCTATTTTTAGATCCAACCATTTTGAATAAATGTACGGAAATTAAGGAGCATTAACTAGAGAAAAGGACAATTTTAGGATTTTGTAGTTAAAACCATTGTGATAAATAGAGCATTTGTTCCATAGGAGCAAATGCTCTATTTATCACAATGGTTTCAATAGGTGATTTTTATGGAGGAAAGGTTTAAGCAGAGTACACTATTTGCAAATGACAATTGTTTAGTGTGTCAAGTGTAAAAAATTTGCAAGGAATTATCTTCACCCCTTACTCAGTAAATATTGCTTTTTGCGCCTTCGCAAACAGAGTATACTCAGATCAGACAGCTTCTGTAGGAGCTGTCTGATCAGCCTCAGTCTCCTCTGTTTGCTTATGGAATTATATAGATCTGATTTAACAGTTTTTAGTTGCCCAGTCTTTCATCACCATTAGTTATTTAAACTGAGTACAGTAGAACCTGCCTTAAGTGACCATTCATTTATTGAACATCAAAGTCTTAAATAGCAGGTGGTTGCTTAATGCAGGACACACATAATGCAGAAAGCTCCCTTTTGCATTACTTTTGACCTGCATCAAGCTACCACCTACCCTACAGGCCCATACTGATATCTTTTTGATGACCACTTAACACAGGTTCTACAGGAATTTGATTTGGTATCCTTTTGATAATTTTCAATTAGACTGACATAGTAGGAAACATGTTTAGGAGCAGTTTAATTTTGATCTGCACTATTTGCCATAGTATGTAGAGTGATAGATGGTATTTAACCCTTCGCTAGCTATTCACGTCAATATACCTACCTGTAAATAGTGAAGACCCAGATGAGACAGCTCCTGCAGGAGCTAGCGCCGCGGCGAAAAATTTGAAAAAAATGAGGTTATCATGGTGAATATTTTGCATTTTCTGATATAAAGTAAAAGCTACAGTAGGGCTCTTGAAAGTTTTTTATTGCACATGTTTGTACAAAAAAACAGAATACACATTAAACATATCTACAACCACAGCACCACCTTCCTTGCACGAAACTTTTAGAACAGTTCTTTTGCAAATTCACAAAGATAAAAAAAAAATTGCAAGTAGAACAGGCACTGTATACTTAAGTCTTAATTGCTTAAAACTTCTGGTCTGAACTACATGTAGTTTCAATAATTGGAAAATTCACTCATCACACTGAAAGGCCTGTGCTTGGTTGCTGTCCACATTTTCACAGCCTCATGGTATGGAAATTCCAATGTTAAAGGACCTTGTGTGAAAGTCGTCAGAAGGGATTGGAGGTTGATGTATGGGACACTGGTCCTTTTAACGTTTCAGTTCAGAGAATCATCTCTCAAAGTCTGAAAAAAGTGAAGCTTGTGAAAAGAGTCTGACTATGTACCATGGAAGTAACATGAGACTACAATCAAAACCAATATTTGATAAAGATCTATGAACCCCCCCCCCCCCCCCCCCCGGAAAAAAAATCAATACCTTTATTCTAGACAATTTTGCATAATACATGGTCAGAAGCTATAAACCAGGCTCTAAACTACTGTTTGGTAGAAAGAGTGTAGATCCTTATCAGTCAGTTCCTATAGAATTTGTCTAATCTGGATCTACTCTGTTTGCAAAGATGTATTTATGGATATTTATACTGAATAGTCAATATTCACTCAGTATGTGCATTACATCGTGTATTTATGGAGATTTATACTGAATAGTCAATATTCACTCAGTATGCGCATTACATCGTGTAACAAATTTAATTGACATTGAAATCGGCCGGGACGACGTGTCCCTGGGACGCTCGCATCGAACTTCAGTTCCAACAGTCGTTATTAAATATTCAAGTATTTCTATCAATATTATTTGACAAATTAAATAGATGGTGAAATTTTTCTAAATATTGATGAATCTTGTCAAATTATCGGTAGTTTTGCCAGTCCAGGACATAATTGTTTCAAACGTCATGCTTACGTGCATTCGGCCTTTACAAATCAAGAAGAAACTTGATTTAATCATATATGTATAAGGAATGGAAGTTCTTTGTTCCGATATAAATCGAGTATGCAGAACAAATTCAACTGGAGTCCACGTAATTAGTCCAATTACAGTTTTAAAATCGGTAGCCTATATAAGACAAACTTACGCTTTGAACTTTCAGTGAGCCCGCGAATGTTTTTCCCCGATTTCGTGTCCGCTCCCGACATTCGTTGTTTTTGTTGGTTTGACTTTCTGGAACCTTCTTCTCAATGGGCTGAATTGTTTGTTCGTTTAACCGTATCGCACCTCTGAACTGCTTCAGCGGTTAATTGTTTACACGCGACATGCAATCAGCCATGCGTACGGCACGCGCTGCGGGTGTTGGCTAATAGCTTGAGACACTGCAACACCAGGGGAAGTCTGTCTGTGTGTATACTTGTCACTTAAAATGACATATAAACAAACACGTTTGAAAGGGCGTCGGCTCGAGAATTTTAACATGTCGGAGAAATTAAGGGGTGTCGGATTTTCGCCACCGACAAAGATAGAATGTCGGGCCCGTCATGCGAAAAGGGCCTGGGGAAAGCCCTGAAAATGTTAACCTCAATTTATGTGGAACATTTTAGTCCACTTATTTACATAACACTTTGTGATAAAGCTTTGAAACTTGGAACACTTGTTCACCGTCACAACCTTCACCAGTAGGCAAGAGTAAATAACTCTGTCAAGCATTTTTACTGAATTATGCCCCTTTTTAACTTAGAATTGTTAAAGTCCATTTATTTACATAACCCTTTGAGATAAAGCTTTTAAACTTGGAACACTTGTTAACCATCATAACTTGCACCTGTAGGCAAGAGTACATAACTCTGTCAAGCATTTTGACCGAGTTATGCCCCTTTTTAACTTAGAATTTTTGGGTAAGGTTTTGGTTAAAGTCCACTTATTTACATAACCCTTTGAAATAAAGCTTTTAAACTTGGAGCACTTGTTCACCATCACAAGCTTCACCTGTAGGCAAGAGTACAGAACTCTGTCTAACATTTTGACATAATTATGACGCTTTTTAGCTTGGAATTTTTGGTTAAAGTTTTGGTTAAAGTCCACTTATTTACATAACCCTTCCAGATAAAGCTTTTAAACTTGAAACATTTGTTACCATCAGAAGCTTCATCTGTAGGCAAGAGTAAATACAATGTAATTCTGTCAAGCATTTAGACACAATTATGGCACTTTTATATTTAGAATTTTTGGTTAAGGTTTTTTGTTAAAGTATGCCTATTTACAACCTTGAAACTTGGTCACAAAATTGGGCTTAGAATTTGAGTTCAGCAAATACGTTAACCCCAGTTTATGTTGAACAAGACCCCGACGGGCGTATATTGTGCCCACTGGCACTCTTGTTTTTAATATGGCATATTAACCATGAAAGTTTTGCCAAAGCAGAAACTATAGAATCACATCTATATTATTCCATAAACAAACAGAGCAGACCCGTATCAGATGACTCCTATAGGAGTGGTCTGATCTGCATCTACTCTGTTTGTAAAAGCATAAAAGGCATATTTATGGACAGAACTCCAGATAAGATAAACATTTTTAAGAATACCTTGTTTATATCTCCACAAATCATATACTGTGACCACTCTCTAGAATCATCTCTTCGAGACGATTCTAAAGAGTGGTCACAGTATAGGGTTTGATGGAGAAATGAAGATTTTTAGTAGTTGGGCATGCACCTTTATCTGTAGCTCTGTATGAGATTAACGTGTTAAGTTGGGTTAAGCTTTGCCATTATACCAGTTAGTTTTATATGTTTCAGGTGCTAGTCCAGCCAGTCATCATTGCCATTGTTACACAGATACTTCTGGAAGCCTATCCTGCTGACAGCGGAGTTCTGCTTAACATAAGTAAGATAATAAAAACATTACTTGGATTATTTCTATGTATTTTTGTTTTCGGAAAAAAAATTCTTCTGCTTAACATAAGTAAGATAATAAAAACCTTCCTTTGACCTTTCCTATGTATAATTTTTGTTTGGAAAAAATATTTGTCCGCTTTCCTTATTTGTCTAATTGGGAAAAATCTTCTTTTCCAAACCTGGTGGTCCAATTTTAATGATATTTGGTAAGAATATAGTCTTCTGGTACCTCTCTACCAAAATTGCAAATTATATATGTATATTATATTCAGTAACCGTACTGATGTCTAAAGAAAAAACCAACATGGCCACCAGGGGTGGCACTAATTTTCCTTATATGTCTGTATGGAAAACTTTTAAATCTCCAAAACTGATGGTCCAATTGATATTTGGTAAGAATAGTCCTCTGACAACCCTCTACCTTAATATTTATTACATGTCTATATGGAAAATTTTAAACGCATCTTCTCCAAAATCAGTTGTCCAATTTGGATGGCATTTAGCTAAGGAGTTAAATCTCCTGGTGGTGACCCTTTATACCATACTGTTATCTAAAAAAAATATGGCTGCCAGGGACGGGCTAAAATTTCTTAGTCGACTTTGAGGAAAACTCTTCTCCAAACAGTAGGTCCAATGTGAATGATATTTGGTAGGAATAGTCTCCCGAGTGACCATATTGAGAATTGTTTACTACTATACATTTGGAAGAAATAGAATAATCTTCAGTTGAAAAATGTAAAACTACAACGGCAATACAATCTTCATTTTCTGTGATGGCTGTGACTGGTTCATCTCTATTCACAGGTGAGCGATATAGGGCCATCATGGTCCTCTTGTAATGCCATATGAACACAGAATTTTTTGGCTTTGGAAGAAAATGTAGAATCGGATCTATATTATTCCACAAGCAAATAGAGCAGACCCTGATCAGATGGCTCCTATAGGAGCCATCTGATCTGGGTCTACTCTGTTTTCAAAGGCATATTTTTGTAGTGGAAGGTTAACACATACAGTGCTCCCTCTCTTCATCGACACCCTCTAGGATACGAGGATTGTGTGTGTTGTTCAGAGGGAGTTGTTATAGGGAGGGAAAATCAAACATAATTAGCTTGTTTGCAGATCCCCAGATATGGTGTATTTCGAGAACTAAAACCGTTATGCCTCAATCAATCCCAATGTTGTGACCACTCTTTAGAATCATCACAAAGTGACGATTCTAAAGAGTGGTCACAACATAGGATTTGATGGAGGCATAAAGAAAATACGATGGAAAAAGTTGTTTCTGGAGCCTTGTTGTTTAGGAAACAGTGACATGCGTTGTTGTAAGGAGGGAATTATTATTGAGAGGGCCGTTGTAGGGAGGGAGCACTGTAGCAGGCTAAGTAGATGTAATCTGCAACATGTAATACTGTGGTCTTTATAAAATGTTGATGTAGCCTGTCTCAATTTCTTTTGTGTCACTGGCAGGTGACACATATGTTCCTGTAAACATTCTTCCTCAAATTCTGTGATCAGAGTGTCAGAAACATTTGGATCCTGATGAGATGCCAAGATAATTGCCTTCTTTTCTGGACCAAGACTGTCTGCATAGATAATCACAAAATTGCCTCCAGCTAGCTAGCATGCAAACAAGTAATTTAACCAGAGTCAATTTCAACATCTTCAGACCTAGCCTATTGTATGTTTCATTATAAAAGCATATGGACAGATTTGCTGCAGATTTTCTCGACAGCCAAGCATTAGCAACACATTGTCATTGATGCCTTTGTTTAGAATTTAATGAAAATTAAGAACCAGTGATTATGAAGTTTGTTGAATTGAATTATTGATAAACTTCTGAAGATCATCTCCCAGGGGTCCTTGGAGAATTATTTACAATATCTGAGTTTTGTCTAAACTAGACAATAGATAAACCCTTTGTCTGATAGACATACCGTTTGATGCTTTCTATGCCCCCGTTGACGATAGTCAGGGGGCATTATGTTTTACACATGTCCGTCCGTCTGTCCGTGTGTCACGCTTTTAGGTGCAGTTGGTTGTCACAGTTTTTCAAGTGTTATAAGTCAGTAATTTCTACACTTATACACATGAAACTTCACATACACATCAATTACCATATGTGCTATCATTTGGCACCCCACCCATGCTGCCAGCAAGCCCAAGGTCGAGCTCAAATGACTTAGAAATTTTATGTGCAGTTGGTTGTCAGATTTACGTGCAGTTTTTTGTCACAGTTTTTTCATTCTTATATCTCACTAACCACTTTAGCTATTGCCATAGAATTGCATATACACATTAAACACCATCCATACTTTCATTGCACACCCAGCCCATGCTGTCCACAAGCCCAAGGTCAAGGTCAAATGACTTGGAAATTTTACGTGCAGCTAGGCAAGCACCTACATGGGGCATCACTGTGTCTTACAGACACAACTTTCTAGTTTCCTATAAAGCAGAGCTACAGATAAAGGTGTGTACACAAATACTAAAATCTTCATTTCTCCACCAATCCCATTACTGTGCCACTCTTTAGAATCGTCTCTTTGAGACCATTCTAAAGAATGGTCACAGTATAGGGTTTGGTGGAGAAATAAAGAAGTTATTCCTGAAATTAATTAATTTATTTACACATCTTATCTGGAGCTCTGAATAAAGTATAGTAAAACCTCTCTAAACTGGACGTCAAAATAAGTATCAAAACTTCTTTATTTCTCCACCAAACCCTATGTTGTGACCATTCTTTAGAATTGTCTCAAAGAACCCTATGTTGTGACCACTCTTTAGAATTGTCTCGAAGAGACAATTCTAAAGAGTGGTCACAACATAGGGTTTGGTTGAAAAATGATGATTTTAGTACTTGAGTATATATTTGCATGTTTATCTATCACTGAAGCTCTATTATACTCATTTCTTTACTTTCAGCGAGAACTATTTTGATGTCATCTCATGCGAAAACCTTGTCACCTGTAACTGTTGGCTTTGTCGCTGTGGCATCTATTAATGTCATGGCAACTACAGGTACTATTGACCTGTCAAACAAGACAGCAATCACAATGGCTTCTGATGTGATTTCTCTGATGGAACAACATATTGAAAATGAAGAAAACCAGGTAAATGGATTAGTAAACTGATATTTGCCATAGAAACATCATATACCTTTGTTATTTTGTTCAAATTATTTCTTCAACCCTTTCCCTCAAGTAAACATTTTTTCATGTCTTTGCAAACAGAGTAGACCAAGATTAGATGGATCCTAAAGGAGCCGTCTGGTCAGGGTCTGTTCTATTTGCTTATGAAATTAAGATAGATCTGATTTTACACTTCTACCAATACCAAAACCTCACGTTTACCTATTACCTTATAAAAATCAAACTAATTAATACTCATTATATCATTATTTCTTGCATGAATATTAAACAGAGAAAGGACTTAAATGCACATGTGTTTACAATCAATGAGTAATCAGTTGTTACAGGTACTTCTTTTTAGCCGTTTCTTTATTCTCCTGCACAAGTTTTCCCGATAAAAGCACAGCCACAAGATCCTCTTTCCACACATCTGTGCCCTCTGCTATAAAAACCTGCATGGCGACCTTCAACAAATCATGGAAGTCTTCCTTCCACACAACTGTGGCAACTTCCTTCAACACTAAAATGGCACCCCCTTCATCAAAACAATAGTAGCCTCCTTCAAGACAACCATGACATCCCCCTTTAGCACAACCAGAACAATGGCAGGCATCTTCAATAGAATCATGGTAGCTTACTTCAATATAACTACAGGGTGTCCCAAAAATAACAGAACCCGGGATTATGACCTGCAAGTTATCCCATTTCTGTCAATATTGCTAACTTGAATTAAAAGAATACTCATGTAGCTTAGTAGAGACAACTTTTTGCCATGCGTTTTCTAAATTTTGTCTGAACATATTTATTGGTTTTTAAGATATCAGCATTTAATGAAAGCACCCAAAACTCCTCCTTAAACATGATATAGGCATGGACTATGCGATTAACGAATATCATGTTATAACAGATTTTAGATGCATTCATTAAAAAACTCATATCTTTAAAACCGATGCATATTTTTATAAGAAATTTGGCAGACATATACACAAATGACTTATCTACAACAGTACATATTTATATTTTAATGTGTCTGGTAACATTGGTTAAAATACACATTTGATACAGGGTTCCGTTTATTTTGACACCCTGCAAGTCTCCTTCAACACAATCAGGGCAAACTGCTTCAACAGATATTTATGGCAATGTCCTTCCGCAAAACCTAGCAACCACATTCAACCCAACGCTAGCAACCACATTCAACACAATCCTAGCAACCTCATTCTACATAACCCTAGCAACCTCCTTCAATACATCCATAGCAACCCTTTCCATACAATTTTAGCAACCTCCTTCATCACAACCCCTAGTAACCTCCATCACAACCCCTTGTAAACTACTTCCATACAACCCTAGCAACCTCCATCATCACAACCCCTAGTAACCTCCCTCTCTACAACCCTAGCAACCTCCTTCATCACAGCCCCTAGCAACCTCCTTCCATACAACCCTAGCAACCTCCTTCATCACAGCCCCTAGCAACCTCCTTCCATACAACCCTAGCAACCTCCTTCATCACAGCCCCTAGCAACCTCCTTCCATACAACCCTAGCAACCTCCTTCATCACAGCCCCTAGCAACCTCCTTCCATACAACCCTAGCAACCTCCTTCATCACAACCCCTAGCAACCTCCTTCATCACAACCCTAGCAACATCCTTCCATACAACCCTAGCAACCTCCTTCATCACAGCCCCTAGCAACCTCCTTCCATACAACCCTAGCAACCTCCTTCATCACAGCCCCTAGCAACCTCCTTCCATACAACCCTAGCAACCTCCTTCATCACAGCCCCTAGCAACCTCCTTCCATACAACCCTAGCAACCTCCTTCACCACAACCCCTAGCAACCTCCTTCCATACAACCCTAGCAACATCCTTCATCACAGCCCCTAGCAACCTCCTTCCATACAACCCTAGCAACCTCCTTCATCACAGCCCCTAGCAACCTCCTTCCATACAACCCTAGCAACCTCCTTCACCACAACCCCTAGCAACCTCCTTCATCACAACCCTAGCAACATCCTTCCATACAACCCCTAGTAACCTCCATCCACACAACCCTAGCAACCTCGTTCATCACAACCCCTAGTAACCTCCTCCCACACAACCCCTAGTAACCTCCTCCATCACAATCCCTAGTAACCTCTTTGCACACAACACTAGCAATCTCCTCCATCACAACCCCTTGTAACCTCCTTCCATACAACCCTAGCAACTTTCTTCCATACAACCCTAGTAACCTCTTTCCATACAACCCTAGCAACCTCCTTCCATACAACCCTAGCAACTTCCTTCCATACAACCCTAGTAACTTCCTTCCATACAACCCTAGCAACTTCCTTCCATACAACCCTAGCAACTTCCTTCCATACAACCCTAGCAACTTCCTTCCATACAACCCTAGTAACTTCCTTCCATACAACCCTAGCAACTTCCTTCCATACAACCCTAGCAACTTCCTTCCATACAACCCTAGCAACCTCCTTCCATACAACCCTAGCAACTTCCTTCCATACAACCCTAGCAACCTCCTTCCATACAACCCTAGCAACTTCCTTTCATACAACCCTAGCAACTTTCTTCCATACAACCCTAGCAACTTCCTCCCATACAACCCTAGCAACTTCCTCCCATACAACCCTATCAACCTCCTTTCATACAACCCTAGCACCTTCCTTTCCATACAACATTAGCAACCTCCTTCCATACAACCCTAGCAACCTCCTTCCATACAACCCTAGCAACTTCCTTCCATACAACCCTAGCAACCTCCATCCACACTACCCTTGCAGCTTCCTTCAGGGCTACTCTTGGAACTTCCTTTGTCACAACCCTAGCAACCTCCTTACTACCATTCAAATTTGTATTACAAACCATAGCCTTCATTCTGATTGGACACTTCACTTTGAAAATTTAACATTGGTACCACAGTGAAAACCTCTCTATAACAGCCACTAAATTACGTACATCAAGTATTTTGTATTAAAGGCAGGTGGCTGCTTAAAGCAAGGTGAAAGTTAAAACAGAACGCTCCTATAGGAGCGTTCTGTTTTACTTTCACCTTGCTTTAAGCAACCACCTTCCCTAAACACCAACTAATTAATACAATTTAGTGGCCGTTATAGAGAAGTTTTACTATATTTGGACAGACAAACTTAGATAAACAGTGCAGCCCCCACATCAAATGACTCCAGAAGGAGCTGTTTGATCAGAGTCTATACTGTTGGCTACTATATCAGCTTGGTTATCAAAATACAGTAAAACCCTGCTAATGCGACCACCTAAAATAGGTATAATTCTTGGTGTTATATGCAGGTGGTAGCTTAATGTAGGACAAAAGTAAAGCAGCATTACTTTTGTCCTGCATTAAGCAACCACCTGCTTATAATGACAACCATGTTTATTCATTAAGTGGTCGCATTAGAGGAGTTTTACTGTAGTACCAAATTGAATTACATGTACAAAACTGTACAAAGCCATGCAGAGCTGAGACAGGGTGTCGGAATACTGGGGGTAAAAAGGGTATGCCTTTTGTTCACACTGTTCTAAAATGTCATCAACAATTTATTAAAGTTTGCTTAGACATAAAATGTAATCCATTTGGAGGTCTTTTATACCTCTGAATGATTTCCCAGAGGTTAAATCAATCCTTGGAATCTGGTTGAGTAGTAAAATGTGAATTATATCCAGTCAACAAGTGTGAATTTAAAGTGATAGTCCCTACTTGCAATGTGTTTTAACCCTTTCGCTGCCAACCTTTGACGTCTGCAAATTTTTTCGTCTGCTACAATTTTCAACTTTTCTTCTTTTTTTTTCATAAAATAGGAACAGTAACAAACAGTTTGGATCATGATGAGACGCCGAACTGGATCCAAACTGTTTGCATAGATATTGACAAATGTGACATTGGCAGCGAAAGGGTTAAAATGCTTAACAATTACATAAATCATTTGTTTATATGCAGAAAAGAAGTATATCGCAAGAAAACCAGTCAAATAAACGCCAAAGAAGACACAACTTTCATGTGTTTGATATCGAAGACCCATTTTATTCAGCAATGTATGAGTATTTATTAGGCTTGTGTTTTAGTTTCGTTAAGTGTTCTAACAAGCCGATGATATTTTGTTGTAGAACAAAAGTTATAAGTATCGATGAAAACGGTTTATTTTGAATTACAGGGGTAGGGCATTTTTCGATATTAGTTCAAATTGACAATTGTCATAATAATGATCGAACATTCAGGAAGTAAAGGGTAAATAAACCAAGAGCACATAACTCCGACACGAATTGGTGGTTGGCAAAAATATTTACATACACCATTTCTCAAAGACTCCACAGAGTTTCAATTAAATCTAACCAACATTATGTGGCAATGGATCCAGACGGACGTAGAGATGGAAAGATTGACAGTGCCAAAATAATATCTCTCTGCTATTGGCAGAAGATAATAAGACATAGATAGGCAGTGTTAAGTTGGCAGTTCATTATTTGAATAATTAACTTCGACTTGTCAAAATTAGTAAATAAATGAGCAGAGATGATATTTTAGACACTGTAGGCCCCCGTCATAGTGGACTCAATGATTATATTAAATCCGGAGCAATTTCGCAGTTCGACATTTTGATAACGAAATTTTTAACGATATTTAAATAACGAAGTAGATCACAGTTCAACATCCGAATAACCAAAAGGTGAAAATAATCGAACTGCGCCACCCTCCTAGATTTGAGAAAGAAGCTTTGAATCTACTATGATGTAGGTCTACAGTGCTTAAAATATCATCATTGTGCATTTATAATTTATTTTTACCAATTTGTTATTCGGAGTTTGTTATTTCATTATTAGAATAACAGACTGCAAAATGGCTCCGGATTTAATATATAAATCATTGAATTCACTATGACTGGGGTCTACAGTGTCTAAAATCTATTCTCATTTAAAACTTATTTCAACCATTTCGTTCTTTGGATGCTGAACTGCGAATCAGTTCGTTATTCAAATTGCAATCTGTGAAATATTTTGTTATTCGAATGTCGAACTGGGAAATGGTCCTAAATTTGATAAATAAGCTTTGATTATACTATGATGTGGGTCTATGGTGTTTGAATATCATCATTACACATTCATAACTGATTTTGACGATTTCGTTATTCGGAAGTTGAAATGTGATATATTTCATTATAAGAATAACCAACTGCAAGATGGCTCCGGATTTAATAATATAGATTATTGAGTCCATTATGACTGGGGTCTACAGTGTCTAAAACATTATTTCTGCTCATTTATTTACTTATTTTGACCATCTCATTATTTGTAAGTTGAATTGCGAGCTATTCCGTCATTCGCGTGCAAATAACGAAGTTCAAACTGGCAGCCAATTTATCGCTGCCGACATAGATACCGGTATTATCATTTGTAATATGAAAAGAAAGAGGACAGCTTCAAGAGACTTATATACATCAATTCCTCTTAGTAGACAGTATGATGTGTCTGGTTGCAAAGTTTAACACAAAATTTGTCCTTTGCAAACAGTGTAGACCCTGATGACTCCTGTGGACTGCTAGAGGAGCCCTCTCATCAGGGTCTGCACTGTTTGTCATGCTACACTTTTCTTTAAAAACACCCATAAGTATTCATGGTAAGCTTGATCAGTTTGTATTTTGGAATAGTCCATTTGAAAATTTAACGTTTAAAGGGTTATGTGTCTCTAGACAGTGTACAAGCTCTTGGAAGACAATAATACCAATATACCTGTGCTGAGTGTGTCACGCTTTTAGCACTGATGGCCATGATTATATATGAGACCTTCAGGTACTCAATGCAATTCAATACAATTAAAACTTTTTAAAACACATCATATGTAAAGCAGGAAATATTACAAGTGTAAAGTGTTATTTTCTTCCATTTAATGGAACTGAACTCATTATCTGATGAATATTCATGTAAGAAATAACCCTTTGAGATAAAGCTTTGAAACTTGGAACACTTGTTCACCACCACAATCTTCATCTGTAGGCAAGGGTTATAGCCCTTTTTAACTGAGAATTGTTTGTTAATATGTTATGGCCCTTTTAACTTAGAATTTTTGGTTAAAGTTTTTGTTAAGGTCAACTTATTTGCATAACCCTTTGAGATGAAGTTTTAAAACTGGGACAATTATAATTGTTCACCATCACAAGCATCATCCATAGGCAAGAGTATGTAACTATGTCTAGCATTTTGACCCCTTTTTAAATTAAATCTTTTGGTTAAGGTTTTTGTTTAAAACTTTATATTCATTCATAATGAATACCAAATCATGTTTATTAGGTTTATTAGCATTACAGAAAAAACAACATTTCACCAACCAATACTCCAAAGAATTTCTTTTGGACAAAACTATATTTATTCACCTTGGAATAAAGGTTGGTAATATTTCTATCATTTGATTAACCCATTCCCACATATTAATGCCTTTTGACACTCTGTAAAAGTCACACTCTGAAATATTGTGATAAATAGAGCATTTGCTCCTGTGGAGAAAATGCTCTATTTATCACAATGGTTTCAAAACTACAAATTTTTAAAATGTTCCTTTTCTCTAGTAAATGTGCCTTTTCGGTAGATTTAATTAAAGTGGTAGTGTCTAAAAATAGCCTAAGTGGGAATCGATAGGTTAATGTCAAATATCAGCTTTTCATTGAAACATTGTTATAACTCTTTCCCTGTTCTGTGTTTATTCCAAATTTCTATACCTTCTCGCAGTGCATATTCATGGGCAAAATAGTTAATGAAATATGGAAGTTGGAACATTGTAGCCATTTTAGAAACTAAAGAAACAGAGTTATCAAACTACATTAGCAAGCAGAGTCATCTGATCTGAGTCTACTCTGTTTGCAAATGAGTGAAAACACGTTTATATGAAGGAGATGGTTCATACTAAGTACCATTGGCAAACGCAACTTGATCTTGGACTACCAGTTATGGCCACCTTTCTGAAACAGTTTGGAGTTTTTTCAATTGAAAATTAAAATTTAAACAAGCATTCATTACCATACTTGTATTTCAATAACTCTGTTAAATTCTGAGGTCAGCTCTTGTTTGACAGAGGATATTCATTCAGCTTGTTTTTGTAAAAAAAAAAGAAAATGACTCAAAAAGAAGATCCACCATCTGAAGCAAAATGTCAGGCTTCAGCATCTGCAGATTTTTAAGGTTACCCATCAGGCTAATATAGCACTTAACCCTTCGCTTGCTATTCACGTCAATATACCTACCTGTAAATAGTGAAGACCCAGATGAGACAGCTCCTGCAGGAGCTGTCTCATCAGAGTCTGCACTATTTACAAGTTGATTGTGCAACCAGTGCACTCCACAGCAGTGATTGCACAGTGAAATACTTGTACACAGTGAAGATATATGTAATTATACAGAAGGGCATGGGTAAAGAAGGAGAAATGTATTTTAAAATTCAGCAAGAGAAGGGTTAATTTGTGACATGAAAAGAAACAATTATCAAAGCATTACCAGAACACCAATACTGTAATAGCAGACAGTAAACCCCTCTAAACTGAAATTCTAGTAGAGAAGAATTTAGCTACTTTTAGGCAGGTGGCTGTTTAATGCAGGGTGGAAGTCACACAGAAATGACTTTCACCCTGCATTAAGCTGCCACCTGTCTCCAAGACTGATATTTATACTAAATAAAATTTTAATCTCCGCTTTTGAGAACTCAGAACTGGTGCATCTTAGCAATATCCCTTTCAGTCTATCTGTCTTCCACACTCGATCATTTTCTCTTGTTTCTCTCTCTCTGACATGCTATATCATACGAAATTAAGGGAGATTTGTCACATTATGCTAGATCTATTTCTTCCCATTAGACTACTGTAATGCACTTTTGGACACCAATAATACACATTATGTCACATATCAATGTTATTCATTTGCTGAAACACACTGATGTAGAAACCATTATCACATTAAGTGATGTTCACAAGTAAAATTAATTTAAAATAAATCACAAAGCTTCTAGCACCATATGTACAGTATAACCTCTGTTGATCGGCACCCCTCTTAACCAGAAACCCCTGTTATCCAGCACTGCTGTTTGGTCCCGGCAGTTTCCCTATTTGTTTTATGTATCCAAACTCTCTCTTGATCGGAACCCCTGTTAACCGTTAACCGGCATACCTTGACAGGCCAATAAAGGCAAATTAGCGGTTTTTCACACCTTGTTGTCCGGCGGTTGGCTTACCTGTGATCATTGACAGTAAGCGCTTTACATTCAGATAGGTGATAAGTACCGTTAATGGGCCTAGGGTAAGTTGACCGCCCTTTATAGATTTATATTGTTATCGTCATTGAAAATAAGTGTATGTACACATGTCAAAAATGGCAATACCAAATTATTTAGCGTTCGGATCTACGCTGTTTGCTAATTGTGTAAAAACCAGCGGTGATGGTCTGCATATACATGTACCTGTGTAGAATCCGAACTTGTAAATAAAATATAGTGTGAATGTTCCGGTGTTTTAGTCGAGCCCTTTATACATGTGTGTTTACTTCCAATTGTACGCTTACCACGTTATGCCTATATTTTACATGTACATGTAGTTCAAAAGACAATAGACAAACAGATCCTGATCAAATGGCTCCTATTTAAATGGAGCTATCTGATCAGGTTCGGCGCTGTTGTATATATGTACATGTATATGCAATTTGTGAATTGTCATGGTGGAATTCCCCTCGCAGCGAAAAAAGGACTTGTGGAATAAATCTTTTGGTACGTAAACTTGTGAATCTAGGCATAATTCTGTTAACCGTCACCCTCTCTTAACCGGCATACTGACGTGGAACACTGGGGTGCCGGATATCAGAGGTTATACTGTATACGAAATTCACCACTAATTCCATCAAACACTTCATATAATTAACTATCACTAAATAGACATGCAAACTCCCATACTTATAGTCTACATGAAATTATTCGAATACATGTTGGTCGATTCATGATGCCCATTAACTTTTTCACCTATATTGTCCCTAAATTAAGAACAGGTTAGTATAAGATATACATTTAATTGAAAGCAAATTCATGCAAAATGGTGAAATATGCAAAACGGTCAACAAAACCACGAGTAAAAAGTCTCGGCTGAATAACTTTACCGAAGCCAAAATGCAAACAAAGGACTTATATTTTTTATGTACAAAATGGTTTTAATTAATAAACCAAAAGCACGTAAACTAGGGGTACTAAGAAAAAATGAGAGAAAAAAAATATATTGGGCTCCCATCAAGGATCAAACCCATGAACTCGAGTTTCCTAAGCCATTGCTATAACCCTTAGACCACACTGACCGCTAAGATTGAGAATGTGATTTTAATCAGTTATACCCAATTCACTAGTATTCACTGAAACTGGGTCATGGCAGAAAAGAAAGAAATAGCACCGACAAAAATATGTGCCCCTGCTAGGAAAAATATATGAATAAAAATAAATACATATATATAAATAAAAACTAGTCTCACAGTAAACCATGGTTATTAAAAAGATTGGCTTTTATAGAAACACAGGAACGCAGTAAATCATGGTAAAAACTCAAAGCTGTATAAAATTGGGCTGCTTTTGCAGCCCAATAATCCCAATAGTAATAGTCAAACACTAAAATAAGTACATGTATCATTCTTCAACCCTTTACTCAATAAATATTCATGCAAGATATAATTACCTCATGAATATTAATTAGATTAATTGTTATAAAAGTATATGGACACAGAAATATTTGGCCATGGCAGAAACTAGAATTATATCTATAGTATTTCATAAGCAATCAGAGCAGACCCTGATCAAACGGCTCCCGTAGAAGCTGTCTGATCTGGTTCTACTCTCTTTGCAAAGGCGTATTTATGGAGTAAAGTGTTAACACTTTTCTTGCTGAATTTTAAAATGCATTTCTCCTTCTTTACCCATGCCCTTTTGTATAATTACATATATCTTCACTGTGTACAAGTATTTCTCTGTGCAATCACTGCTGTGGAGTGCACTGGTTGCACAATCAACTTGTAAATAGGAGCTGTCTCATCTGGGTCTTCACTATTTACAGGTAGGTATTTTGACGTGAATATCAAGCGAAGGGTTAAGACAGGTTTCTACTTAATACAGGGTGAAAGTCACGCAGTTACCTGCCGAAAAAGTTCTCAATTCTTCATGACTATATAACTTTGAACTGTCAAGTGTGTACTGTATAAAATATCTTTCTGTGTTCATCAGTGGTTGATATTGATGATTAGTTGTGCATGAAGGTGACTAAATGGATCGCATTATCCTTTCTGGAGTTTTTCCCCTTGGAAATAGTTTTGGGCCTTGTCTCTGTGTGTCAATGCATCCCAGACTCATATCTAAGAAACAGTTTGGAGTTTTTCTTTGAAACATTGTGTGATTGTTTAGTAACATAAAGGAATTAGTGCCTGCAAATATCACTGATGTTTACCTTGGCGTTATGGCCCCTTGTTTGTTAAAAATGTAACATTTTTGCCTGTCAGGAGTCGTTTCTCAGGAACTGTTCGTGTTTTTTTAAAGTTTTTAGGTTTCAAATTTTAAGTAGCATAAGGACATGCAGCCCTGCATGTTTCATTGATATTGGCCTTGGAACACCAAGATTGTGGTCCTTTATGTTTGTGAAAAACTTAACCTTTTTGTTATATCTCAGAAACGTTTTGGACTTTTACAATGAAACTTTGTGTAAATGTTTGATACTATACAGAAATACGGTCCTGCGAGTATTACTTACATTTACCTTGGAACACCAGAGTTATGGCTCTTGCTTTGTTAAATGTTTAACCTTTTTGTTTATCTGATCAATAACTCTGAGGCCAGCACTTGTTTGGCGGTAGATAATATTATCAATTCAGCGAATTTGCTTGTGGATTTTTATAACAAAATTTTGTCTCCTTCATTAATATTCCGTTAATTTCTTCATGCATGTAGATGGTAACGATATTGATGATTTGTTGTGCATGAAGGTGAGATGAATTGGATTGCATTGTCCATGTTAGAGTTATTCCCCTTTGTCAATGTAATGTAAATCGAAATGGTGTCAAGTTTAAATTATTTAATTAGCTTTAACAAACCCATGGAGATTTGGAGCAGATCCTGACCAGACTGCTGCTATAGGAGCCATCTGATCTGGGTATACTCAGTTTGCAAATGCATGAAAAGACGTTAATATAAAGGAAAGGGTTAACCTCACGATATGCATGAAATTTGGAATTCAATACATATAAATGGGACAGACCAGAAATACGATTTGTGAATGCCTCTGCCATTAGGTGTATGTTGAAATATTTTTTTCAGCAATACAGTAAAACCTCTCTAATGCGACCACTTAATAAACAGCCACTGATGTCGTCTAAAGCAGGTGGTTGCTTAATGCAGGACGAAAGTTATGCTGAAAGCTCCTATAGGAGCTTTCTGCATAACTTTCGTCCTGCATTAAGCTACCACCTGCCTCTGTCACCCAGAAGTATGCCCCTTTTTGGTGGTCGCATTAGCGGGGTTTTACTGTACTTGGTTTCTAATTTGTGCTGATTTTCCCTCTTGACAGTACTGTGCGAAATTAGGCATCTTTAGAAATGTTTTACAATTTCTTTTAATGACATTTTGAACACCAATGACAATTGCAACACTTTAAAGCATTAAATCTGGAACTCTTATGCTTGTTTAATTTGGAAAAACAAAATGTTGTTAGTTTTTTAACCTTTTCCTCCATAAATACGCCTTTCTACACCTCTGTAATAACCTCTTCTTGAAACCATTGTGATAAATAGAGCATTAATTTGCTCCAATGGTCTATTTATCACAATAGTTTCAAACTACAAAATTCTAAAATTGTCCTTTTCTCTAATTAGTGCTCCTTTTTGGTAGATTTATTCAAAGAGATTGTATCTAGAAATAGCCTATGGAGGAAATGGTTAAAGTAAGCATTTTATTTATAAAAATGGTTTCACAAAGTAACTTTTACAGAGTCGTCAAAAGTCGTCGATCAATATAAGGGAATGGGTTAATTCTCATTTCTCTACAGAATCTATTTCAGAGTGTCAAACAGTTTGGATCCTATTTAGATAAGTGTTTGTTGAGCGTTTCATCTGAATCAGGACTGTTGGCTAAGTTTATTGTGTGATTTTGCCCATAGCATGCAAGAGTTATAGCGTATGAGATGATATCTGTGAACTCTCGCAATTAAATCAGCCTTGATGAAGTAGGGAAATTTTTTAGACAATTCGCCCATTAAAATATCTCATTTTCAAGAAATAAGATTCTCCACAATTGTTTTCTTCTTGAAAATGAGAGTAGTTTCACTTCACAACTCGTAATTCTTGCATGTGAAACCAATTTACCCTTGCTGTGCAGGAAATGAGTTGTAAATGTCCTTTGCAAACAGTGTAGATGCGGATGAGAGGGCTCCTAGAGGGGCCCTCTGATCAGGGTCTGCACTGTTTTTCAGGACACACTTTTCTTAACCCATTCCCTCATAGGCTATTTTTAGACCCAACCTCTTTAAATAAATCTACCGAAAAGGAGCATTTACTAGAGAAATGGAAAACTTTAGAACTTTGTAGTTATGAAACCATAGTGATAAATAGAGCATTTGCTCTTAACCCATTTCCTCATATTGACGACTTTTGACGACTCTGTAAAAGTCACTTTGTGAAACCATTGTGATAAATAGAGCATTTGCTCCTATAGGAGCAAATGCTCTATTTATCACAATGGTTTCAAACTACAAAATTCTAAAAAAAATTCCTTTTCTCTAGTTAATGCTCCTTTCGGGTAGATTTATTCAAAGAGGCTGTATCTAAAAATAGCCTATGAGGTAAAGGGTTAAGGAGTAAATGCTCTTTTTATCAAAATGGTTTCAAAAAGTGACTTTTAGAGAGGCCTCAAAAGGCGTCAATATTAGGGAATGAGTTAAAAAACAACAACAACAACAACCTGAATATTTACGATAGCCTGGCTTAACATAATATCGAGGGCTTGGTGCAAAACTATTCTTTTGTGAAGGAGTTCAATATGCCTGATGCCAGTTGATTGAAACTTCATATATGGAAAGAGCATAATGAGAGGAAGTGTCATGCACAAGGTCCATAACTCTGGCTTCACTAATATTGGAGTTATTGCCCTTTGTAAAAAAAAATCACACTTTTTTGTCCGGACGATAACTCCTATATGGCCCATACCATTTGATTGAAACTTCATATATGGAAAGATCATGACAAGAGGAAGTGTCATGCACAAGGTCCATAACTCTGGCTTCACTAATATTGGAGTTATTGCCCTTTGTAAAAAATATAATTTTTTGTCCGGTCGATAACTTCAATATGCCTGATGCCAGTTGATTGAAACTTCATATATGGAAAGAGCATAATGAGAGGAAGTGTCATGCACAAGGTCCATAACTCTGGCTTCACTAATATTGGAGTTATTGTCCTTTGTAAAAAAAAATCACACTTTTTTGTCCGGACGATAACTCCTATATGGCCCATGCCATTTGATTGAAACTTCATATATGGAAAGATCATGACAAGAGGAAGTGTCATGCACAAGGTCCATAACTCTGGCTTCACTAATATTGGAGTTATTGCCCTTTGTAAAAAATATCATAATTTTTTGTCCGGACAATAACTTCAATATGCCTGATGCTAGTTGATTGAAACTTCATATATGGAAAGAGCATAATTAGAGGAATTGTCATGCAGAAGGTACATAACTCTGGCTTCACTAATATAGGAGTTATTGCCCTTTTTAAAAAAATTCACACTTTTTTGTCCGGACGATAACTTCTATATGGCTCATGCCATTTGATTGAAACTTCATATATGGAAAGATCATAACGAGAGGAAGTGTCATGCACAAGGTCCATAACTCTGGCTTCACTAATATTGGAGTTATTGCCCTTTGTAAAAAAAAATCACAATTTTTTGTCCGGATGATTACTCCTATTTGACACATGCCATTGGAGTGAAACTTCATACATGGAACGATCATGATAAGAGAAAGTGTCATGCATAAGATCCTTAACTCGAGCTTCAATAAATTTAGAGTTATTGCCCCTTGTACATTTGTTTAATTCTTTCTTGTCCGGACGATAACTCCTGCATGGCTCTTGTTACATGGCTCGTATTGTTACATTTTTTGGCCGATCAATAACTCCGTTCGACTGATGCTATTGGAATGACATTTTATTTTTGGAAAGAGCATGATGAAAGTAAGTGTCATGCACAAGGGCCATAAATCTGGTATCAGTATTTTTGGAGTTATTAGCTGTTATCATTTTCTTCTTGAAAAATGTAGTGTGGAAAACGCATAATGAGGGGAAGTATCATTCATCAAGACCATAACATTTTTAGTGATTTCCCTTTACATATTGTTTTTATTAGAGGGGAGACAACCATTTTTGTGACAAAAACCTCTAGTTACAAGTTGATTGTGCAACCAGTGCACTCCACAGCAGTGATTGCACAGCGAAATACTTGTACGCAGTGAAGATATTATATGTAATTATACAAAAGGGCATGGGTAAAGAAGGAGAAATGTATTTTAAAATTCAGCAAGCGAAGGGTTAATAACATTGTGGTTTATATCTTAACCCTTTCCCTGTTCAATAGTTATGTGAGAAACAGACATCATGAATTTTTTTTAATGTAAACTCTTCAAGGACATTTTTTATTTTTACAAAAATTATAAAATCAGATCTTTATCATGTCAAAATCAAACAGTGCAAACCCTGATCAGATGGCTCCTATAGTAGCCATCAGATCTAGGTCTACTCCGTTTGCAAAGGTGTGAAAATGCATTTATTTAACCCATTCCCTCATAGGCTATTTTTAGACCCAACCTCTTTGAATGAATTAATCTACCCAAAAGGAGCATTTACTAGAGAAAAGGAAAATTTTAGAATTTTGTAGTTTGAAACCATTGTGATAAATAGAGCATTTGCTCCTATAGGAGCAAATGCTCTATTTATCACAATGGTTTCAAGAAGTGGTTATTACAGAGGCGTAGAAAAGTGTATTTATGGAGGAAAGGAGCAAATGCTCTATTTATCACAATGGTTTCAAGAAGTGGTTATTATAGAGGCGTAGAAAAGTGTATTTATGGAGGAAAGGAGCAAATGCTCTATTTATCACAATGGTTTCAAGAAGTGGTTATTATAGAGGCGTAGAAAAGTGTATTTATGGAGGAAAGGAGCAAATGCTCTATTTATCACAATGGTTTCAAGAAGTGGTTATTATAGAGGCGTAGAAAAGTGTATTTATGGAGGAAAGGAGCAAATGCTCTATTTATCACAATGGTTTCAAGAAGTGGTTATTATAGAGGCGTAGAAAAGTGTATTCAGAAAGGGTTAACTTGGAAAGGGTTAACATTGCAGCAGAAAACCATGTTGAAACACTTTATCTGATAGAGACGCCTTTTGAAACTTCGGCAAACAAAGAAGAACAAGATCTGTCAACATCTGTTGGAACCGTCTGATCAGGATCTGCTGGGTTTGCCCTATGGAATAATACAGATCTGATTCTACAGTTTCTGCCATGGCTCAAAGTTCCTGTGTTCAAATGCCATTAAAAAAATTCAATTAACCCATTACTCCTTGGAATATTCATGTCAGAAATAATGACATCATGAATATTCTTCAAGTGAATGGTTAACCCATTACCTCATAGGCTATTTTTAGATACAGCCTCTTTGAATAAATATACCGAAAAGGAGTATTAACTAGAAATAAGGAAAATTTTAGAATTGTGTAGTTTTGAAACCATTGTGATAAATAGAGCATTTGCTCCTATAGGAGCAAATGCTCTATTTATCACAATGGTTTCACAAAGTGACTTTTACAGAGTCTTCAAAAGTCGTCAATATGAGGGAATGGGTTAAGGTTGAATGCATATGTTGATTTGAAGCAAAGTGTTACATTTTCATTGGTAGGTGTGTTTCTATAAGAATTACTTATACTGGTAAAATTCTGAAAGTAGCATATCCTTTAATCGAAAGCAAAAGCTTACGAAAAAAGAAAATTGCAGACTCAGTTTTATTGAGTCTGTTCATCAGCAGTTATTAAATGTGTATCACTGCTCATGCCCCATAGCACCAGCTTAGGCAGTGCTAAGCATTGAAATTCATGATCATGAAGGACTAGAAAACACTGAGTGAAGTACGGAGCCATGTCTTACAGCTGCCACACAAGCACTTTGAAAGCAAAAGCTGCAATGCAAAAAGGGAAAATTACAGACTCGGTTTTATGGAGTCTGTTCATGAGCTAAGGTATTAAAAGTGTAACACACTTCTCATAGTAGCTTAAAATATAGACACTTACCTCCTCCTTGAGCTCTCCTCTGAATGGGGTTTTTACGTTTTACCACATACATACTATGTAGACAAGGATCTCCTCTTTGTGCTCTCCTCTGAGTAAGGTCTTTACGTTTTGCATACAGGTATATCAGTTTTGGTCCATTTTGTTTTCATAGCTTTTTTGACAATGTTTGTTTTCAGGATGTGAGCAATGCCAAGGATGAGACTGATCAATTGTCTGAGGAGATCTATAGCCTCCAGACCAGTGTCTTGTTGGTCAATCAGCTGCGGTCAGATACCAGTCGCCTATCCCGATGGCTGACCAGTCTGCAAAACCAGCTGACAAGGTAGGATTTTTCCATCACTTCAAACCTCACTTTAGAAATGATTCCAATAGAGGATTCTAAAGAATGGTAGTAACATAAGGTTTGGTGGAGAATAGATGATTTTAGTACTGTAAAACCCCTCTAATGCGACCACTTAATGAACAAGCATGGCTGTCTTCATAAGCAGGTGGTTGCTTAATGCAGGACAAAAGTTATGCAGAGCTTTCTGCATAACATTCGTCCTGCATTAAGCTACCACCTGCCTTTGACACTGAATTATGCCCCGTTTTGGTGGTCGCATTAGAGGGTTTTTACTATATTTGTATATGTGCCTTTGTCTGTTGCTCTGTATTTACCAAAGTTTGCAAACAGTTTTGATGCAGATGAGATGCCATGCTACTTGATGTCACGTCACCAGAACCAGTGTTTGACACATTGGATTCTAGGACATTTAGTCCCCTGACCTTTGCCCCCTATTTTGGCTTGGGCGGACATTTGCCCACCCACTTGTATTTTTGATGGGGGGGGGGGGGGGGGCATTTGCCCCCTTCAATTTTTGACCCCCTTACAAAATGTCATTACAAATATAATAGACACCATGACATTTTAGCTTTTTATGTGCTGTTGAGCCAAATCTGGATGACACTTCCAACCTTTTCTGTTTGGAAAAATGGTGAAACAAGTTGTAGGAACTCCAGAGTAATACGGTACGTTTGGCTCAACAAATGCACATAAACAGTTAAAATATGTCATGGTGTTGACAATATTTGTAATGTGTAAGGCAGGCAAAAATTGAAAAGGGTAAATGTCTGTCCAGTTGAAAATAACAGGGGGGCAAATGTCTGCCCAAACCAAAACAGTAGGGGGGGGGCAAATATCCGCCCAAGCCCAAAATGTCCTGGAGGGCAAATGTCCGACTATATTGTACCCATTGACATTTTAAATCTGATCTGATGTCATGATCTGACAATGCATGTCTTTAAACCTTTATTCCATAAATACCCCTTTCTATGCCTTTGCAAACAGAGTAGACCCAGATCAGATGGCTCGTATAGGAACTGTCTGATCAGGGTCTGCTCTGTTTGCTTTTGATATAATATAGATACGATTCTACAGTTTCTACCATGGCCAAAACCTTTTGTGTCCATGTGCTATTGTAACACATTAGTCTCATTAATATTCATGATGTCATTATTTCTTGCATAAATAATCATGGAGGAAAGGTTTAACCCATTCCCTCATATTGACGACTTTTGACGACTCTGTAAAAGTCACTTTGTGAAACCATAGGAGCAAATGCTCTATTTATCACAATGGTTTCAAACTACACAATTCTAACATTTTCCTTTTCTCTAGTTAATGCTCATTTTCGGTAGATTTATTCAAAGAGGTTGTATCTAAAAAAAAGCCTATGAGGTAATGGGTTAAAACAGCCTGCTAAGCATGACCTAACCGGATTTTGTAAAAAGCTTCAATCCAGATGAATAAGTCTGTGTCTCATCAGGATCCATGCTGTTGGATGCTTAATTAAAAATTTCTCAAATCTCAAAAGCTTGTGAAAATCTCAGAAAGTGAAAGAATGATTTTGACAATTTAACCCTTTCCCTCATATAAACGCAATTTCATGCATTTGGGAACAGAGTAGACCCAGATCAGACAGCTCCTATAGGAGCCGTCTGATCAGCGTCTGCTCTGTTTGCCAATGAAATTTGAAAGATCTGTCTTTAGTTTCTACTGTAATGGCTACAATGTTCCACCTTCCATCTTGCATTATAACTATTTTATCCGTGAATAGTCAGTAGGTATTGAAATTTAGAATAAATCGAGGGCTTGGTGCAAAACTATTCTAACTCCTTCACTTTGTGAAGGAGTTATAATAGTTTTGCACCAAGCCCTCGAAATGTTGAACAGGGAAAAGGTTAAGCACACAAGAAATGTTTTAGGAGAAGTCATTTTGAAATTCTTCACCAACTACAAATCATGATCAGGTTTGGCATTTCCAACTGGATGACTTCTAGTTACTTCAATGTTTTCAAGGTCTGCTCTATGTGCTTAGTATCCAAGTGCAGTTTATTTCCGTGACAGAGCTTTCTTGTTTACTAGAATAAATTATTGCCTCAAGGAAGTCAGCACAAATTCACTGCCAGCGTAAATTGGAGCTAACTTTTCCTTATCTCCTGTTAATCATTAGTACTCTGCTGGCGACTCTTGTGATAACTTTTGTAAAGGGTTTGGATCCTCGGTAACTCGGCGTCTCATCAGGATCCAAACTGTTTGTCACTCTGACTCTATAATTGAAAAGAAATTGAAGAACGACAAATTTTAGAATTGAAGCAGGTGACAATATTTGCAGACAACATTTGCTTCAAGTGCGGAAGGTTAAGGAAGTAAAGAGTGATTTTAGAAACAATTGGTTCCTCTCTAACTCTTTAAATGCTAAATTTTCAATATGGAATGGTCCATCATAATGTTTAACGAAAGAGTCCATTCAAAATAAAAAAAATATATAATTTGAAAGAGGAATATGAATGACAAACAGTGCAGACTTTGATCAGAGGGCTCCTCTAGGAGCCCGCTGATCTGTGTCTACACTGTTTGTAAATGACAGTGCACTTGTTTCCCCCGCAATCTGAGGGTTAATTAACTTACTTTCAGCTGCACCATGGATGACATTCACAATGAATTATAGACTAACCTTTTGAACACTAAGGAAGAATGTATGAGAATTTTACAAACAGTTTGGATCCTGATGAAATAGTTTGGATCCTTATGAAATGCTGAGCAACTCAGCAACTCATCTGGACTTAAGCTGGTTGACGCTCGGATAATGTCTGCGACATAAATTTACAAACAGCGCAGTATGAGAATTGAAGCAAATGGCAATATTTGTAGATGTTCTCAAGACGCAAATTTTAATTCAATTACATTTATTCAATTTAACTCTTTCCTTATAGCGATCAGTTTTGTAACAATAAAAACCATGTGCGTGTGTTTGTGCTCACAAATGAACTTTAAATTACATTTCGAGGGCTTGGTGCAAAACTATTCTAACTCCTTCACAAAGTGAAGGAGTTAGAATAGTTTTGCACCAAGCCCTCGAATTTTGTTGTTTGGTTTGTACATACCAAATTACACCTTACTCTTTGCTCTGAAGTAATTATTGTTGGCAAGGATCTGTTCTCCTACTGGTATTCTTTTTTAACCCTTTCTCTGTTGAATATACATGTAAGAAATAATAACATCATGTTGGCTAATTTTTGTGTCACCTGCCGAGAGGCAGTGTGTCACTTAGGGATCACTTTTCCGTCGTCTGTCTGTCTGTCTGTCACACTTTCTTTTTTTGGCTGTCATTTATAAACTAATCATTATACAGCTTTCAAATGTCACACATGGAACAAGCATAATGAGAGGAAGTGTCATGCACAAGGGCCTGGTGACAACTCTAGCATCAATATTTTTTGAGTTATTCCCCTTTTTCATATTAACAATAAGTTTTTGTGTCGGCTGCGAGCAGGTGACACATGTGTTCCTCCGAACACTCTTGTTTATAATGGCATATTATTATGTGTACATTCTACATAGAATATTGAGGTATTGGAAGAAACTCTGACAGTAGAGTCAGATCTATTATAATTTCATAAGCAAACCGAGCAGACCCTGATCAGACAGCTCCTATTGATGAGACACAGAGTAACTCGTGTTTCATCAGGATCAAAGCTGTTTGACACTTGGTAGTCTCAAAATTTTGATTGAATAAAAGTAATATCGGTTTGCGGTTTTTCAGTAAATAGTCTAATTTTAGACCCAACCTCTTTGAATAAATCTACAAAAAAGGAGCATATACTAGAGAAAACCAAACTTTTGAATTGTGTAGTTTTGAAACCATTGTGATAAATAGAGCATTTGCTCCAATGGAGCAAAATTAATGCTCTATTTATCACAATGGTTTCAGAAAGTGACTGTTACAGAGGCGTCAATATGAAGGAATGGGTGAACCCTTTATCTGCAAGAAATTAGTGTCCTGGCATATACTAAGAGTGTAGACCAAGATCAGAGGGTTCCTAGAGAAGGTTTATCGTTCGAAATTGTCCTTCAAATTGTAACCTTTCATGCTGAATGGACTCCATCGTAAAACACTGATGGATCGTTTCAATTTGAAAATTCGTCATGATTAAAGGTTAAGATTCAGGATGAAATAACAATAATGACAATAATCATTACAACTATGAAGTGTCTAATTGAAAAAAAAACACACCAACAAACAACAAAAAACAATACTTGGCTAATTGGAAGAATTAAGACAAAGGATGCATTATTGTAATTCACCTTTTACCTGATACAAACACCTTTTCAATGCCTTTGTAAACAGAGTAGACCCAGATTAGAGGGCTCCTGTAGCAGCTATCTGATCAGGGTCTAATCTATTTGCTTATAGAAGAATATGGATTCTAATTTTTCTTATTAACCCATTCCCTCATAGGCTATTTTTAGGCCCAACCTCTTTGAAGAAATCTACCGAAAAGGAGCCTTTACTAGAGAAATGGAAAACTTTAGTGTATTATTGAAAGCATTGTAAAGGAATAAAGCATTTGCTCGCTCCTATGGAGCAAATGCTCTATTTATCACAATGGTTTCAAGAAGTGACTGTTACAGAGGCGTAGAAAGGCATATTTATGGAGGAAATTTAGGGGTTGATATATCACGTGCAGAGGTTCAGATAATATAAGCGTAAATTATAACATTTTGAAGAATTGCTCCTTTATTTCTCCACCAAACCCTATAATGTGATCACTTTTTAGAATCATCTCAAAGGGATGTTTCGAAATAAAGAGTGGTAACAACATAGGGTTTGATGAGAAATGATGGATTTTAGTACACCGGTATCTGAGTACACACATTTATCTGTTGATCTGTATACCCAAATGATCTGGGTCTACACTGTTTGCAACTGTGTGAAAACATGTTTATTTGAAGGAAAGGGTTAACCCTTTACCTGATAGCCTTTTGTGAACGGAGTAGATCTATATCAAACAGCTCCTGTTGGAGCCATTTAATTAGGGACTGCTGTGATTGGTTATGAAAATATATACCGGTACATGTAATTATATAGACGAGTACGATAATTCAGGTTTAAACCCTTTCCCTCATATAAACGTGTTTTCACGCATCTACAAACAGCAGACCCAGATCAGACGGCTCCTAGAGGAGCC
Organism: Azorinus chamasolen; assembly: GCA_963576725.1. Taxonomy (NCBI): domain Eukaryota; kingdom Metazoa; phylum Mollusca; class Bivalvia; order Cardiida; family Solecurtidae; genus Azorinus; species Azorinus chamasolen. Next base: position 62,390,131 of record OY755239.1, on the reverse strand, counting down.
ATCTGATCAGGGTCTACTCTGTTTGCTAATAGAATTTCAAAGATCTGTGTCTTTACTTTCTAAAATGGCTACAATGTTCCACCTTCCATATTTCATTATAACCTTTTTGTCCATGAATAGTCAGTAGGTATTGAAATTTGTAATAAACATAAAACAGGGAAAGGGTTAAGCAGAGGTCCAGACAAGATGCGTGAAATGAACTATTTTGAAGAATAAAACTTGTTTATTTCTCCACCAAACCCTATGTTGTGATCACTTTTTAGCTCACCTGAGCCGAAGGCTCAGGATGAGCTATTGTGACCGCTATTTGTCCGTCGTCCGGCGTCCGGCGTCCGGTGTCCGGCGTCCGGCGTCCGGCGTCCGTCCGGCGTCCGTCGTCCGGTGTCCGTCCACATTTTCAAACGACATCTCCTCTGAAACTGCTGACCCGATTTTAACCAAATTTTGTCAGAAGCATCAGTGGCTAGGGGGAACGAAACGTTGTTCACATTATGACCCCCGGGCCAAAAATGGCCCCGCCCAAGGGCTTATCAGTTTTTCATAGGAAAATCTTTAAAAATCTTCTTCTCTGAAACTGTAAGGCCTAGACCTTTGATATTTGGCATGTAGCATGATCTAATGGTCCTCTACAAAAATTGTTCAAATTATGACCCCCGGGCCAAAAATGGCCCCGCCCAAGGGCTTATCAGTTTTTCATAGGAAACTCTTTAACATTCTTCTTCTCTGAAAATGTAAGGCCTAGACCATTGATATTTGGCGTGTAGCATGATCTAATGGTCCTCTACAAAAATTGTTCAAATTATGACCCCCGGGCCAAAAATGGCCCAGCCCAAGGGCTTGTCAGTTTTTCAAAGGAAAATCTTTAAAAATCTTCTTCTCTGAAATTGTAAGGCCTAGATCTTTGATATTTGGCATGTAGCATGATCTTATGGTTCTCTACAAAGATTGTTCAAATTATGACCCCCGGGCCAAAAATGGCCCCGCCCAATGGCTTATCAGTTTTTCGTAGGAAAATCTATAAAAATCTTCTTCTCTGAAACTGTAAGGCCTAGACCTTTGATATTTGGCATGTAGCATGATCTAATGGTCCTCTACAAAGATTGTTCAAATTATGACCCCCGGGCCAAAAATGGCCCCGCCCAAGGGCTTATCAGTTTTTCGTAGGAAAATCTTTAAAAATCTTCTTCTCTGAAACTGTAAGGCCTAGACCTTTGATATTTGGCATGTGGCATGATCCGGTGGTCCTCTACAAAGACTGTTCAAATTATGACCCCCGGGCCAAAAATGGCCCCGCCCAAGTGCTTATCAGTTTTTCATAGGAACATCTTAAAAAATCTTCTTCTCTGAAACTGTAAGGCCTAGACCTTTGATATTTGGCATGTAGCATGATCTAATTGTCCTCTACAAATACTGTTCAAATTATGACCCCCGGGCCAAAAATGGCCCCGCCCAAGGGCTTATCAGTTTTTCATAGGAAATTCTTTAACATTCTTCTTCTCTGAAACTGTAAGGCCTAGACCTTTGATAGTTGGTATGTAGCATGATCTAATTGTCCTCTACAAATACTGTTCAAATTATGACCCCCGGGCCAAAAATGGCCCCGCCCAAGGGCTTATCAGTTTTTCATAGGAAATTCTTTAACATTCTTCTTCTCTGAAACTGTAAGGCCTAGACCTTTGATAGTTGGTATGTAGCATGATCTAATGGTCCTCTACAAAGATTGTTCATATTATGACCACGGGCCAAAAATGGCCCTGCCCAAGGGCTTATCAGTTTTTCATAGGAAAATCTTTAAAAATCTTCTTCTCTGAAACTGTAAGGCCTAGACCTTTGATATTTGGCATGTAGCTTTGGCTTGTGGTCCTCTGCCAAGATTGTTCAACTTACAACCATGACCTCTGGGCGAAACTTGGCCCTGGCCTATCAGTTTTCATGGGAAAACTATATCATTTTTCTCTGAAACCATAAGGCTTGGACCTTTAATTAATGGCATACTGCTTTGCCTTGTGGTTCTCTACCAAGGTTGTACAAATGATGGCCCCGTCCCTGGGGTATCTCAGGTGAGCGCTTCAGGGCCTCATGGCCCTCTTGTTAACCCTTCTCTTGCTGAATTTTAAAAACACATTTCTCCTTCTTTACCTAAGCCCTGTTATATAATTACATATATCAAATTTCATTAGCAAACAGAGCAGACCCTGATCAGATGGCTCCTATAGGAACCATCTGATCTGGGTTTAACTCTATGGAAAACATGTTTATATGAAGGAAAGGATTAAACTTGCCAAATGATTGTGAATGGCAAACATGCAGACCCAGATCAGGGGGCTCCTCTAGGACATGCAGACCCTGATCAGGGGGCTCCTCTAGGACATGCAGACCCTGATCAGGGGGCTCCTGTAGGAGCCTTTTGATCTGGGTCTATGCTGTTTATAAGTGGGAGTACTCATGTGTACCAGGGTAAACGTTGAAAGTGTTAAGTTGCCAAATGTGAAAACATCAGACAAATGTCAACAGAATAAGTGAATTAGCAACATAATTTATGTCACCTGCTTTAGCAAGGCGACATTTGGTGATCACTTCTCATGCTGTCATCTGGCTGCCTACCACACTTTTGGCATCATCCTCTTGTCACATTTCTGCTGGAAGGTGACACATGTTCCTTTAAATGCTTCTGTTTTTTTATACATTGTATTTTAACTTAATTGAATAACATGCGAAAGGAAGCAGTGCCAGTTCTTTGTTCACTCATCTGTTTTGATTCAAGTGACATCTCTGCTCAATTAATGTTGATGACACCTTCCAGCAATGTGTCATGAATGGTCCTCCACAGAAGTTGTTGAAAGAATTGCATTAAGTACGGAACTATTATTGCCATGGTAACCAATAGAAACATCTCTTATGCTTGCCTTGTCTATCACCTTTGGCCTAATTTCGATAAATTTTCTAATTTTAATAAAATTTGTAGAAATTATTCCAATGATGACCTTATTTTCAAATTGTTGAAGCCATTATACATGACTGTATACATGTAATTTGAACATGGCCACGGTCAAGAGTGGGTCTAGTTATCAAAATAATATTTGGTTGTAGTGAAAATTTGAAAACTGTTTTTTCCTGGGCAAGTTTCAATATACATGTATGCTTGCAGGAATTAATATGTGACCCTTTTATTATACCCCCGCAAGCAAAGTTTGAGAGGGGGTATATATAGGAGTCAGTGTGTTGGTCGGTCGGTTGGTCTGTCTGTTTGTCCGTGACACAATCTGGTTAAGTCCACTTATTTACATAACCCTTTGAGATAAAGCTTTGAAACTTTACACAGTTGCGTACCATCGGAAGCTTCATCTGTAGGCAGAAGTACATAACTCTGTCAAGCATTTTGACAGAATTATGGCCCTTTTTAACTTACAATTTTTGGTTAAGGTTTTTGTTAAATTCCACTAGACTACATGACCCTTTGGGATAAAGCTTTGAAAACCATACACACTTGTTCACCATCACAAGCTTCATCTGTAGGCAAGAGTACATAACTCTGTCAAGATTTAACAGAACTGTGGCCCTTTTTAACTTACAATTTTTGATAAGGTCTTTATTGAAGTCCACTTATCTACATAACCCATTTGAGAAAAAGCTTTGAAAATTTGAACTCTTGTTCACCATCACAAGCTTCAGCTGTAGGCAAGAGTACATAACAATACTCTGTCAAGCATTTTGACAGAATTAGGGCCCTTTTAAAATCAGACAATTCTGTTAAGGTTATGTTTGATTTGCGATCAAGGCAGCTGAGTGGAGGGTATTCCATCACCTTTAGTGATAGTTCTAGTTAACCCTTCGCTTGCTATTCACGTCAATTTACCTACCTGTAAATAGTGAAGACCCAGATGAGACAGCTCCTGCAGGAGCTGTCTCATCAGGGTCTGCATTATTTACAAATTGATTGTGCAACCAGTGCACTCCACAGCAGTGATTACACAGCGAAATACTTGTACACAGTGAAGATATGCGTCATTATACAACAGAGCATGGGTAAAGAAGGAGAAATGTTTTTAGAATTCAGCAAGCGAAGGGTTAAAATTAAATTCTAAATTGTTCAAGCATTGTAATTCATAAAAAATGGCTAGTTAGGGGTTATCATACCCCCACTAAAGAAGTTTGGGGGGGGTATACTGGAGTCACCATTTCTGTCCTATTGTTTGTCTGTTTGTCCGCTCGTCCGTCTGTCCGGCTTGTCGGGATCATAACTTCAGAAACTGTAGAATCAGATTATATTAGATCATAAGCAAACAAAGCGGACTCCTACAGGTGTCGTTTGATCTGGGTCTACTCTGTTTAAGGTGTTGAAAGGCATTTCTATGCGATAAAAGGGTTCATTGATGTGCATACAATAAAACCTCTCTATAACGGCCACTAAATTGTGTTAATTATAGTTGATATTTAGGGCAGGTGGCTGCTTAAAGCAAGGTGAAAGTAAATCAGAATGCTGCTATAGGAGCGTTCTGTTTTACTTTCACCTTGCTTTAAGCAGCACCTGCCTTTAACACAAAATACTTGATGTAATTTAGTGGCTGTTATAGAGAGGTTTTACTGTAGTCACAAGGTTTCATCTATGTTTGATTTTGGGCAAAATAGTCTCAGTAGTGCCCTTGATATATAAAAAGGGCATATTCGAGTGGGTCTAGAGTTGTGAGCCCTTGATTTATTAAAACAAAATTACTTATTTTACCATGCATGCTAACCATTTCCCTCTTGTAGACACTTTTCCGTGCCTTTGCAAATAGAGTAGACCAATTGATCAGATGGCTCCTGCTGGAACTGTCTGATCTGAGAGTCTGCTCCGTTTGTTTATGAAATTGTAATATCGGCAAATCTGACTCTATGGTTTCTACCTATACCAAAAAATCCTGTGTACTTAATTAAGCTATCTTTTTTTCAGCTAATAAATATTTATGATGTACTCTTTATTTCTAACATGAATATTAAATATGGAAAGGGTTAACATTAATCTTTATTTCTTTTCATATTCAGAAACAATGTACAATTGTATGTGGCAGTGAGATTTACACCAAGTGTGAAAATGGGGAAAATTATATCGGTGTCTGAGAGTGCTTTTTGCAGCTCTTATCTGGCATATTGTACCTTGTTAACCCTTTCCTCCATAGGCTATTTTTCGACCCAACCTCTTTGAATGAATCTACCCAAAACGAGCATTTACTAGAAAAAAGTAAATTTTTAGAATTTTGTAGTTTGTGACCATTGTGATAAATAGAGCGTTTGCTCCTATAGGATCACAATGGTTTCAAGAAGTGGTTATTACAGAGGCGTAGAAAGGTGTATTTATGGAGGAAAAGGTTTAAATCTAAATGCCTTTTCATGCCTTCATTTGCAAACAGAATAGACCCATATCAGCGGGCTCCGGCTGAATAGGAGCTGTCTGATCAGGGTCTGCTCTGTTTCCTTATGATATGATATAAATCTGACTTTACAGTTTCTATCAAAGCACCACATTCTCTTGAAAATTTAATGTTATAAAAATTCAGCTAATAAATATTCATGATGTCATCACATCTTACATGAATATTGCACTGGTAAATTAAAAGATTCTAGAACAGTAGTGTTAACTCATTCCTCCATAAATACTCCTTTCTACGTAAAAGTCACCTGTTGAAACCATTGTGATAAATAGAACATTCGCTCCTATAGGAGCAAATGCACGTATTAATCAGAAAGGTTTCAATTTCAAATTACAAAATTCTAAAAAATTTCCTTTTCTTTAGTTAATGCTCCTTTTCGGTAGATGCATCCAAAGAGGTTTGGATCTAAATATAGTCTATGGAGGAAAGGGTTAATGTATTTTTGGTAACATTTTCTGTAACATTGAACTTGAGTGACACAGTTTGGATCTCAGATCAGACCCGATGTTTTGCGGGGTTTGATTTGCTTCTAAACTGTTTACATGTGCCATAAATGGTGAGAGAATCTACCTCTAGCATGCAAAGAGTTGAGGAATTATAGATGACTCTTTACCGAAATTATGTCTGCCCCAGTATACTGGGGAGACATTTTGTTTTTGTGCGTGGCGTCCAACTGTCCGTCCGTTCGTCTGTCTGATTTTAATTTGTCCGTGCGGTTTCTCCAAAAACTGGTTGGATTTTCATGAAACTTCATAGGATTGATCAGCACCATGCCTAGTTGTGCATATCTTATTCCTATTCCAGGTCGATGATTTTTCTGCAGAGTTATGGGACTTTGAAATTTTTACATGGAAAATTTTGTCCATGCGGTTTCTCCAAAATCTGTGATAAGATTTTCATGAAATTTCATTATGAGGATTGATCAGCACCATGCGTAGATGTGCATATCTTATTCCTATTTCGGTTGATTTTTCTCTTCAAAATTATGGGACTTTGATTTTTTACATGGAAATTTTTGTCTGCACGGTTTCTCCAAGACCTTTCTTCAGATTTTCTTGAAACTTCATAGGATTGATCAGCACTATGCCTAGTTGTGCATATCTTATTTTGTTTTCTGGTTTGATGATCTTCTTCAGAGTTATGGGACTTTGAAATTTTTACATGGAAAATTTTGTCTGCGCAGTCTGTCCAAAACTCTGGTCACATTTTCATGAAACTTTGTAGGATTGATCAGCACCATGTCTAGTTGTGCATATCATATTCTTGTCCCAGTTTGATGATTTTCTGCAGAGTTATGGGACTTTGAAATTTTAACATGGAAAAGTTTGTCCAATCAGTTTTTGTATCAAAAACAATTCTAGTGTTTCAAGTCTTTGTGAGTCATAAATAACATTATCACCAACGGCAAGGCTATTTTACCTTGTACAACTGTAATGCAGACTTCAAAAAGATATTCTACTCTAAAGTGACTGTATGGATTTTACTATAATTTCACAGGAATATTCCTTAGGAGACCTTGTATCCAAAGTGTTCAAGATGTGGTGATTTATCCCAACATAAAAAACCATGGTCGTGAGGGACAGGAATAATTTCCTTTACATGGTTATAGTGAAACAAATTTAAAACCACTGGCAGAATTGTTTTCAAGAAAGCTCATAACATTGCCCTCCAGTAGTTAATAATAATTAGAAAACATGTACTCTTGGATTGTAGAAAGGTTTTTGTGTACACACTACCTCACATGGCCTGTTGAGCATTATACAGGCCGGCCGCCGGGCCATCATGGTCCTCTTGTGGTTGTAACTGAAGTGAGGAAAATGATTCTTTGAAATTGATGTGCATAATATTTTTTCAAACAACCACAACCGTCACATGTCAAATTAGTATTAGTGCCGGTTGCAGACCGGTGGCAGCTTAATTATGCAGGGTGAAAGTTATGAAGAAAGTTCCATAAATCAGCGACCTTTCTTTCCATCATATAAATGCCTTTTCATACCTTTGCAAACAAAGTAGACCCAGATTAGACTGCTCCTGTAGGATGTGGACCATTTGATCAGGATGTGCTCCTAAGGATATGTTCTAAATCTGTCTGCATATGGTATAATATAGATCTAATTTTACAGTTTCTGCCTCAGTCTAAATATCCTTTGTTCATAATTATGACATTATAATAAAATTTTTTTTAAATAATCTTACTAATATTAATGATGTCATTATTTTTTACATACATACAAATTATGCACCAGGGAAAGGGTTAAAAGATGTAAATTCTTCTTTACAAAAAAATCCAGCTTAGAGGGGTTTTACTGTAATGTTGTGTTTAACCCTTTCCCTCATTTAAACACATTTTCACGCATCATTCTGCAAACAGAGTAGACCCAGATCAGACTGCCCCGATCGGAGCCATCTGATCAGGGTCTGCTCTGTTTTCCGTTGGGAATTGAAAGATCTAATTTTCTACTTTCTAAAATGCCAACCATGTCCACTTTCCATATTTCATTATAACTATTTTCTCCATGAATATTTAGAGCTCCAGATAAGATGCATAATTAAAAATATTTTCAAATATAACTACTTTATTTCTCCACCAGAAATGACGATTTTAGTATTTTGAGTATGCACCGTTATCTGTAGCTCTGTTATTTAGTATGGAGTAGGTGTTCAAATTTGGAATAAACATAGAACAGGGAAAGGGGTTAAGACGCTGTACCCTTATCTGCCCTCTGCACCAGTTTGCAGAGCTGCATATATAACCCTTTCCCTGTTAAATATTCATGTTAGAAATAATGACATCATGAATATTTATTATCTGAATTTTTACAATGGCATAATTATGTACAAATGTATATATTATGGATTTTTGAGTATGGTACTGTTATATTATACTCAAATCTGTTATAATTTCATAAGCAAAAAGAGCAAACCTTGATTGTCTGATCTGGGTTAACTCTGTTTGCAAAGGCCTAAAAACACTTTTTATACCCCCCACAACGAAGTTTGGGGGGGGGGGGGGATTACAGGAATCAGGTTGTCCGTCCGGCCAGCCGTCTGCATGTCCATCCATGGACACAATTTTGTTCGGCCTTCTTCTTCTACAGTTTTGCTTCAATTTTGTTGAAAGTTCATGTATAGACATATGACCATAAACCTGTGCAACGCATATTTCCATTATGATCGGACCACTACTTCAGGAGTTATCTCCCCTTTTTAGTCCCCTACCAATGTTTTCCGGTTTTCTGGACTTTTTATGGAAGTGACTCGAGATATCAACTCTATATTTAGTACAAAGCTAAATCTAGATCAGTTACAGCTTATGTTACAATCTCAGCCAGGTTGAATAATTATTTCCAGAGTTATTGCCCTTGAACTTTAATTTTTTTCTTCAAATTTGGGATTTTCCAGACTTTTTTTGGAAGTGGTTGCAGATGTTAACTTTATATTTGGCATAAAGCTAACTCTAGATGAATTTCAGCTTAATTCCCAATCTCAGTCTAGTTGAATAATTTTTGACAGAGTTATGGCCCTTGAACTTTAATTTTTTGTCAAATTTTCAATTTTCGGGTCTTTCTTTGGAAGTGGTTAGAGATATTTGTTTCTCTGAATTATTCTTCATTTTTATTTCATAAATTACGTTGGGGCATGAAATTGTATTGTTTTTAAATCTCTTCACGTTTCTGTATGTACATATGTTCAGATTGATGATAGGTGTTCTGACAAGCAGACAGGTGGGGGGTATTCGTTAGCCTTTGGCTTACAGTTCTAGTTTAGGAAGGAAAGGGATAATTATACCCCCACAAACAGAGTTTGAGGGGGGTATACTGGAATCAGCCTGTCGGTTGGTCGGTCGGTCCGTCGGTCGGTCTGTCTGCAAAATCTTGTACGGCGAACTCCTCCTTCACTTTCAACCCGATTCACTTGATACTTGGCATAAATGTTACTCAGGAGTAGTAGATGTGCAAGACACAAAATTCAGGTCTCTGTGACCTTGACCTTGACCTTTGGCCTTGAAATTGGTCTTGAAATTGGCAGGCAAAATCTTGTACTTTGAACTCCTCCTTCACTTTCAACCTGATTCACTTGATACTTGGCATAAATGTTACTCAGGAGTAGTAGATGTGCAAGACACAAAATTCAGGTCTCTGTGACCTTGACCTTGACCTTTGGCCTTGAAATTGGTCTTGAAATTGGCAGGCAAAATCTTGTACTTTGAACTCCTCCTTCACTTTCAACCCGATTCACTTGATACTTGGCATAAATGTTACCCAGGAGTAGTAGATGTGCAAGACACAAAATTCAGGTCTCTGTGACCTTGACCTTGACCTTTGGCCTTGAAATTGGTCTTGAAATTGGCAGACAAAATCTTGTACTTTGAACTCCTCCTTCACTTTCAACCTGATTCACTTGATACTTGGCATAAATGTTACTCAGGAGTAGTAGATGTGCAAGACACAAACTTCAGGTCTCTGTGACCCTGACCTTGACCTTTGGCCTTTAAATTGGTCTTGAAATTGGCAGGCAAAATCTTGTACTTTGAACTCCTCCTTCACTTTCAACCCGATTCACTTGATACTTGGCATAAATGTTACCCAGGAGTAGTAGATGTGCAAGACACAAAATTCAGGTCTCTGTGACCTTGACCTTGACCTTTGGCCTTGAAATTGGTCTTGAAATTGGCAGGCAAAATCTTGTACTTTGAACTCCTCCTTCACTTTCAACCTGATTCACTTGATACTTGGCATAAATGTTACTCAGGAGTAGTAGATGTGCAAGACACAAATTTCAGGTCTCTGTGACCTTGACCTTGACCTTTGGCCTTGAAATTGGTCTTGAAATTGGCAGGCAAAATCTTGTACTTTGAACTCCTCCTTCACTTTCAACCTGATTCACTTGATACTTGGCATAAATGTTACTCAGGAGTAGTAGATGTGCAAGACACAAATTTCAGGTCTCTGTGACCTTGACCTTGACCTTTGGCCTTGAAATTGGCCTTGAAATTGGCAGACAAAATCTTGTACTTTGAACTCCTCCTTCACTTTCAACCTGATTCACTTGATACTTGGCATAAATGCTTCTCAGGAGTAGTAGATGTGCAAGACACAAATTTCAGGTCTCTGTGACCTTGACCTTGACCGTTGGTCTTGAAATTTGTCTTGAAATTGGCAGGCAAAATCTTGTACTTTGAACTCGTCCTTCACTTTCAACCTGATTCACTTGATACTTGGCATAAATGTTACTCAGGAGTAGTAGATGTGCAAGACACAAATTTAAAATCTCTGTGACCTTGACCTTTGGCCTTGAAATTGGTCTTAAAATTGGCAGGCAAAATCTTGTACGGCGAACTCCTCCTTCACTTTCAACTTGATTTACTTGATACTTGGCATAAATGTTACTCAGAAGTAGTAGATGTGCAAGACACAAATTTCAGGTCTCTGTGACCTTGACCTTGACCTTTGGCCTTGAAATTGGCAGGCAAAATCTTGTACTTTGAACTCCTCCTTCAATTTCAACCTGATTCACTTGATACTTGGCATAAATTACAGAATTTTCTCTATTTGAACTTTGGGTATTTTTGTTATTTGGTCCTGTTACATGTTCAAAACTTGAATTTGCAATCAAGGCTGCCGTGTGGGGGTATTCATCACCTTTAGTGATAGTTCTAGTTCAATTTGGCACCATTAGGTGACTTTAAATAAGATTTACATTGTAGCAAATAGTGTAGACCCAGATCAACAGTTTCTTCAGGACAATTTGATCAGGATGTGCACTATTTCAGTGTCTAAGTTTATCTGCCCAAATACTTAGTCAGGTTTGCCCCACACATCAGGAAAAAGTCAGAAAATTAAATATTTTCAAGGTCAAGGAACTGTCAGGGAATTTTGAAAATAAAGGCAAATGTCAGTGAATTGTCAGTGTATTTTGAAAAAAATGAGATTCAAGGGCATATATTATATTTTAACCCTTTCAACCAGAGAGACGCATGCACTGTTATTTGCAAACAGTGTAGCCCCAGATCAGAAACGGCCTTCAGGAGCCCTCTGATTAGGGTCTGCATGCACTGTTTGTCAGCTAAAATCCTTGAGCAAGTTTACACTATAGTGAATAGACTCTATAGTTAACCCTTCGCTTGCTGAATTCTAAATTACATTTCTCCTACTTTACCCATGCCCTGTTGTATAATTACATATATCTTCACTGTGTACAAGTATTTCGCCGTGCAATCACTGCTGTGGAGTGCACTGGTTGCACAATCAACTTGTAAATAGTGCAGACCCTGATGAGACAGCTCCTGCAGGAGCTGTCTCATCTGGGTCTTCACTATTTACAGGTAGGTATATTGACGCGATTAGCAAGCGAAGGGTTAAACACATATGGACTTTTCCACTCAGATAATTCAGAGTTGAAAGGGTTAAATTTCCTAAAAAAAACCCAACATTACATAAAATTTGACCAAATATGGCAATGTAAATTATCAGGGAAATTTGAAATTATGTCAGGGAAATGTCGGAATTTTGTTTCCACTGGCAACTATGTTAGTGTAACTAGGTTAACATCATTGCCTTATACCTTTTGTAGCATGAAGTCCGTATCCTGGGGTATGATAAACCTGCTTGCGTCCATTTTGCTGACCACAAAGGACTCCAACTTGACCAAACTGGCCATTGACAGGTTGGCTGAAGTAGCCAAACAGGACACTTGCAAGGTAAGAAGAGGAATCATCCTTGTTCACCTACAATTTCAACCCTTTCAATGCCGAGTTTACAAAATTAATGGACTATTTCAAAATTGAAATCGTCAAGCTTTCAATGAATATTCAGGGATTTTCTTTAACCCTTTCTCTGTTTGATATTTATGTAAGATATAATGACATCATGAATATTTATTGCCTTAATTTTTGTAATGAGAGGCAGTGTGTCACAGTAAGTTAGGGATCACTTTCCTGTCGTCTGTCTGTCCGTCCGTCTGTCCGTCTGTCCATCACACTTTCTTTTTTTGGCTGTCATTTCTAAAGTAATCATTATAGAGCTATCAAGTTTCACACATGGAGTAAGCATAATGAGCGGAAGTGTCATGCACAAGGGCCACAACTCTAGCATCAATATTTTTTGAGTTATTCCCCTTTTTCATGTTTTTTTGTCCGGACAATAACTCTTTATCGACTGGTTCAATTGATATCAAACTTCACATATGGAAAAAGCATGATGAGAGGAAGTGTCCTGCACAAGGGCCATAACTCTAGCATCAATATTTTTGGACTTATTCCCCTTTTTCATATGTTCTTGTCTAGACAATAACTCTTTATCTACTGGCTCAATTCATTTGAAACTTCACATATGGAACAAGCATGATGAGAAGAAATGTCATGCACAAGGGTCATAACTCTAGCATCATTATATTTGGAGTTATTCCTCTTTTGTCATATTGTTTTTATGCCCCCAAAGCTAGGCTTTGGCGGCATATAGTGATCGCACCGTGCGTGTGTGGGTGGGTGTGTGTGTGTGTGGGTGTGTGTGTGTGTGGGTGGGTGGGTGTGTGGGTGGGTGGGTGTGTGGGTGTGTGTACCTTTTGTCCGGAGTATATTTCCTTTGTCACATCAGCTACGGATACCAAATTTGGTGTGTGAGTTCATATTGGGATGGGGGAGTGTCGCGTATCATTTTCATGTCACTGTGACCTTGACCTTGACCTTTGACCTTGATTTTACAAAAAGCTTGTCCGGAGCATATCTCCTTTACCTTACCAGCTACAGATTCCAAATTTGGTGTGTGAGTTCATCTTAGGATGGCCGAGTGTCGCGTACCATTTCCAGGTCACTGTGACCTTGACCTTGACCTTTGACCTCGATTTTAAAAAAAGCTTATGCCTTACCAGCTGCAAAAAGCTTGTCCGGAGTATATCTCCTATACCTTACCAGCTAAGGATTCCAAATTTGGTGTGTTAGTTCATCTTGGGATGGAGGAGTGTCGCGTACCATTTTCAGATCACTGTGACCTTGACCATGACCTTTGACCGATTTTACAAAAAGCTTGTCCGGAGCATATCTCCTTTACCTTACCAGCTACAGATTCCAAATTTGGTGTGTGAGTTCATCTTGGGATGGCGGAGTGTCGCGTACCATTTCCAGGTCACTGTGACCTTGACCTTGACCTTTGACCTCGATTTTAAAAACCGCTTATACCTTACCAGCTACAAAAAGCTTGTCCGGAGTATATCTCCTATTCCTTACCAGCTAAGGATTCCAAATTTGGTGTGTGAGTTCATCTTTGGATGGAGGAGTGTCGCATACCATTTTCAGATCACTGTGACCTTGACCATGACCTTTGACCGATTTTACAAAAAGCTTGTCCGGAGCATATCTCCTTTACCTTACCAGCTACAGATTCCAAATTTGGTGTGTGAGTTCATCTTGGGATGGCGGAATGTCATGTACCATTTCCAGGTCACTATGACCTTAACCTTGACCTTGACCGATTTTACAAAAAGTTTGTCCAGAGCATATCTCCTATACCTTACCAGATACGGATTCCAAATTTGGTTTGAGAGATCACCTTCAGATGGCGGAGTGTCGCGTACCATTTTCAGGTCACTGTGACCTTGACCTTGACCTTCGACCTCGATTTTACAAAAAAGGTTGTCCAGAGAATATCTCTTATACCTTACCAGCTATGGATTCCAAATTTAATGTGTGAGTTTATCTTGGGATGGCGGAGTGTCGCGTACCATTTTCAGGTCACTGTGACCTTGACCTTTGACCTACATTTTACACAAAGCTTGTCTGGAGCATTTCTCCTATACCTTACCAGCTACGGAATCCAAATTTGGTTTGTGAGTTCATCTTGGGATGGGGGAGAGTCATGTACCATTTTCAGATCACTGACCTTGACCTTGACCTTTGACCTCAATTTTACAGTCCGGAGCATATCTCCTATATCTTACCAGATACAAAAAGCTTGTCCAGAGCATATCTCCTATACCTTAAACGTTGACAATCAACCCAGGGTCCTTTTTAACGTTGAGAATGACTTAGGGTCCTTTTTAACTAAGTTTTGACGCTTGGTTCTTTTCTTAGCTATCATAATCGTCAAAGGTTCTGTTTCTAATGTTAAGAACTGACTCCTGTGTCATTTTTAACAGCATCAAAATTTCATGTTACACCTGCATTACATTGTATTGTTTTTCCACCAAAATGCATTTCGGTGTCAAACACTTTGGGGGCATTTGTCACCCGTGACGACCCTCTTGTTCTTATTATTTTTATAAATACCATTCAGATTTGTCATGTATATACCATTGTCAACTACACCATGGGTGGGTGGGTCAGGGGAAGTTTCTTTTAATCCGGTGGAGGACTCATATATTGCATAGCAATACAACATTAACTTGTTTCCCTTTGTTCTGATTTTCGCACTCCAGCTAGTATATTAACAGTTTTTGTGTTAGCTTCGAGCAGGTGACACATATGTTCCTCCGAACACTCTTGTTAGCTCACCAGAGCACTTTTGTGCACAGGGTGAGCTTTTGTGATCGCCTGATGTCCAGTGTGCATCATCCGTCATCGGGCGTAAACAATTTGAACATTTAAAAATCTTCTCCTCTGAATCTACAGGATTCTCAGCTTTCATCTTTGGTACATAGCATCATCTGTAGGTCCTCTACAAAAGGTATATAAATTATGCCCCTGGGGTCAAAACTGGACCCGCCCCAGGGGTGCCTTGTTTTCTATACAAATGTATAGTAAAACTTTGAAAATCTTCTCCTCTGAAACTGGAAGAATCTCAGCTTTCATATTTGGCACATAACATCATGTTCAGGTCCTCTACAAAAGTTATATAAATTATGCCCCTGGGGTCAAAATTGGCCCCGCCCCAGGGGTGTCCAGTTTTCAATAGAAACATATAGTGAAAACTTTGAAAATCTTCTTCTGAAACTAGAAGGTTCTCAGCTTTCATATTTGGCACATAGCATCATGTTCAGGTCCTCTACAAAAAAGATATATGAATTATGCCCGGGGGCAAAATTGACCCCGCCCCAGGGGTGGTCAGTTTTCAATAGAAATATATAGTGAAAACTTTGAACAGGGTTGCCATGTGTCAGGGAATAGTCAGGGAAATTTAAATTTTTTCATGGTCAGGGAATTGTCAGGGAATTTTGTGAAATGTCAGGGGAATTTGAAAATATGGGCAAATGTCAAGGAATTGTCAGGGAATTTTCAAAAAAGATGAGAACCAAGACCATACATTTTAAAGTTCCTAAAAATATATAACATAATTTATGAAAGAAAGACCAAATGTTGCAATGTAACATGTCAGGGAGGTTTAAAATTATGTCAGTGAAATGTCAGGGAATTGTCAGGGAATTTTGTTTCCTGATTTGTGGCAACCTTGTTGAAAATTTTCTCCTCTGAAACTGGAAGGTTTTCAGCTTTCATATTTGGCACATAACATCTTGTTCAGGTCCTCTACAAAATTTATATAGATTATGCCCCAGGGGTTAAAATTGGCCCTGCCCTAGGGCCGACTAGTTTTCTATAGAAACATAGTGAAAACTTTGAAAATCTTCTCCTCTGATTGCCTGGTGAGCGATGTCAGAGCCATTCTGGCCCTCTTGTTCCTAGTTATATGAGTGCTCCTTTTCGGTAGATTTATTCAAAGTGGTTGGATCTAAAAATAGCCTATGAGGGAATGGGTTAAGAGCATCTAAGAAATTTAAGCCTTTCTTACTAAATGGACAATGTGGTTAGATAGAATGTTCAGCATTGAAAAGGTTAAACTTTAAAATTTATGAGAAAGACTCAGTCTCATGTCATCCCCTTGTGATATAACTTTACATGTCTAGAAACTAAATGGATGTAAATGTGTGACTTCAAATCCATTGAGAGTGATATGATATTATTACTCTTTAACCAGAATTTCAGACAAAAAGTTCAGGCTATTAGGTTGGAGTACATTGTTTTGCGGATGAGTAGGTGGTCCAGCAGGGGCAGAGGTGAACATTTCAGTTACCAAAGAAAACATTTTTCAGACTAAACTTGATAGCTAGATTATAAGCTGGCGTTAAGATAAAGGTTGGGATTGTATTGGGATTCAAAAACGCCAAAGTCACTTTTACCAAAGAAAAAATGGTTCCAGACAATAATTGTTATAAATCTTCAATATGCAGACATATATCAAATAAACAATTTTAATGGATATAAAAACCACATACTCAAAACCTGATACTCAAGTTTAGACTTAACCCATTGCCTCATTTTGACGCCTCTGTAAAAGTCACTTTTTGAAATGATTGTGATAAATTAAGCAGTTATTGTGAAGGAGTTACCATAGTTTTGCACCAAGCCCTCGATTTGCTCCATTATAAGGAGCAATGTTCCATTTATCATATTGTTTTCAAAACTATTTTCCCTTTTTAGTTTCACCTGTTCGTAGAACAGCAGAGCTTATCTTATAGCCAACATTTTTGCCCTTCTGACCTTAACCTTTGACCTATTTCACAAAAATCTTTAAATGCCTATAACATTTCAACCAATGGACCTAGGGCTTCCATACTTGGTATGTTATTGTTTGCCCTTCTGACCTTGACCTTGACCGTTGACCTACCTTTGCAAAAATCTTCAAATGCCTATATTATTGGAACCAATAGGCCTAGGGCTTCCATACTTGGTATGAACATGCCAACATTTTTGCCCTTCTGATCTTGACCTTGACCTTTGACCTGCTTTTGTAAAAATCTTTAAATGCCTATAACATTTTAACCAATGGGCCAAAGGCTTCCATACTTGGTATGCAACTTTCTTGTGTTAAGACCTTTCCAACAATATCATTGTTTTTGCCATGTTACTTTGACCTACTTTTGCAAATTTCTTTAAATGCCTATAAAATTTGAACCAGTAGGCCAAGGGCTTCCATACATTGTATGCAGATTTCTTGTCTTAAGACTTCCAACCATACCATTGTTTTTACCATGTGACATTGACCTTGATCTTTGACCAACTTTTGCAAAAGTCTTTAAATGCTTATAACAATGCAACAAATAGGCATAGGGCTTCCATACTTGGTATGACCATGCCAACATGTTTGCCTTTCTGACCTTGACCTTTGACCTACTTTTGCAAACAGAATTAACCAGCATTAATCATGACTTAACCTTTAGCCTACTAAGCAAATTATTTTTACAGAACATTTTACCTACTATATATGTATATAGCTACATATTCAAAATTCTATAATCAATTTGTCTACCAAAATGCAATCAGGTGCCAAACAGTTTGGATCCTGAAGAGACCCCTAGTTACTCGGCATCTCATCTGGATCTGAACTGTTTGCATAGGTATTCACTCATTCGCCCATAGTAGGCAAAAGGTTAACTGAATTTTTACTATGGTAATTGAACACAGGATTTGTTTACTTTGGCAGAAAATGTTAAATGACTGTCAATTTAAATCATTAACCCATTCCTCCATAGGCTATTTTTAAATCCAACCACTTTGACTAAATCTACCCAAAAGGAGCATTAACTAGAGAAAAGGAAAATTAAGGAAATTTGTAGTTTGAAACCATTGTGATAAATAGGAATGTAGGTAAAATGCGACAAGTAAAAATGCCTTAGGTAAATATGCCATAGGTAAAAATGCCTTAGGTAAAAATGCCACAGGTAAAGTGGTAAAAATGCCTTAGGTAATAATGCCTTAGGTAAAAATGCCATAGGTAAAAATGCCACAGTTTTTTTTTAAAATTTATAAAAGGAAAACTGTATAATTTGAAAAAATATGTTATAATATTATTTCATAATCAATTTTAGTATATAAAACCATTTAAATATGTTCAAAATTAAAAATATTTATTATAATTTTCTGGCATTTGACGGGTGGTGTCTGGGTCTACTCTTTTTAAAAATACCACAGTTATAAAAAAAATTAATAACAAATATTTTTGAAGTTATAAAAGGAAAACTATATTTTGAAAAGATATGTTATAATATCATTTCATAATCAATTTTGGTGTCTGAGTCTACTCTGTTTAAATAATTGTATGAAAATCTTTTTGTTTATTTTGGACTCAGACCAAATTTCAAAATATTTGTTATTAAATAAAAAAAATTGTACCTCTGGCATTTGAGGGGTAGTGTCTGGGTAAACTCTGTTTAAATAAGTGTAGGAAAAATCCTAAGAAACAGGTAGGTAAGGTTTCAATATCTATTGTTTAATGAGCAGTATCTATACAGTACATGTAGTTGATAATGCAGCATATCATATAACCCAACGGTTTAACCCTTTCTTCAAAACAAACAGAGCAGATCCTGATCAGACGGCTCCTATATAATCTGGGTCTACGCTGTTTTTGCATCACTTGTGATTTGCAGCAATTTTTAATAGGAGCCTTCTAATCTGGATCTACTCTGTTTTTGCATTACTTGTGATTTGTTTTTATCTTTAGTATGTTGCAATACATAATACTATCTTTTGAAACAATAATGAAACAGATCTATCAAATTCCAGTAACAAACAGACTAGACCCAGATCAGAGCCTTCTAATCTGGATCAACTCTGTTTTGCATTACTTGTTATTTTATCTTCAGTATGTTAAAATACATAATACTATCTTTTGAAACATTAATGAAACACAGAAACAGATCTATGAAATTCCAGTAACAGAGAGAGTAGACTCAGATCAGACAGTTCTTATAGGAGTCTTCTAATCTGGATCTACTCTGTTTTGCATTACTTGTGATTTCAAATCATGCAGTTTTCCTTTTATAAATTTAGAAATATTTGTTTTTTTGTTGGTTTTTAACTGTGGCATTTTTACCTATGGCATATTTACCTAAGGCATTATTACCTAAGGCATTTTTACCACTTTACCTGTGGCATTTTTACCTGTGGCATTTTTACCTATGGCATATTTACCTAAGGCATTTTTACCTGTGGCATTTTTACCGCACACCGATAAATAGAGCATTAATGCTCCGATAGGAGCAAATGCTCTATTTATCACAATGGTTTAAAGAAGTGGTTATTACAGAGGCATAGAAAGGCATATATATGGAGGAAAGGTTTAAACAAATAAAGCAGACCCTGATCAGATGACTCCTATAGGAGGAATCTGATTAAGTGGGTCTACTTTGTTTCAAATGCATGAAAAGGTTTTTATATCAGGTAAATTCTTGTATAAATATTCCTGAAGTAAAGGTCTGAACTTGAGCCAAGGAACAGGGTCTTCCACACTGAACATCTTTTCCATGTAAAATGATACAGTAGAACCCCTCTAATGAGACCACGTGATAAAAAAACATTAAAAATTGGTTTCTTTATAGCAGGTGGTTGCTTAATGCAGGACAAAAGTAATGCAGAAAGCTCCTAGAAGAGCATTCTGCATTACTTTTGACCTTCATTAAGCCACCACCTGCATCTAGCACCAAGAATTATACCTCTTTTAGGTGGTCACATTAGCGGGGTTTTACAGTACAGTAAAACCTCTCTAAACCGGAATTCTAGTAGAGAAGACTTCACATACTTTAGGCAGGTGGCTGCTTAATACAGGGTGAAAGTCATACAGAAAGCTCCCTGCATTAAGCTGCCACCTGTCTCCAAGACCGATGTTTATACAAAATTTAACGTCCGGTTTAGAGAGGTTTTACTGTATAATTATTGTTTCAAATTATATCAAACTCCCACAAGGCGTAGCAAAATCACAGCTTGGCTACAATAATTGTGAAACAGATCCTAATGGCAACACCCAAAAAAGTGACAAAATAATTATTGATGTGTCTGCCACATTTTGCGGTACAAAATAAATTATAGTCATGCATTTTTGCAGCCATATTTTTTATTGTTGTTTTTCTTGTTAATCTGTTTTTTGTTAATCTGAATTTAATTTACATAATCTACATTTTGCATACTTTTTACTTTCAGTTACTGTTCGTCTAAAAATTTGTCTGTAGTAATTCTAAAAGTGCATGTTCATATTTCTTCATTTTCAAACACAATGTCTGTGTGTCAAACAGTGTTGATCTGATAGGGTGTCACTTTACTCTGTGTATCATCTGATAGGGTGTATATCACTTTACTCTATGTATCATCTGAAAGGGTGTCACTAGACTCTGTGTATTATCTGATAGGGTGCCACTTTACTCTGTGTATCATCTGATATGTCAATTTACTCTGTGTATCATCTGACAGGGTGTCACTTTACTCTATGTATCATTGGATAGGGTGTCACTTGACTCTGTGTATCATGATAGGGTGCCACTTTACTCTGTGTATCATCTGATAGGATGTCAATTTACTCTGTGTATCATCTGATAGGGTGTCAATTTACTCTATGCACCATCTGATAGGGTGCCACTTTACTCTGTAACATCTGATAGTGTGCCACTTTACTCTATGTATCATCTGTGTCAGACAGTGTTGATTTTGATTGGGTGTCACTTGACTCTGTGTATCATCTGATAGGGTGCCATTTTACTCTATGTATCATCTGATGGGGTGCCACTTTACTCTATGTATCATCTGTGTCAGACAGTGTTGATTTTGATTGGGTGTCACTTGATTCTGTGTATCATCTGATAGGGTGCCATTTTACTCTGTGTACCGTCTGATAGGTTGCCACTTTACTCTATGTATCATCTGATAGGGTGTCACTTTACTCTATGTATCATTCTGATAGGGTGTCACTTTACACTGTGTATCATCTGGATCTAAACTGTTTATTGTTCACAAATAGGCCCATGGTGTTTAACCCTTTCCCTGTTCTACGTTTATTCCTAATTTCAATACTTACTGAATATTCATAGAAAATATAGTTACAATGAAATATGGATGATTTAACACTATAACCATTTTAGAAAGTAAAGAAACAGATCTTTCAAATTCCATTAGAAACAGCAGACCCTGATCAAACGACTCCTATAGGAGCTGTCTGATCTGGGTCTACTCTGTTTGCAAATGCGTGAAGACACGTTTATACGAAAGAAAAAGTTGAAAAATCAAGATCATGATTACAGTCCTGGGCATTATTTTTAACCTTTGTTACATTTAGTTTCATATTTAATCCTTTCCTTGTTTACATAATCATCTAAGAAATAATGACATCATGAATATTAATTAGATTATTTTTTTAATGGTTACATGAACACAATTTTAGCTCAAGCAGAAACTGTAGAATCAGATGTTCAATAATTCGAAATTTTAAAACGGAAGAATTTTGACGCTTTTGCATGGGTAGATGCTTAATGCAGGGTAGAAGTCATGCAGAAAGCTCCCCTGGGAGCTGTCTGCATTACTTTCACCATGCATGAAGCTGCCACCTGTCTTAAAAGATCAATAATGATACATATTTGAGTATTCATAATTATATAATCAAGATTTAGCTGTATAGTTATACCATAAGCAAACAGAGCAGACCCTGATCAGACAGCTCCTACAAGAGGGAAAGGGTTATATATTCCTCAGGCAAAGTGCTTAAACTTGCTGCCTGTATTCAAAGGGGATAAACTGTCACTCACTGTAGACTTCAATTCCAACATTTTTCCCTAGAAATACATCTAACCGTTACTATGCTGAATTTTCATATGGAGTATTCCAAACTTCAAATAGGTTAAGTTTACTGTAAATATTCAGGGTTTTTTTTTCAATGAAAAGTGTAGCATGACAAACAGTGCAGACCCAGATGAGAGGGCTCCTCTAGGAGCCCTCTCATCTGGGTCTACACTGTTTGCAAAGGACATTAGCAACTTGTTTCGCACATTGTAAGGGTTAATATATTCTATCCTGATAAGATTGTGAGATAACTCAGCTACTTACCTGGTTTTTATTATCTAACTTTAAATCCCGTGAGTGTATCAAGCTACTCATATTCTTGCCTAAATAAAATTTATTATTTGTTTTAAATGCTAGAAGTGGTATTTCTTTATTTAATTGTTTAATGTCAAACTGTGTGTCAGGTAATTTAGAACCCGATGAGAAGTCAAATTTCTCATTATCTCCTAAGAGTTTAAACTGTTTGCAAGTCTCAACGCAAATTAACCAACTACAAAAAAAAAACTGCACAAAATATTATGGAGCTTCCAAAATGTCAATTATAAACACTTTATTCTATAGAGACAAGAGAGCTGTAAATATTACTACAATATAAATGCAATTTGTAGATATTTTGAGGTAAGTGATCAGACAAGAAGAACCTTTACCCCTTTACTCCATTAACCCTTCTCTTGCTGAATTTTAAAATACATTTCTCCTTCTTTACCCATGCCCTGTTGTATAATTACATATATCTTCACTGTGTACAAGTATTTCGCTGTGCAATCACTGCTGTGGAGTGCACCGGTTGCACAATCAACTTGTAAATAGTGCAGACCCTGATGAGACAGCTCCTGTAGGAGCTGTCTCATCTGGGTCTTCACTATTTACAGGTAGGTATATTGACGTGAATAGCAAGCGAAGGGTTATTGTGGCTTTTACACCTTTGAAAATAGTGGACCCAGATCAGATGACTTGTGTAGGAAACATCTGATCACAGACTTGAAGTTTGCTTATTAAAAAATATAGACATTTAACCCATACCCTCATTTTGACGCCTCTGTTAAAGTAAGTTTATGAAACCATTGTGACAAATGGAGCATTTGCTCCATAGGAGCAAATGCTCTATTTATCGCAATGGTTTCAAAACTACACAGTTCTAAAAGTTTTGGTAGATTTATTCAAAGAGGC
The DNA here is from genome assembly GCA_963576725.1 of Azorinus chamasolen. Lineage (NCBI taxonomy): Eukaryota > Metazoa > Mollusca > Bivalvia > Cardiida > Solecurtidae > Azorinus > Azorinus chamasolen. The sequence goes on along the minus strand of OY755239.1, from coordinate 62,367,019 downwards.
TAGATCTAAATATAGCCTATGAAGTAATGGGTTAAATGATATAGATTTTGTTTTCTATAATGTCATCCTTAACCGTCTACTCCATTATTATGCCCTTAACCCATTACCTCATAGGCTATTTTTAGATACAACCTCTTTGAATAAATCTACCGAAAAGGTGCATTAACTAGAGAAAAGGAAACTTTTAGAAATTTGCAGCTTGAAACCATTGTGATAAATAGAGCATTTGCTCTATTTATCACAATGGTTTCACAAAGTGACTTTTACAGAGTCGTCAAAAGTCGTCAATATGAGGGAATGAGTTAAATGCCTATGGAAACAGAGTAGACCCAGATCATATCCAACTCGAAGGGGCAAGTGTCAGTGCCCTGAAAAAATCATGACATGACATCTGTGATTGTTACATGTAACACACATGACATCAGTGATTGCTACTACCTGTATCACACATGACATCTGTGATTGTTACATGTAACACACCTGTAATCACCCATGAATATTCAGTTTAGCTATATGGTTTGTTATACTGTGTTTAAATTAGCTCTGTATTTTATATTTCACAGGCACCCACCCTGCTACCGCTATTTCTGTACTGCCTGGGTAAGAAATCCTGTCCAAGACTCCGCTTACACCTAATGGAAGCCCTGCCACGACTGGCCACCCATAAGGTAATGTTTGGTAGTTTTGAGAATACCAAGAGTATGGCAGATTACAGTTACACAGTGTTCCCATTTACATCATAATCATATCTAAATACGCACCAAAAATAATTGGAATGCAAAAAAAGCAAGTACGTTGCATCCATGGGACGCAAGATCAATGACCGAAATTTTAGGGATTTAAATGAATCCAGGTAAATAAACAACTGAAACTCGGTCTTACATCAATCCCGATAAATAAACTGAATCTCGGTCAGCTTTTCATGGCAATTGTTCCGAAATTACAACGATCTATAAATATCGAGTCCTGGGTTATTACAGATACGTAGGAGAGCACCTGGATTTTCCACCTAGTGTCGGCATCTAAAATTATGTCATTCTACGAGAACCATTCTGTTGCGTAGAAACGACATTAATTTGATACATTGATTGCTGAAAAAAGATGGCATCTACTAGCAAAAAAGCTAAACACGGTAGGAACTTTAAAGCATCATGGGTGCAAGACCATGGGTTTAAAGAGTTGTTAGTGAAAGATTTTAGCCCTGAAACCAATATCATTACCATGTGATGTTTTGTGTGTTCTGAAAATTAAGTGAAAAGCACATTTACCAGTGGATACAGTGGTTTTCAGCGCATTTCACTCAAGCGATGCTCATCGTTACGCACTTCAAATCAAAGCATCAAGAAATGCCTTATAATACAGTGCTTGTAACACTTATATTTTTGCAAGTGGTCAGTGGTTAGACAATAAGCGAAGCCCTATATAATATGCGTATTGAAAAGCAAATCCATTGAGTAACCAGGTGCTGATTTAGTGGGGTTGGAGCCGGCGTACGCCCCCCTAAAATTGCCCAAACAAACTTCTTTAGTAATATTTTAGATCTAGATCTACTAAAAATCAATAAAACATCGATTTAATCTGATTTTTGTTATTTCCCTCGCCCATTTATGCTCTTATTCAACTTGTATTAATAACACACTACAGTAAAACCCCTCTATAACTACCACTAAATTGTGTTAATTAGTTGGTATTAAGGACAGGTGGCTGCTTAAAGCAAGGTGAAAGTAAAACAGAACGTTCTTTACTTTCACCTTGCTTGATGTAATTTAGTGGCCGTTACAGAGAGGTTTTACTGTATTTTTTACTGTATCTATGTCCCCCCCCCCCCCCCCATTCCAAAAAATTCTAAAACACCCTCTTCTCCCCCCCCCCCCCCCCCCCCCCCCCCCCCCCCCCCCTTGGATCTGCACCTGGTAACTTCCTGTTTGGATTCACTTAAGGCTACATGGCAAAGACTGATCGTGTAGCACATAACTAGACTGTTTCGTATTGTAAGCTCTCTGATCTTGTCTTGTAGTGTCTACCTCGATTTATATTTTTGATGCCAACTGAAAGTGTCTGAGATAAAAGTTAATGATACCTCAGTTTAAACTTTTATATTTACATTTAATGGTGCAAAAAATCTCCACAACAAAGGCAGGAGTGAAATTATCTGGGACTCCTTGAATTCGTCTGGGACCCAACTTTTGCTGATGCCCTGGGTCCCAGGGACTTGTTTAAAAATCTACGCTTAAACGAGAACACTGCAGTACAACCTCTCTAAACAGGAATTCTAGTAGAGAAGAATTTAGATACTTTTAGCCAGGTGGCTGCTTAATACATGGTGAAAGTCATGCAGAAAGCTCCTTGAGGAGCTCCTTCACCCAGCATTAAGCTGCCACCGATATATTTATACTAAACTGAACATCCGGTTTAGAGGCATTTTACTGTATATACAATTAGTGATTTCCCACACCTTTGAAATATTCTGTTTATCTTTATTTCTCAAGGCTGATTTTGGTTTCATTTGTTTTTCAAAGGACAATCAGAATATCACACAGTTTAGATTCTGGTTAGATGGCAAGTTACTTGGTTCAGAATGTGTGCGATGGTCATCCCAATTTTTATGGCTACTGAGTAAAGAACTATTTCTTCCAAGGGCACAAATGAAATTATTAGCAAACAAGTAATTTGTCTTCAGATCGGAGATTGTACAGAACTGTCGTCTGGTCATCTGTTATATTGTCTCAGTGGGAGTATTAGCAACACAGAGTCTGATAGATCACATCTCATTATTAACCTTCTGCATGCCACAGGTGCAGTTGTGATAGCACTTGAAATCAGTTTGGCTCCAGATGATATTCTGAGTAACTCACGGTCTTATCAGGATCCAAACTGTTTGACACTCTGATGATGTTTCTTACAAAAAATGTAAGAAAATGCTATATTTAACATTAAATCAGACACGAATATTCAGCAGACGGCCATTGCTTCAATAGTTAAAGGTTAATGCATCCCTCTGAAACCTTAACAAGGTTTTGGGCAAATATTTGACAACCATTGCAAATAGATTAGAGATCAAGATAAGACACTCAGTAATTGACATTCATCTGAATCCAAATTATTGGAGCAATTTGTAAATGAAATTGTAAAAAAATCTACTTTTAGAATTAACTGTCTGTGCATGGTGGGTGTATGTCAGTATGTCTGTCCGTCCTTACGGTCTTGTCTGGAGACTAACTCAAAACTCCTTGAATGGATTGTGAAATGACAAGGCGTAAATGTTCCTCTAGAAGTTATGACGTGTCATGTGTAAAAACCAGGTCAGTAGCTGAAAGGTCAAGGTCATCCTTGGAGGTCAAAAATATGTATTTTTTTGCTTATCCTGGCTCTAACTCAGAACTCCATGGATGGATTGTGAAATGACTAGGCATAAATGTTTTTCTATAAGGTATGGTGTGTCACAGGAAAAAAACAGGTCAATAGCTGAAAGGTCATGGTCATACTTAAAGGTCAAATGTCAAAAACATGTATTTTAATACCCATGCAAACGAAGTTTGAGAGGGGGTATTTAGGAGTCGGTGTTTTTGTCGGTTGGTCTGTCTGTCTTGTCTGTCCATGGCACAACCTGGCACAATGAACACTTGTGCTCAAAATTTTGTCCAATCTTCATGAAACTTTTTCAGATTGATTGTCTTAATAAGTTCTCGGATGAGTTTGAAAGTGGATCATGAGGGGTCAAAAACTAGGTCACTAGGTCAAATAGGCAAACCTTGTGAACACTCTAGAGGTTATAGCTTTAGCCCAATCTTCATGAAACTTGGTCAGAATGATTGTCTTGATAAATTCTCGGAAAAGGTCGAAAGTGGGTCATGTGGGGTCAAAAACTAGGTCACTGGGTCAAATAGTAGGAAAACCTTGTGAACACTCTAGAGGTTATAGTTATACCCCCACAAACAGAGTTTGAGGGGGGTATACTGGAATCAGTCTGTCGGTCGGTCGGTCGGTCTGTCTGTCTGCAAAATCTTGTACGGCGAACTCCTCCTTCAGTTTCAACCCGATTCACTTGACACTTGGCATAATTGTTAATCAGGAGTAGTAGATGTGCAAGACACAAATTTCAGGTCTCTGTGACCTTGACCCTTGGCCTTGAAATTGGTCTTGAAATTGGCTGGCAAAATCTTGTACTTTTAACTCCTCCTTCACTTTCAACCTGATTCACTTGATACTTGGCATAAATGTTACTCAGGAGTAGTATATGTGCAAGACACGAATTTCAGGTCTCTGTGACCTTGACCTTGACCTTTGGCCTTGAAATTGGTCTTTAAATTGGCAGGCAAAATCTTGTACTTTGAACTCCTCCTTCAATTTCAACCTGATTCACTTGATACTTGGCATAAATGTTACTCAGGAGTAGTAGATGTGCAAGACACAAATGTCAGGTCTCTTTGACATTGACCTTGACCTTTGGTCTTGAAATTGGTCTTGAAATTGGCTGGCAAAATCTTGTACTTTGAACTCCTCCTTCAATTTCAACCTGATTCACTTGATACTTAGCATAAATGTTACTCAGGAGTAGCAGATGTGCAAGACACAAATTTCAGGTCTCTTTGACCTTGACCTTGACCTTTGGTCTTGAAATTGGTCTTGAAATTGGCTGGCAAAATCTTGTACTTTGAACTCCTCCTTCAATTTCAACCTGATTCACTTGATACTTGGCATAAATGTTACTCAGGAGTAGTAGATGTGCAAGACACAAATTTAAAATCTCTGTGACCTTGACCTTTGACCTTGAAATTGGTCTTAAAATTGGCAAGCAAAATCTTGTACGGCAAACTCCTCCTTCACTTTCAACCTGATTCATTTGATACTTGGCATAAATGTTACTCAGGAGTAGTAGATGTGCAAGACACAAATTTCAGGTCTTTGTGACCTTGACCTTTGGCCTTGAAATTGGTCTTAAAATTGGCTGGCAAAATCTTGTACTTTGAACTCCTCCTTCACTTTCAACCTGATTCACTTGATACTTGGCATAAATGTTACTCAGGAGTAGTAGATGTGCAAGACACAAATTTCAAATATCTGTGACCTTGACCTTTGGCCTTGAAATTGGTCTTAAAATTGGCAGGCAAAATCTTGTACGGCGAACTCCTCCTTCACTTTCAACCTGATTTACTTGATACTTGGCATAAATGTTACTCAGGAGTAGTAGATGTGCAAGACACAAATTTCAGGTCTCTGTGACCTTGACCTTGACCTTTGGCCTTGAAATTGGCAGGCAAAATCTTGTACTTTGAACTCCTCCTTCAATTTACTTGATACTTGGCATAAATTACAGAATTTTCTCTCTATTTGAACTTTGGGTATTTTTGTTATTTGGTCCTGTTACATGTTCAAAACTTGGATTTGCAATCAAGGCTGCCGTGTGGGGGTATTCATCACCTTTAGTGATAGTTCTAGTTTTAACCCAATCTTCATGGAACTTGGTCAGAATGATTGTCTTGATAAATTCTTTGAAAAGATTGAAAGTGGGTTATGTGGGGTCAAAAATTAGGTCACTAGGTCAAATAGTAGGAAAACCTTGTGAACACTCTAGAGGTTATAGTTTTAACCCAATCTTCATGGAACTTGGTCAGAATGATTGTCTTGATAAATTCTCGGAAAAGTTCGAAAGTGGGTCATGTGGAGTCAAAAACTAGGTCACTAGGTCAAATAGTAGGAAGATCTTGTGAACACTCCAGAGGTCACATTTTTAGCCCAATAGCCCAATCTTCATGAAACTTGGTCAAAATGATTGTCTTATTAAGACCTCAGACATGATGGAAAGTGTGTCATGTGGTGTCAAAAACTAGGTCACTAGGTCAAATAGTAGAAAAACCTTGTGAACCCTCTAGAGGACACCTTTTTTGCTGAATCTTCATGAAATTTTTCAGAATGATTGTTTTGATAAAATCTCAGACGAGTTTGAAAGTGTGTCATGTGGGGTAAAAAACTAGGCCACTAGGTCAAGCATTAGAAAAAAACTGGTTTGATTTGTGATCATCAAGGCAGCTGAGCGGGGGTATTCCATCAACCTTTAGTAATATTTCTAGTTTTGCTTGTCTTGGCTCTAACTCAGAACTGCATGGATGGATTGTGAAATGACTAGGCATAAATGTTTCTCTAGAATGTACACCATGCCGTGCACAAAAACCAGGTCAGTAGCTGAAAGGTCAAGGTTACACTTGGAGGCCAAAATTCAGATTTCACAAACACAATGTATGCCTATAATTTAGCCTTTACTTGATATTCATGCCTTTTGCAAAGTAGACCCAGATCAGGCATTCCTATAGGAGCTACCTGACAAGGATCTGCTCTGTCTAACTTTTGCATGTACTGTTGGTGAATGGCCAGCGGGCTGGACATGTTGCCCGTTGGCATGTAGTTTATAATGTCAACTGTACACAGAATGATTTTGGCATTGTTAGAAACTGATTGTAGATCGAGTCAGATCTATTATAATTTCATAAGAAAAGAGAGCCAGTTCTGATCAGATGGCTCCTATAGGAGTCATTTGCTCTGGGTTTGCTCAGTTAACTCTTTCCTCCATAAATACGCCTTTCTGTGCCTCTGTAATAGTCACTTCTTGTAACCATTGTGATAAATAGAGCAATTTAATGCTCTATTTGTCACAATGGTTTCTATACTAAACAAACATAACATTTTCCTTTTCTCTAGTAAATGCTCCTTTTCAGGAGATTCATTCAAAGAGGTAGGGTCTAAAAATAGCCTATATGGAGGAATGGGTTAATGAATATTAATTAGCTGATATTTATAATAGCATGTTAGCAAGGGAATGTTTTGACAATTGCAGAAACTGTAGAATCACACCTATGTTACTCTATAAATGTAAGAGCTTTCTGTCCTTGGTCTGCTGTGTTTTTAAATGCGTAATTTATTGCAGTAGAACCTGTGTTAAGCGGCCATTCATTTATTGAACATAGGAGTCTTAACAAACAGGTGGTTGCTTAATGAAGGTCAAAAGTGATGCAGAAAGTTCTAGGAGTCTTATAATTAACAAGCAGGCAGTTGCTTAATGCAGGTCAAAAGTGATGCAGAAAGCTCCTATGGGAGCTTTCTGCATTATTTTTGACCTGCATTAAGCTACCACCTGCCATACAGACCCATAATCTTTTTGATGGCCGCTTCAGACAAATTCTAAAACAGGTAAAACAAGCAGTGTGTCAAACACTTCGCAACTAAAGTTGTACTAGCTGTATGTGACATGTCAGCTGGTACTAACTGTATCTGACATGTCAACATGTACATGTACTAGCTTTATGTGACATGTCAATAATTATGTGCTAGCTATATGTGACATGTCAACATGTACTAGCTATATCTGACATGTCAACATAATTATACTAGCTATAATTATGTGACTTGTCAACTATCTGTATGTAATATTTCAACATGTACTAGCTGTATGTGATATGCCACTTGTAATAGCTGTATATGAGGTGTCAACATGTATCAGCTGTATGTGACATGTCAACATGTATCAGCTGTATGTGACATGTCAACTTGTACTAGCTGTATGGTGACATGTCAAAATGTACTAGCCCTGTGTGACATGTCAATATGTACTAGCTGTATGTATAGTCAGCATAATTTAGCTGTATGTGACATCTCTAATTGAGTCTGGTAGTACCAGTGTTTCTGATATGCAGTAAATCCGTGTCTGTAATGAATAATCTGTCCAGACACAATCAGTCAAATGTCCTTCAATTCCTGGTATGCCTTTCCCATGTATAGTACAACCTGTCCCAAGCAGCCATTCATTTATTGTGTCACCTGACGAGAGGCAGTGTGTCACTTAGGGATCACTTTTCTGTCGTCTGTCCGTCTGTCCGTCTGTCTGTCTGTCAGTCACACTTCTTTTTTTGGCTGTCATTTCTAAACTAATCATTATAGAGCTTTCAAATTTCACACATGGAACAAGCATGATGAGAGGAAGTGTCATGCCAAAGGGCCACAACTCTAGCATCAATATGTTTTGAGTTATTCCCCTTTTTCATATTAACAATAAGTTTTAGTGTCGGCTGCGAGCAGGTGACACATGTGTTCCTCCGAACACTCTTGTTGAACATAGGAGTCATAAAAAGCAGATGGATGCTTAATACGGGGCAAAAGTAATGCATAAAGCTCCTATAGGAGCTGTCTGTATTACTTTTTGACCTGCATTAAGCTACCACCTACCTTAAAAACCACTAATTAGACCTTTTTGATGGTCACTTAAGACAGGTTGTACTGCAGAAAAGATGTTTATATAAAGGAAAGACTTACAGTTAGTATTCAAGTTTTCTTCAGCGCTAATATCTTTAAGTATCTTTACCTACATGTATGCTATATCAACATTCAGTGCAGTCTTTAGATGACAAAACACACCAGAGAGTAATGTTGCAATGTACAGTGATCCCTCTCTACAACGACACCCTTTGGGAAACGAAGATTGTATGTGTTGTTCAGAGGGAGTTGTTATAGGGAGGGAAAATCAAACATAATAAGCTTGTTTGCAGATCCCCAGATAAGGTGTATTTCGAGAACTAAAACCTTTATGCCTCAATCAAACCCTATGTTGTGACCACTGTTTAGAATCGTCACAAAGTGACGATTCTAAAGAGTGGTCACAACATAGGGTTTGATGGAGGCATAAAGAAAATACGATAGAAAAAAGTTGTTTCTGGAGCCTTGTTGTTTCGGAAACAGTGACATGCGTTGTTGTAAGGAGGGAATCATTATTGAGAGGGCCGTTGTAGGGAGGGAGCACTGTAGCCACTTGGTTTGAAATGAGATACAACAATTGGCAGGAAAATAAAAATTGAAGCTGTTTATTCAGATCTATTATGATTTCATATTCAAAGCAAACCTCGATCAGATGGCTCCAACAGGAGCCATCTGATCTGGATCTGCTATGCTCACAAAGGTGTGAAAAGACATTTATATAAAGGAAAGGGGTTAACCCTTTACTTCATGAATACACCTTTCTATGCCTTTGCAAACAGAGTAGACCAAGATCAGAAGGCACCTACAGGAGCCATCTGATCAGGGTCTGCTCTAGACCTGTTTGCTGATGACATAATATAGATCTGATTCTGCACTTTTTGCCACAGTAAATTTTCCTGTGTTCATATGTTATTATAAAAAATACAGCTAGTTAATATGCATGATGTCATTTCTTCTTACATGAATATTCATGGAGTAAAGGGTTATGTCAATTTTTCCAATCATATACTCTTATAGCTGTTTCACCATTAGTTATACTTTCATATCTGTACCTTTAAGAATTTGTAGCAGATGAAAGAGTTTACAGACAACAACTATTTAACCCATTCTCTCATAGGCTTTTTTAGACACAACCTCTTTGAATGAATCTGCTGAAAAGGAGTATTAACTAGAGAAAAGGAATTTTCTTTAGAATTTTGTAGTTTGAAACCATTGTCATAAATAGAGCATAAATTTTGCTCCTATAGGAGCAAATGCTCTACCGGTATTTATCACTATGGTTTCAACAGGTGATTTTTACAGAGGCGTAGAAAGGCATATTTATGGAGGAAAGGGTTACATGCAAACAAATAAGAAATGTTTGTCTAAAAAACTGTCATAGGTTTCATTTCAAAGACTATATGGGAGAGCATTAACTCTTTCGCTGCCAAATTTTGTCATCTGCAAACTTTGTCGTCCACTACAATGTTCATAATGTTTCTAGTTTCTTCATTTTTGTTTCAATAATACAGTTACGGTAACAAACAGTTTGGATCCTGATGAAACGCAGAGTTACTTGGCATCTCATCTGGATCCGTACTATGTACAAAGGTAATCACAGATATGACATTGGCAGCAAAAGAGTTAAGCAGATTGAATTCTGATAAGACTCCGAAGTTACTATACACTTAGATACAAAACTTTCAAAGGTTTCCACATATTCTGTCTGAAACCAAGTACGTACCCAGACATGGATGCTGTTTTTTCCCAGTTTTTAATGATGTAATTTAGATTCAGTGACATAATCAACTAAAACCATTCACGCAAACATAAATAAGATTTTCACGGCATTGTCAGGGAAAACATTCAAGGACATTATTTATCAGGAGTGGTGAAAGTAATGGCTGTTCATTATAACTTTTATCTCTGAATATTAGACAACGAATGGATTAGTAGATTCATTATGAATATTATCATCTACCGCACAATGTATTTGATGGTAATGAACTTTACCGACAGTTGCAAGGTCATTCATTCCCTACGAATTTGTCATTACCTGTGCAAACATTTTTTTCATCTCGATGAAACTTTGAGCAACTGAGTGTCTCATCAGTATCTAAACTCAAACTCCTTGGGAAAAAAATAAATAAAAATTAAGCTTCAAAACTGCAGCAGACAGCATATTTGGCTGGCAAATTAGCATGCAATTTAGAGCTAAGGACTGTAACCTTTTTACTACATAAATATGCCTTTCTAAGCCTTTGCAAACAGAGGAGACCCAGATCAGATGGCTCTTACAGGAGCCGTCTGATCAGTGTCTGCTCGGTTTGCTTTTTATACGCCCACCTAATAAAGGTGGTCGTATATTGTCGTGGCCCTGTCCGTCCGTCCGTTCGTTCGTTCGTTCGTCCGTCCGTCAACATTTTGTTTGTCCGCTGTTTTCTGGGAAAACTATTTGACAGATATTAATGAAACTTCACACAAATGTTAAATGCATCAAGATCTGAAGCTGAGTTGATTCTGAGATTCATTTGATATTTCATTTCAGAGTTATGGCCCGTGTCCTTAAAAAATATGCAAAGTTTGTCCGCTGTTTTCTGGGAAAACTATTTGAGAGATATTAATGAAACTTCACACAAATGTATAATGCATCAAGATCTGAAGCTGAGTCGATTCTGAGGTTCATTTGATTTTTCGTTTCGGAGTTATGGCCCTTTTACTTAAAAAATAATGCAAATACATGCAAATAGTTTGTCCGCTGTTTTCTGGGAAAACTATTTGAGAGATATTAATGAAACTTCACACATGTTTAATGCATCAAGATCTGAAGCTGAGTTGATTCTGAGGTTCATTTGATTTGTCATTTCGGAGTTCTTGCCCTTGTCCTTAAAAAATATGCAAATAGTTTATCCGCTGTTTTCTGGGAAAACTATTTGAGAGATATTAATGAAACTTCACACAAATGTTTAATGCATCAAGGTCTGAAGCTGAGTCAATTCTGAGGTTCATTTGATTTTTGGTTTTGGAGTTATGGCCCTTTTACTTAAAAAATAATGCAAATACATGCAAATAGTTTGTCCGCTGTTTTCTGGGAAAACTATTTGATAGATATTAATGAAACTTCACACAAATGTTTAATGCATCAAGATCTGAAGCTGAGTTGATTCTGAGGTTCATTTGATTGTCATTTCAGAGTTATGGCCCTTGTCCTTAAAAAATATGCAAATAGTTTGTCCGCAGTTTTCTGGGAAAACTATTTGAGAGATATTAATGAAACTTCACACAAATGTTTAATGTATCAAGATCTGAAACTGAATTGATTCTGAGGATCATTTGATTTTTCGTTTCAGAGTTATGGCCCTTTTCCTTAAAAAATAATGCAAATAGTTTGTCGGCTGTTTTATGGGAAAACTATTTGAGAAATATTAATGAAACTTCACAAAAATGTTTAATGCATCAAGATCTGATGCTGAGTCAATTTTGAGGTTCATTTGATTTTTCGTTTTGGAGTTATTGCCCTTTTACTTAAAAAAATGCAAATATATGCAAATAGTTTGTCCGCTGTTTTCTGGCAAAACTGTTTGACAGATATTAATGAAACTTCATCCACATGTTTAATGCATCAAGACCTGAAGCTAAGTCGATTCTGAGGATCATTTGATTTGTTGTTTCGGAGTTATGGCCCTTGCACTTAAAAAAATAATGCAAATCTATGCAAATATGAGGATGGCCATAACTTTTTCATTTGAAATGATATTTACTTCAATTTGTTTATATGGTTAAACCTTAATGTGAATTTACACATATATTGCGGGGGTTTTGATATGTCATTTTATTCTAAAGTTATGGTCCTTGAACTTATAAATGAAACTTCACACAAATGTTTTAAGCACAGTTATGGCCGTTGCACTTTACAAAAATCTGCAAAAATGAGGATTAGCTGTAACTTTTTTATTTAATAAGATATTCACTTCATTTTTTTAAAAAATAGTATCACCTTAATATGGAAATCAAGATCTGAAGCACAGATTAGAAAATGTCAACACTTATAAGCATGTTGAATCAGAGAAAGTTTGCAAGTGGGCGTATTATGTACCGTATGCGGTACTCTTGTTATATAATGTAGATCTGATTTGATCTCTAGTTTGTTCATTATAAGTACCATTATAAACATGCTGTGAATTAATGGTCATGATGTCATAATATATCTCGCCTGAATATTCATGGAGTAAAGGGTTAACCCTTCGCTTGCTATTAACATCAATATACCTACCTGTAAATAGTGAAGACCCTGATGAGACAACTCTTGCAGGAGCTGTCTCATCAGGGTCTGCACTATTTACAAGTTGATTGTGCAACCAGTGCACTCCACAGCAGGGATTGCACAGCAAAATATGTGTACACAGTGAAGATATATGTAATTATACAACAGGGCATGGGTAAAGAAGAAGAAATGTATCTTAAAAATTCAACAAGAGAAGGGTTAATAAAGAATTGGAATATTCTAACATACCGTAATTATTTGTGTTAATGGAATTTCATTGGTTTACCAATACAGACCCTCTCTACTATCACCACATAAAATAGAAAAGAAGTTGTTCTTAACCTTTTACTCCATGAATATTCATGAAAAGAAATAATGATAACATGAATATTAATTAGCTGAATTTTTATAATGACATAATTATCAGAATTATTTGGCCTAGACAAGAAACCTGATCAGATGGCTCCTACAGGAGCCGCCTGATCTGGGTCTACTCTGTTTGTAATGAAAGACGTATTCATGGAGTAAAGGGTTTATTGGCAGGTGTAGCTTAACTCATTACCTCATAAGCTATTTTCAGATCTATCCACTTTGAATAAATCTACCAAAAAGGAGCATTAACTAGACAAAAGGATTTTTTTATAGAATTTTGTAGTTTGAAACCATTGTGATAAATAGAGCATTTGCTCCTATAGGAGCAAATGCTTTATTTATCACAATGGTTTCAAAAGGTGACTTTTGCAGGGACGCCAAAAGGCATCAATATGAGGAAATGGGTTAATGCTGGACGAAAGGTATATGTAGAATCCTCATTGGTGCTCTGGTTACTTTCAGTCTTCATTAACACACTATAATCTCATAAATACTCCTTTTAACACATGTGCAAACAAAGTAGACCCAGATCAGACGGCTCTCTTAGGAGCAGTCCAATCAGGATCTGCTCTGTTTGCTTTATTAGATAATATAGATCCAATTCTTCAGTTACTGTTATGCTCAAATATGCATTTGTTCATGCTATTTAAAAAAAAAAAAAAAAACCCCAAAAAAACAAAAAAACTAAAAAAACATTATATGAATATAGTCAATATTTCTTGAATGTTCATTAACCCCTTTCCTGCATATAAAAAACGTGTTTTCACACATTTGCAAACAGAGTAGATCCAGATCATATGGCTCCTAAAAGAGTTATCTGATCTGGGTCTGCTCTATTTGCTAATGGAATTTGAAAGATAGGCTTCTTTACTTTCAAAAATAGCTACAATATTCCACCTTTGATTTCATTGAATATTCAATAGGTATTGAAAAATGGAATAAACATGGAACAGGGAAAGGGTTAAGTCATTAAAAAAAATTAGGGTAGAGAGATTTTATTTATAGGTACTTGATAGAAATAATGACATCATATGGCATTCTAGCAGAGAAGAATTTATATACTTTCTGGCAGTTTGCTGCTTAATGCAGGGTGAAAGTCATGCAGAAAGGTCCTAGAGGAACCTAGAGGACTTTCACCCTGCATTAATCTGCCACCTGTCTCAAAGACTCAATATTTATACTATATTTAATGTCCAGTTTAGAGGGCTTTTTTCTGTATGTGGAAATGTATGTTGGTTCATTAAAGCACTACTGTAGTGAGATATTATTGTATGTGTTCCCTGCTTCATTTGCATAACAATAATCCATTTGGTTTTATGCTACATGGTGATTATTCTAAATGTACGATGATTTGCTCTGAACGCTCTGTATTATGTCATCTAGACACAGACTTGCTAGTAATCGAAGTAATGTCCTCATTTGATATTAACCTTTAAAGGGTGGGAACCTAATAAGACCCAGATCAAAGGGCTCATTAAAGAGAGATTTTTAATCAGGTTCTGTACTGTTTGTAATAAAAATAAATTTCTTCAGTGATGAATAAAAATAAATTTCTTCAGTGATAAATTTTGATACAAGATTATCAGATTCCATTAGCAGACAGAGCAGACCCTGATCAGACGGCTCCTGTAGGATCTGGGTCTACTCTGTTTGCAAATGTGTGAAAACATATTTTTGTGAGGAAAAGGGTTAATTAATATTTTTAAAAAAAGGAAGGGAGGGTTCATTATAATTATTGAGCAAGTTTAGGGTTAAACCATAGTTACCAGATACTTTTTTTTTTTCTGAGTTTCTTTGAGACACCATAGAGTGCTTGTTTATTCACCCCTTCATAGATGTGCGAGGGTCGGGGAGGACCACTCCTCATCCCACCTTACATCAAATGAAGTTTAAAGTTATCAGTGTTAACGCTTTACTCCATGATATTCATGTAGAAATAATGACATCATGAATATTAATTAAATTAGTTCCTATAATAGCACATTCACTACACTGGAGTTTTTGACCATGGCTGAAACTATAATCAGATCTATATCATTCCATAAGCAAACGGAGCAGACCCTGATCAGACAGCTCCTAACAGGAGCTGTCTGATCAGGGTCTACTCTGTTTGCAAAGGCGTAGAAAAGGGTATTTATGGAGTAAAGGGTTAAAAATGTAACACTAACTCCACTAAACGCTCCCCGGGGAGTGTTTATTTGAAGTCATACAGTAAGCCATGAATGTACATAAAACTGAATTTTCAAATGACTATTCCAAAGATTAATAAACAGGTCAAGCTTACTGTGAATATCAAAATTGCAACATGACAAACAGGGCAGACCCTGATGAAAGGTCTCTTCTTTGGAGCCCTCTCATCTGGATCTACACTGTTTACAGAGCATATTACTGATTTGTTTGCTGCACTGAAAGTGTTAAAGATATTTGGGAAGCAGAAAATACAAAACAATAATTGAATATTCTTATGATAAAAATGGAAACAAATATTTTTACTGTAAAGTGTTTTGTTTTGTTGATATTTTGTCCTGGAAACTTAATACGTGGTGTTGTTATTTCAGTATGCTGTGCCTGCAGTCTTGAAGACCATTCTGAGTCTTGGACAGTCTCCTAAACTGAAAGCCCTGTCGATCAGACTCCTAACCAAACTCTGGGCCCAACAAGATCGATGTTTCCCCCACCTTCTTAAGGCCATCACAGAGGGTGGGCGGAGCAATGTTACCATGGCAACAGTCACTGACGATGTCACCTTGGCGAAAGCCTTTGCAATCAAAGAAGTGTGTAGACTAAGGTATGGTTCAATTCAAGACTGGTGATATTTCTTTAACCCTCTCCTCCATATATACTCCTTTCCACCCATTTTCAAATGGAGTAGACCCAGATCAGATGGCTCCTATAGGAGCCGTCTAATCAGGGTCTGCTCTGTTTACTTATGGTATAATATAAATCTGATTCTACAGTTTCTTTTTGAGCCAAAACATCCTGTATTTCTTCAGTTTATTTCTTCTATGAATATTCATGGAGTATGGGGTTAATAAAGCAGGACCTTTGATTTTATTGCAGACCTGAGCAGCATGGCAGTGATATGTTGTCTCCCTTGTCTGAGATACTCAACATGTGCGCTGATGAGCGGAGTGGTGCTGCCGCAGCCCTGGCTATGGAGGGACTGTACTACATATGTCAAGCAGAGGTACTTGTTCATAACAAAGCAGTTGGGCATGGCAAACTGGAAACACGGCACCTCCCTTCTGAACTATTTCTGACAATAGATACAACAACTAATACTCTATATAATCAATAAATGAAGAAATAAAAGATTTTTTTTCTCAAAATACATGACTGCGGTAATTTAATGCATAGGAACTTTCTGCATTGCTTTCATTCTGCATTAAGCAATAACCTGTGTACAAAATGCAAGAAACTCCTTTTCAAAAATGTTACATGCCTGTGGGGCATTTATTAGAGATAATACGAGTTGGATTTTCGTCTCCTTTAGTAACAGCTCTTGTTAACTTTCAGCTATGCCTACAAGATTGGCAGGTGGTTTATATTAATATTAGATAAATGATGACACATAGAAATTTAAATCAAGTTTGTAGTAGGTGAATATTTATGAAGTGGAAAGCAAGGTCTCTTTACTCTCTTTATTCACCAGGTCATTGACATAATGTCAGCATGGAGAGTGCTGGAGAAAAACCTGACAGCAGACAAAAGGTATTATTCATTTTGACCAAGATCAGTCCTGTGAATGTTGAATTTTCAAAGTGGTGTCCATTCAGCAAGAGGATTTTGAATAACAAACTCTGATCTGGGTCTACATTGTTAGCAAATGCCGATACTCTTGTTTACCGCATTCACAGGATTGAGGTACAGTATAACCCCTCTAATGCGACCACTTAATAAATAAACATGCTTGTCTTTATAAGCAGGTGGTTGCTTAATGCAGGACAAAAGTAATGCAGAAAGCTCCTAGAGGAGCTTTCTGCATAACTTTTGTCCTGCATTAAGCTACCTTTTGCCTCTACCGTCCATAATTATGCCTCTTTTAGGTGGTCACATTAGAGGGGTTTTACTGTATGTGATATGTCTCACAAAATTTTAATATTGACTTATTTCTGCATATTCTGTAATGTATCAAAGGCACATAATGGCTGTCGGGAAATTGCTGAAGAATACAAAGGCAATTTCTGGACAGTCATATCTGATACATTACGAGTAATGGAGCAAATGCTCTATTTATCACAATGGTTTCATAAAGTTTTTTTACAAAGTCATCAAAAGTCGTCAATATGAGGGAATCGGTTAAGCAGTAGTTGAATTCAGATTCAATTATTTAGAGTTTGCTCTAGATCTCCAGAGACTTGTTATTTAAGATTTATTCAGAAACACATCTTATAGATATTGAACGTGTTAATATTGTAAGACTTAAAATTAACCTTTGAAATACAAACACTTAATAAGCTGTCATTTGCAAACAGTGTAGACCTAGATTAGAGAGATTAGGTTCTGCACTGTTTGTCAATCACAATCCTCTCTTAACTTACACCTATCCCTGTAGAATGTTCTCTCATTAACCCATTCCCTCATTTGCTATTTTAGATACAACCTCTTTGAATAAATCTACCAAACAGGAGCATTAACTGGAGAAAAGGAAAATGTTAGAATTTTGTAGTTTGAAACCATTGTGATAAATAGAGCATTTACTTCTATAGGAGCAAATGCTCTATTAATCACAATGGTTTCACAAAGTGACTTTAATAGAGTCGTAAAAAGTCTTCAATATGAGGGAATGGGTTAAGCAATGATTGACTGTTCTGCCTTGTAAATTCAGCTTTCAAAAGGTTAAACTCGAAGAAGTTTTACTGCATAACGCTGACTTTTCAAATGGAGTATCTATTCCAAAATTCCAACGTTCAAGCTTATGGTGGATGTTTAGAGATTTTCTGAAGAAAAGTGTAACATGACAAACAATGCAGACCCTGATGAGAGGTCTCCTCTAGGAGCCCTCTCATCTGGGTCTACACTGTTTGCAAAGGGTGTTAGTGACTTGTGTCCCACACTGTATTAATTAAGGGTTATATCCTTTTAATGCTGAATTCTCAAAGGGACTATTCCAAAATACAAAAAAAAGTCAATCTTACCCTGAATATTAAGGATTAAGGTTTTTTTTTTTTTTTTTTTTTTTTTTAAAATGTAACATGACGGTGCAGACCCCGATGAGAGGAGCCTCATCTGGGTCTACACTATATGCAAACAACATAAGGGACCCTTTTTCTGTACAGATGGGTGTTAACATTATTCCTGAAAGTGATTTTAGCTTGCAGAATAATATTGCAATTTGTGATTTTTTATTATACCCCCCTTTTGAAAAAATGGGGGTATATTGCTTTGCACATGTCGGTCGGTCGGTCGGTCGGTCGGTTGGTCGGTAGATCGATGGTTTCCGAACGATAACTAATAAACGACTTGGCCTAGAATCTTCAAACTTGCTGTGGTGGTTGGTCATGACAAGTAGATGATCCCTATTGTTTTTGAGGTCACAAGGTCAAAGGTCAAGGTCACCATGACCTAAAATGGTGAAATAGTTTCCGATCAATAACTGCTCAAGGGTTTGGCTTGGGATCTTCAAACTTGCTGTGCTGGTTGGTCATGACCACTAGATGACCCCTATTGATTTTGAGGTCACTAGGTCAAAGGTCAAGGTCACCATGACCTTAAATGGTTAAATGGTTTCCGATCAATAACTGCTGAAGGGTTTAGCTTAGAATCTTCAAACTTGCTGTGGTAGTTGGCCATGACCACTGGATGACCCCTGTTGATTTTGAGGTCACTAGGTCAAAGGTCAAGGTCACCATGACCTTAACTGGTAAAATGGTTTCTGATTAATAACTGCTCAAGGGTTTGGCCTAGGATCTTCAAATTTGCTTAGGTGTTTGGTCATGACAACTAGATGAGTCCTATTGTTTTTTAGGTCACTAGGTCAAAGGTCAAAGTCACCATGACCTTAAATGGTTAAATGGTTTCCGATCAATAACTGCTCAAGGGTTTAGCTTAGAATCTTCAAACTTGCTGTGGTAGTTGGTCATGACCACTGGATGACCCCTATTGATTTTGAGGTCACTAGGTCAAAGGTCAAGGTCACCATGACCTTAACTGGTAAAATGGTTTCTGATCAATAACTGCTCAAGGGTTTGGCTTAGGATCTTCAAATTTGCTTAGGTGGTTGGTCATGACAATTAGATGAGTCCTATTGTTTTTTAGGTCACTAGGTCAAAGGTCAAGGTCACCATGACCTTAAAGGATGAAATGGTTTGCGATCAATAACTGCTCAAGGGTTTGGCTTAGGATCTTCAAATTTGCTGTGGTGGTTGGTAATGACCACTAAATGACCCCTATTGTTTTTTAGATCACTAGGTCAAAGGTCAAGGTCACTATGCTCTTAACTGGTCAAATGGTTTCAGATCAATAACTGCTCAAGGGTTTGGCTTAGAATCTTCAAACTTGCTGCGGTAGTTGGTCATGACAACTGGATGACCCCTATTGTATTTGTGGTCATTAGGTCAAAGGTCAAGGTCACCATGACCTTAACTTGTAAAATGGTTTCTGATCAATAACTGCTTAAGGGTTTGGCTTAGGATCTTCAAATTTGCTTAGGTAGTTGGTCATGACAACTAGATGAGCCCTGTTGTTTTGTAGGTCACTAGGTCAAAGGTCAAGGTCACCATGACCTTAACTGGTGAAATGGTTTGCGGTCAATAACTGCTCAAGGGTTTGGCTTAAGATCTTCAAACTTGCTGTGGTGGTTGGTCATGACCAATAGATAACCCCTATCATTTTTGAGGTCACTAGGTCAAAGGTCAAGGTCACCATGACCTTAACTGGTGAAATGGTTTGCGGTCAATAACTGCTCAAGGGTTTGGCTTAAGATCTTCAAACTTGCTGTGGTGGTTGGTCATGACCAATAGATAACCCCTATTATTTTTTAGGTCACTAGGTAAAAGGTCAAGGTCACCATGACCTTAACTGATGAAATGGTTTCCAATTAATAACTGCTCAATGGTTTGGTTGGGGATCTTCAAACTTGCTGTGGTAGTTGGTCGTGACCACTAGGTGACCCCCATAGTTGTTGAGGTCACTAGGTCAAAGGTCAAGGTCACCATGACCTTAATATGTGAAATGTTTTCTGATCA
Organism: Azorinus chamasolen; assembly: GCA_963576725.1. Lineage (NCBI taxonomy): Eukaryota > Metazoa > Mollusca > Bivalvia > Cardiida > Solecurtidae > Azorinus > Azorinus chamasolen. Next base: position 62,346,973 of record OY755239.1, on the reverse strand, counting down.
ATAAATGATCATTGGTTTTGGCTTAGGATCTTCAAAGTTGCTGTGGTGATTAGTCATGACCGCTAGATGACCTCTATAGTTGAGGTCACTAGATCAAAGGTCAGGGGGTCTGGGGGGGTATACATGTTTTACAAACATCTCTTGTTAAAAACAGTTTTGATCCAGATTAGATGCAAATTACATTTCCTGATTTGTTTAATCCGTTCCCTCATATGCTATTTTTAGACCCAATTTCTTTGAATAAATCTACCGAAAAGGAGCATTAACTAGAGAAATGGGACATTTTAGTATTTTGTAGTTTAGAAACCATTGTGATAATGGTTTCAAGAAGTGACTTTTACAGAGGCGTAAAAAGGTGTATTTATGGAAGGATAGAGTTAACCCTTTCCCTGTTCTATATTCCTGTAAGAAATAATGACACCATGAATATTTATTAGCTCATTTTTTATAATCTAAACTTTTCCAACGGAATTTTTCGCCTTGACAAAAACCGAGAATCAGTTCTATATCATGTTAAAAGCAAACAGAACAGACCCTGATCAGACAGCTCCTATATGAGCCATCTGATCTGGGTCTACTCTGTTTGCAGATGTGTGAAAAGGTGTTTATATGAAGGAAAGGGTTAATTAACCTGTTACCTGATAGAAATGCCTTTTGACCCAACTTTGCAAACAGAATAGACCCAGATTAGATTGTGTCAGTAGGAACTGTCTGATTGGGGTCTGCTCTGTTTCATGAAGGTAGTTGATGAATATGTTTTACTCCATATAAACACCTTTCTATGTTTTTACAAACAGAGTAGATATAGATCAGATGGCTCCTGTAGGAAACGTCTGATCATGGTCTGTTTTGTTTGCATATAAAATAATATAATCTTATATAATCAGGGTTGGAAATTAACCTCCATAAATACAATTTTCTATGTATCTGTAAAAGTCACTTTATGAAACCATTGTGATAAATAGAGCATTTGCTCCTATAGGAGCAAATGCTCTATTTATCACAATGGTTTCAAACTACAAAATTCCAAAAAAAAAGTTCCTTTACTCTAGTTAATGCTCCTTTTCGGTTGATTTATTCAAAGTGGTTGCATCTAAAAATAGCCTATGAAGGAAAGGGTTAACAGTGGCAAGTGACAGTCCACCAGAAATGCCCAACTTGGCACCGGATCTGAAAGTCAGTGGCAAAAACTTGCCACCAGGAATAATTGGGTGGAAATCAAAACAAGTAGAAGAATACTTCAAGAATTATTGGACCATCGCTTGTTTTTCCTGCTTGTTGAAAATTTCCAGTTATTAATTATAGCGATTCCTGCCCTATTTATAGCGATCATGTGACCTACCTTTACCACAGCGAAAGACCCCAAGGCATCACAAATGACTACAGTCTCTGATTCACACAAATGTTGCCACCAGATAAAACCATTTTGCCACCAACTTTCAGATCAGATGGCAAGTACTTGCCACCAGGGAAAAAAAGTTACTTTCAAACACTGATTATATTTTCTATTATTTTAAAAATTTCCCTTGTATGATATTATAGTGTTGTTAAAAATATTATTATTCCTATGTCAATTATTTCTTACATGGATATTCATCGGGGAAAAGGTTAAATCTACATGTACTTTGAATTTTTATGCTAGATAACCCTTTCCCTCGTATAACCCTTTCCTTCATGTAAACATCTTTTGAAGCATTTACAGAGTAGACCCAGATCAGACAGCTTCTATAGGAGCCGACTGATCAGGGCCTGCTCTTTTTATTATGCCCCAGATCAGATCTGGGGGGCATATTGTTTTTGCCCTGTCTGTTTGTCACCAACTTTAACGTTGGTCATAACTTTTGAGCCAGCACAGATAGAGACTTGATATTTGACATGCATATGTATCCCATAAAGCCACACATTTTGAGGGGTAACGTGTCACGGTCAGAGGTCAAATATAATATATAGGTCAAATCACCAACTTTAACATTGGTCATAACTTTTGAACCAGTAGAGATACAGACTTTATATTTAGTATGCATGTGTGTCTCATGAAGCTTCACAGTTTGAGGGGTGACATGTCAAGGTCAGAGGTCAACTATATAGGTCAAATCACCAACTTTAACATTGGTCATAACTTTTGAACCAGTAGAGATGCTGATTTTATATTTAGTATGCATGTGTATCTCATGAAGCTTCACAGTTTGAGGGGTGACATGTCAAGGTCATCCTTCAGGGTCAAAGGTCATATCGGGAGGGGGGCATTAGTGTATCACAAACACATATTGTTGCTTATGAAACTATAACAGATTTAACTCTACAGTTTCTACCAATAACAAACATCCTTTGTACATATACCATTATAAATATTCAGTCTATATATATTCATGATGTCATTATTTCTTATATTAACCCTTTCCCTGGTCTATGTTAATTTTCAAAACCTACTGAATATTCATGCAGAAAATTATTATAATTATACATGGAAGGTGAAACATAGCCATTTTAGAAAGTAAAGAAACAGATCTATCAAATTTCATTGGCAAACAGAGCAGACCTGATCTGGGTTTGTAAATGCGTGAAAGGGTAAGTATTAAACCTAGAAGGGTTAACCCTTCACGTCAATATACCTACCTGTAAATAGTGAAGACCCAGATGAGACAGCTCCTGCAGGAGCTGTCTCATCAGGGTCTGCACTATTTACAAATTGATTGTGCAACCAGTGCACTCCACAGCAGTGATTGCACAGCGAAATACGTGTACACAATGAAGATATATGTAATTATACTACAAGGTATGGGTAAAGAAGGAGAAATGTATTTTAAAATTCAGCAAGCGAAGGGTTAAATGTATTTTTCACGTCTTTACAAACAGAGTAGACATAGATCAGATGGCTCCTGTAAGAACTGTCTGATCAGGGTCTGCTCTGTTTGCATATAGATTTGTAATAGATCTGACCCTACAGGTTTTTCACCTGTACATAATTCCATTTTAGCAATGCACCTATTATCTATTCATGATGTCATTATTTCTTACATGAATATTCAACAGGTAAAGTCTAAACCCTTTATTTGATGTAAATGCTTTTTCACACATTTTAAGAGTAGACGTAGATTGGACGGCTCTTTAAGTATAGGAGCTATTTGATAAGGGTCTACTCTGGTTGCTGATGGAATTTGATAGTTCTGTTTCTTTACTTTCTAAAATGGCCATAATGTTCAACCTTCCACATTTCATCATAACTATTTTGTCAATGAATATTCAGTATGTATTAAAAAATTTGAAAAAAAAAAAACCAACAGGGAAAGGGTTGAGTCAGAAAAAGGTATTGCTAGATGTAGTTGTGAGACTGGTAGTAGACCATAAGCAAATAGAGCAGACCCTGATCAGATGGCTCCTAGGAGGGTCTACTCTGTTTTGAAAGGCATAGAAAGGGGTATTTATGGAGCAAAGGGTTAAATCAGCCAAAGGATTGCTAGATGTGGTTGTGACACTGGTAGTAGATCATGCTGAGATTACCAATTTTTATTGTGAACTTATGATAATTTAATTTGTAAAAACAATAAAGAAATTAGATTCCACCCCTGGGAAATACATGCTCTTTTATAAACTGTTCGGAAAGATCTGAATGATTATAGTGTGAGGTCCATCATTTCTGTCCAATGTATTGACTGAGTTTTTCATCGAGAGAAAAACCAACAATAATAGTTGTGCTTGACATTGTAGCTTTTTTAGCTTACCTGAGTATGCTCTGAGGTGAGCTTTAGTGATGACCCACCATCAGTCTATCCAGCAACAACTGCTTGAACCCTTTACTCCATAAGCTATTTTTAGACCCAACCTCTTTGAATGAATCTAACCAAAAAGAGCATTTACTAGAGAAAAGTAAAATATTAGAATTTTGTAGTTTGAAATCATTGTGATAAATAGAGCATTTGCTCCTAAAGGAGCAAATGCTCTATTTATCACAATGGTTTCATAAGTTACTACTACAGAGGCGTAGAAAGGCGTATTTATGGAGGAAAGGGTTAAACAACATCTCCTCTGACATTACATTTAGGCAGAATGTAACCAAACTTTACAGAAATGATCTTTGTATCATGCTCTATCAATATTATTCAAAGAATCGGGATCCATTTAGAACACTGCCATGACAGCCAAAAGAAAAAAAACTTTAAACATATTAGGTATACAATCATGTAGTCTTCTTGTAGCTTTATACCTAAATTGTTAAAATCATCTTTATATCTCTAAAACAATGGCCGATGACCATGTTGTTATCTGAAAAAACATGGCCGCCAGGTGCATGATTCTTTCCTTATTTGACTATAGCGAAAATTTAAACATCTTCTCCAAAACTGATGGTCCAATTTGACTGGTATTTGGTAAGAATAGTCATCAAAATTCTTTTATTGAGAATTAATTATTACTACCATACATTTTGAACAAATTGAACAATCTTCAGTTGAAAAATTAAAATACTATGGGCCTCTTGTCTTCATTTTCCGCATATGGTCATGACTAGTTCATCTCTATCTAGTGCTACAATTTGCAGGTGAGCGATATAGGGACATCATGGCTCTCTTGTTATAGAATTCAACCATCATTGAGATACATGGTGCCTAAGACAAACAAATGCAAAGTCAACTGTTAGCTTGCAGAGAATTAAATGATTTTGATTTGTTTTTAACCCTTTACTCCCTGAAGATTTATATTAGAAATAGTGACATCATGAATACTAATTGGATGAATGCTTTAACCCTTTCCCCCATTTTGGTGCCTCTGTAAAATTCACTTTCTGAAACCATTGTGATAAATAGAGCATTTGCTCCATAGGAGCAAATGCTCTATTTATCACAATGGTTTCAAAACTGCATAATGCTGAAAGTTTCCTTTTCTCTAGTTAATGCTCCTTTTCACTAGATTCATTCAAAGAGGTAGGAACTAAAAATAGCCTATGAGGGAATGGGTTAACCTGAATTATTTCATTAGCATACAGCAGACCCTTATCAGAAGCCGTCTGATCTATGTCTTCTCTGTTTGCAAAGGCTTAGATAGGCGTATCTATGGAGGAAAGGGTTCTGTAAGTTTTGTAAAAAAAAAATGGCAAATTGATTGGCATTGTTAAAAAAGTTTGGATCCAGATCAAACATCAAGTAATGTAGTATTAACGGTGTCTAATCTGTTTGAAATTTGGATAAGTTACTCAGTGAACAAGTTTCTCAATGAACCCTTTATTCCATTAACCCTTCGCTTGCTATTCACGTCAATATACCTACCTGTAAATAGTGAAGACCCAGATGAGACAGCTCCTGCAGGAGCTGTCTCATCAGGGTCTGCACTATTTACAAATTGATTGTGCAACCAGTGCACTCCACAGCGAAATACTTGTACACAGTGAAGATATATGTAATTATACAATAGGGTATGGATAAAGAAGGAGAAATGTATTTTAAAATTCAGCAAGCGAAAGGTTAATATGTCTTTCTATGCTGGATGTCACCATATGACTGAAATGCTGTAAACCCCTTTCCTTCATATAAATGCATTTTCATGCATTTGCAAACAGAGTTGCACCAGATCAAATGGCTCCTGTAGGAGTTGTCTGATCAAGGTCCGCTCTGTTTGCTTATGATATAATATATATATTGTGCTACAGTTTCTGCCATGGCCAACAATTCCCATATCCATGTGCTGTTATGATAATAAATCTAATTAATATTCATGATGTCAATACATTTTTGTATTTCTTAATGAATGTTAATGGAGTAAATGGTTAAAGAACTACAACTGATGAAAGTTGAAATTCAAACAAACTATATGTTGATCTGTATGTTTGTATTTGGGTTTAAGTTGCATTAACCCTTTCCTCCATAGGCTATTTTAAGTCCCAACCTCTTTGAATGAATCTACCCAAAAGGAGCTTTTACTAGAAAAAAGGAAAATTTTAGAATTTTTTAGTTTGAAACCATTGTATCGTATTTATCACAATGGTTTCAAGAAGTGGTTATTACAGAGGCGCAGAAAGGCATATTTATGGAGGAAAGGGTTAAACCATTCACTCATATTGACGCCTTTTGACGGCTCTGTAAAAGTCACATGTTGAAACCATTGTGATAAATACTCGTAGAGCATTTGCTCCATAGGAGTAAATGCTCTTTTTATCACAGTGGTTTCAATACTACTCAATTTTGAAATTAACCTTTTTGCTAATAAATGCTCCTTTTCGGTAGATTTATTCAGAGGCAAGGTCTAGAAATAGCCTATGAGGTAATGGGTTAACCCTTTCCGTGTTTTCATGTTCATATAAGAATTAATGCCATCATGAATATTTATAAGCAGAATTTTTACAATGGCATAATTATATACATGGGAGTTTTAGGTATTGGAAGAAACTTTAATTAGAGTCACATCTATAAGAAATCCATAAGCAAACAGAGCATACCCTGATCAGGCTGCTCCTACAGGAGCCATCTGATCTGGATCTACCCTGTTTGCAATGCATGAAAATGCATTTATATGAAGGAAAGGGTTAGTAGTATTTCAGTCTTATGGTGACATCCAGCTAATTACAGGTGGAGGAGAATACCCCAGTGATTCTTCTGTGCATGGAACAACTTGCATTGTTTTGTGCAAGGATGATTTCCCTGGATGAAACATCGACCTGCTACAAGACAGCTGGAAGATTTTCGCATGAAATATTGAGGAAACATTCCAGCTGGCTTGAGGTAGGTCGATTGTTCTATAGTTTGAGCAGACAATTTTTATAGCATGATAACAATATAATCACATGTTTTGCTAATAGGGTACCAGTTATAGAGAAGATATGTGACCTGCTGTCCCTGGTGCCCAGCCTTCAGGTGAAGACTGACGAGTATGAGGTATGTCTAGAGTTTTTTTCCCTGACTTGTTAGAACTACTGATGAAGAACTTAGGTGCATAATCAGACACTAAAATTGTCATTTCTCCACAAACCCGATGTTGTGATCACTCTTTAGAATTGTCTCTTTGAGACAATTCTAAAGAGTGGTCATAATATAGGGTTTTGTGGAGAAATAAAGAAGTTATTCGTGAAAATGTTCAAATTTACGCAGCTGAACATCTGACTGATAACATGACACATTTTTACAATGTTTTACCCTATCAACCTATGTATAGCCATATTAGGCAATGACCAAGATTACTTATAAGCAGAATCAGATAAATAGGTCTGCAGTTATTTGCCCTTGATTTATCAAAAAAGGCATATTTTACAATATTTACTCTCAAACACCTTTAAATTGTTTATTTGTGGTTCCTATTATATTTGAAAGCCATATTTATGGCCATATTAAGATCTCAACCAAGTTCTGTTATGGGCAAAACTGGATGATTCTGTCTAAATTTATTTGATTGTAGCAGATGGCATTTCTTGAAGACAGCAATTTCTTGGTGGGCAAAGAATTAGTTATGAGACACTTGGGGAATTACTATGGACGTCAGTTAACCCCCTCATATAAAGGTGTTTCACGCATTTGCAAACAGAATAGACCCAGATCAGATGGCTCTTATCGAAGCCATCTGATTAGGATCTGCTCTGTTTGCTAATGGAATTTGATAGATCTAGCTGTTTCTTTAGTTTCTAAAATAGCTACAATTTTAGCAAGCAGAGCAGACCCTGATCAGACAGCTCCTATTGGAGCAGTCTGATCTGGGTCTACTCTGATTGCAAATTTGTGAAACGGCATTTATACAGGAAAGGGTTTACCCTTATCATACCTGCATTTGTTAACAGTTTGGATCCAGATCAGACTGCGAATTACTCTGGATCTCATTAATGTCCTAGCTGTTTAACTGTTTCCCTCATATAGATTCCTCTTCATGCCTTTACAAACAGAATAGACCCAGATCAGATGACTAATGTAGGAGCCGCCTAGTCTGATCTGGGCCTGCTCCGTTGGCTAATGATAGTGCACAGACCTGATCCTACTGTTTTTGTCTAAACCATCAATTGCCTTTTAAATTGTTTAACCCATTACCTCATAAGCTATTTTTATATCCAACCTCTTTGAATAAATCTACCAAAATGCTCTCAACCTCTTTGAATAGATCTACCAAAAAGGAGCATTTACTAGAGAAAAGGAAAGAAATTATAATTTTGTAGTTTGAAAGCATTGTGATTAATGGAGCATTTGCTCCTATTGGAGCAAATGCTCTATTTATCACAATGGTTTCAAGAAGTGACTATTACAGAGCCTTAGAAAGATGTATTTATGGAGGAGAGGGTTAACTTATAAAAGATCCGGTAATGAATATTTATGAAGTGATGGATTCATGCACAAATGTTCAATAGGGAAAAGGTTAACCCTTTCCTTCATACCCCATACATATATGCCTCTTCACACATTTGCAAACAGAGAAGACCCAGATCAGATGGCTCCTATAGGAGCCATCTGATCAGGGTCTGCTCTGTTTGCTTATGAAATTATAATAGGTCTGGTATCTACCAATACCAAAAAGTCTTGTATGCATACAATGTACCATTATAAACATTCAGCTAATAAATATTCATGATGTCACTATTTCTTATATGAATATTTAATAGGGAAAGGGGTATTAATACAGGGGACAATCATTTTCTCAAAGGCTCTATTAAATGTAATAAGTACTACAATCACTACAACAGATCAGAGTTGGAGAAGATTTCAGTTCAATTGTTCCACCATGATAAGGGATACTTTAATACCGTTTCCAGAGATCTAGGTAGGATGTGTTAAAATGTTTCATGCATAACTCCTTTATTTATCCATCAAACCCTATGTTGTGACCACTCTTTGGAATCGTCTCTTCGAGACGATTCTAAAGAGTGGTCACAACATAGGGTTTGATGGAGAAATGACGATTTTAGTATTTGAGTATGCACCTGTATCTGTAGCTCTGGTAACAATTCTGAATTATGGGCGCATTTACCAAATGTGAAATAAGATGATGATATCAGAATTTATTTGTTGATTTTTGTTTTTAATATATTTAGGCATTTCTGTCTGAGATGGTTTGGCGACTGTGGTTGTACACTCAAGCAGGCTGTGTTACTGTGGTTACAGCAGCCTACAAAGCCCTGGCCAGCTACTCTGTGGAACATTTTAAAATTTCATACTTCCAGTTCAAGGTATGTTCATAAGCTGGACGTATTATGTTATATAATTATGTAGCTGTCTTTCTGTCCGTCCATCTGAGGCCATATAGGTTTCTTGAATTTTTCTGTCATGCTTTGCTAATACTGAACAGAAACTTGGTGTATGACTTTGTTTTGAGAGATTTCAGACTGACTTTTGTCTCATTCGACCTATTATTTTATGGCCCCTTTTGTTAGCTCACCAGAGCACAAAGTGCTCAAGGTGAGCTATTGTGATACCCCTGTGTCCGGGTGGGGTCATCGGTCTTGTTGCCATGGCAACCGTACACAATATCTAGAAAAATCTTCTTCTCCAGAATGACTTGTCCGATTTGAATATAGTTTTCACCAAAATGTTTCTCAGTTGATAGACTTCAAAAGTTGTTGAAAGAATTTTGATCCGGTAAAAAACATGGCCGCCAGAGGGCGTGGTCATTTTTTCCATATATGGTAATATGGAATTTTCATAGGAAAATCTTTAAAAATCTTCTTCTCGGAAACTGTAAAGCCTAGACCTTTGATATTTGGAATGTAGCATGATCTTATGGTCCTCTACAAAGGTTGTTCAAATTATGGCCCCCGGGCCAAAAATGGCCCCGCCCAAGGGCTTATCAGTTTTTCATTGGAAAATCTTAAAAAAATCTTCTTCTCTGAAACTGTAAGGCCTAGACTTTTGATATTTGGTATGTAGCATGATCTTATGGTCCTCTACAAAGATTGTTCAAATTAGGGATCACGTGCCGAAAATGGCCCCGCCCAAGGGCTTATCAGTTTTTCATTGGAAAATCTATAAAAATCTTCTTCTCTGAAACTGTAAGGCCTAGCCCTTTGATATGTGGTATGTAGCATGATCTTATGGTCCTCTACAAATTTTGTTCAAATTATGACCCACGAGCCAAAAATGGCCCCGCCCAAGGGCTTATCAGTTTTCATAGGAAAATCTTTAAAAATCTTCTTCTCTGAAACTGTAAGGCCTACACCTTGGATATTTTCGTATGTAGCATGATCTTATGGTCCTCTACAAATTTTGTTCAAATTATGACCCCCGGGCTAAAAATGGCCCTGCCCAAGGGCTTATCAGTTTTTCATAAGAAAAGCTTTAAAATCTTCTTCTTGGAAACTGTAAGGCCTGGACTTTTGATATTTGGTATGTAGCATGATCTGATGGTCCTCTACAAAATTGTACAAATTATGATCCCCGGGCCAAAAATGGCCCCGCCCAAGGGCTTATCAGTTTTTCATAGGAAAATCTTTAAAAATCTTCTTCTCTCAAACTGTAAGGCCTAGACCTTTGATATTTGGTATGTAGCATGATCTTATGGTCTTCTACAAAGATTGTTCAAATTATGACCCCTGGGCAAAAAATGGCCCGCCCAAGTTCTTATCAGTTTTTCATAGGAAAATCTTTAAAAATCTACTGAAACTGTAAGGCCTAGACCTTTGATATTTGGTATGTTACATGATCTAATGGTCCTCTACAAATATGTAGCTGTGGCTTGTAGTCCTCTGCCAAGAATGTTTAACTTATGACCCTGACCACTGGGCGAAACTTGGCCCTGCCCCAGGGCTTATCAGTTTTTCATTGGAAAAATATAAATATTATTTTTCTCTGAAACCATAAGGCTTAGACCTATAATTAATGGCATATTGCTTTGCCTTGTGGTTCTCTACCAAAGGTGTACACATGATTTCTTGTGGTCAAAAATAGCCCGCCCCTGGGGTTATGTCTGGTGAGCGCTTCAGGGCCTCATGGCCCTCTTGTTAGAAAAACGTTTCCAGACTATTGTGTTTCCATCATATAAATGCTTTTGCGAACAGAGTATACTCAAATCAGAGTCTGCTCTGTTTGCTTACGGAATTACAATAGATCTATCAATACTATAAAATTCTTTGTACATTATGCCATTATAAAAATTTGCCTAATAAACATTCATAATGTCATTATTTCTTACATGAATATTCATTAAGTCTGCTCTGTTTGCTTTTGATATGATATATATAGTATACCTGTATCTAGATTTGATTCTACAGTTTCTGCCTTTGCTAACATTTCCTGTATTCTTATGCAATTAAATCCTTTCCTCCATGAATATTTATGTAATAAATAATGACCTCATGAATATTAATTAGATTAATTGTTATAATAGCTCAAGGAGATAGGAATTTTTAGCTATGACAGAAACTGACAGCCATCTGATCTTGGTCTACTCTGTTTGCAAAGGCGTAGAAAGGCGTATTTATGGAGTAAAGGGTTAAGGGGCCTCCGTTGCCGAGTTGTTATTGTCTTAAACTGACAATCGCTTAGCCCCTCACTGCTGTGAGTTCGAATCTGGGTCTTGGCATTTTGATATTTCATGTGGGGAAGCCTTCCAGCTGGCTTGCGGTAGGTTGATGGTTCTATCTGGATGTTCTTCTGTGCATAAACAAGTGCAATTTGTCCCATGCACATGCTCTGGGGTGATCCTCCACCTGTAATTAACTGGACGTCCTGATATGACTGAAATACTGTTAAAACGACGTAAAACCTGACAAAAACAAACCAAAAACAAAATTGTGCCATTATAGCAATTAATCTAATTAATATTCATGATGTCATTATTTCTTACATGAGTATTCATGGAGTAAAGGGTTAAAGTTAAAAGACCAAGAATACGACTTCAGTTTATAGTCGCACTTCATGAATATTCATGTAAATAATAATGACATTATAAATATTAGCTGAAGCTTCATAATGGTATATAAAAGCATGAGTTTATGGCCATGGCAGGAATTGTACAGTCAAGCTTTTGATTGGTCAGATCTGACCAATCAAAATTTTGAGAACAAACTCAGACTCAACTAAACGTTTTATAAGCATGGACTCAGATCTCTCTACAGTTGAACTTTGATATCTCAAAATCAGATAACTCAAATTTCATGATAACTTGGAAGTCCTTCCAAAACTTACAATACCCAATTGTCTCTAAAATGTATCGCTACAGATATCTAGAAACACATGTGACAGCTTAATACAGATCTAAAGTAATGCTGAAAGCTCCTACAGGAGCTTTCAGCATTACTTTAGACCTGTATTAAGCGGTGGCCCTGAGAAATTGTTCAGATTATATATCGGATGTCTCGAAATAATTTGTATGTTCGAGTTATCGAAGTTCAACTGTTGTTCCATAGGCAAACCGAGCAGACAGGAGTCATCTGATCTGGGTCTACTCTGTTTGCAAAAACGTGTCAAAAGGCTTCGTTATCGGGTAAATGGTTAAGAGGTTGTAGTGTATGTGTTTGTTTTTAGATCGTTGAAGAATTTGCAACACAAGCACAGGCCATTCTAGCTCAGGAGGGCAATGAAGGGGAGACCATCGACAGTGTCATGCCGTTTGTTCCCGGCATCTGCTACATACGCTTAATGAAATCTGTCATTGAGCCATCCCTGGATGGTATGTCCGTTTCTGATATTTACCTTCAAAATGCTGAACTGCTTCCATCTTTCCGTACTGTAATCATTTGAGTGCGGGAAACGAGTGAACTGGCATTTACAGACACTGAAGACCCAGACCAAAGGGCTCCTAGAGGAGCATTCAGAAGCTCTTCTGAGAGTCTCTGTGTACTGGCTGTCATTCAAAATCCTGTAGTAAATTTTATCCTTTCCCTCTGAGTTGAATCTACATTTAACCAATTCTGTCATAGGCTATTTTTAAATCCAACCTGTTTGAATAAATCTACCGGAAATAAGCATTTACCAGAGACAAGGGCAATTTGAGAACTTTATAGTTTTGAAACCATTGCGATAAATAGAGCATTAATTTCTCCACAGGAGCAAATGCTCTATTTATGACATTGGTTTCAAAAAGTGACTTTTACAGAGGCGTAGAAAGGTGTCAATATGAGGGAATGGGCTTAACAAATACCAGTATGGACACGTTTACTTAGAAAAATGCATCCTGATGATGTAGTAATGTTTAGCACCCTAGCAAAATCCTCTAAACCAAATGTTTAGTACAAGAAGAATTAAGATTAATTTAGGCAGCAGGCTGCACTTATGCAGGGTGAAAGTCATGCAGAACTCTCCCAAAGGACCTGGGTCCTGCAGCAGCCGTCTAATCTGAGTCGACTCTGTTTGCAAATTGGTAATCCTTTACTCCGTATGTACATGTGTATGCCTTTCTATGCCCCTCAGCAAAGGGAGTAAATCCTGATATTTATACCCCCGCAAATGAAGTTTTGGTGGGGTATTCTGGAGTCACCATGTCCGTCCGGTTGTCTGTCCGCGCTAACAATTCCTGTTTATGTGACTAAATGATTACATGAGAACAAAAGATATTTTGTTCTCATCAGTTTTATGTGGCTTATTTTCAGTTTGTGTGGCTATTTATAACAAAATATTAGCCACATACACTCAATCCTTTAAAACGTCCGGCCGGCTTGTCCGCATCGTAACTTCCAAAGTATAAAAGCTATTGACTTGAAACTTTATATATAGATAGATCACATTGACCGCAAGTGCAGTGCAAAATATTTTTAACTCTGTCTTCAGTATTTTTGTTAGAGTTGTTGCACTTCGCTTTTTTTCAGTTTTCCAGAGTTTTTTTCTAAACCTTTACAGATATTGAAATGATATGTGGTACACTTTATTGTAAGTGAAATCAAAAAAATATGTACATGTATAATTATATACTTGTTGATATATTTATTAGTCCTTTGACACAAACAGAGTAGATCCAGATCAGACATCTTCTGTAGAAAGACATTGTATCTGAAAATTTTATTACAGGGTTTGAAGATTTCCTTTGTTCTATGGTTGGGAAGGAGGTGGAAAGTTTGCCACGGGGAATCTATCACACGTCCCTACGGAAACATGGAGCTTCAGCCAATCAGGGAAAGGCTATAGGCACTATACCAAAGTTTATACAGACAAGTTATGAGAAAACTAAGCAACCAGGGCTTAGACCTGGACTGGCTGGTAAATTATAACTAACATCACAATAACTAAAGTGTTAACCCTTCAATTGCTGAATTTTAAAATACATTTCTCCTTCTTTACCCATGCCCTGTTGTATAATTACATTTATTATAACGCAAAGTAAAATCCTCGATTTTGATTGGTCAGTTAGCCATGTATAAAAGCCGTGTATCCCTCTAAATTCTGATGTATATAAGGAGTCATGGGCAACAATGGAATTTCCCCCGCCGAGGGCCTCGCTCCCTAGATATAACAAAATAAAAATGGCCGACCAGCTTCACTTTGTCGATTCGATTCAAACAACCGCTCTCAAACGAAATATAAAGAGTTTGGGGCGGAAAAAAGTTATCCACAGTCGAATCGCGATAACTCGAACCTCCAATGGACCACGAACAAAGTTCGAACCAGCGGATCGTCTGAGTAGCTGCATTTCCATTATCTCGGCTGCCATCTTAGTTGGTGCCGTGAAACTTACACTATCGTAAGTTATACTACATGGACGTTGCCTTGGGAATATTTGTCGTGTGCATAATAATTATTGAATGCTGAAATTTGTAACTGGTAGAGAAATAAAAACAAGAACGAAATTGAATTGACTTTATATTTTATTCATATATTAGCATATTTTACCACTCATAGATATACATTTTATATAAAAACAGTGCATAAATGATGACAGGGAAACAGCAATGCAAATAGTATGACATGCATGTACAAACAAGGAGCCGATCATTTTACTCACCTTTGCTAACAGTTTGAATTCAGATGAAAAGTCCAGTAGAATACAAATTAAGCATAATGTGTAGCACAGTTCACATAAACCTTTCAAATTTACAGTGACATTTTATACATTTAAACAGAGAAAACAAGTAGCGGTAGTGTAATAGCCTTTAGTCTGCTGCTGACGGATATATGCTCGAATTTGCAAGCTGTTTGGATTCAGATGAAACGCCGAGTACCTGGGCGTTTCCTCTGAATACAAATTGCTTAACACTTTGATGGAAAGCTGATAATAATTTTGATGATGTTATCGATAGACAACTGCGTAAAATAATTTGCCCAGCATGATAAAGTTTAGACAAAACACATAAACATGTAGAATACAAATGTAGCACAGTGTGTAGCACAGTTCACATTAAAAATTTACAATGACATTTTATACACTTAACAAGTAGCGGTACATGTAACAGCCTTTAGTCTGCTGCCGACGGATCTATACTCGATTTTGCAAACAGTTTGGATTCAGATGAAGCGCCGAGTTACTGGGCGTTTCTTCTGAATTCAAATTGTTTGACAAACTGATTGAATGCTGATCGTAGTTTTGAAAATGTAATCGATAGATAGCTGTGTAAAATATTTTACCCAGCAGGATAAAGGTTATACAAAACACATCACAACATATGTAGAATACAAAGTTAGCACATTGTGTATTGCAGTACACGATCATTTACATTCACAGTCCCATTTCTCTAACTCACTGTTCTACACGGGGAGTTACAAAGTCCAGAATAGAGCACTGTTTTTTTCTCCCAAGGGACTCAACTTTCCGACGTAACATTTTTCTACGCAAACTCATTAGAACGCAGAGTTCTGATTCCGTGCCTTCATTACACTCGTAGAAATTGCATATCAGATCGAATGCTTCCATTGTCTCGTGGAGTACATGCTGGGGATGGATCTTCTTCCTCTTCTTCGTCGTCGTTTTCTGTCGTTTGCCTGGCATCAATAACACCAGAAACGATCTCGTTGTCCGTAACCGGTGCTGACGTAGGGACGACATCGTCAAAGTTGACGAAATCAGACAAGATTGTCTTATTGCTGTAGGCCAAAAGCCGAGCAAGGGGGATATAATCGAGTTCGTCATCACCCTCATCAGATGTTGATGTGACTGCAGTGGTGACGTCCGCAAAACCAGCATGACGAAAACAATTCATAATTGTCTGCTCTGAAATGCTGTCCCAGGAATCTCGTAACATTCTTAGAGCATCCAGCACATTGATGCTGAAGTCACGTTTCTTCTCAATGGCATTTATCTGCTTCACGACAATACGCTTGCGATAATGCACCTTTAGGTTGTTGATCACGCCCATGTCCATTGGTTGAGTTTTGCTTGTAGAGTTTGGTGGCAAGAAAACCAGCTCTACATTCTCTAACTTGATTTTTGGGTGGGAGGGGCAGTTGTCAACAACCATCGCTATTTTGCGCCCTCTTTTCTTCATTAGGCTATCAACATCCTTTAGCCACGAAACAAAGATGTCTGTGGTCATCCAAGCCTTCTTGTTGCTTGTATACTTTGTCGAAAGTGTTTTTCTGTGCTTGAAGCAACAGGGCTTTTTTGCCTTTCCGATGACAAAGAGTGGCAGTTTGTCATTGCCTGACATGTTTGCGCATACAAGCGCTGTAAGTCGATCTTTTGACCGCTTGCCTCCATTGCAATCTACATTGCGAAACTCCAGTGTTTTGTCTGGAAGCATTTTATAAAAAATGCCCGTTTCGTCAGCATTGTATATGCAGTCTGGTGTGTACTGTTGGAGAAGTACACTCAGGCGACTTTTCCAGTCTTCCATTGCCTCAGACGAGTCGTCGACAGACTTTGACTCTCCGCATACGGCTTTGAATGAAATGTCATTTCTGTCCTTAAACCGCGTCAGCCAACCGGCCTTTGCAGTAAAATCCGTAATGCCAAGGCGTTCTGCAAAAATATTCGCCTTCTCCATAAGAATGGCACCAGAAATAATAGCACCTTTGTCTCTAGCATTTTGAAACCATTTGAGAAGGGCATCTTCTAACTCTTCCCATTTTCCGGTTTTCATGGTTTTCCATTTAGGGCCAAACTCCACGAAGCCCTTTTTATACGCCCACCTAATAAAGGTGGTCGTATATTGTCGTGGCCCTGTCCGTCCGTCCGTTCGTTCGTTCGTTCGTTCGTTCGTTCGTCCGTCAACATTTTGTTTGTCCGCTGTTTTCTGGGAAAACTATTAGACAGATATTAATGAAACTTCACACAAATGTTAAATGCATGAAGATCTGAAGCTGAGTTGATTCTGAGGTTCATTTGATTTTTCATTTCAGAGTTATGGCCCTTTTACTTAAAAAATATGCAAATAGTTTGTCCGCTGTTTTCTGGGAAAACTATTTGAGAGATATTAATGAAACTTCACACAAATGTTTAATGCATAAAGATCTGAAGCTGAGTCGATTCTGAGGTTCATTTGATTTGTCGTTTCGGAGTTATGGCCCTTTTACTTAAAAAAATAATGCAAATACATGCAAATAGTTTGTCCGCTGTTTTCTGGGAAAATTATTTGACAGATATTAATGAAACTTCACACAAATGTTTAATGCATCAAGATCTGAAGCTGAATTGATTCTGAGGTTCATTTGATTTGTCGTTTCGGAGTTGTGGCCCTTGTCCTTAAAAATATGCAAATAGTTAGTCCGCTGTTTTCTGGGAAAACTATTTGAGAGATATTAATGAAACTTCACACAAATGTTCAATGCATCAAGGTCTGAAGCTAAGTCGATTCTGAGGCTCATTTGATTTGTCGTTTTGGAGTTATGGCCCTTTTACTTGAAAAATAATGCAAATAGTTTGTCCGCTGTTTTCTGGGAAAACTATATGACAGATATTAGTTAAACTTCACACAAATGTTTAATGCATCAAGATCTGAAGCTGAGTTGATTCTGAGGTTCATTTGATTTTTCATTTCAGAGTTATGGCCCTTGTCCTTGAAAAATATGCAAATAGTTTGTCCGCTGTTTTCTGGGAAAACTATTCGACAGATATTTTTGAAACTTCATACACATGTTTAATGCATCTAGACCTAAAGCTAAGTCGAGTCTGAGGATCATTTGATTAAATGTTTCGGAGTTATGGCCCTTGCACTTAAAAAAATAATGCAAATCTATGCAAATATGAGGATGGCCATAACTTTTTCATTTAAAATGATATTTGCTTCAATTTTTTTATATGGTTAAACCTTAATGTGAATTTTCACATATATTGCGGGGGTTTTGATATGTCATTTGATTCTAAAGTTATGGTCCTTGAACTTTGTGTGTTTGTTGCTTTGTTAGTCGGTAAATTTTTAGTTTGTCGGTTGATATAAATCAAACTTAACAACTTAACACAAATGTTTTAAGCAACAAAATTTGAAGCTGAGTTTATTTTGAGGTTCATTCAGTTTGTCTTTACAGAGTTATGGCCGTTGGACTTTACAAAAATCTGCAAAAATGAGGATTAGCTGTAACTTTTTTATTTAATAAGATATTCACTTCATTTTTTTAAAAAATAGTACCACCTTAATATGGAAATCAAGATCTGAAGCACAGATTAGAAAATGTCAACATTTATAAGGCATGTTGAATTGGAGAAAGTTTGCAAGTGGGCGTATTATGTACCATATGCGGTACTCTTGTTAATTGTGTCTTTGTTACACACCCATGTAGACAGTGTGCTAGTGCTGATTCCCAGTTCTTTGGCAATATCTGATTGTGGTCTGCATCCTTTCTCTACTTCCACGATGGCCTGGTACTTAAATTCTATTGTCTTGTGGCTGATCTTCCTCTTTACTCCCTTCTTCCCCGTAGCCGACATTATTCTCGATCTAGCTATCCTCCCAGGTCAATCTGGGCCCTTCACTAGATTGCTCGAGAATTTGATAAATTGCCCACCCCGATTCAGATATCCCCCCAGATAACCTGGGTCCTTCACTGAATTACTCGGAATGTTAAGTGACAAAATATCAATAGTCGTATTAGTAACTCTTTGAATATTTCTTTCTATTGGCTGCTACTTGTGGTCGATATATGCAAGTGCAATTGTAATAGCGAGTGAATGAAATTGCAGTAAGTCACTTTGTATTTATGGGCAACCCGTTATTCTATTAGCTTGTTGTTTGATCACAGTTAAAAACAAAAGTGACAAGTGTCAGGGCAGGTTTGACCATATGCATTAAAACCGTTCACTCAATAATCCGTGATCAAAGGGTTTGGAAATAGGTGTGAAAATCACGAAGTGGTAATAACCACAGCGCCGTGAAGTCTAAGCAGTGTTCGAGTGAACGTGTCAAAAACAAGGTAATTATTGGTTGTTAGGACCTGACAAACCGTCCCAATGATCGAATTATCCGATTTAACGAATGTCCGAGTGAAAGCATTGTTTGTACATATAATTACTATGCAGACACGCTGGGACCTTTGCCTTTGGACGAGTTAAACAGTCAAAACGAGTGAGCGAGATTCGATTGACCGCGATTCGACTGCATTTAGAAAATTTTTTGTTATAGTTGTTGTATAACAATGTAAATGAACCCTATATGTGGCGAAGGTCTTATTCTGCTTTGATGCTGCAAATGTTGTCAAAGTGCTTGTGCACGTACCGATTAGCCCCCAAACCCCGCTTTTACAAAGATATTCCATACCCAATTCGATTCAGATTTTATTTATGTACATGCACAGTACACGTACCTGTAAATTGCAGTATAGTCGCTCCTTCCAACGCCCATTGTTTGAATATTATAAAACCGTCATTTTGACGTCATCCAAATGACGTTGGAACTGCGCCAAAATTCCTTCAATTAAGTTAAATAGTGTCTGCTTAACCGCTGATCTGCTGAAAGTTTTACTAACGTCTTATTCTTTCAATCCTTTGATAAACTAATGCACTTGGAAGATCCCTTTCTATCCATAAATATAATGAACTGGTTATTATACACGATGAACTAGGGTTGCAGAGTGATATATAAGCCCTTACCTTACAGTAAGAGGCCCCTGAGGGGAAGCAAAACGACGCCTAAATTAACAACGCTAATTAATTGCTACAAATATTAAACTTTGCAGTATAATAAAATCGTTATACAGATCATTGGCGGGATATCTGACTTTTTATTTCCTGCTGAGGAAAATACATGTAGCCCGAGCCGTTAACATGAATTTCCTCAGCAGGAAACAAAAAGTCAGATACCCCGCCAATGATCTGTATAACTAATAATATATTCACTGTGTACAAGTATTTACTGCGCAAATCACTGCTGTGGAGTGCGCTGGTTGCACAATCAACTTGTAAATAGTGCAGATTCTGATGAGACAGCTCCTGCAGGAGCTGTCTCATCTGGGTCTTCACTATTTACAGGTAGGTATATTGACGTGAATAGCAAGCAAAGGGCTCGGGCCAACAACAGTCCCTCGGGACACTGCAGATGTTATTGCCCGAAAAAACGTGTATTAACCCTCTAATGACGTCATTTGCTATGACAACCACAAACGTTAAGTTTTGGCGTAAATATAAATGACTGAGTGACTACAAAACAATGTCTTCGGTTAATTAAATAGGCTTTTAAAGTGTTTATATGATAAATAGTATTTCATATTCGTGCTAATTACTTATATTAATTTCAATTCATAAGGTTGTTGCATATAGAAATATTGGTATAATTCTGTAAGAAGTCCTTCCCTTGTATTGATTTTACCCAATCGCGCATATGAATACACTAGTCACGGGGTGTTCCAGATAAGGATTTCTAGTAGGGCTATTTTTAGTAACTCAGCTTATCTAGCACGACTGAGAAGCGAGAAAGCTTTGGTAAGGACCTTACAGATGACATAAAGATACCTGAAATCAGAGCAGACCCTGATCAGACAACCCTTACAGGACAACACTGTTTTATAAGACGTGAAAAAACAGTTTTATGAAGTAAAGGATTACAGAAAGAATATGTAACAAACAAGATGACATTTTTAGGAGAATACAGAATCTTTATGATTCGATATACCGGTAAATCAAATTAACAATTAAATGCAGGACTAAGTTATTTCAGTAGGTATTGAAATTTGGAATAAATATTGAACAGGGAAAGGGATAATTAGGAAAAGAAATAAAAGCAAATATTAGTTTGAAATGACAGCAGATGAAAGTTTTGCAGAGGACATTACGAGGGCTCGGTGCAAAACTATTCTAACTCCTTCACTTTGTAAAGGAGTTAGAATAGTTTTGCACCAAGCCCTTGAATATAATTTAGCGTGCAAGGAGTTACACATGTACAATAAGTTTTAGAATATACACTTCAAATCTCAATAAGGGAAGTTTGACAGGTTCTCTAGTATTATATTATAGCAAAGCTGGCAATGACTGACAGGCACAAATAACTTATGTACAAATATTTCTGTAGTTTAATAATGTTTCAACTTTTTGAGTGCTATTAAGGAATTGTGTTATATTTTGTTTAGCTCTTCTGAGCACAAGGTAATGCTGTGTCATTATACATAGTGTATCTGTAGTCAAACAATATATTGAAATAACATCTCCCCAAAAACACCTGTTCACAGTATGAGTCATAATCATTTGTTACATGAGCCATGTAACGACCTCTTGTTTTTATTCAAATAATTGTAATCCGTTTCAATTGTGACAACACAAGAAAAGAAAAACATTAACAATCATCTTGTCTGGTACTGCTTGGCTGATTTCAATGTAATTTTGCAGAAATTATCTTTAGGTGTTACTCTACCAAAATTGTACAAATTATTTCCAGAGTCGGGGCGAATTTCCTCTTATGCACGGCTTTAATGAAAATTAACAGAACGTCTTACCTCTGAAACCACTGGGTAGATTTCGGTATAATTTTATAGGAATATTGCTTAGGTTACCCAGTACCAAAATTGTCCAAGCCATTGTGATTTGTTTTATGCCCCCGTGACAACAGTCAGGGGGCATTATGTTTTACACCTGTCCGTCTGTCTGTCCGTCTGCCTGTCTGTGCGTCACACTTTGCTATAAAGTGTTATATGTCAGTAATTTCTACACTTATAGACATGAAACTTCACATACACATCAATTACGTCTTATTTCTCCCTAACCACTGTAGCTATTGCTTTGGAATTGCATGTACACATTAAACACCATCCATACTTTCATTGCGCACCCAGGCCATGCTACCCGCAAGCCCAAGGTCAAGGTCAAATGACTGAAAGTTTACGTGCAGTTGGTTGTCACAGTTTTTCATTGTCTAATATCTCCCTAACTATGGTAGCTATTCGTATGGAATTGCATATACACAGTAAATACCATATATACTCTCATTGCACACCTAACCCCAAAAGCCCAATGTCAAGGTCAAATGACTTAGGAAGTTTATATGCAGTTGGTTGTCACAGTTTTTTCATCGTCTTATATCTCACTAGCCGCTATAGCTATTGGCATGGAAATGCATATACACATTAAACACCATCCATACTTTCATTACGCACCCAGCCCATGCTGCTCGCAAGCCCAATGTCAAGGTCAAATGACTTGGGGAATTTTACGTGCAGCTAGGCAAGCACCTACATGTGGGCATCGCTGTGCCTTACAGACACAATTTTCTAGTTCATTATATGGCTACTAGAACATGTATAGGAAAGATTATAGAAATCTTCTGAAACCACTGGGCAGATTCTAATATGATTTTGCTGGAATTGTTGCTTAGATGACCCTTTAATATAGTGATCATTGAAAAAACATGACTAACAGGTTTGGGGCTAATTTTCTGTATGTGTCAATGGTGACAATTTTAAAAAACACAAGCTGTATTTGAGCACAATTTTGCTGAAAGTTTCCTTGGGCTACAGTCCCACTAGCGCTTGCGATAGTTAAAGACCACTGGCAACCTCTGAAACCGCTGATCATCTGCGATTGTCGGCAACTAAATTCCAAAAATGATTCGCAGTCACATTGGTGTTGCATCTGCGACCACAGTAAGACAGGTTGTTGACGATCGTGCGTCAAGTCACTGGTATTCGTACGATATTCGTACGAAGGTTCCACAATCTCTTTGACCTGCTGTGTGGTCACGTGATCTATGCCTAGTCGGGGATAATCTTTAGGCAGTCGCTGGTGATCGCACAACAGTCGTAGGTAAATGTAGAAAGGTCGCTGATAGTTGTACGATTGTTGGGAAGATCACCAACGACCAGTTAAAGATTGTTGGAGACCTTCGTACGGCAATCGCACGATTAGCTAAAACCCTCTAAGGTTACCTCTTAAAGAATACCGGCGACCAGTTCAATCGTAAGGAGGTTGTTGGGCATGATCAACAACCTCTCTGCAACTAAAATTGGTCGCATGGCAAGAAACGATTACCAACGATTACTGAAGACCACCCGCGATTAACAATGACTTATCGTGCGACCTTCGTACGAATATCCGTGACCAGAGGTCGGTAGCAATCGTAAACAGGTCTTAAGGGGTCATAAGGCCTAGTGAGACTGGGCCCTAAGGTGACACTTTACCAAAGCTTTTCGAGCTATTATTATTGTAATAAAAAGCATTGCTATCAATGATGAGGCTAAAATTCTGCATATGGTTAGTAGGGAAAATTTGTAGGAATATTCCTTACATGAGCCTTTGCCAAGACTGCAATTTTAGAAACTAAAGAAACAGATCTCTATCAAATTTCATAAGCAAACAGAGCTGATCTTGATCAGACAGCTCCTATAGGACCTCTGTTTGCAAATGCGTGAAACTGTGTTTATATGAGGGAAAAGGTTAATTACTGCAACTCCTGGAAAACCAGGTGGGGAGCTGGTTGTTATATTTAAATAATTAGACCTATATTCTTTTATACACAGCAGAACACATGACCTTTTTATCAAGTGCGTGATACAGGGCAATAATGGCCCTCTTGTTAAAAAAAACTTTGGATCCAGAGGAGAATGATGCTAATTCAGTATATTAACCCTTCGCTTGCTAATTGCGTCAATATACCTACCTGTAAATAGTGAAGACCCAGATGAGACAGCTCCTGCAGGAGCTGTCTCATCTGGGTCTGCACTATTTACAAGTTGATTGTGCAACCAGTGCACTCCACAGCAGTGATTGCACAGCGAAATAGTTGTACACAGTGAAGATATATGTAATTATACAACAGGACATGGGTAAAAAAAGGAGAAATGTATTTTAAAATTCAGCAAGAGAAGGGTTAATTGGATCAAACTGTTTGGCAACTGATTGTTTTAAAAAAGAAAAACCCAAACATTCTACAGACTTGAAGCATACATTTTATATTTTCACAAGATAAAATTAGTTAGTATCTAAAACATTGTTTCTTGACATCAGAGGTCCAGATAATTAAGTTGCTTAAATTAAAACATTTTCAAGATTAACTTCCTTATATTTCCACCAAACCCTAGAGACAATTCTAAGGAGTGGTCACAACATGGGGTTTGGTGGAGAAATGACGATTTTAGTATTTGAGTACTAACGTTTATCTGTAGCTCTGTTGAAAGCTTGGCAATATAACTGTCAATGTTTACATACAAATGCACTGTTTATGGTGAAAATTCCTGTCAAGCTCTGTTAAATCTTTGCACCTTATATAGTTGTTAATTATAATAAAAGTGTCATCTACAATCAATTTCCTTTCATGATGATAATACCATGTCAGTGTGTTTGGGAGTTGATGATATGTTTAGTTTCAAAACTGCTATCAACGGTAGTTGCTTTGATATACAACTTGGATTTTGGACTGACTACACTTGTTAGACTCTCTATTTGATATAGACACCATTTAACCCTTTCCCTGTTCTATATTTATTCTAAATTTTGACACCTATTGAATATTCATGGACAACATAGTTATAGTGAAAGTGGAAGCAAACAGAGAAGACCCAGATCAGATGGCACCTATAGGAGCCATCTGACATGGGTCTTCTCTGTTTGCAAATCCTTGAAAACACATTTATATGAGGGAAAGGGTTAATACCTTTGCAAACAGTAGACCCAGATCAGATAGATGAATTTCTATATAATGGCTATGCTGGTAATTTAAAGAAAAATATTCTCTCTAAAACCACTGCATAGATTTCAATGTAATTCTGCAAGAATCATCCTTAGGTGACCCTTTACCAAAATTGCTTAACCCTTTACACCATGAATACACCTTTCTATGCCTTTGCAAATAGAGTAGACCCAGATCAGACGGCTCCTATAGGAGCCATCTGATCAGGGTCTGCTCTGTTTGCTTATGATATAGATGTGATTCCACAGTTAACGCTGTGGCCAAAAATTCCATGTCCATGTGCTATTTTAACAATTAATCTAAGTGATGTGCTATTATAACTATTAATATTAATATTCAGGATCTCATTATTTCTTTCATGAATATTCATGCAGTAAAGGATTAAATCACCCTTATTTGTTGAAAACCGTAGTCACCAGGGGTGTGACTAATTTACCTTTTATACCAGTAGTGAAAATTTCAAAACATTTGTACTCCAGAATCACAAAGCAGACTTCAGTATAATTTAGCACAAATGATTCCTAGATGACCTTCAACCAAACTTGTTCAGATCATTGTGATTCTGTAAAAACACACAGCTGCAAGAGGCGGGGCTAATTTTCTATTTGTGGCTATAGTGGAATGTTAACAAATCTTCTCCGGGCTGAACCATTTTGCAGATTTTAATATAATTTTGCAGGTCTGGGCTCATAACATTCCTTAGTTTCTTGAATATTCATCAATCTTATAAAATCAATACAATGTCATACAAGTAAAGATATTTAAGAGAAATAAAGCTATACATGTATATAAAATATATACTTAACCAAATATTCTGAAAGTCATTGAATAAAAATTTACTCAATAGTTTTGCTGTAAAACTTAATGTAGACAGAAAATGTCTCCACAAGTTGTCCTAAGGTTAAAATATTCCTAAGGAGCTTTATGAATATGGGCCATGGTCCTTAGGTGACCCTCTATTGAAATCATTCAAATAATTCCGATTCATCTAAAAGCATGCATATTAATTGGCCTCCATAGGTTAGACTATATTTCCATATTTATTCGTCTTCCCTGAAACCACAGGGCAGATTTCAATATAATTTTAGAGAAATTATCTTTAGGTGACCCTCTGCCATATTGGTCAGATCATTTTGATTTCTTAGATAAAAAAAAAATGACCGACATGGATAGTTTTCCTTATATGACTAAGAATTTTTTTTAAAACTATTTTCCTGCAGATTTCTTTGCAATTTGGCCGAATTATTGCCAAGGTTAAAAATATGACTGCAGGGACAGGGCTAGTTTTCCATATATGGTTATAGTGAAAATTTAAAAAACTCTACCTGTGAAACCACTGGGCAGATTTCAATACGATTGAAAGGAATGTTGAATAGGTCACCCTTTACTAAAATTGCACAAACCATTATGATTCAATAACAGACATGGCCAGTTGGGGCAGGACTAAATTTCCTCATATGGCTGTGTTGAAAAACCCTTTATTAAAATTATTCAAGTTCTTATTGTTGATAAAATGGGCTTGGCCATCATGGATGAAGCCAAATTTCTGTACATGTATATAGTTTGAGGTGCTAATTTTGTTGGAATTTCTGATAAGCTATTGCTCCCAGAGGCAGTAAGCTTGTTGCTATATTTTTAAACAATTGGACCAATATTCTTATACAAGGTAGATTTTATGTGACCTACTGTCTCAGATGAATGAAACAGGGTCATTATGTCCCTCATGTTTCAAGCGTTAATTACTAAATCAATTTAACCCTTTCCCTGTTCTATGTTTATTACAAAGTTCAATACCTACTGAACATTCATGGACAAGATAGTTGAAATATGGAAGGTGGAACATTGTAGCCATTTTAGAAAGTAAAGAAACATATCTATAAAATTCCATTATCAAACAGAGCAGACCCTAGAGGAGCCGCCTGATCTTGGGCTACTCTGTTTGCAGATGTGCGAATATATGCTTATATGAAGGAAAGGATTAATTTAGTTCCCTTTGTTTTCAGCTGGGCTTCTATTCTGTTACGACCCTCCAGTGGATGTTGGTCGAGATGGCCGGCCCAGGAAGCACTATATCATGTCGCATGGCAAGAACTACCAGCAGATGTTCAACACCCTACTACACGATATACCCGTGCAGCCATCAGAATGGCATAGAATGATGTTAATGCCTCAGGCCTGGGCGTCTTTCATGGAGAGACTCTTCAATTCTATGTTAGAGGTACAGTGATTTGAACACAATGAATTGTACTCAGTAAAGGTGATTGCGCAATAGAAGCACAGTAGAACTTGTCTTAACCCATTCCTTCATAGGCTATTTTGGATACAACCTCTTTAAAATAATCTACCGAAAAGGAGCGTTTACTAGAGAAAAGGAAAATTTTAGAATTTTGTTAGTTTGAAACCATTGTGATAAATAGAGCATTTGCTCCTATAGGAGCAAATGCTCTATTTATCACTGGTTTCACAAAGTGACTTTTATAGAGTCGTCAAAAGTCGTCAATATGAGGGAATGGGTTAAGCTACCATACATTTATTGAACATAGGAGACTTAAAAAGCAAGTGGTTGCTTAATGCAGGGCCAAAGTACTGCACAAAGCTCACACAGGAGCTTTCTGCATTACTTTTGACCTGCATTAAGCTACTATCTGCCTTACAGACCCATAATTAGACATGTTTTTGATGCCAGCTTAAGACAGGTTCAACTGTAAATGTGCATAGTAATATGGAAAAGTATAGAACTCAAGAAACAGACACATCCTGCATTGATATTTTATATACAGTTGACCTCATCTACATTTTGAGTTATTCCCCCTTTTTTTCTAACACTTCTCACGGCAGGAGGCATGTGTTCCCCCTGAGCACTTGTCAATACTTCCAGTACTACCAGTTATCTGGGTGTACACTGTTTGTTCTATGTGAGTACTCTTAATTAGTCCCTATACTACTCTCCTTTTAACATCCAGTGGCTTTTTGTTTGCAGGCAAGGGAGGCTGAGATAGATTTGCAGTTAAAGAGAGATTTCATCACTGAGACAGAAGCTGATGACATGAGAGCGGCTGCCTGGCTGTGGTATGTATAGTTTAACCCTTTCCTTCATATAAACATGTTTTCACGCTTTTGCAAACAGAATAGACCTAAATAAGACGACTCCTATAGGATCAGGGTCTGCTCTGTTTGCTAGTGGAATTTGAAAGATCTGATTCTTTACTTTCTAAAATGGGTACAATGTTCCACCTTCCATATTTCATAATAACTATTTTGTTCATAAATATTCAGTAGGTATTGAAATTGGAATAAATAGAGAAATAAAGGGTTAACCATTTCAAAGTGAAATGTTCCATTGTTGCTTAATCTTTTATTCCATGAATACACCTTTCTACACCTACAGGAGCTTTCTGCATTACTTTTGACCAGCATTAAGCTACCATCTGTAGATGTAGTATGTAGATATAGACCCATAATTAGACCTCTCTTTGATTGCCGATTAACCCTTTGCTTGCTATTCACGTCAATATACCTACCTGTAAAAATTGAAGACCCAGATGAGACGTAGGAGCTGTCTCATCAGGGTCTGCACTATTTACAAGTTGATTGTGCAACCAGTGCACTCCACAGCAGTGACTGCACAGCGAAATACTTGTACACAGTGAAGATATATGTAATTATACAACAGGGCAAGGGTAAAGAAGGAGAAATGGATTTTAAAATTCAGCAAGCCAAGGGTTAAGACAGGTTCTAAAGTTTTTCACAATTTCCAAGGGTAAAACCCCATGAATATATATGTAAGAAATAATTATGCCATGAAAATGAATTGGATTATTTTTAGCATGTCTGTTTCGAAGAAAAGTCGAGCTATTGTGATCACTGGGTCATAGTAGTCATCGTTGTCGGCGTGCAAAAACTTTAATGTAACTTATTACTCATAAAGTATAAGAGGTATCAACATGTAACTTAGTAGATCTCTCATTGAGGTGAAGGTTCACTACATAAGAACCATAACTCTTGATTTGAAAATTTTGGAGTTATGGCCCTTTATTGTTTTCAAAAAAACTTAATTTAGCTGGACAAGCACCAAATCAGACGAGCGTTGGCGCATCTAAATTCACTTTTCTACACCTTTGCAAACAGAGGAGACCCTAAACAGACGGCTCTTATATGAGATGTCTGATCAGGGTCTGCCCTGTTTGCTTATGATATAATATAGATATAATCCTTCAGTTTCTGCCATCTGCCAAATTCTTGAGTCTATGACATTGTGCTATTATAAGAATTAATCAAATTGAAATTCATTATGTAATTATTTCTTAACCCTTTCCCTTATGTAAACGTGTTTTCACGCATTTGCAAACAGACTAGACCCAGATCAGACGGCTCCTAGAGGAGCCGTCTGATCAGGGTCTGCTCTGTTTGCTAATAGATTTTGATAGAACTGTTTCTTTGCTTTCTAAAATGTCTACAATGTTGCACCTTCCATATTTCTTTATAACTATTTTGTCCATGAATATTCAGTAGGTACTAAAATTTGGCCTAAATACAGAACAGGGAAAGGGTTAAACATGAAATTTCATCTGTTGTTTGACATATTTTGGTCACAGTTTTACTATACACTGATTACACTGTATACCAAATTTCAGGGTGAGGGACACAGTGATGGACATCATCAAAAGAGCAACTAAGTAAGTATCTATAAAATAGGACAGGTTTGTACAATTAGCCCATTCCCTGATATTGACGACTTTGTAAAAGTCACTTTGTGAAACCATTATGATAAATAGAGCATTTGCTCCTATAGGAGCAAATGCTCTTTTTATCACAATGGTTTCAAACTACAAAATTCAAAAAAAATCCTTTTCTCTAGTTAATGCTCCTTTTCGGTAGATTTATTCAAAGAGGTTGGATCTAAAAATAGCCTATGAGGTAATGGGTTAATTCTTTCCCTGTGCTATATCTATTCCAAATTTCAATACCTACTGAATATTCATGGACAAAATAGTTATAATGAAATCTGGAGCTATTACAGAAAATAAAGAAACGGCTCTATCAAATTCTATAAGCAAACTGAGCAGACCCTAATCATAGGAGCCGTCTGATCTGGGTCTACTCTGCTTGCAGATGCATGATAAAGCACTTATCTGAAGGAAAGGGTTAATACTTTACCTGGTATTGACACTTTTTGATAATCTTTCCATCCTGAGTAGACCCAGATCCTTTAGGAACCATCTGAGAAGGGTCTACTTTGTTTGCTTTTAAATTGTATAGATCTGGGTCCAAGCTTTTGATTGGTCAGATTTGAGTTCTCAAGCTTTTGATTGGTCAGATTTGCTCAACTAAAAGTTTTATAAGCATGGACCCAGATTCTACAATTTCTGCTATGATGTGCCATTATAGAAATTGAGCTTATAAGTGAACATGATGTCATTAATATACCCCCTCAAACATAATGGAATCACCCTTTCGGCCATCATTCGATCCACATTTGAACATGGGTAGCAAGCTAGGGTCGCGAACTCCTCCATCATTTTTTTAAGTTATTGACTTTATATTTGGTATATATAATACCCACGAATAGTAGATGTGCTAGACACAATTGTCATGTGT
The DNA here is from genome assembly GCA_963576725.1 of Azorinus chamasolen. Taxonomy (NCBI): domain Eukaryota; kingdom Metazoa; phylum Mollusca; class Bivalvia; order Cardiida; family Solecurtidae; genus Azorinus; species Azorinus chamasolen. Next base: position 62,316,510 of record OY755239.1, on the reverse strand, counting down.
TTTCCTCTGAGCATTGCTTAATTATCTCCCCTTGAACTTTGAGTATTTTTTGTCATTTTGTCTTTAAACATGGGTATTTGGATTGGCAATCAAGGCTGCTGTGCGGGGGTATTCCATCACCTATAGTGATAGTTCTAGTTTTATACAGTCATGAAATATTCATTTGGTAAAGTGTTAACCCTTTTCCTGTTCTATGTTTATTCAAAAGTTCAATACCTACTGAATATTCTTTGACACATTAGTTATAATGATATAAGGAAGGATGGATAGTGTAGCCATTTTGGAAACTAAAGAAACAGATCTATCAAATTCTGTTAGCAAACAGAGCAGACCCTGATCAGACGGCTCCTCTAGGAGCCGTCTGATCTGGGTCTACTGTGTTTGCAACTGCGTGAAAATATGTTTATATGAGGGAAAGGGTTAAATGACTATTTAACATCTTCTTTGTTCCATTATTTTATATTTTCATACAAGACTCGATTGATACTAATAAAAGCAAGTCTTGCATTAATACTGTATATCATGTGTAATAAATGATCCCAGGGGTGTTACATTTAGCTCGCCAGAGCACTGTTGTGCTCAGGGTGAGCTTTTGTGATCACCTGATGTCCGTCGGCGTGCGTTGTCGGACCTCAACAATTTGAACCTTTAAAAATCTTCTCCTCTGAATCTACAGGGTTCTCAGCTTTCATCTTTGGTACATAGCATCATCTCTAGGTCCTCTACAAAAGTTATATAAATTGCCCCTGGGGTCAAAATTGGCCCGCCCCCAGGGGTGCCTTATTTTCTATAGAAACATTTAGTAAAGCTTTGAAAATCTTCTCCTCTGAAACTAGAAGGTTCTCAGCTTTCATATTTGGCACATAGCATCATGTTGAGGTCCTCTACAAAAAATATATAAACTATGCCCCCGGGGTCAAAATTGGCCCTGCCCAAGGGATGGTCAGTTTTCAATAGAAACATATTGTTAAAACTTTGAAAATCTTCTCCTCTGAAACTGGAAGATTCTCAGCTTTCATATTTGGCACATATCATCATGTTCAGGTCATCTACAAAATTATATAAATCATGCTCCTTGGGTCAAAATTGGCCCCACCCCAGGGGTGCCTTGTTTTCTATAGAACCATATAGTAAAACTTTGAAAATCTTCTCTACTGAAACTGGAAGGTTCTCAGCTTTCATATTTGGCACATAGCATCATGTTCAGACCTTTACAAAAGTTATATAAATTTATGCCCCTGGGATCAAAATTAGCCCCGGCCTAGTGGTGGTCAGTTTTCAATAGAAACATACTGTGAAAACTTTGAAAATCTTCTCCTGAAACTGGAAGGTTCTTAGCTTTCATATTTGGCACATATCATAATCTTCAGGTCCTCTACAAATTTATATAAATCATGCCCCGTGTGCATCATGTTCATGCATGTGTATGTTTTAACATATAGCTCTTTTCAAACTTCACACTCATATAAGGGAGTCAATCAGATGACCGGGTAGACCAAGCCCCTTAACTCTGCACTGAATTTAGACCCCGACTTATGTCTGTTTTGTTACTTCAAATATCTGGTTAAAGTTTTTTGGTGGAAGTATTTTTCAGGAAAACTATGTTAGTGCCTTCAAACTTGACAAAAATATCAGATGACCCTCCGTATAAACACCTTTTCATGCCTTTGGAAAAAGTATACATGTATCCAGATCAGACGGCTCCTATAGGAGCTGTCTGATCAGGGTCTGCTTAGTTTGCTTATGAAATTATAATAGTTCTGACATAGATTCTGCCCTACCAAAAAATCATATATACACTCGCACTTATAAGAATTAACAGCTAATAAATATTCATGATGTCATCATATCTTGCATTAATATGCATCAGGGAAAATGATTAACATCAACATTCAGATTCCCATGGAGTCTCCCCTCTCCAGCAGTGTTTTAACCCTCTCCCTCATATAAACATGTTTTCACGCATTTGCAAACAGAGTAGACCCAGATCAGACGGCTCCTAGAGGAGCCGTCTGATCAGGGTCTGCTCTGTTTGCTGATGGAATTTGAAAGATTTGTTTCTGTACTTTCTAAAATGGCTACAATGTTGCACCTACCATATTTCATCATAAATACTTTGTTCATGAATATTCAATAGGTCTTGAAATTTGAAATAAACATAGAACAAGGAAAGGGTTAAATCAATTTGATACCATTCTGACAGCTTTAATTTAGACTGGTATAATTGCAAATTGTGTAGGAACCCGATCAAATTTCTCATCTGTAGCATTTTGATCTTGGTTTGTTTCATCTGTCAGAATACCTAGGGTTATTGTGATATATAGTCAGTTATACTTGGAATGTAATGTACTATATCCATATACAGTAAAGCCCCTCTAATGCGACCACTAAAATACGTCTAATTCTGGATCATAAATACAGGTGGTTGCTAAATGCAGGGTGAAAGTTATGCATAAAACTCCTAACTTTCGCCATGCATTCAGCAACTACCTACTTTTAAAGACCACTTTAGATATTAAATTAGTGGTCACTTGTAATAATAGAGGGGTTCAACTGTACTTCATCTGATTTTCCCCCATGATATCTAATTAAACTTTTTTATAGAACAAAGTCAAAGAGTGCTGCTATCGCTAGGCTGACAAAGGTTTAGCCATAACTGAATAATTCAACATCAACAGAACATGCTTATTAGATTTAAAAAATGAAATATGTTTGGTACATGTACGTACATGTATTTGTGTTTAATTTATTAATTCTTTGCATGCTAAATATTTTTTCCGTCTGCAACAATAATTATTGTCGTCTGCTTCAATTCTCAAAATGCAGTTTCTCTCATTTTTATTTATCAAAGATATGGCCAAAGTGTGTAAAACAGTTTGAATCGTGATGAGATACCGCATTATGCGGCATCTCATCTGGATCCAAACTGTTTGCATATAGGTTATTACATTTTCACCACTCGTGTTCAAGGAATTAAACACATTGGCCTGTATAGTAAAGCAACAAGGACTTTTAATAATGGCTTGTACAATGCATATCCAATAATATACAGGGGTGCAAAAATCCCCAAATTTTCTACATGCTCATGGACAAGTTATACTTACCTGCTCATAAAGAGTAGTCCTCAAAAAATCATGATCATCACATTTTAAACCCTTTCGCTCATATAAATGCCTTTTGACACATTTACAAACAGAGTAGACCCAGATCAGATGGCTCCTATAAAACAGTTTGGATCCTGATGAGACGCTGAGTTACTCGGTGTCTCATGATGTCATCTGGACCCAAACTGTTGCAAAGGTAATCACTCATCTGCCCGCAGTAGGCTAAATCTTAAGCTGAATAATATACTTGTAATAATTTACTCCATAAATATGCCTTTCTACACCTTTGCAAACAGAGTAGATCTATGTCAAACGGCTCCTGTAGGAGCCGTCTGATCAGGGTTAGGCCCCCGTTTCACGAACATTCTTAAGTAATTACTTAGCTAAGCCTGTTATTTAAAAGTTTCACAAGAACATAATTTTTCATAAATTAGTGTTTAATGTGCCACAAAGGGGTAAGAGGTTTGCTCCGTTATCATTTTAAAAACAACTATTGTACTTGATACTAACTAAAGGTGATCTAAAGCAAAAACAATATTTAAGAATTTGTAACAGACTTAAGAATTTTATCAAATTCATTTTGGGTTTAACTAGCTGTTCCTTGCAACAAACGGTATTTTCTATTGAAATATATAACAGAATATCTCTAAGGTTTCTGTTAAGATAAAATTATTTGACATATCTTCTCTAAATATAAATGTAATACCTCTTATAAGTTAAGCCTGATACTAAGTAATTACTTAAGAATGTTCGTGAAACGGGGGCCTGGTCTTTGCTTTTGAAATAAATCTTGATATTCTACAGTTACTGTCTTAGCAAAACGTTCATGTGTTAACCCATTCCTCCATAGGCTATATTTAGACCCAACCTCTTTGAATGAATCTACTGAAAAGGAGCATTTACTAGAGAAAAGGAAACTTTTTAGAATTGAGTAGCTTTGAAACCATTGTGATAAATATAGCATTTGATCCTATGGAGCAAATGCTCTATTTATCACAATAGTTTCAAAAGTGACTATTACAGAGGTGAAGAAAGGTGTACATGTATTTATGGAGGATAGGGTTAATAATTAGACATTTTAAAAAATAAATCTAATCAAATATCCATGACATCATTAATACTTTCATAAATATTCATGCAGTCAAGACATAGTAGTAAATAGTAAATACCCTGATCAAACAGCTCCTTCATGAGCTGTTTGATCTGGGCATTCACTATATACAGTAGAACCCCTCTAATGCGACCACTTAATGAATAAACATGGGTGTCTTTATAAGAAGCTACCACCTGCGTCTAACACCCATAATTATACCTCTTTTAAGTGGTCGCATTAGCGGCATTTTACTGTACCTTATAATGCTTGTCTGTCCAAATATGTAGGGTAATTGAGTATTCTAAGAGCGTTATAGTGCACATGTACTGACCACGAGCTAGAAAAACAAATGTAACTACCTTATGGGGCTTCCTTAATCTTAGACTTAACCCTGAATGTGCCGGAATCGTGTACATAAGATCTTAGAAAACCTTGTAGACTCAGATCAAAGGGTTCCCCCCATGAGCCCTTTTTTCAGGATCTGCACTGTTTGTAATTTTCTTTTTTGATAATGTTTGACACAATATTTTGCTTAATTAATATTCAGAAAGGGAGGAGTCCGTTTAAAATATTCATCAGAATTGAGGGTAACTCACCCATTCACTCATATGCTGTTTTTAGATCCAACCACTTTGAATAAATCTACCAAAAAGGAACATTAACTAGAGAAAAGGAAAATTTTAGAATTTTATAGTTTGAAACCATTGTGATAAATAGAGCATTTGCTCCTATAGGAGCAAAATTTAATGCTGTATTTATCACAATAGTCTCAACAGGTGATTTTTACAGAGGCCGTAGAAAGGCATATTTATGGAGGAAAGGGTTAATGACGTATTAGTGGGGAATTAGGGACAGACTTTGTAATGATTCATGTCAATGTCAAAGTTGTTGATTAAGAGTTTCACTCCAGTGTCCATTACTTCACCATTCATAATCATGTTAATCCATCCACTCATAGGCTATTTTTAGACCCAACCTCTTCGAATAAATCTACAGAAAAAGAGTATTTACTAGAGAAATAGAAAAGTTTAAAAACCAACGTGATATATAGAGCATTTGCTTGGAGCAAATGCCAAATATGAATATTCATTTTATTAATTTTCTTCATATAAATGCCTTTTCACGTCTTTGCAAACAGAGTAGACCCAGATCAGATGGCTGCTATAGGAACCTTCTGATCAGAATCTGCACTGTTTGCTTATGGTATAATATTGATATGACTGCACAGGGCATGGTATACTATAGATATGACTGTACAGTTTCATGGTATAATATAGATAATGACTGTACAGTTTCATGGTATACTATAGATATGACTGTACAGTTTCATGGTATACTATAGATATGACTGTACAGTTTCATGGTATACTATAGATATGACTGTACAGTTTCATGGTATAATATAGATATGACTGTACAGCTTCATGGTATAATATAGATATGACTGTACAGCTTCGTGGTATAACATAGATAATGACTGTACAGTTTCATGGTATACTATAGATATGACTGTACAGTTTCATGGTATAATATAGATAATGACTGTACAGTTTCATGATATAATATAGATATGACTGTACAGTTTCATGCTGTAATATAGATAATGACTGTACAGTTTCATGGTATAATATAGATAATGACTGTACAGTTTCATGGTATAACATAGATATGACTGTACAGTTTCATGGTATAATATAGATATGACTGTACAGTTTCATGGTATAATATTGATATGACTGCACAGGGCATGGTATCCTATAGATATGACTGTACAGTTTCATGGTATAATATAGATAATGACTGTACAGTTTCATGGTATAACATAGATATGACTGTACAGTTTCATGGTATAATATAGATATGACTGTACAGTTTCATGGTATAATATTGATATGACTGCACAGGGCATGGTATACTATAGATATGACTGTACAGTTTCATGGTATAATATAGATATGACTGTACAGTTTCATGCTATAATATAGATAATGACTACAGTTTCATGGATGGTATAATATAGATAATGACTGTACAGTTTCATGATATAATATAGATAATGACTGTACAGTTTCATGGTATAATATAGATATGACTGTACAGTTTCATGCTATAATATAGATAATGACTACAGTTTCATGGATGGTATAATATAGATAATGACTGTACAGTTTCATGATATAATATAGATAATGACTGTACAGCTTCGTGGTATAACATAGATAATGACTGTACAGTTTCATGCTGTAATATAGATAATGACTGTACAGTTTCATGGTATAATATAGATATGACTGTACAGTTTCATGATATAATATAGATATGACTGTACAGTTTCATGATATAATATAGATAATGACTGTACAGTTTCATGATATAATATAGATAATGACTGTACAGTTTCATGGTATAATATAGATAATGACTGTACAGTTTCATGGTATAACATAGATAATGACTGTACAGTTTCATGATATAATATAGATAATGACTGTACAGTTTCATGATATAATATAGATAATGACTGTACAGTTTCATGGTATAATATAGATATGACTGTACAGTTTCATGCTGTAATATAGATAATGACTGTACAGTTTCATGGTATACTATAGATATGACTGTACAGTTTCATGATATAATATAGATAATGACTGTACAGTTTCTATCTGAGTTAAAATGTCCTGTGCTCATATGCCATTGTAAAAAATAATTTAATTCATATTCATGATGTCATTATTTCTTACATGAATATATGCAACAGGAAGTGAGTTAATAAAAATATAAGATAGTCATGGCAAATAGTAGAGCATATGTAAACAGAGCAAACCCTGATAGACAGTTCCAACAAGTCTACTCTGTTTACAGGGACAAAAAAGGCATCCTTATGAAGTAAAGGGATAAGGTCAAGGTTAAATGCATTATGTTTTGTCCCGTTTCAGAGGGAATCCTTCAATACAGGGTAACGCTATACTAGCCCTAGCAGGGCTGACCATGGCTGTGCAGCGATTGGTTACCAGCCTGGAGAAGGCGGAGCGTAAAAGGGCTGATGATATCACTGAGCACACAAGCCACACCCACTGGGTCATGATGGTGATTGACAGCTGTATGTCCCTAGTGGATAACGAGTTCCAGATTAAATCTTCATTGCTTGGACTGTGCCAGCAGGTTAGCTAAACATTTATTGACGTTTTGAATATGTCTCAGATTATACTTCTTAGCTGACCGGGCACAAAGTGCCCATGTGAGCTATTGGGATCACCCTGTGTCTGTTACCCCTTGTACAGCATCAAGAAAGTCGTTTACATCTCCTTAAGTACTGAATGGAATTTGTTTTGACCAAATTGACCGTATTTCCTCTATCTATAGCGCCTTCCCTAATAGTAGCTCCCCCGCTATGATCATATATTCTTGGGAAGGCCATCGAGGGGGTAAACTTACCCCACCTACCTCACCTTACCTCAAGTCCAAAAGTTGGTGAAGAAAAACAAATCTCAATGCATCATCACCTGTTATAATTTTAATAGGGAAAGTAAATTATGCTGAAAAGATTTTATACAGTCGTGGCATAGGTAAAATATTTTGTTTCTCTTCAACTTGCTATGATGGCGAAAAGCACAGGTATCTGATTATTCGGGGCTGTACATGTCACTTCTGCAAGCAATTCGGTTTTCATTTAACACCAACACACCTATGTATCGCTCTTTAATTCTAATTGTAATTTTAAAAACTGCAACTATTTCCAAAACCTAATATTGAAAGGTGACTGTGTTGCACATGCCTAACAGAGTTAACCAATGTTTGTTTGCTCTCAATTTTTTCCGTATTTCTGTGTAGTGCATACTACAGTAGTATTTTTACAAGCATTACGATAAAGTGGAAGGACCTTCGAACATTTACTGTTTTACCGTACGCACCTATAACTTTATTTTTATAATTTTACTGTAGAGCAGCCTAGAGGAAGTTGAGCGGAAATGAATGGTTTTACGATTTCAGTAAACAAATGAATCAAGTAGGATGTCTACAGTTTATGTCGAGTCTTATATCAACGCAAATATAATTAAATTTCCAAATATATCGATGGATCATGCTTTAGCCTATCAGTTTCTAACTGGTAAAAGCTCCAATTTTTGGGTATGAAATAAAAGAGCTCTGTGGGCGTTTTGCATGGAGCCCTGGTGCTTTTATTAGAGGAAATACAGTAGGTTTGTTACATAAAGAGCTAAATACAAAGTGTAATGAACAATTTCTTTAAATGACATTGCCTTCTAAAACATTCAGTGGAGTATGAGCAAATTTCATGACCTGTAGGTAACTGGCAATGAAGTCTTTCAGTTCTGCTGAATCAGGCCATGTGAGTTAAAAATAAGTTTTAACTTAAAATACCTATAAACAACGTCTACGTTAAACTGAATGGTTTTCCATGAAAATTCACAGGAATGATCTGCAGCTGACCCTCTATCAGATTTATGTAAATCATTCCTGTAAATTTCATATAAATGACGTCATGGGAGCTAAAAATGATTTTAAGGAACAATTTCTTTACATGGCATCCCCTCCTAAACCATCTCCATACACAAAGACCCTCCTAAAGCAACCATTGAAGAGATACGCAATTGTAATCCAGTCAGACTGATGGTAGCTCGATTCAGGCCGAAAGTAATACAGAAAACTGCATTGCGTGCTTTAAATAATTTTTTCTGTGTACATACATTTGCAAAATTGGAATGGTTACTGAATTTAAATCCTTCAAGATCTAACTACTCTCGAAATGGCTCTCAGTAATGAGTTTTACAGCTTCACCAATTTATTCTGACATTCTCAATTTGTTCTTCATAGTTGCATGATCAGTCCAGAATGGCTGGCTAAGACAGAAACTATATTGATTTCACTTTTGATTTGACTGTATTCATTTAGCTTGAAAATGTTCAGTTTAGTGTGAAATGGTTTTGATTAAGGTACATGCTCATCTATTTCAGCGAGCTGTGGATGACAGACTTCCAGCCAGTGTTTTAGCGCAAGCCTCAGCCTTGCTGGCACTGTGCCAAATGGTGCCAGTTATCATAAGTAATTACACAGGTAAGCTGTCTATGCAAAACATTTAACCCTTTCCCCCATGAATATTTATGTAACAAATAATGACACCGTCAATACTAATTAACCCTTTCCTCCATAAATATGCCTTTCTACGCCTCTGAAATAGTCACTTTTTCAAACCATTGTTATAGATAGAGCATTTGCTCCTAAGGAGCAAATGCTCTATTTGTCACAATGGTTTCAATAGTAAACAATTCTAACATTTTCCTTTTCTCAAGTTAATGCTCCTTTTCGGTAGATTTATTCTAAGAGGTTAGGTCTAAAAATAGCCTATGAGGGAAAAGGTTAAATGCATTCTTCTAATTGCATATGAGTGTGTGTGAGTGTGAGTTGGGTTTAACGTCCGACCAACAGTATTTCAGTTATTTGCAGACGGCACCCGCATGAGACAAGTTATAGTGCTGCCTCACTGAAATACCCCTGCCGCGGGCACATGGCAAGGGCATCCCACCCAGTCACATTATCCTGACACCGGGCCGACCAGTCCTAGAACTACACCTTCCGTACCGCAGGCGGACGCTCTACCACTGAGCCATGCGGTCGGTAAATTGCATATGAATACAGAGAGTTTGGGTCGTCGCAGACTCTGTAGAATCATGAATCATAGGAAATATCTAGGAGCCATCTGATCTGGGTCTTCTCTGTTTGCAAAGGCGTAGAAAAGCGTACTTATAGAGGAATGTGTTAAAGAACAGAATAAGGCTTCTTTTTTAGCTCTACTTTTTCAAAAAAAGTGGAGCTATTGTCATGACCCTCTCATCGGCGTCGGCATCGACGTTGGTTAACCTTTTTGTTAAGGTCCTTTTCTCAGAAACCATCAAAGATATTTGGATCATATTTGGTATGTATGTTTACTATCATAAGGGGAACCCATTTCAAAAGGGTAGGTAACCCTAAAATTAATTTTGCCATAGTTATGCCCCTTTTTCGACTCAGAATTTTCATTGTTGGTTACGTTTTATGTTCAGGTCCATGTCTCAGAAACTGTCCAAGATATTTGGTTCAACTTTAGTAGAATTTTCATTGTTTGTTAAGTTTTATGTTCAGGTCCATGTCTCAGAAACTGTCCAAGATATTTGGTTCAACTTTGGTATACATGTTAACTATTACAAGGGGAACCCATTTCACAAGGGCAGATAACCCTAAAATTAATTTTGCTATAGTTATCTCCCCTTTCTGACTTGGACTTCCAATACACTATCCAGCACTTAAGAAAGTGGAGCGCTCTGTCTGCGGACAGCTCTTGTTAAGAGCTAATTTAGAGAGGTTTTACAGTTTTTGCCTTTGTTCATAATTTAAACAAATCAGCTAATTGACCCTGTACCTGTTCAATATTCATGTAAGAAATTATGACATGAATATTTATTAGCTGAATTTTCTTAAATGTAAAATTTTCAAGGGATGGTTTGCTCTGACAAGACTTTACAATCTGATCTATATTATATCATAAGAAAACAGAGCTATAGGAGCCATCTGATCTGAGTCTACTCTGTTTGCAATTGCGTGAAAAGGCATTTATAATCTTTATATGCAGGAAAGGGTTAATAACAGTAAATTCCCAACATTACGGGTGGTCATTTTGTACAAACTGATATTAACCCTTTCCCTTATGTAAATGGTTTTCACGTGTTTGCAAACAGAGTAGACCCAGATCAGATGGCTCCTATAGGAGCCGTCTGATCAGGGTCTGCTCTGTTTGCTAATGGAATTTGAAAGATCTATTTCTTTACTTTCTAAAATGGCTTTAATAGTCTCCCCTTCCATAAATTCATCAATGCATCCATTAATATCCAGTAGACATTAAACTTGTGATAAACACAGAACAAGAACAGGGTTAAACAGGTCTTGGAAAATGTTATTAAGGAAGCTTAATAAGAATTTCCAGGATAAGTTTAATATCAATTAATGCAAAATGACTAGGAGCATCATATTGTAATGCCCCCAACGACGGGCATACAGTAATTGCATTGTCCGTCCTTCCATCCGTCCTTCCATCCGTCCGTCCGTCCGTCTGTCCCGTGTCCCTTCTGTAATTTCTTAATCTGTGAATGGACTTCAAAAAAACCTGGCACAAATGTTCAACACACAAAGACGATGTGTCGCATTTAACTCCCTGGTCCATGGGTCAAAGGTCAAGGTCACAGGGTACAATTACTTGTCACAAATTTCATGTCCGGTCTTTAACTTCTTTATCTATCAATGGATTTCAATATAATTTGGCACAAATGTTTATCACACAAAGACGATGTGTCGCTTTCAACTCCCTGGGTCAAAGGTCAAGGTCACAGGGTACAATTACTTTGTCACAAATTTCGTTTCCGGTCTGTAACTTCTTTATCTATCAATGGATTTTAATATAACTTGGCACAAACGTTCACCAGACAAAGACGATGTGTCGCGTTTAGCTCCTTGGTCCCTGGATCAAAGGTCAAGGTCACAGGGTACAATTACTTGTTTATATGTGAATGGATTTCAAAGTAACCCGGCAGAAATGTTCACCACACAAAGACGATGTGTCGCGTTCAATAGGTCAAAGGTCAAGGTCACATGGTACAATTTTGGGGGCATTTGTCACATGACTGTGACAGCTCTTGTTATCACATAACTTACTTCGACCAAAAAATGCTGTTTTTGACAGGTCCTGCATGTACATTTCTTCATGATGTTTTTATGTGACGTAGCAGTTTAATGTATTAAATGTGTGTAATATAGAGAAATATGTGATGGCTATATTAATTTGAATGCAAGGGAGGTTGGAATAGTCATTACACTGATATGAATTAAGTTTTTTGCAAAACAACTCCCGCACATGAATTTGACTTACCGAGCATAGCTCAAAATCAAATACAGGGTTCCTGCTAGGGGAGGGAACTGTTGTCAGCATCTAGTAGGTGCATGTGAAGTCCTTTATCAACATTCATTTACCAGCATACAAAATTTCCGAAACATACATACGTTCAGAATTTGCGAAAGTATAAACTTGACATTTTGGCAGATTTTGAGAACAATATCAGTACGAGCAGCAATCACTAACAATATACAACCGGTAACGAAGAATGTGAATGGTTTAAGATCGCGATGCAAAGGAGAAATCTTGTCATTAGTCCATTGATCCAAAGTCAAGAGCTTAGGTTTGCAGTGAAATAGGGCATAAATGGAATGATAGCATCAAAGAGAGCGTTCTGCATTACTTTTGTCCTGCATTAAGCTACCACCTGCATCTTAGCACCAAGAATTATACCTCTTTTAGGTGGTCGCATTAGCCGGGTTTTACTGTAATTAAATTTGTTACATAATTAGCCCTGTTGTGAGGATTCCAACCACATGACTTTGAAAACAGAGTAGACACAGATCAGTTGCCTTGGTAATAATGTGGCATCTGATCAGGGTCTGCAATGTCTGCAACACATGAGCTCCTACTTTATTTTATTGACTTGCCTGATAAATATATTTTAAAAATAGCACAGACTGTCTTAATAATATGTGAATCTCTGTCTTATGTGACCTTTGCTGACCCCCACTGAAGGTTACATAAGACAGTCTAGTCTGAACTCATGAGGCAAAGGTTTACTACATTGTTAACCCTTTACCTCATAGGCTATTTTTAGATCCAACCTCTTTGAATAAATATACTGAAAAGGAGCATTAAATAAAGAAAAGGAAAATTTCAGAATTTTGTAGTTTGAAACCATTGTGATAAATAGAGCATTTGCTCCTATAGGAGCAAATGCTCTATTTATCACAATGGTTTCACAAAGGGACTTTTACAGAGTCGTCAAAAGTCGTCAATATGAGGGAAAGGGTTAATGAGAGCATGTGTAGCACATTTTATTCAAGAATATAGTTTATTTATTGGCTGTAGTAATTTGATATTTTGTTTGTTAGTTCAATACTTTGTACATTCAAGAACTAGCTTACGCTCTGATGACCATGCTGACGGAACGGTTACCAGGGCAACCAAAGAGCGAAGACTGTCCACAGGTTCTTCACACATTTCATGGTCTAGGCCTTGGAATTATCCTGTCAAAACTTGTACAAGAAAGTTTCCCTGACCTTACAGGGTCAAAGGTCAGTAGATCATAGGTTAATAATAAAACACAAAAAAAGATTTAAGATAAAAAGACAAAAGCAAATGAATATGACTGGTTCACTGTCTGTTTAGGTTATTGTTAAGAATGAGCCAGTCTGTTCCTATAAATAGCATTGCTTCCTGCAACTGGATCTTACGCCTGACATTTAACCCTTTACCTAATGAATATTTATTCTAAATTTCAATACCTACTGAAAATTCATGGACAAAATAGTTATAATGAAATATGAAAGGTAGAGAATTGTAGCCATTTTAGAATGTAAAGAAACAGTTTTATCAAATTTCATATAAGAAAAATATTCTTCCAAATCGCTGCAGAAGTGCCGTCATGTGCCTAATTTTGGGACTTGGGCATTTCTAGTACGCTTATAGTACGCTTCAATAACGATCTTATCGAATTCCATATAAGAAAAATATTCTGCTTGAATGTGAGTTCATTCTCAAGCATCTGATTGGTCAGATTTGAGCACTGTGATCTGACGGCTATGTCCTGCATTATTTGCTACAAGATTTCCTCTCAGTAAACATTCTAGTAGGATTATAGCCACATGGCAACAAGGTTTTAAAAGAAATTCTACTTGAGTATGAGTTCATTCTCTAGCATCTCATTGGTCATAGTTTGAGCTTGAGTCTCGGAAGTTTTATAGCCTCGGGCCAGGGCTTACCAAGACTGATGGAGCCAGCGAACACTTTTTCTTTAGGTTACTGAGCATGTTTTTGTTGATGGAAACTGTTGTCCAAATCAGATTTCAAAGAAACCAGTTAGAGGTCCAGATACTGGCAGATAAGATGCGCAAATTAAGATACTTTTAAGAATAACTTCTTTATTTCTCCACCAACCCTGTATTGTGACCATGTTTTAGAACCCTCTCTTTGATTCTAAAGAGTGGTTACAATAATGGATTTGGTGGGGAAATGACGATGTTAGTACAGTCCAACCTACTGTAAGTGGTCAGTCTAGGGAAGTGGCCACCTTGGCCACTTACAGCAGGTACCTGCCTAAACCAGGTGCATGTTACCAAGCATACTTTCGAGTAATTATGACAGACATACATGTATTATATGTACAGCAGTACTAATCGGTATTTATAAAGACTGTTCTGACCTAAAGTGCCCGTAATAATCGCAAGTCATATTGAATTAATTGCCTTGATTGCTGTTCTTCAACTTTTTGTCCCTTATTCATAAGTGTCAGTGCTCTCATTTGAGTAATACACGTGCCAGTGTAATTCGAATTTGACTTCGGGACGAAACTTCTAAATGGTGTAGCCATGTTTGGCATGACTGGTTTCCCAAATATTCCATCCACGAACATCTTACTTATAGGGAGGTAGTCAGGTGGAATTCACACGTGATTACATTCCTGGGGAATTCTGAGTAGAAGGTAAAACCCCAATTAATATGGCATGAACAACCGATGCGCTTTGTAAACAAACAAAAAAAACTTTGATAAGGGGTCCAAATGGGTCATGACCGTTAGTTGTATGCATTCAAATGTGACAAAATGTCTGCTGTTACCGATCGATAGCCTTGAAAATTGTTTACACGCTTTGCATTTGTAGAACACCTGGCCGCTTACACCAGTGTGTATATTCCATTTGGGATGAAATAGACTGGCCGCATTAGGTAGGTAACCGTCTATACCAGGTGTAATATATAGCGTTTTTCATTGGGAGGGTCCTGTAGTGGCCACTTACAGCAGTGTGGCCGCTTATACAAGGTGACCGCTGAAGCAGGTTAGACTGTATATGGGTACACACCTTTTTCTGTAGTGCAGAAACCTTTTTCAATACCATATCGAAGGCTTGGTGCAAAACTATTCTAACTCCTTCACCAAGCCTTCGATATGTCAATGACACAATCAGAGTGTCCGTTAAGATTTACTCAGCAACTCATCTGAATTCAGATTGTTTGCAAATATAATCATGGAATCACCCATAGCTTGCTTATGGTTAACCCTTCGCTTGCTGAATTTCAAAATACATTTCTCCTTCTTTACCCATGCCTTGTTGTATAATTACATATATCTTCACTGTGTACAAGTATTTCGCTGTGCAATCACTGCTGTGGAGTGCACTGGTTGCACAACCAACCTGTAAATAGTGCAGACCCTGATGAGACAGTTCCTGCAGGAGCTGTCTCATCTGGGTCTTCACTATTTACAGGTAGGTATATTGACGTGAATAGCAAGCGAAGGGTTAATTATGAGAGCTACAGATAAAGGTGCTTACTCAAACACTAAAATCTTTATTTCTCCACTAAACCCTATACTGTCTCGAAGATACAGTTCTGAAGAGTGGTCACATTATAGGGTTTGGTGGAGAAATATAAAAGAGCTATTCTTGAAACTGTTTAAATTTACACATCTTATCTGGACCTCTGTAACATGCATTGTTTATATTTCTAGGGAAGTCTTGCAGTCATGTCTGCCCTGGATGCGATCGAGGAATGTTGCTTTTCGAAGAACGATCACAGGTATATGTACTCTTAAAACATTACCTAAAGTTTTACTTATTTTTTCTCAGGACCTTCATAATTGGATGTAGGCAGACAGTGTAGCCCCAGATGGCTTGTTTTGTATCCATGTACATCTGCCTGTGTTGGGACATTCCATGTTCAAATGAGGTTTTAGATTATAGCAGCAGGTTTCATGCCGAATTGGTTTTACCACTGCTTATGGGAAAACACTCATCAGGACATCACACATTGCTAATGAGAGTCAGACAAGATAAAACAAGGATGTAGACTCATCAGCATCTAGAAATAGTTTATATTTGAAATTTGTTGACCTTGATCATAGTTATGTTACTGTAAAACTTCTCTATAACGGCCACTAAATTGTGTTAATTTGATGGTATTTAGGGCAGGTGGCTGCTTAAAGCAATATGAAAGTAAAACAGAACGCTCCTATAAGAGCGTTCTGTTTTACTTTCACCTTGCTTTAAGCAGCCACCTGCCTTAAACACAAAATACTTGATGTAATTTAGTGGCCGCTATAGAGAGGTTTTACTGTATGTCTCTGGTGCCATTTTGAGATCCGAAAGTATTCATGAACATGTTGTTTGGTTCCTTACTTCTGTCAGAATGGTCTGAAAGCAGGAAACCAAGGAAACCTATCTTACTTCAAGTCCCAGTCTGGGTCAACTCTGTTTGCAAAGGCATGTTTTTTACCTTTTTATAGCATTGCTGTTTACAAGCATTCTCCTTTCTGCAGGTCTGGAGCCATTCTAGGAGTCGGTATTGGGCTTGCAGCTCTGTGTAGGGATGGGAAGATAGAATCACGTGTACATGTATCGTCCATTCACAGGAAGCTGCAAGACTTGCTACATAGCACCTCTCCAACTGATATTGTACATCAGGTAACTTGTATGTGTCTGTGTCGAGCAAGTCTATGTTAACCCTTCGCTTGCTATTCACGTCAATATACCTACCTGTTAATAGTGAAAACCCAGATGAGACAGCTCCTGCAGGAGCTGTCTCATCAGGGTCTGCACTATTTACAAATTGATTGTGCAACCAGTGCACTCCACAGCTGTGATCGCACAGCGAAATACTTGTATGCAGTGAAGATATATGTAATTATACAACAGGGCATGGTTAAAGAAGGAGAAATGTATTTTAAAATTCAGCAAGCGAAGGGTTACCCTTTCGTCCATGAATATTTATGTAAGAAATAATAATGTCATAAATAATAATTAGATTAATTTGTTATAATATCACATGGACACATGAAATTTTGGCAATGACAGAAACTGTAGGATCATATCTGTAAATAGAGCAGATTAGAGCAGACCCTGGTCAGATAGCTCTTACAAAAGCCATCAAATCTGGGTTACTCTATTTGCAAAGGTGTAGAAAGGCATATTATGGAGTAAAGGGTTAACCCTTTGAATGCAGGAAACAGTGTACTGGTATTTGCAAACATAGTAGACTCAGATATGTAAAAGGAAGGTTTCTACTTGATCCTTCTGATTGGGGTCTGCGCTGTCTGTCATTCAAAACCCTTTCGTAAATCACACCCTTTCATTCAGAATGAGCTCAATAGAGGACTGTTCTACTTTGATTAGTCAGCATTTAAAGAGAGGAGAGCCAGATTGTTTAACCCATTCCCTCATATTGACGCCTTAAATTTGACACCTCTGCGATAAATAGTAGATAAATAGAAGATTTGCTCCCGTAGGAGCAAATGCTCTAATTATCACAATGGCTTCAAACTACAAAATTCTTTAAAAAAATCCTTTTCTCTAGTTAATGCTCCTTGTCAGTAGATTTATTCAAAGTGGTTGGATCTAAAATAGCCTATGAGGGAATGGGTTAATGATAGTTTCCATTCAGTATGAAAGGGTATAATTTGCATGAGAATTTTGAATGAGAAACAGTACAGACTAAACCCTTCACTCCATAAATACACCCTTCTATGCCTACTCTCTATATTCAGATCAGATGACTCTATAGGAGCTGTCTGATCAGGGTCTGCTCTGTTTGCATATGATATAATACAGACGTGATTCTACAGCTTCTGCCATGGCCAAACATTCCTGTATCCACGTGTTATCATAAAACTTAATCTAATTAGTATTCATGATGTCATTATTTCTTACATGAATATTCATGGAGTTAAAGGTTTAAATGACATGACTCGTCTAGAAGCCCTCAGTACATTAGTTTTCTGTATGCTTACGGTTAATGGGTCAATTAACCTTTTCCTCCATAGACTTTATTTTAGATCCAACCTCTTTGAATGAATCTACCAAAAAGGAGCATCTACTATAGAAAAGGAAAAATTTGGAATTGTGTAGTTCTGAAATCATTGTCATCAATAGAGCATTAAAATTTTGCTCCTATGGAGCAAATGCTCTATTCATCACAATGGTTTCAAAAGTAACTTTCGTAGAGGCATAGAAAGGCATATTTATGGAGGAAAGGGTTAAACCTTTACTCCATCAGTAGGAGCTTATATCTGATCTGGGTGAGTAAAGCAGGGCACAAACGTTTTCAAAAATTTCACTTGTCCTGCAATATAGACAAAGAAGTCAATGCAAAATACTCACTAGTCCTGCAATATAGACAAAGAAAAGAAAGTTACATGCACGATGAGCGGACAAGTGAATGTTTGTGCCCTGTAAAGGATTATAGAATTAGAAAAATGATAGGGTAGCAATGTTTGATCTGGTTCTGAAAACAACTGGAGCTAGCAATTAAACGGAAAAAGTAGGTCTATACATGGCCCTTAACCTGTTACAACATGAATATTTTATCCTACTTTCAGCCACTCTGTTATTCCTTGGCCACTATTACTGGGACAGGATTCGTTTCAAACGCTCTGGACATAGAAACGGCCAACAGCACCCTTGACCTTCTTACCAGTATCCATGGCAACAGCAAAGAGGTAGATGGGTCTAAGACAAATTTTAGCGAAATTGTTGCAATATGAACATAAAAAAGAATTATGCAAACAATGAAAATGGTGATGTAGCAATTCGAGTAATATGTTATGTTTTGTGTACAATCAGTGACCTTGACCTTTATGCTAAGTGTGACCTGATTGACATTTGCAAACATCACCAACTTGGCATCTTGTCTAGATCGAAGCTATTCAACACTTGGTAAATTGTTTTTCATAAGCAGGGATGAATGTAATGCAAATAAAAAATGCAACTAATCAGGGTTTGAATGCCCTTTGAAAACAGTTTGGATCCAAATCAGTTGGTGTCTCATCTTGATCCAAGCTGTTTGACACTTGGTCTATATCTTCTCCAAATCTGGAAGGATATAATAATTACAACTGACCATGGTTATAGCAGACATTCTGGGTCCATGCTTATAAAGCTTTTGATTGGTCAGATTTGAGTTCTCAAGCTTTTGATTGGTCAGATTTGAGCCAAAGGCTCAAATCTGACCAATCAAAAACTTGAGAACGAACTCAGACTCAACTAAAAGTTTTATAAGCATAGACCCTGATTTCTTTCAGCCTGATAAGGGTTAATTATGCATGGCTGATTTTGTTTTTCAATGTTTAACCCCTATACTCCATGAATATTAATTAGAATAATTTTTATGATGACACAGGAATTTTTTCTTTTATTATAACACATGGACGTAGGAATGTTTGGCCATGACAGAAACTGTAGAATCATATCTATATTATATCATAAGCAAACAGAGTAGACCCTGATCAAATGGCTCCTACAGGAGCCATCTGATCTGGGTCTAATCTGTTTGCAAAGGCGTAGCAAAGCGTAGGGTTAATACTTACTCTGCTAAGCAAGACCTGGCTGACATTTGCCAACAGATTGGATCCAGATGAAACACAAATAATGGCATCTGATCTGGATCCAAATGTTCTTAACACTCCAGCAATAGTAACAGTTCTTTAATTTTTTCAATTTCTGGAATGGATCAGAAATACATATAAAGTCCAACAGATCAAGGTTACTCTTCGCTTGCTATTCACGTCAATATACCTACCTGTAAATAGTGAAGACCCAGATGAGACAGCTCCTGCAGGAGCTATCTCATCAGGGTCTGCACTCTTTACAAGTTGATTGTGCAACCAGTGCACTCTACAGTAGTGATTGCACAGCGAAATACTTGTACAAAGTGAAGATATATGTAATTATACAACAGGACATGGGTAAAGAAGGAGACATGTATTTTAAAATTCAGCAAGAGAAGGGTTAAAAGACCCCATTGTTTTCTAGCAGGCTGAAGGTTGTTTTGTTTTGTTTCAGAATCAGGGTGTAACACTATCACTAGGGATGCTGTGTCATAGTCTCAGTCTTGGTGGCCACCCAACCATTGACGAACAGAAACTCAAGCTGCTCACCGACTGGCAGCATTCAGCACATAAGGGAGATAACCCTGCTATGGAAAGACTAGCTTCACTTGCAGGATTACTGGCATTGGTTGGGTCAGAGAATTGTGTACAGAAAGTATGTAGAAAGAAGAATAGCTAGAAACTATGATAATGTTTATATAATACTTTACTCCATATATACACCTTTTAACCCTCTTCCTCCATGAATATTCATGTAAGAAAATATGACGTCATGAATATTGATTAGATTAGTTTGTTATAAAAGCGACTGGACACTTGCATTTTTGGCCATGACAGAAGCTGTATAATCATACCTACATTATATCACAAGCAAACAGAGCAGACTCTATAGGAGCCGTCTGATCTGGTTCTACTCTGTTTGCAAAGGCATAGAAAGGCGTATTGATGGAGGAAAGGGTATACCCTTATCAGATAGCTCTTGTATGAGTCGTCTGATCAGGGTCTGCTCTGTTTGCTTATGGAATTACAAAGATTTGATTCTACAGTTTCTGCCATAGCAAAAACTTGCATGTGCTGATATGCTATATAAAAAATTCATCTAATTAATATTCATGATGTCTTTATTTCTTTAACAAATATTCATGGAATAAAATAAATTTTCATGGATAAATCAAAAGGCACTCATTAGTTGTTGAATCTTGCAAACAGTTTAAAACCATTTCAACCATGACATTTTGATGCAGCATCTGGTAAGGGTCTACACTGTTTGCAACAGTAATGCCTCATGGTATATATAGGAGCCATCTGATCTGGGTCTACTCTGTTTGCAAATGCTTGAGTGATAGGAAATACTTTCTCTTGGACATATGTGGACATTCCAGATCATCCTGGACCATTGTAACATTGCGTCTCCTTGTTGTAAACCTTGACAACACTATGGACACATCCGAGACAACCTTTAAATGCAAAGTACTTCATCATGTCATCAGGATCAAAACTGTTGTATCTTAAGTCCTTTGGAAGATTTCAGAAAAAAATCTGCTTTGAAATCTTATTTAACCCTTTACTACATAAATACGCTTTTCTGTGCCTTTGCAAACAGAGAAGACCCAGATCAGATGGCTCCTATAGGAGATCAGGGTCTGCTCTGTTTGCTTATGATATAATATAGATAAAGTTAACCCTTTCCTCCATAAATACACCTTTCTACGCCTCTGTAATAGTCACTTCTTGAAACCATTGTGATAAATAGAGCATTTGCTCTATTTATCACAATGGTTTCAAACTACAAAATTTATCACAATGCTTTCAAACAACAATATTCTAAAAAAATCATTTTCTCTAGTTAATGCTCCTTTTAGGTAGATACATTCAAAGAGGTTGGATCTAAAACTAGCCTATGGAGGAAAGGTTTAACACTGATGGGTTGTTCCATTCTGAAAATTCAGGGTTGAGGGAGTTAAATATAAATTCTAATGCAACATTTTTGTAACGCGCATTCTGATTGGTCCACGTGACAAAATTTGAAGCATATAAACCACCGATATACTGTCGGAAAAATGAATATACTGTCGGAAACCGAATCACTAGAAAATTTACTACGAAATATTCATACGCGCATTAATAGTAAAATTGAATGAATGGGTCTG
Source organism: Azorinus chamasolen (assembly GCA_963576725.1). NCBI lineage: Eukaryota > Metazoa > Mollusca > Bivalvia > Cardiida > Solecurtidae > Azorinus > Azorinus chamasolen. Next base: position 62,294,702 of record OY755239.1, on the reverse strand, counting down.
AATGAACGAAGACACTGGATGAATGAAATGTCAAATGTTTTCATTTTGCTTGTTGTTTTTTTTCAACACATTTTATGGTTGTAGTCAATGTGAGTCTGGCGATTCTATTCAAATATCTATCGCAAATTCCCACAAGTTGATCCTGAGTCCATTTATTTCACATGTTGATCTAATTCACTGTCATTGAACAAACGTTTCTCTTCCTCTATTCTGTTTTGAGGTGTTTTTGGCACTTGCACCCTGTAAATATAAGATTTAAGGTATATAACCATGTAGCTGTGAGCTTTATATCCATGCTGAAACTATTTAAGAAGGACCTGACAACACTTAAACATTACCAACCGATCAAAGACAATGATATGAAAACACTAAAAAACTCAGGTTTCCTCTCTGTTATAAATCACAAATCTTTGGAAAAAGTTCTTTGACATAACCTTGAATTTCGCTCTTCGTGGTATACATATAATAGAAAACCTAAGATCTCTGACAAAAGTACAATTTATGAGTCATGCGCAACATGTCATGTAAATCTCTGAAAACATACCTGATAAAACTGCTCCCGTGATCGAACCATTTCATTCAGTAACCCAAACGTTCAGTCGATTATGAAGAATCATAAGTGTGCTGAACGAAATGATGAAAACAATTTCTGCTGAGGCTTGTTTCGTCAAAAGTTTTAAAACACAAGTCACTGTGTCCGAGAGACCGCAACCATGCACTAGCTGTTGGCCTATGCTGGTGTCAAAACCAGGGAAATAATGAATAAGTCCGGTCATCAGAATGAAGCCAGTGTCCGAAGCTATAATGCCCACTCGTCCGACAATCAGAAGCGGCAGTATTCTTCAATTCTTCAATGACAGTCCCATAATGAGAATTCGCCCCACCCACTCAAGACCACTCGAGGGCTCTTTGCAAATTCCAAACATGCCTGTAGAGTGTCGCTCCTGATAATTTCCATTTGCACGTCCACTTGGCCTATCATCATTCTCATCAAATACACCAATCTGCCAAAGTCTCTTGAATATGCAACCAGTTCCACATTGCAAACAATTTAAAAATAAATAATTCCGTTGTCAATGTGCACAATTATTGTGGAATTTCGAGCAATGTCGAGGTCAAATTTGATTCATTTTTCGTAGTTTTGAAAGGGACCTACCGTCAGAAATTCAACGGACCATGACTTAACGGATTTCATTTGTGAAAATCAAAGTATCAAGTGAAAACACCAGTTCTTGGTATATTAAATATAAGCATAATTGCTAGGTTCCGGGAGAACTATTTTCTATATGCGTAATGCGGAGATATGCGGTGTTTCATGACGTCATGCTATGACGACATAGAGAAAATATCAAAGGACTTAAAGTATTGTTTGTTTTTTACCATCTGGATCTATGGTTTCATTAGAATAGGGATAACCGTTGCGTATTTGAAGATTTGCAGCAGTATATAGGTGGTTTATATATCGCAAATAATCGTTTTACATGCTCCGCTAACGCGTCGCATGTAAAACTAAATTTGCGACATATAAACCACCGATATACTGCTGCAAATCTTCAAATACGCAACGGTTATCCCCTAAATATTGAATATGCTTTTTAGTATAAATTTGATAGTCACTGTTTGAAAATATTCAAATGCCCTTTTCGCCCTTGACATCAGACAAGTTATTGCTTTTCTGATACTGTACTATTTCAGATTGAAGGTGACTTTTCAGCTGTGTCTGGGGATCTAAAAATAGACAAGGTGATAGTAGAAGCATGCCAAATCATCACCACCTGCGACCATGTTGGTATCCAAGGAAGCGCCTCCTGGTTGCTAGGCAACCTCTACATGTCCTTATGCTCTGTTAATACCTCTTCCTCTACAGGTGAGTATTAAACCCATTCCTCCATAGGCTATATTTAGACCCAACCTATTTGAATGAATCTACCCAAAAGACACATTTACTAGAGAAAAGTAAAATTTTAGAATTTTGTAATTTGAAACCATTGTGATAAATAGAGCATTTGCTCCTATATGAGCAAATGCTCTATTTGTCACAACGGTTTCATTAAGTGACTTTTACAGAGTCGTAGAAAGGCGTATTTATGGAGGAAAGGGTTAAACGCCTTTCTACTTCTTTTCAAACAGAGTAGATCAGGATCTGCTCTGTTTGCCTATGATATAATAAAGATATGATTCTACAGTTTCTGCCATGGCCAAAAATATCCTGTGTCCATTTGCTATAATAACAATTTAATTAATATTCATGATGTCATTATTTCTTACACGAGAAATCATTGAGTTAAGGGTTAAACCCTTTGAATGCTAAAGTGGAATGGTCCATCAGGGTCTAAAGGTTGAGTCCATTGAACTAAAATCAAAACGATTTATTTCCTAGAGGATTTTGAATGTCAGGCAAAATGTACAGATCCTGATCATAGGACTTGTGTATGAGTTTTGATCTTTGTCTTCATTGTTTGCAAATATAATTTAAAGATAGAGTCAATTATGTGGGAAGAATTATATTTCCGAGGGAATTTTGAAGGACAAACTGTTAACCCTTTCCCTCATATAATCACCTTTTCACACATACGCAAACAGGGCAGACCCAGATCAGATGGCTCCTATAGATCAGGGTCTGCTCTGTTTGCTAATGGAATTTGATAGATCTGTTTATTTACTTTTTAAAATGGCTACAATGTTCCACCTTCCATATTACCTTATAACTATATTGTCCATGGATATTTCAGTAGGTACTGCTATTGAGATTTGGAACAAACATGGAACAGGGAAATGGTTAAACAGTTAAGACCATCTGTTATTACACTGAGATCCAATGTTCAAATGGTTAATGTGGCTGAATGCAAATGGAATGTTTATATTTATGCCCTACTTCTGACAAGGGATCATGTAAGGTTAATGCTTTACATCATAGATATTCATGTAAGAAATAATGACACCATGAATATTTATTACCTGATTTTTTATAATTCGAGGGCTTGGTGCAAAACTATTGTAACTCCTTCACTTTGTGAAGGAGTTACAATAGTTTTGTACCACCAAGCCCTCGATTTGTACATGAACACAGGAAAGTTAGGCCATGGTAGAACCTACAGAATTAGATCAAGTTGATGTCTTCTGCAAACAATTAATGTCCTCTAGGAGCTGTCTGCATTACTTTTGTCCTGCATTAAGCAACCACTGCTTATAAAGACACTCATATTTATTCATCAAGTGGTCGCATTTGCGGGATTCTACTGTATATATAGACATAATTATACCCCAGAGAATGAAATTGAACAGGGAATATAGTTTTTGACCAATTTGTCAGTCAGTCAGTCTGTCCGTATGTTCTAAATATCCAAGATTGTTGCTCATCTGACACATTCATTTCTTGACCATTTTTTTTAAAATTTGCTTTACCAATTGTCATGAATAAAAGCTTGGATGAGTTTGATTTCCAGAGGAATCTGTCATGACGAACCACTTATTCTTCTCTGAGGATGTGGCTCTGTGGGATATAATTATGTGAGCAGTCAGTCACTGTTCTTACATGCTATTAATCAGACAGGTCCATATTATTTTCAACACTTGACCCTCTACTTCATAGAAACACCTTTTCACGCCTTTGCAAACAGAGTAGACCCAGATCAGATGGCTCCTGTAGGAGCTGTCTGATCATGATCGGCTCCGTTTACTTATGGAATATAGAACTTATGGATTATAAAACTTCTGAGTCTGACTCATGTATCTGATTGGTCAGATGCTTGAGAATGATCACAGACTCGAGCAAAAAGGTTTATAATCTTGGGGCCTAATTCTACAGTTTCTACTAATTCCAAAAACTCCTGCCTACATATGCTGATATAAAAATTCAGCTTATATAAGTATTCATCTTATATAAATATTGAACGGGGGAAGGGTTATGTCACTATATTATTGCCAAAATTGGGAAAATTATAGATATAAATAATAGTTTTTTTATTGGACACTTTCTGTTTGTTTCAGTGCCAGTCAGTTACCATTATCTACAAGAGAGTAGTGTACTGCGATATGTCACTGAGTTCCTGATCCAGGCTGGAAAACAAGGTACAACTGTATTTCTGTTCTAAAAATCTAATTGTGCAGCACATTTTCAGAACACAATACAAGACTCGATAAAATGAAGATGACGCTGCAAAGCCTTTACACCTGGGTCCCTGCTTATAAAACTTTTAGTTGAGTCTGAGTACGTTCTCAAGCTATTGACTGGTCAGATTTGAGCCTCTGGCTCAAATCTGACCAATCAAAAGCTTGAGAACTCAAATCTGACCAATCAAAAGCTTGAGAACGAAACTCAGACTCAACTAAAAGCTTTATAAGCATGAACCCTGATGGATATTCGTGTAAGAAAAAAAGTGACTCTATCAAATTTATTTAGCTGAATTTTTATAATAACGGCTCATTAACAAAAGAATTTTTGGATTTGGTGGAAACTGAAAACTCAGATCGTATGAGCAAAAGAGCAGACCCTGGAGCCATCTGATCTGGATCTACTCTGTTTGGAAAACGTGAAAGGTTGTTTGCTTATGAACTATTATAGTTATGATTCAAAAGCCTTTGCCATGGCCATGGATGCATGTGTCTTTGTGCTATCACATGTACAACAAATTAATCTAATTAATATTCATGACATCGTTATTTCTTATATGAATATTCACGGAGTAAAGGGTTAAATATTATATATCAGATTCTTTACTGTTTGGCAATAATTTTCCATATTTTGCACTTTTTATACTGGTCTGGGTTGAAATTATCCTCAAAAAGTAACTGTTTGGCCTGACTGTAGTCAGTTGTAGTGCTTTAAGAGTGATACTTTAGCCCTTTCCGCCATAAATATGCCTTTCTTCGCCTTTGCAAACAGAGTAGACCCAGATCAGAGGAGCAGTCTGATCAGGATCTACTCTGTTTGCTTCTAGAATAATATAGATCTGATTCTATAGTTCCTACTTTGGCAAAAATTTCATTCGTTAATATGCCATTTTAAAAATAAATCTATGTCATTATTTCTTACATGAATATTCATGGAGTAAAGGGTTTAAAAAAACCTGAATATTCATAGAAATTTGTCCTAGCTGGATATCTATAATTGCATATGAAAACAGATAGTTTAGGCCAACAGAGCAGACCCAGATCAGATGGCTCCTACAGGAGCCACCTGATGGTGATCTGCTCTGTTTGCATAGGCATTAACCCTTTCCTCCATGAATATTAATGTAAGAAGTAATGACATCATAAATATTAATTAAATTAATTTGTCATAATGTCACATGGACACAGGAATTTATGGTCAAGCAGAAACTAGCATCATAATTATTTATATTATATCATAAGCAAACAGAGCAGACACTGATCAGATGGCTCCTACAGGAGCTGTCTGATCTGGGTCTACTCTGTTTGCAAAGGCATAGAAAAGGGGTATTTATGAAGTAAATGATTAACAGGACATATCTTTGGAGTAACGGGATAATGCTATTAAAATATAAAGTGATAAAGATTATGTATTCTTATTTATTTTTGCGCATATATGTGTGTATATATATGTATCACTCTGTTTGCATTGCTTCAGGTCCAGAGCAAGTTCCCAGTAGATTGGTTGAGATCTGCTTATCAGCTCTTCAGAAAGAGGTAGCTGGTTCCCTTCCACCACTCAACTGGACAGGAGTACTCTCCCCTCTCATGAAGTTGCCGTTTGGTAAAACTCCTTTACTACATTTCTATCCCCAGTTGTGAAATATGTAAGAGCGTATAAATGACATGGGTAAAAAGACTACTCAAGCATTACAAATAATCAATTGATAGATCATTTCAGTGATTTTGGTCTACACTGACTCTTGTTACAGTCAAGACATTGTAAGCAGTAGTGACCCTGATCAGAGGCCTTGTTTGCCTGAACTTGGTTTACAGAGTGCACTTGTTCCCAATGAAGATTAACCCTTTCCCTCTTACAAACACTTTTTCATGCTTTTGCAAACAGAGTAGACCCAGATCGGACGACTCCTGTATGCATATGACATTTTCAAATTCAGCTAATAAATATTCACAATGTACATGTAATTGTTTCTTACATGAATAATCAAACAGGGAAAGAGTTAAGCCCTTGAGTGTCACATCTAGTCCTCTGCAAATTTTACTGTCTGCTTCATTATAATTTTGAATTTTCGTCCTTTCACCCTAACAACGCTGAGTTTTCAAAAGGACTATTCAAAAGTTTAAACAGGTCAAGCTTATAGTGAATATTTAGGGACTTTTTCTAAAGAACAGTGTAACCTGAAAAACAGTGCAAACCCTGATGAGAGGGCTCCTCTAGGAGCCGTCTCATCTGGTTCTACACCGTTTGCAAAGAACGTTAATAACTCGTGTCGCGCAAAGTAAGAGTTAAGTATAAAAAAATAATTTTATTTTCTTAGCATCAAACAGTTTGGAACCTGATCAGATTTCAAAATAATAGGCATCTTAATGAATCCAAACCACTTTAACCCTTTACTCCATGAATATTCATGTAAGAAATAACAACATCATGCATATTAATTAGGTTATTTTGTATACAGATATCTGAATAGACATTTTTGGCTATAGCAGAACCTGTAGAATCAGATATATATACAGGGTTTACACAGCCTTGAAAAGTGCTTGAATTTCAGGGTTGCCTTGAAAAGTGCTTTAACCCTTTCCCTGTTCTGTATTTAGGCCAAATTTCAATACCTACTGAATATTCATTAACATGATAGGTATAAAGATCTATCAAGTTCTATTAGCAAACAGAGCAGACCCTGACCAGACGGCTCCTCTAGGAGCCGTCTGATCTGGGTCTACTCTGTTTGCAAATGTGTGAAAACATGTTTATATGAGGGAAAGGGTTAAAACATAAAGAAGTGATTGAAAAGTACTTAAATATTGGCCCATCCTGAAATGTGCTGAAATAAGTGCTTGAAAATCTTCATAAATGTCCTTGAAAACTGTCCAGATAGAACTATTGGCTACCATAGATTTCCTATGGCTCATCATTCAAGTATACTATAGTAGAATCTTTGATATTTGCAGATATGTGACTACTTATTGAAGTGTAAAAGTAATGCAGAAATATCCTGTAGAAACCTTCTGCATTACTCTTGCACTTAAATAAGCATTTTTCTGCATGTGGTTGCTTTTGAATGGGCTTTTTCAGTGCTTGGGCAAGACCGACTGTCACTGTGTCACTAATAGTGCTTGAAATTTGAAATAAAGTCCTTGAAAAGTACCAGAATTTTCCCACCAAATCTCTGTATGAGCCCTCAATTATACTTCCATAAACAAAAGGTGCCGACCCTTAGCAGATGGTTCCTATGAGTCATCTGATCTGGGTCAGCTCTATTTGCAAAGGTATAAAAGACGTAATTATGAAGTAAAGAGTTGAAAGGTCATCTCAGGTCAGTGATCGACTTAGAAAGAGGTAACACTTTATCCTGATAGAGATACCTTTTTACGTATTACCTCACAGGCTATTTTTAGATGCACCATCTTTAAGTAAATCTACCGAAAAGGAGCATTAACTAGAGAAAAGGAACATTTTAGTATTTTGTAGTCTGAAACCTTTGTGATAAATAGAGCATTTGCTCCTGTAGGAGCAAATGCTCTATTTATCGCAATGGTTTCACAAAGTGACTTTTACAGTCTCAGAGGCATAGAAAGTTGTCAACATGAGGGAATGGGTTAATGCCTTGGCAGAGTACACCCAGATCAGATGACTCCCTGTCAGAAACCATCTGATCAGAGTCTGCTCTGTTTGCTTATTGAATGATATGCATTGTATATAAGCCATATTTTGTAACTAAAAAATAATTATCTCACTAGACAACATGCTTAAGGTTTGTTCCCACTTTGCCAACCTTTTGATTTAACGCCTCTGCAAAATAAGCCTAGTCTTCTTATTTTCTTGTTCACACCTTCAAGTTACCTGTATTTTCCATACTGTTGGAAAAAAGTGAAGTAAAAAATGTGCACAGTATTTAAAGAATTTTGTAAATACAACGCAAAACTTAAATAGAATGGCCATTATAAATGATTTTTGTTTACAACATTCATAATGTGATTAGTTCAGTGATAATTTGATAACAAGTAATGCTTGTACAATTAAGTGACTGACTGGTTGTTTGGCCGTTCTACTTTTAGTATTCAGCATTCATTTGGTTAAGATCTTCACTATTTCTAGTAAACTTAAAATCAACAAGTTAGACAAGTAGATTTTCTTGTCTCTGACAACCGCAGTGTCATCCAATCAGATGCTGTGCTTTTAACATTGCTGGTATTCTGGTTTCACATTGTTCTGAACTGTGATCTTGTTTTACAGGAGATAAGGTTAAGCTACTATGTGTGAAACTCACCTTGAAGATTTGTACCTCGTCTTCAACCGCAGCCATGTTCCTGGCATCCTGGATTGTCCCCCCTTTATTTACAACATTGCCGGTAAGTATGGAGCATAATGAAAGATCTTCACGGAAACAGTCAGTGATGTTTAACCCTTCGCTTGCGATTCACTTCAATATACCTACCTGTAAATAGTGAAGACCCAGATGAGACAGCTCCTGCAAGATATGTCTCATCAGGGTCTGCACTATTTACAAGTTGATTGTGCAACCAGTGCACTCCACAGCAGTGATTGCACAGCGGAATACTTGTACACAGTGACGGAATACTTGTACACAGTGACGATAAATGTAATTATACAACAGGACATGGGTAAAGAAGGAGAAATGTATTTTAAAATTCAGCAAGATAAGGGTCAACCAACTAGAGCCAGCGTGAAGATGGGAAGCCTAATTACCATAAGCATTAGGACACCCAATCTCCCCTCTACACCTTATTGTAAAGCTGAATATGTCTTTTTGCAACAATGTTTATACGTTTTAATTAGACTTACATAGTAGCAAATAGTGAATACAGTAAAAACCGTCTAATGCGACCACCAAAAAGGGGCATAATTCTGGGTGGCAGAGGCAGGTGGTAGCTTAATGCAGGATGAAAATAATACAGAAAGCAGGAGCTTTCTGCATTATCTTTGTCCTGCATTAAGCAACCACCTGCTTTAAATGATGCAAATGGTTGTTTATTACGTGGTCGCATTAACATGGTTTTACTGTACTCTAATCATGCAGCTCCTGAAGACCTGCACTATTCGCCTAAGTTTGTAAAAAGTAAAGTACCTAGTTACAGTCTACTTTCAGTCAGAATGACCGCTCAGCCGACTGTACATTTACTCCCCAGGTCATTGAGTCATTGGCCTACATTATTGAGCACTGCTAACATATGGCGCAATCATGCAACCACTGTACCCGCGAGTGACCCTCACAACTACCCATTTTAACCCCTGAGTGGAGAGGATGTGCTGGTGCGAGACACTGAAAAACGGGATTTGAACCCCGGACCTCCGGACTGATAATCAAGCGCGTTACCACTAGACCACTGCCACCTGCAAGTTTGTCCAAATACTAAGAATAATTAGGGGAGCACATGTACACTAATGCTGCATGAACAAAGTCAGTACTTAACCCTTTACCTAATGAATATTTAACACCTGCATGAATATTTATTAACTGAATTCTTAAAATGTAAATTTTTCAAGTGAATGTTTGGCTTAGGCAAAAACTGTAGGATCAGATCTGTATAATTTTATAAGTAAACAGAGCAGACCCTGATCAGACAGCTCCTACAGGAACTGTCTGATCTGGGTCTATTCTGATTGCAAAAGTCTGCAAGAGCATTTATATGAAGGAAATGGTTAACAATAAGTATGGATAAAATGATCCAACAGCTTAATATATTTTGAATATTTCATTGAATGTTTTGCACAGAATTCTGTGCCTTTTGATTTAAATGCCCGTTAAAACCCAGATCTAATCAGCTAATACTATTGTATTCCAAACTTCAGTTTTAACTTTTGAAGTTATCCGAAATGACACTTGTCACAAATAATCCCCATAAAGATGTGTCAGTCTGGTGGGAGGAGGGACCATATTCAGATGTTATGGAGTCCGTCGTCAACCGTGCGATTGAAGTTGTCGCAATATGAATGAACCTACTAGTCCCTAAAATAGCCAGTAAAGTGTAGTTACGTATTTAAAATTCTTCTCCCTAGCTGTAGTTTTTAGTCCTTCACTCATTGAATTTAACCTTTTCCTTCATATAAATGCATTTTCACATGTTTGCACACAGAGTAGTCCCAGATAAGATGGCTACTATACAAGTCATCTGATTAAACGTGAAACACTATGGTCCATAGTTAAGCTCTGAAGATTTCATATAACATTATTTTTTCACCCATGTTCCCTCATATTATATATATGAGCCATTCTCATGGAAAAGGAATTTTACTGCATTTCAAACACTGTAGGGCCAGTCCATTAAAAACGTTGCTTCTGACATGCATGTTGGTGACTTTTTAAGGTCAAGATAATACATCAAGGTCAAGGGTCATTTCGGGGCCATAGTGTTTCACAAACACAACTTGTTTTTCATGCCTTTGCAAACAGAGTAGACCCAGATCAGATGGCTCCAGTTTGAGCCATCTGATCAGGACCTGCTCTGTTTGCTTATGAAATTAAAAAAGATATGATACTACAGTTTCTACCAATAACAAAATGTCATGTGAACATATGCCATTAGTAAAATTCATCTAATAAATGTAAACATTATTTTTTACATGAATATGCAAGAGGGAAGGGGTAAAGGTGCTGATGTATACAGTGTACTCTTGCAAAGATGAGTTTTAGGTGAGTTTTTTTTTTCAGGAATCCTCACAAGGAGCCATTCTAGAGGCTAGTGGTCAGCTGATAAAGTCAGTCACTCCATCTACACTGCAGGCCTTCTTCAACAAAAGCTGTACCGAGGTGTTCCAAAGTAGAAGCCAAGGGAGACTACTCCAAACATGTGTTCTCAAGGGAGTCAACTCTGCCCTGATGGTAGCTGACCCACCCGAGGCTGTAGTTGCCATGCTTTACAACTTTGTGCGGGAGCTGTTTCATATCATGGAAGCTGAGAAAGATGTAAGAATCATTTCAGTCTTATCCTGTTCTCAGTCTGTTTTTACTGTGTGGGCGATTGCCTCCTTTTTCAGACTTTTGCTATCTTGAATATTGCATCTTTATTTCAGACGGTGTTGCTGTCTGGACTGGCAAAATGTCTTGGTCAGTTGCCTGATGCCATCTTTGATGAGCTGACCGGTGGTGACTGTGTGAGTGCAGATACCATTTTACGAGGAGCTTTTGTACGCAGTTACCTTGTAGGGCATGGTAAACAGCCCATTGCTGTCCTTAATAGCTGTATAGATGCTGCCTTCAATATCCCGTGGTAAGTATTATATGTACTAAACACTTTCTCCCATTATTAACCCTTTCCTTCATATAAACGCTTTTTCAAGCATTTGCAAACAGAGTAGACCCAGATCAGATGGCTCCTATGGGAGCCGTCTGATCTGGGTCTGCTCTGTTTGCTAATGGAATTTGATAGTTCTGTTTCTTTACTTTCTAAAATGGCTATAATGTTCCACCTTCCATATTTCATTATATAACATTTTTTTTGTCCATGAATATTCAGTACGGTATGTATTAAAGTTTGAAGTTATTGAAATTCTGAATAAACATAGAACAGGGAAACAAGATTAACCCTTTCCCTGTTCTGTGTTTATTACCAATTTTAATACCTACTGAATATTCATGGACAAAAAAGGTTATTATGAACCATGGAAGGTGGAACATTGTAGCCATTTTAGAAAGTAAAGACACAGATCTTTGAAATTCTATTAGCAAACAGAGCAGACCCTGATCAGACAGCTCCTCTAGGAGCCGTCTGATCTGGGTCTACTCTGTTTGCAAATGCGTGGAAACACGTTTATATGAGGGAAAGGGTTAAATCAATCACCATATTCGAAATCTCTTCATCTAATGTAATTTTAATGCTTTACTTCATAGATATACCTTGTTTCAGTAAATGACTATAATAGCAATGAGGAAATGGGTTAAACACCTTTGCATACATAGTGGGCCCAGATCAGATGGCTCCTGTAAGAGTTGTCTGATCATGGTTTGCTCTGTTTGTAATATAGATCTGAATCTGCAGTTTGTGTCATGTTCAACAACTGTTTTTTCATAATGCCATTATATAAATTCTGGTCAGTCATTTGGTCTGTCTGTCTGTACATGCGTGCATTGTCAGTCGGTCTGTCTGTCCCTGGCATGTCTGTCTGTGGCAGATTTGCGATCAAGGCAGCTAACCAGTGGTATTCCATTACCTTTAGTGATAGTTCTGGTTTGAAACTATTGTGATAAATAGAGCATTTCCTCCATAGGAGCAAATGCCCTGTTTATCACAATGGTTTAAAACAATTCTCTAAAAATGTTCCTTTTCTCTAGTAAAAGTTCCTTTTCAGTAGATTTATTCAAAGAGGTTGATTGTAAAAATAGTATATGAGGTGATGAGTTAAAAATATCTCTTCTTCATGTGACTCATTTATCCCTTACAGACATCTTTTAACCCTTTACTCCCTGAATATTTATGTAAGAACTAATCACATCGTAAAAATTAATTTGAATTTTTATATTGACATATGAAAACAGGAATTTTGGCTGTGCATGAAACTGTAGAGCAGATCCAGATCAGATGGCTCCTATAGGAATCGTCTGACCTGGGTCTACTCTGTTTGAAAGGGTATTTCTTTTAGCACAGAACTGTTCTGTTAGGGAGATGTGAGAGGAGTTGAGGTTCTGGAAGCATTTGATGAACACTTATAGTCTGTACTGGGTTTGTTTTATTTCAGTGATGGGTTCCCTTCCCTTCTTTTTGTTATTGCAGTGACCAGTTGACACAGTCCTGCTTTGTGTTATTACAGTATTGGTCAAATGTCCTGCTTTGTTTTATTGCAATGACTGGTCAATCCACTGTTCTGTTTTGTTTTATTGCAGTGACCAGGTTCATTATCCTGCTTTGTTTATTGCAGTGACCGGTCCGCAGTACTCTACTATCTGATGCATGCCTTTGTTAAGATGGATAGAGTGGACAGTAAGAACACTCGTATCATGGCACGGGCCCAGTGGCTACTGGAGATCATGGGCCATTTACGTAACATCACAACTGGTACTGTTCAACTGACCAATACAGATGCTGACCTTATAATGGTATGATACAGTTCACTTTTATATCCCCACATACAAAGTTTTAGGGTGTATACTAGAATTTGGTCTGTAGATCTGTTTTTTGAGCATCGGTAGTTGGTTTGGTAAAGTCCCCCTTCAATTTGAAAGTTATTAAATTAATATTTGGCATTCATTTTCACAAACTCATCCTCCAGTTGCAAAGTTACTGAAATTGGCGTGTTTGGCATGCATAATAACCATGAATAGTAGATATGCAAGACACATGTGGCACAAACTGCTGCTACAGTTTTCATAAGATTTCTACGAAAGTTTATACATATTGTCTCTTTGAAGTGCAGATGGGCATGACATAATTCTTTTCAGTATCTAACATTTCACACAGGAGTTATTATACCCCCACAAACTTGTTTGGGAGGGTATACTGGAATTGCCCATCTGGCGATCGGTCACTCGGTATACATATTAACCATACATGTATATAGTAGATGTACATGACCGAGGCAAAGTTCATGTGTTTACTGCTGGGCATTGCAGAAATATCTCACCTTCATCTCCGAGTTTTTTTGTCTTTTTTGTCTTGAAACATGGGTATTTGGATTTACGATCAAGGCTGCTGTGTGGGGGTATTCCATCACCTATAGGTATAGTACTAGTTTTCTCCAGGACTTGAACCAAATGTGTTGCTAGCCAATTAGTCTATAGAGTGAAATTCTCCTTCAAGTTTCAACATAATTCAAAAAAGCTAATGTGCATGATCTCTATGAAGTGTAGATACGTTATATATTTTGTTCAGTATTCTAACATTATTACATGAGTCTTCAGTCCTTTGAATCGTGATAAAGGCTGCCATCCAGATGTATTCATCAACTTTTGTAATAGTCCTACTTGCCTCAAGAAAGGATTGTGAACAGGGTCAGATAGGCTGGGAGCAGGGTCAGGTAGGATGGGAACGAGGGTCATTTAGGTTGGGAACATGGTCAGAAAGGTTGGGAACAGTCAGAAAGGTTTGGAATAAGTCCAATAGGTTGGGAACAGGGTCAGATATGTTTGGAACAGGTCAGATAAGTTTGGAACAGGTCAGATAAGTTAGAAATGGAGTCGGATAGGTTGGGAACAGGATCAGATAGGTTGGGAATAGGGACAGATAGGTTGTGAACAGGGTCAGATAGGTTGGGAACAGGGTCAGATAGGTTGGGAACAGGGTCAGATATGTTGGGAACAGTATCAGATAGGTTGGGAACAGGGACAGATAGGTTGTGAACAGAGTCAGATAGGTTGGGAACAGGGACAGATAGGTTGTAAACAGGGTCAGATAGGTTGGGAACAGGGTCAGATATGTTGGGAACAGGGTCAGATATGTTGGGAACAGGATCAGATAGGTTGGGAACAGGGTCAGATAGGATGAGAACAGGGTCAGATATGTTAACAACAGGATCAGATAGGTTGGGAACAGGGTCAGATAGGTTGGCAATGGGGTCAGATAGGTTGGCAAAGGGATCTGTTGATACAGTTGGTTTGTTTTCCCTATATTCATAGAGACACGTATCTGAACTTTGCAAATAGCATTGACCCAGATCAGACAGCTCCTTGCTGGAGATTTCCAATCAAGGTCTGTTTGCTCATGGAGCGGTATAGCACCAGTTGATTCTAAAGTTTGTTTCATGACCAAAAGTGCTCAATCATGTTTAGGTACAATTATAATGGTTTGGTTAATGAATATTCATGAACTGACAGAAATATTGATTAATTATTCATGGATAAAGGGTTATGCAGTTTAAAGTTATATGTTTGTCATAGGGGGAATACTTCTGCTGGAACTTGAGTTTCTTGCAACATTTTTTTCCCATACCCATCTAAACAAAATATGGTACTCTGTACTCTAATTAGCCTATGTATTTGGGGTTTACTGAAGGAGCAGTTTTATCAGGGTCTACAGAATATACAAATACATATGTATGTCAGTCTAAGTTAAAGATATCCGAATGGTTGCATAATTCGGCTTTACAAGTACATGTAGAGGATATGCCGGTATTGGGTATAAAAATACTTAGTGACATTAGGGTACCATTTTATACATCGGAGATCCAGATAATATGTGTAGATTAAAACATTTTCAAGAGTAACTTCTTTATTTCTCCACCAAACCCAATGTTGTTACCACTCTTTAGAATCGTCTCTTTTAGACGATTCTAAAGAGTGGTTATAACATAGGGCTTGGTGGAGAAATGACGATTTTAGTTATTTGAGTACACATGTTTATCTGTTGCTCTTCTACATTCTTATATTTTTTAAGGTTGCTAGTTTTGCACTTGACATCATATCAGCTGCAGTATGTGCCTGGACAAGTCAGCAACACCCTGCTATATTTGGAGTGACCTTTGACCTCTTTGACATGGATAACCTATTGCATGTGACATCTGGCGAAAGTCATTTGGATGTGAGACCCCTTGACCAACTGAGGAGTCAAATTCAGAAGCTGGACATTGAGCCATGGAATCAATTAGTTCCAAAAGTAAGATTGAATCTGTAACAACTTTAGGTCATAGGTGAACAAATTTAAAACATAAATTCATTTGAGTTAAAAAAATTGATACACAAATTCATGTGAATGATCACTTTACCACATGGCCAAAGTGTCATAAAGAATTTCTGCATTTAATCGCTATTTGTTAATACCCCATTACCTGATAGTTTCACCTTCTAATGTCTTTGCAAACAGAGTAGACCCAGATCAGACAGTTCTGCAGGACCTGTCGGATCAGGGTCTGCTCCTTTTGCCTATATGAACTGGCTGATCTTGATCTTCCCTGTTTGCAAAGGGAGCTGAGGTAGTCCTTTGATCAGGGTCTGTACTGTTTGTCATAAAAAAATTGTTTTTTTGGGTGATAAATTTTGATACAACATTATGTTTGATTAACCCTTTCCCTGTCTGAATATTCATGCAAGAAATAATGATACAGTAAAACCTCTCTTAACCGGATGGTAAATTTAGTATAAATATCAGTCTTGGAGACAGGTGACAGCTTAATGCAGGGTGGAAGTCATGCAGGAGCTTTCTGCATAAATTTCACCCTGCATTAAGCAGTCACCTGTCTAAAAGTATCTAAATTCTTCGCTACTAGAATTCCAGTTAAGAGAGGTTTTACTGTATCGTGAGTATTTACTAGCTGGAGCTTTATAGTAGCATATGTACACAGGATATTTTGGTATTGGTAAAGTTAAGATATATAATTTCAAAAGCAAACAGCAGACCCTGATCAGGTGGCTCCTTCAGGAGACATCTAATTTGGGTCTACTCTGTTTGCAAAAGCCTGCAAATATGAATATAAAGGAAAAGGTTGATATTCAGAATATTTGGAAAAGGAGAGGACCAGTTTTAATTACATTACAAAAAAAATTTGTAGTAAGCAAATTTAGGGTTCATGTTAATGTCTTTCACATTTCAATTGAATCAGTAATTCTTGGATTCATGTGATTCATTCAGGGCCTCTGTTTCACTGCCTACATTACGGTCAAGTCTTTTTCACATGAATATCTATACACGATTCATAATATTCTTTTTAATAGAGTTCCAGATGAGATGTGTAAATTAAATATTTTCAGGAATAACTTTATTTATATCAAACCCTATGTTGTGTCCACTCTTTAGAACTGTCTCTTCGAGATGATTCTGAAGAGTGGGGTTTGGTGGAACAATGAGGATTTTAGTATTTGCATATGCACCTTTATGTGTAGCTTCATTTAAGGTTAATTTTTGTATTGATCAAAACAATGTTTTATTATGACAGAAACTGTAGAACTGTATACTATATCAGTTCATAGCAGAACCTTATCAGGAGCCACCGGATCTTGGTTTTTATCTGTATGCAAAGGCATGACAAAAGCTTCTATCTGATAAAGGTCTTTGAAGATAGGGATGAAAATCCACTTTAAGAATTTGTTGCAGTATGTAGTTTATGCTAATGACAAAATATATGCAATGCATAGTGTACTTGTTGCAACAGTTCAATATTGCAAGAATAGTTCTTTGATTATTATCCATGCTTTTTTTTCACAGGTTTTAGACTGGCTTATTGTGATGCAGGAGCTACTCTCCCAAGAAAACAAGAGGACTCTTACCAGTAAGTAGTTATCTGCAACAGTATTTTTGGCCGGATTGCTCGCAATCCAGGCTTATAGATTGGCGAATGCCGTCCGTCCGTCCGTCCGTCAGTCCGTCCGGCCGTCCGGCCTGTTGACCTTTTTGTTTGAGTTAGTTATAGCCAAAGTATAATACCTACAGTAACCAAACTTGGCATGTGGGTTCAAAATGAGGGTCCCATTACATGTCATAGGTTAGCAGGTTACTATGACCCCTTTTTGACCTAGTTTTTACGCTTTATTTACTTAGAGAATTTCCAGGTTGACCTTTTTGTTTGTGTTAGTTATAGCCAAAGTATAACACCTACAGTAACCAAACTTGGCATGTGGGTTCATAATGAGGGTCACATAACATGTCATAGGTTAGCAGGTTACTATGACCCCTTTTTGACCTAGTTTTTACGCTTCATTTACTTAGAGAATTTCCAGGTTGACCTTTTTGTTTCCGATCGATAACTAATAAACGACTTGGCCTAGAATCTTCAAACTTGCTGTGGCGGTTGGTCATGACAACTAGATGATCCCTATTGTTTTTGAGGTCACTAGGTCAAAGGTCAAGGTCACAATGACCTTAACTGGTGAAATAGTTTCCGATCAGTAACTGCTCAAGGGTTTGGCTTGGGATCTTCAAACTTGCTGTGATGGTTCGTCATGACCACTAGATTACCCCTATAGTTTTTGAGGTCAAAGGTCAAGGTCACCATGACCTTAACTAGTAAAATGGTTTTTGATCAATAACTGCTCAAGGGTCTGGCTTAGGATCTTCAAATTTGCTGTGGTGGTTGGTCATGACAACTAGATGAACCCTCTTTTTTTAGGTCACTAGGTCAAAGGTTAAGGTCACCATGACCTTAACTGGTGAAATAGTTTCCAGTCAATAACTGCTCAAGGGTTTGGCTTAGGATCTTCAAACTTGCTGTGGTGATTGGTCATGACCACTAGATGGTCCCTAATGTTTTTGAGGTCACTAGGTTAAAGGCCAAGGTCACCATGACCTTAACTGGTGAAATGGTTTCCAATCAATAACTGCTCAAGGGTTTGGCTTAGAATCTTCAAACTTGCTGTGGTAGTTGGTCATGACCACTGGATGACTCCTAATGTTTTTGAGGTCACTAGGTCAAAGGTCAAGGTCACCATGACCGTAACTGGTTAAATTGTTTCTGATCAATAACTGCTCAAGGGTTTGGCTTAGGATCTTCAAATTTGCTGTGGTGGTTGGTCATGACAACTAGATGAGCCCTCTTGTTTTTGAGGTCACTAGGTCTAAGGTCAAGGTCACCATGACCTTAACTGGTGAAATGGTTTCCAGTCAATAACTGCTCAAGGGTTTGGCTAAGGATCTTCAAACTTGCTGTGGTGGTTTGTCATGACAACTAGATGACCCCTATTGTTTTTGAGGTCACTAGGTCAAAGATTAAGGTCACCTGATGAAATGGTTTCCGATTAATAACTGCTCAATGGTTTGGTTAGGGATCTTCAAACTTACTGTGGTAGTTGGTCGTAACCACTAGATGACCCCTATAGTTGTTGAGATCACTAGGTCAAAGGTCAAGGGCACCATTACCTTAACTTGTGAAATGTTTTCAGTTCAATAAATGATTAGTGGTTTGGCTTAGGATCTTCAAAGTTGCTGTGGTGATTAGTCATGACCAGTAGATGACCTCTATAGTTGAGGTCACTAGATCAAAGGTCAGGGGGTCTGTGGGTATACATGTTTTACAAATATCTCTTGTTTTTTATGCTTCAGTGAATTTCTATATTGACCTTTTTAACATGTGGAGTCATAATGAGGACCTCATTACATGTACTTGGAATATGTTTAACTATTTATTATGCCTTCAGCATCTGCTGATGCAGAAATGTATAATGATTGACTGTTTATCCATATCACTTTAATCGGCAATCCGGCCATACCGACATTGGCGGTTTCTTGTTAATTTGGGTTTGAGAGGGATATATACAGACAGGTGAGATAAAGGGAGATAATGAGAGAGAAGGTAACCCTTTATTTATTTAACCCTTTCCCTCATAATTATGCCTGTTGATGCCTCTGCCAAAGTCACCTGTTGAATCCATTTTGATAAATAGAGCATTTGCTCCTATAGGAGCAAATGCTGTATTATCGCAATGGTTTCAAACTACAAAATTCTAAATCAGTCATTATCTCTAGTTAGTGCTCCTTTTTGGTAGATTTATTCAAAGAGGTTAGATCTAAAAATAGCTTATGAGTAAATATTCATGTAAGGAATGATGATGTCATGAATATTAATTAGCTGATTGTATGATGATATATCGACACAGGATGTTTTGGCCAAGGCACAAACTATAGAATCAGATCTATATTATACCATAAGCAAACAGAGCAGTGCCTGATCAGATGACTCCTATAGGAGCTGCTGTCCGATCTTGGTCTACTTTGTTTGCAAATGCATAAAAAGACTATTGTATGAAGGAAAGGGTTAACATGGAAAACATATATTATTGGTGTTGTGCGATATATCTCTGTCTAGTCTCTATATCTATCATTCTGTCTATCTCTGTCTTTCTTTTATCATGTATTTAAGCTGATCAAAATTAACCCTTCTCTTGCTGAATTTTAAAATACATTTTCTCCTTCTTTACCCATGCCCTGTTGTATAATTACATATATCTTTACTATGTATACATATTTAGCTGTGCAATCACTGCTGTGGAGTGCACTGGTTGCACAATCAACTTGTAAATAGTGCAGACCCTGATGAGACAGCTCCTGCAGGAGCTGTCTTATCTGGGTCTTCACTATTTACAGGTAGGTATATTGACTTGAATAGCAAGCGATGGGTTAACTAGCAAATTAGTATTTCATGTTTATAAAATACAGTAGAACCTGATCTGAGTGGCCATTCATTTATTGAACATTGGAATCTAGAAAAGCAGGTCGTTGCTTAATGCAGGGTGATATCTGCATAACTATGCCTTTGGACTAATACAGCATGGTTTAGGTGCATGTATCAAATATGTATGAGTAAAAGCAAGTGCTGATTTCCTATATTGCTTTCCTTGTCTATTTCAGGTTGCCTGTCAAGTCTGCGACACAGCAATGACTTTGCCAAAGGTGCAGTCTGGACAAAAGCTGTGATGTGTTAGATTCAATGGCCAACTCGTTACACCTTGATAAAACATACAATAACTAAGACTTGTGAAGTCATTAAAGTAGTCAGTTACTTAGCAACAATACACATAACTTTTAAAATCCCTCTTTAACCCATTACCTCACAAGCTATCTTTAAACATAACCTCCTCGAATAAATGCACTGAAAACTAACATTTTCTAGAAAAAAGAAAATCTTAAGAAGTAATTAGTAGTTTTGAAAGCATTATGGAATTGTGGGTCAGGCGGCTCCTATATAGGAGACGCCATCTGATTAGGCGTTGTTCTATTTGCTTATGGTATGATATAGATTTGATTCTACGGTTTGAAACTAATTATCACAATTGTTTCAATGACTTTTACAAAAGGTGTCAATGTGAGGGAATGGGTTAATGAGATAACTGTATAAATTGATTATCTAAAGCCCCCCCCCCCTCCCTCCTTGCCATTGTTTGCCGTTTTGCTAGGTAATACCTTTGGCAGGTATCAATTCTATGAAATTGCTTGTTTTTCTCAATTTTCTTCAGTATTTAACATATCACGAACAGTGCTTGATTTAGAGACAGGATCTTTAGGGAGCATCCGTGTCCTATGAACACAATTTTCTAATTTAAATTGAGGATATTATATTTTGTTAATGACAGAAAATGTTATCCTATTGATGTCAACTATGGAATTGCTTTTAGTGGCTTGTCTTGAATTTATTATGGGGAGTGCTCATAAGTCTTTACTTCGTGAATATTCATGTAAAAAGTTATGAAATCATGAATATTAATTATACACTTTTAAAATGGCATACGAAACACAAAACAGTTTGGTAATGGCAGATCTGTAGAATAAGATCTATATTATTCCATAAACAAATAGAGCAGGTCCAGATCAGACAGCTCCTACAGTAGCCATCTGTTCTGGACATACTGTTTTAATTTGTTAAGATAGCACATCAACACAGGATTGTTTTGCCATGGCAGAAACTGTAGAATCATCTCTATATTATATCGTAAACACAAACAGAGCAGACCCTGAGCGGACAGCTCCTATAGGGGCCATCTGATCTTGGTCTACTCTGTTTGCAAAGGCGTAGAAAAGTGCATTTAACCCTTCGCTTGCTATTCACGTCAATATACGTACCTGTAAATAGTGAAGACCCATATGAGACAGCTCCTGCAGGGTCTGCACTATTTACAAGTTGATTGTGCAACCAGCGCATCCCACAGCAGTGATTGCCGAGTGAAATACTTATACACAGTGAAGACATATGTAATTATATAACAGGGCATGGGTAAAGAAGGAGAAATGTATTTTAAAATTCAGCAAGAGAAGGGTTAAAAAGCATATTAATGGAGTGAAAGGATTAGTATACAAAAATGAAATAAATGGATCTGATATGACTTACAATGTATTTAGTTTGTAAAATAAAACTATTAGTGTATTATTGTGAGTAATTGTATTTATTATCGCCCTGATATATTTTGTTCACCTGTATCAAATATTCTTTCTATGTTGTCTATCCCCCCCCCCGGACTCTAGAGGTAAATAGGTAAAATAGTAGGAAACCCTTATGAACACTCTAGAGGTCACATTTTTAGCCAAGTCTTCATGG
Source organism: Azorinus chamasolen (assembly GCA_963576725.1). Lineage (NCBI taxonomy): Eukaryota > Metazoa > Mollusca > Bivalvia > Cardiida > Solecurtidae > Azorinus > Azorinus chamasolen. The sequence continues at coordinate 62,272,681 of OY755239.1, read as the reverse complement.
GAATTTAGTCAGAATGATTGTCTTAGTGAATTCTGGGAGGAGTATGAAATTGGGTAATGTTAGGTTATAAACTAGGTCAGATAGTAGAAAAACCTTGTGATGACTCTGGATGTCACATTTGTAGTTGAATCTATATGAAATTTCATCAGAATGATTACACGTATTTCAATAAAATCTTGTTGAATAAAATCTTTAAATTATCTTGCTGAGGACCTTTAGCATGTCCCAATGGTCCACTATCAATTATATCTATGATAATCAGGTGAGCGATAAAGGGCCATCTTGGCCCTCTTGTTAACTCCTAGTACACTTAGTCATTGCCAGTGTACTACATCGTCGCCTGTATCAATTCTTCTTAAAACTGATATTAACCATTTCCTTCATATAAACGCATATTTTCACGCATTTGCAAACAGAGTAGACCCAGATCAGATGGCTCCTATAGGAGCCGGCTGATCAGGGTCTGCTCTGTTTGCAAATGGAATTTGAAAATATGCTACTTTACTTTCAAAAATAAGATACAATAGTCAACCTTCCTTATTCTGTTGTAACTATTTTTCCCATTAATATTCAGGTATTTAAACATAGAACAGGGATGATTAAATAAATAATCCTCAGACTGCTCAGACAATTTCGATCCTGATTAGACACATTCAAGTTCGGCGGGCAACAATAAGGCTTTCACCTCAAAAGCAATGCGATCCTTATTTCTACACATAAACTATGGTTCAAAATGGTATGTCCAGGTTTGATCACATGTTATAATTTCTTCGGAATGACGTGGATCAAAATTATCATACTGCTCGAATATTTGTGATTCAGTCCACCCTAATTATGTCTCCTCAAGTATACTGGGGACACATATTGTTTTTATGGGCGGCGTCCATCCGATGTTTTCTCCGCGCGGTTTCTCCAAAACCTTTGGTCGGATTTTCATGAAACTTCATAGGATTGATCAGCACCATACCTAGTTGTGCATATCTTGTTCCAGTTCGATGTATTCCGCAAAGTTGTCCGGGGGTTGGGGGGGGGGGACAGCGGGTACATGTACATACTTTCCAAAGCCTAAGTTGTTCACGTAATATTTTAAAACCAATGAATGTCAGTTATTTCTTCTATTGTATGCACTGAAACCATGTGATTAATAGGGGATTTGCCCCATAGGAGCAACTTCTCTAACACAATGGTTTCAGACAATCATGTGATTCCTTTCGGTTAGTGATTTCATATATATTGTATATCTTTCATTGCCTGGATAGATAATCATGCGGTTCGTTCCGGTTAGTGATTTCATCCATGTGAATGGCTTTTGAATGCACATACCCTGTGTGAAAAGAGCGCAATATAAATGTGGTATAATGATAATAATTATATAATTCTAAGAATTCTTTTCTAGTAAATGCTCTTTTTCAGTAGATTTATTCAAAGAGGTTTAGTCTAAACTAGTTTAGGAGGGAATGGATAGCAACTCCGTCACTACTTAAACATGTATATCTCCCCTGTGGGTCATGTTCAACCTACTCCCGACATTATGTAAAACGCTGCACCTTTTAGAACCTGTACTATACTTGAAATCACTATTTCTACAAATTTTTGACGAGGGACACCTGAGTTGTACTGAAGAGCAACAGAACAACCTCTACCCAACCGCTTTCCCATTTATTATAAGTTAAAATTAGCTCTAGGGTACTTGTAACCACGTGTTGTCAAATCTCCGCGTGGCATGCACGGGGATCATGTGCATCGCTTAACTTGCCACCATTCTAGCGAATAATGTTTAAACTAGCGCTGTGTAATTCATTGTGCAATTTCCCCTTCGCGTAAAATCTACGGACTTAACACTTTAGCGCCAATGTCGCATCTGTGATTGCCTATGCAAACATATTGGATCCAGATGAAACGCTGAGTAACTCTGCGTTTCATCTGGATCCAAACTGTTTGTTACTGTGACGGGTTTTTTAAACGAAAATGAAGCAAAATAGAAATGGAAAATTGTAGCAGACGACAAGGTTTACAGACGACAAATTTTTGCAGCGAAAGAGCATGCACGAGGGTCACGTGCATCGCTTATTTAACCACTAAATGGAGACTGTTTAAACTAGCTCTGTGTAATGCATTGTGCAATTTCCCCTACACATAAAATCTACGGATTAGACATGACCCTGGTAGTTACTCGGCATCTTACCTGGATCCAGACTGGCAGCATGGATTACCACGAGCTCGCCGCGAACGTGTAAACGGTCAGTAATATTAAACTTTACCTCACCAAGCGCAACTTTAACCCTTTACTCCATGAATATTTATATAAGAAATAATGACACATGAATATTAACTAGAAAAATATAATGGCACACGAGCAAAGGAAACTTTGATCATGGCGGAGACTAGACTCAGAGAAGTCCTCTGATCTGGGTTTACTCTGTTTGCAAAGGTGTAGAAAGGCGTATTTATGGAGTAAAGAGTTAATAACACCGCGTCTCACCTGGATCCATGCTGTTTGACACTTGTTTAACACTTTCGCTGCCAAACTCTGTCGTTTGCTAACTTTGTCGTCTTCTTCAAATTTTCATTCTTGATGTTCTTCATTTTCGTTTCAAAAACATAGTAACAGTAACAAACAGTTTGGATCCTGACGAGAGTCTCATCTGGATCCAAACTGTTTGCATATGTTATCACAGATCCGGCATTGGCAGCAAAAGGGTTAACAATTTACTCGACAAATACGCATTTTAAACGCCTAACACAAACACACTAGAACCAGATCAAATGGCGCATGTAGGAGTCATTTGATCAGGATCTGATCTGTTTGCTTATTGAATAATATAGATTTAATTCTACAGTTTCTGCCATTGTCAAATTTTCCTATTGTTCATGTACTATGACCAAATTGCATCTAATCAGCGTCCATAGAGGCAGTATTTCTTACATGAATATTCATGGGATAATTGATTAATACTTTCTCATAGTTCCTCCAAAGCCTGAATAGAAATATTCAACATTGTATCAGATCCAAATTTGTGTAGACACATTTACATCGGAATAAGGGGTAACACTTTCCTTCATATAAACGCCGTTTCACGCATTTGCAGAGTTGAAGCAGATCAGACAGCTCCTGTAGGGGCAGTCTGATCAGGGTCTGCACTGTTTGCTAATGGAATTTGAAAGATCCGTAATTCTTTACATTTAAAATGGGTACACTGTTCCAGCTTCCATATTTCATTATAATTATTTTTTCAATGAATATTCAATAGCTATTGAAATTTGGAATACACATAGAAAAGGGAAATGGTTAAGAGAACGAGATGCAAGCAGGGACATGTGTGTACATAATAAAAACAACAACAAACCAATCTACGTTTTATGTATAATCCGTTTATTAAGAAGACGCACGAAAAAAATAATGACGTTGCTCACCTAAGTCATCGCTCCCTTTACTAGTTACCTCGTGAATATTCATAGAAGAATTAATTACATCATGAATATTAATCAGATGTTTATTTATACAGGTCTGTGAACACATTTGACCATGAAAGAAACTGTAGAACTAGATCTACATTATTATAGACTCTGGTCCTTAAGGAACTGTCTGATCTGGAGGGTCTAATCTGTTAGGACGTTAAAATTGTTCTACGAGGTAAAAAGTAAAAGGAAACGTGTTTTCAATAACCCTATAAATGAGTGTACTGGCATTACAAAATATGTAGACCAAATCCAATGAGCTACTCTATGCTGAGGACTTGCACAGTTTGGCAAAAGAAATAGCAAAGTTAACCCTTCATTGCAGAATATGCTCAATTGTTAACCCTTTCACTGCCAATGTCGTAAAAATGCAGCACGACAAATAGTGCAGTCCCAGATCAGATGCCGTCTTTAAAATGCGGCATCTGATCAAGGACTTCAATTTTTGTCTCAAACTTCAATACAGTAGAACCCCTCTAATGCGACAACTTAATGAATATACATGGGTGTCTTTACACGCAGGTGGTTGCCTAATGCAGGTCACAAGTAATGCAGAAAGCTTCTCTGTGAGCTTTCTGCATTACTTTTGTCTTGCATTAACACATAATAGAGAAGCTTTCTGCATTACTTTTTTCTTGCATTAACACATTATCCCTTAGTGACGCATTTTTGCGCCTCTGTAAAATTCATTACATTCCATTGTGATAAATAGAGCATTTGCCCCTATAGGAGCAAATGCTCTCTGTTTATCACAAATTTTTCTAACTACAAAATTATAAAAAAAAATCCTTTTCTCTAGTTAATGCTCCTGTTTGGTAGATTAATTAAAAAAGATTAGGTATAAAAATAGCCTAGGAGAAAATTAGTTGAGCTACCACCTGCATCTAGCACCCATAATTATACATCATTTAGGTGGTCGCATTAGCAGGGTTTTACTTTATATGTGCTTTATTCCCTTTGAAATTTGCATTTAATGATCTCATTTCCTTATTTTACCGAATGATTTAACATGGTTTGCAGACAACAGCTAGAAATTTGGCGCCGCAACGGTTACTCAGATGGATCGTTCTACTTTGAAACATTCAGAATTGAAACGTAATGCGCTACATATTAGCAACAAGAGAAGGAATTATGCTTTTCAAACTTAAAATACACTTAAATTGAATGTATGGCATTAAGTTCCCGGTTATGTTAGGTGAGCTTAGGCCAGCAACAGAAACAATTAGAATAATTGTCGAAAAATAAGCAGCAGTTCGAGCGTCATCAGCGATAAGGGTTCAAACCTGGGACACTCTATATCTGATGAACGTTCGTGTAAGTAACAATGATATCAGGAATATTAATCATCTGATGTTTTATTTTTCATGAAGTTTTGGCCATAACAGGGTCTGTTGAATCGGATCTATATAATTTCATATGCAAGTAGAGAAAACCCTGGTCAGATGGCTCTCCAGGAACCACCTGTGCAGGATCTGCTCCGCATGCAATGGCATCAACAGTGTTTCGTCGAGGTAAAAGGATAACCCTTCTCATGCTATTGGCATGCATATCTTCATTTGCAAATAATGTAGACCCATATAAGACAGCTCCTAGAGGAGCTATCTCATATGGGTCTGCATTATTGCCATTTCAAATTATTGGCTAGTTTTTATCTAGCTTTAGAATGATTCAGCTAATTAATACTCAAGGTGGTTGAAAACACATTTAAATATTCTTCATGAGAATGGGTAACAGTGCAGACTATGAATTCAATTTACATAATAGTATTTATACATGTAACACGTTTACTGCAGAGCAACAGAAAAAGATGCGTACTCAAGTACCGGAATCATCATTTCTCAACCAGACCCTATCTTGTGACCACTCTTTAGAATAGACTCTTCGTGGCGATTCCAGTGAGTGATAACAATATAGGGGTGTTGTAGAAAAAATGTTTTAATTTGTGCATCTTATCTGGGCCTCTGTTAAATCTGTTTATTAATTAATCCTTCAAATGCTACCAATCATGGCGTCAGTTGAACAAGTGATCGCAATACATTTTAAAACAAAAAATATGTCAGCTGAACATTTAATTGCAATCATTTTTAAACATTTATCCAGCAGGTTTCATTATCAAGCAGCATTGACACTGCTTGGAACATTGAATTGAATCGTAATGTTCCGGACCGGTGCTCAAAACACTAGCCGATTCATCCAATGCTCTCTCCACCCAACTGTTTACAACGTGTATATCATGTTTGCCAGTCACCAAACCTGGCTAACTCCAAACTATACTCTAGCAGTCTAAAAAATATCCAGAGTAACAGATAAAGGTGCGTATTCAACTACTAACCCTTAGCTTGCTATTCACGTCAATATACCTACCTTTAAATAGTGAAGACCCAGATGAGACAGCTCCTGCAGGAGCTGTCTCATCAGGGTCTGCACTATTTACAAGTTGATTGTGCAACCATTGCACTCCATATCAGTGATTTCACAGAGAAATACTTGTACACAGTGAAGAACAACACAGTGTACAACAGGGCATGGATGAAGAAGGAGAAATGTATTTTAAAATTCAACAAGCGAAGGGCTAATACCGTCATTTCTCCACCAAACCCTATGTTGTGACCACTCTTCAGAACCGTCTCTTCGAGACGATTCTAAACAGTGGTCACGATATAGGATTTAGTGGAGAAATAAAGAAGTGATTCTTGAAAATGTTTTAATTTATTCATCTTATCTGGGTCTCTGTTAACTGTTTATTAATTATTCCTTCTAATGCTGCAAATCATGATGTCATTTTATATTTGAACAATTCATTGCAATCAATTTAAACAAAACTGATATCAGCTGGCTGAACATTTCATCGCAATCAGTCTTAAACATGTATCTAGTAGGCTTCATCATCAAGCAGTATTGGCCCTGCTTGGAACATTGAAATGAAAGATAATATTCCGAACCGGTGCTCGAAACACTAGCCGATTAAGCCAATGTTCTCTCAGCCCAACTGTATACCATGTGTATACCTTGTTTGTCACTCACTAAACCTTGCTAACTCCAAACTATTCTGTAGCAATCTACCTAATATTCAGAACAACAGATAGCCTACTCAAATACTAAAATCCGCCATGTCTCCACTAAATCCTATGTTGTGACCACTCTTTAGAATAGTCTCTTCGAGGCTTTTCTAAAGAGAGGTCACAACGTAGGATTTGGTATAGAAATAAAGGTATTATTGAAAATAATTTAATTTACGCATCTGATCTGGGCGTCTGAATATTATTTCAATGTCTCTGCTAATCTGAGACCAACATGAGAATAGCAGTTTGGATATAAAATAAGGTTGGCGATAATTTTCACGTGCACTTGTCAAGCTAGAGCAAACTCCATGGCCCATATACGTAAAGCTCCTTAGGAAATCATTAACCTTAAGAAAACTTTAGGGAAATATTTATGGTAAATTTAAAGCAAGACTAGTGAGTGTATACATACTCATTCAGTGTCTATTTCAATATTGTGCTAAAACTATATTTCATTTTAAGCTTTATTTGCCTAGAATAATTATACTCTTATCGACTTTCGGAGCTTTAAGAACATGGTCACAGGACAGTTACTCATCATGTTCTAAAGAGCAGGTTGTTGCCCATGTAGCCAAAACCATTCGTATGTTGCTTAACTTTACTGAGTACAATACTTTATCAGTCAACAACTAGCAGCCTTTACCGAACACCCTAATGGATAATCCGGATCATATTTAAATATTCAGCATGACAACAGTTAATAGTGCAAAATATGGTAATAGTTATATGTCACAATTATTGTGTTCAAATGTCTCACATTCTTGATTATATACGAGTACTAATGTAATTAATACTAATTAAAATGTATTCTATGTACATACAATGTTTGCCGGTCATTTAACCTTGCTTACTCCAAGCTATATTGTATCAGTCCAAACAATATGCAGAACAGCAGATAAAGATGCGTACTCAAATACTAAAGTCTTCATTTCGCCACCAAACACTATGTTGTGACCATATTTTAGAATTGTGTCGAAGAGACGATTCTAAAGAGTGGTATCAACATAGAAATAGGACTTGGTGTAGCAATATAGGAGTTGTTTTAATTTACGCATCTTATCTCGATATCTGAATACTATTTAATACTATTTCAATGTCTCTGCTTATCTGAGACCTACATGACAATAGCAGCCTGGGCATATAATAAGGCGTTTGTACATGCACTTTTCATGCTAGAGAAAACTCCCTGGTCCATATTTGTAAAACTCCTTAGGAAAACATTAACCTTAAGCAAATTTAAGGGAAAATTTATGTCTAGATTTAAATCAAGAGTAGTGAGTGAATATCATTCAGTGTCTATTTCAATATTGTGCTGAAACTATTTCATTTTAAGCTTTGTTTGCCTAGATTATAATTATACTCGTATCGATATTATGAGATATACTAAGAAACTAAATCTTGTTTTTATTATTTTCCTTTGTAGCTTTAAGAACATGGTCACAGGACAGTTACTCAAACTATTCAAAAGAGCATATTACGTTGACCAAGTAGCCAAACCATTCGTTTATTGCTTAATTTTACTGATTGCAATACTCAAGCAAAATGATTTCATATATTCAGATGGAGCCGTCACCGAACATTCTAAGAATAGTACTGGGTCCAAGATTATTTAATTTCTGACTCTGAGTCTGAGACCATTCTCAAGTATCGGATTGGTCAGATTCTGAGCAAGGTCACAATCTGACTAATCGGATGCTTGAGAATCTTATAACCTCGGAACCAGATCACTTATGAACAGTTGTAGTAATGACATTGGGATGTCCCCGTCTCCTGACTTATGTAAAGCTTCCATTGAAATGAAAAGATTATGGTAATATAGTGTTCTGTCACAATAATTGTGTACAAACGCCTCATACTCTTGATTATGCTAAGTATTTAACATTATATTAGAACAAAACAAAATGAAGCTTATAATTGGTATATGATACACAATAAAAAGTCAAATTTTACCTAACAATGCAAAATAAGGGACATAACGTGTATGTACAAAATTATATTTCAACCCAAATCGCTACATGTTGCAAATCTACTACAGGTTTTCTTGACAATCTCCGATTTGCTGTCTGATACGGGTATTCATTGTAATATGTTTCCATGTTTATATGTAGCATATATAACAGTATCACTACTTATCAGAGATTGCTTAGATGACAATGAGTTTACTGTGGGTGTACAGTAAAGCCTCTCTAAACCGGACGTTAAATTTGATATAAATATCGGCTTTGGAGACAGGTTGCAGCTTAATGCATGGTAAGAGTCATGCAGAAAGCTCCTCTAGGAGTTTTCGACATGACTTCCACCCTGCATTAAGCAGCCCCTGCCTTGAAGTATCTTAAATCCTCTCTACAAGAACTCCGGTTTAGAAAGAGCTCAGAGAGCTTGCTCAGAATCTGACCAATCAGATGAATGAATATCTATGACTGAGGCAAACCGTTTATAACTTCGTAACCAGATCACTTAGTAACAGCTTAGGTCATGAAATCGGATTGTCACCGTCTTATGACTTATGTAAGGCTTCCATTGAAATGAAACGGTTTAGGTAAAAGTGCTCTGTCACAATATTTGTGTACAACTGCCTCACATTCTTGATTATGTACGAGAACAAACTACTTAACATTATATTAGAAGAAAAACACAACAAAAATGCAGTTTATAAGTGATATATGTATACTCCACATAAAGCAGCCACCTGCCTTAAGGTATCTCAATAATTTTTCTCTCTACCAGAGTTCTGGTTTAGAGAGGGTTTATTGTAAACTATAAACTGTCTGTAAGAATGTCATTTTCTATCATTGCACTGCTAAACTTAGTATATTAACATGCAATTTCCATTTTTACCTTCATATAAACAACTGATCCACATGTTTAGATCTGATCCGTATGCAATGACATCAAAAGTGTTTAGAAACTAATAGGTCAATGTTTTACATGCAATTGGCGTGTATGCCTTCATTTATAAGTACAGTAGACCAATATGAGACAGCTCCTAGAGAAGCTATCTCATATGGGCCTATACTATTTGTCTTACAAATTATTTGCTAGTATTGATCCAAGTTTAGAATGATTCACCTAATTAACAATTTCCCCCATTAACCCATTATTTCTTACATGAATATTCATGGAGAAAAGGGTTAAAACTCATAGTGGATGAATACATATTTGAATATTCAGCATGATAATGATTAAAAGGGCAAATCATAGTAATAGTGTTCTGTCCCAATTATTGTGTCCCAACGCCTCACATTCTTGATTTTATACGAGTACTAAGTAATTAACATTATAAATGACAAAACTGTATGCCATGTACATACCATATTTGCAAGTCACCAAACCTTGCTAACTCCAAACTATATTGTATCAGTCTAAATAATATGCAGAACAACAGATAAAGGTGCGTACTCAAATACTAAAGTCTTCATTTCGCCACCAAACCATATGTTGTGTCCACTTTTTAGACTCGCCTCTTCGAGACGACTCTAAAGAGTGGTATCAAAATAGGAATAGGACTTGGTGTAGAAATTAAAGGCATTGTTGTTGAAAATGATTTAATTTACGAATCTTATCTGGATATCTGAATACTCTTTCAATGTCTCTGCTAATAAAGGACCTACATGACAATAGCAGTCTGGGCATATACTATGGCTTGTGAAAAGTATGTACATGCACTGTTCATGCTAGAACAAAGTCCCTGGCCAGTATTCGTAAAGCTCCTTAGGAAAACATTAACGTTTAGAAAACTTAAGGGAAATATTTATGTCTAAATCTAAACCAAGACTAGTGAGAGAATACTCATTCATTGTCTATTTCAATATTGTGCTAAAGCTATATCTTATTTTAAGCCTTATTTGTCTAGTGTAATTATACTCGTATCTTTTTTGTTAAATATACTAAGAAACTAAAGAATGTTCTTAATTTTTCTTCTTTGGAGCTTTAAGAACATGTTCACAGAACAGTCACTCAGTCTGTTCAGACGAGCTTGTTAGGTTGCCCATGTAGCCAAACCATTCGTATGTTGCTTAACTTTACTGAGTACAATACTCTATCAGTCAACATATAGCAAAAAACTACATATATTTAGATGGAGCCGTGCCCGTACACTCTAAGAATAGTCATTGGTCCAAGGCTATTTAACTTCTGACTCTGAGTCAACTTCTGACGTTGAGTCTGAGACCATTCTCAAGTATCTGATTGGTCAGATTATGCGCAAAGTCAGAATCTGACCAATCAGAGGCTTGAGAATCTCAGACTCGGGCAAAACGTTTATACCCTCGGAACCAGATCACTTAATGAACAGTTGTGGTCATGAAATTGGGTTGCCACCGTCTCATGACGACTTATGTACAGCTTCCATTGAAATGATAAGGTTTAGGTAAAAGTGTTCTGTCACAATAATTGTGTTCAATCGCCCCACATTCTTGCTTATATATACGAGAACAAACTACTTAACATTATATTAGAACAAAAACAAAAATGAAGTTTATAAGTGACATATGATACACAATAAAAAGTCAAAAATAACCTAACGATGCAAAAAGAAGTTATATTTAACCCAACACACTAACCCATTGCAAATCTAATAAGGTTCTCTTGACATTCTCCGACGGGCTGTCTGATACGGGTATTCATTGTTTATATATGTTTTCATGTTTATGTGTAGCATATATAACAGTATCACTACTTATCAGAGATTGCTCAGATGACAATGGATTTACTGTGGGTGTACAGTAAAGCCTCTCTAAACCGGGCGTTAAATTTGGTATGAATATCGGCCTTGGAGACAGGTGCCAGTTAAATACAGGGCGAAAGTTATGCAGAAAGCTCCTCAGAAGTTTTCTGCATGACTTCCAACCCGCACCAAGCAGCCACATGCTTAACAATATCTTTATTCCTCTCTACCAGAATTCCGGTTTAGAGAGCTTGCTCAGAATCTGATAAGATATTTGAGTATTTCAGACTCAGCCAAACCGTTAATTACCTCCGAACCAGATCACTGATGAACAGCTATGGTCATGAAATTAGGTTGTCACCGTCTCATGACTTATGTAAAGCTTCCATCGAAATGAAAATGTTTAGGTAATAATGTTCTGTCACAGTAATTGTGTCCAAACGCGCAACATTCTTGATTAGATACAAAACTACTTAACATTATATAAGAATAAAACAAAAATGACGTATATAAGTGATATATGATACACAATAAAATCAAATTTAACTCATGGTGCAAAAAAGAGAAGTAAAACTGTATGTACAAAATTATATTTCAACCCAAATCGCTACATGTTGCAAATCTACTACAGGTTTTCTTGACAATCTCCGATGTGCTGTCTGATACGGGTATTCATTGTAATATGTTTCCATGTTTATATGTAGCATATATAACAGTATCACTACTTATCAGAGATTGCTTAGATGACAATGAGTTTACTGTGGGTGTACAGTAAAGCCTCTCTAAACCGGACGTTAAATTTGATATAAATATCGGTCTTGGAGACAGATGGCAGCTTAATGCAGGGGCTTTCTGTGTGACTTTCGACCCACATTAAGCAGCCACCTGCCTTAAAGTATCTGAATTCTTCTCAGAATTCCGGTTTAAAGAGGGTTTACTGTAAACTATACACTGGCTGTTAGCATGTCAATAAGACTGGTTCTATCTTTGCTCTGCTTAACTTAATGTATTAACAAGCAATTTCTAGTTTTACCTCCATATGAAACAATTGTTCCAGGTTTATATCTAATCCTCATGCAATGACATCAAAAGTCTTTAGAAACTACCAGTAAAAGGCAACCCTTCTCATTCAATTGGCATGCATGTCTTCATTTGCAAATACAGTAGACCCATATGAGACAGCTAAACTTTGGCTACAATTGGTCCAAGTTTAGAATGATTCACCTAATTAACACTTTCCTCCATAACACCATTATTCCTTAAATTATTATCCATGGAGGAAAGGGTTAATACTCATAATAAATGAATGCATATTTGAATATTCTACATGACAAAGTTAATAGCGCAAACCAGAATAATTATGTTCTGTTACAAGTATTGTTGACTGTACACGAAAAACTGTACATAATATGTTTGCTAGTCACCAAACGTAGCTAACTCCAAGCTATACTGTAGTAGTCTAAACACTATGCAGAACAACATATAAAAGTGCGTACTCAAATACTAAAGACGTCATTTCGCCATCAAACTCTATGTTGTAACCACTCTTTAGAATAGTCTCTTCGAGACGGTCCAAAAGAGTAGTCACTACATAGGTCTTGGTGTAGAAATAAAGGAGTTGTTGTTGAAATGTTTTAATTTGCGCATATGGAATTCTGAATGCTAATTCAATGTCTCTGCTTATCTGAGACCTTCATGACAATAGCAGTCTGGGCATATAATTAGGTTGGTAGACAGTATGTACATGCACTTGTCATGCAAGAGCAAACTGCCTGGCCCATATTCGTAAAACTCCTTAGGAATAAAATAATTTTAAGAAGGCTTAAGGAGAATATTTATGTCTAATTTTAAAGCACGACTAGTGAGTGAGTACCTATTCAGTGGCTATTTTAATATTTTGCTAAAACTATATTTTATTTTAAGCTTTATTTGCCTAGAGTAATTATACTTGCATCAAATTTATGGAATATACTAAAAACTAAAGCATGTTCTTAATTGTTCTTAATTGTTCTCCTTTGCAGCTTTAAGAACTTGGTCACAATACAGTTACACAGCCTGTTGAAAAGAGCATTTAGCACAATGGTTTCATAACAACACATTACATACGTTTCCGTTATTCTATTAAATGTTCCGTTTCAGTTGATTTATTCAATGAGGCTGTGTCTAAAATAGCCTATATTAGAATGGGTTAAACGTTCGGATTAGTAAGAGCATAATCCAAATCAAGAGCACATGTTCACAACACTACTTAAACTCGTTGCAAGCAAATGAGACGTTCATGATAACCATAACAAGAGGGTCATGGTGACCCTGATATCGCCCACCAGCACCAGACAATCAGAGGAGAAGATTTTCAATGTGTTCACTGATGTTTCTATAAAAAAACTGGCCACCCCTGGGGCTGTTACTCATTTGAAGACAGGGAAATAATTCATATAATTTTGTAGAAGACTTAAAGATGATGCTATGTGCCAAATATGAAAGCTGAAAACCTTCCAGTTTCAGAGAGGAAGATGTTCAAAGTTTTCACAATATGTTTCTTTATAAAACTGACCACCCCTGGAGTCTAGCCACATTCGACCACAGGGGCATAATTTATTCTATATTTATAGACGACCTGAGCATGATGCTATGTGCTAAATATGAAAGCTAACAACCTTTCAGTTTCAGAAAGGAATATTTTCAAAGTTTTTACTCTTTGTTTCTACAGAAAAAATGCCAAACCTGGGGCGGGGACCTCGCAAGCCTCGCCTCAACGTTTTCTTCCCTCGTCGGATAAAGGCTTCCCATCTACGGCACTAACCTATTATTCTCTATGTATCCTGATTTTACCCTGACTTATCACAACTTGTCCATTAGCAGACAAAGAAAAAAGCTTTATATTTATTCCGTGAATTTAGTCGTATTTGCAGCAGCTTGTATGAGAAAAAGAGTAACAATGCGTCTGATCAGGATCCAAGCTGTTTGACACTTGCGCTGTATAGTTTTCTAAAAGCTAGATAAAATTAAATAATAAAATCGGTCAATGATTTTATGTAATAGCTTGATCGAAATGAAATTATTCAAAACTGAGTATATTCAAATTTGAGCAGACATTATTTGTTCACAGCGGGATAAAGGTTAACCCTTCCCCTTATGTAAGCGCGTTTTCACGCATCTGCAAACGGAGTAGACCCAGATCAGACGGCTGCTATAGGAGCCGTCTGTTCAGGGTCTGCTCTATTTGTTTATGGTGTAATATATATCTGATTCTAAAGTCCTGTTAGAGAGAAATTCATGTTATACATAAGATAACCATCATATATTTACAGTCAGTCACAATCGAAACATATAATTTATTTGCTAAAAAGCTGTTGTCTGACAAAAAACGACCACATACATACAGAGAGAGTATACTTATATAGCAATACGAAGTTATGACATATGAATGCATACATCTGAAGTAAATCGTGAATCTTGATAGATAAGAAATGCAATACTTATTGGTACATGATCAAAGAAGCCTATTTGGCATATTTATAAATAGATATGAGACATGTTCCCTCCTTCAGATTATACACACCTTTGTAATCCTTTACTCCAAGACTTTGAACAATTTTTTATGTAACAGACATAATGATCATTCATTGTATGCATTGAGATACTTGGCTTTCAGTCAAAATCTTTTTCACAATGACTGCCTAATATGAAAGAGCTTAGTCATGCAACAGGCAAATGTATATCTCTGTTGAAAGAACACGTTTTAAGCTTTTTCAATACATCATATTTGTAGAAAACACAAGTCTAAGTTTAATCCTACACCGGTTTGAGCCTTAAGTACCATGTTTTTCGTACCAATGCGTTTATTTTGAATTGTCACCATGACCGACTGATTCATTGAAAACTATTAAAGGTTTGCACAAGGGATTAAATATATACATGTAAATTTTGTTACGAAATAGACATGGGGAGCGATATACAAATGGAGTTGCATTTCATTTCGAACATCCTTCATAAAATGATAATGTATAAAATTGCTACAAGTCAACACATTTCATTATCATCATATCCTCTATCTGGGAGAAACTAAATCTATCGCTAAAGGTGATTAATATCCCCACTCACCACCTTGTCACAAGATCCAATGACTTTAATACAAGAGGCAATTGTCCAAAATTCTTTTCATCCGCACTTGCGAAAAGAAGTAAAGTCCAATTAGGGAACGATTCGCACGAAAATTATGTAACACACATCTACACATCATTATCAATGCATATGCAAAATTCGAGGTTCATTGGTTCACAGCTGTGCCTACAATACTTGTTAAAATATGTCCCGGGCAATATTTTTCTGAAAGGTAACTAAAGGAAATAACTCCCTCAAAAATGAATTTTGAGTCACAACCATTGTCGACTGCACATCCTCTCATCACATTCTATCCATATATAAAATGTCACAGTTATTCCTACTATATTTCAGAAGTTATGCTCTGGACAAAAACTATTTCTGAAAAGTACCTAAGGGGAAATGCATGTGTCTATAAAAAGTCTACAGTTTAGAAAAGGGATTGATCTGCTTTCAAACTGATTGAAAGGCAACCAATGTTTCATCTATAGCAAACTAACGAGTGCTAATTTCTGTACGATACACAGGTGACTAATGTCCTATTGAGGAAGCAGGTTACTATGGTTTTGACCGACCCCATTATAATGAAAAAGGGCAATAACTTATTACCCATAACAATACCGAAGACAGAGTTATGAACCCTTTTTTGCACTGCGCTTGACCCACAGATGGACGGACAAACGAGCGGATGGGCAAGGTGTCTCTAGTAAACCTCAGCCCCTATTTGTGGATGTATAAAAAATATAATGGAAAAAACATGTACACACTCTAACAAAAATGATTTAATAACTATTCGTGAACAGACTAAAACAACGAGTCTTCAATTTTCTCTTTTTGCACTGCTGTTTTGCTCTTGAAGGAGCTCATACTTTCAGGATTTATGTACTTCACAACATCAGGGGTTAAGTGCCTACTTTCATATTTATGCATCTGATTATTATCACTACGTAGTTAATACATGTAGTTTCCATTTTGTGTAAAATGTTTTAGGATTTGAAGGTAATACAAGTGTTTGTGTCAGAAAACTATGATTCACAAATGAAACGAAGGAGTTCATACATTAGAATTAGTAGCGATTCCATCTCATGTGTAATATTGGAGACGGACCACGGTAAACTTTACTTTAACATCGGCTTTAACAGCAGCTGAGCCGAATAGATTAAATTGTTATATTCTATCTGAAAAAGGTCATCTTAACCAGCAAAATCACTAAGTGACATTAATATGAATTATTGGCTCTTCAGTCAAAACTTGTCTTAGATTTCTTTCATTATGGATTAATGTGTGGAAGCTTCGAGGTGGATGTTATACCCCAGTAGTTACAGTATACACGCTGGATAACAAGTGTCAGTTAAATCATTTTCGGCATTCAAATGGCTACTCTACTTATAAAAGTCCACTTTTTGTGATTCGTGAAACATTTAGGTTGGAATTGGGAGTTCCCGTAAATTTACTATTTTGTCACATAACCCTTCAGCCCGCGGGGTTACCATTAAGACAGTGTTTGTATAAGGAAACTGAATTTCATTATAAAGATATCGCGGGCTGGTTCTATTCTGTATATCAATAATTATAAGGTGTGGTCCTTCTGCTAACAAGTCTCTGGCACTGTAAGACGTTGCGACGTCTAGATTCTGCAACTGAGACTGAATCATTGCATACATGCCGCCTGCAAACGGATGACAAGGCACTACATGAAATAAGTACTTGAATTTGGATAGAATCAGCATGTTTTCTTCACGCATGTCTTTCGCTGGTTGTTTTCCTCCCGAGACATGCCCTATTGTCGTTCCGACGTCGGAAACAGACCCGTCTCCCTTGACAGTGTCGCACCAGAGTCTAATGAGATTCTGGCAGAACATGGTTCTTTTTTCAGTATCTCCTATGATACAAATGGTTGTACACAGTGCATCACCATCGTACAAAATATCCCGATAGGATACCTCTAGTGACAGTCGGCTCATGGATTGGCCTGTGATAAGTTTGGTTTGGTAGTATTTCTTTAAAGAAAACCGCACATCTGTAAAATAAACAAGTACAACAAATTATCTTCACCACAAACTCTAATTAATTTTAATATCACAAAGCTCAACAGTACAGGATTGTTTATTAACTATACTATTAATATATCAATATAGCTATAAATAGCAATACATCTATCAACAATATCAGTACATCTATCAATTTCCCTCACCCAATTAACCATTCATCTACGCATAAATACATCCACTTCCCACAGTGATAAACGTTGATTTATCTTTTCATAATCAATGTAAACTATACATACGAATTCGATTATGTGAAAGGGTACGTGTAAAGGGACGGCACTAAACATCATTAAAGACGAATCGGCACAATTACAAGACAAAACATGAAACACACAAGATAAAAATCATTACCTATTTACCATATGAAAATAACAAAGTAGACCATGGGGTTAAAGCATGGGTACTGCATTGGAACGATCAGTAGCTAAAACAGCTACTGGGGACTTAAAACAAGTTTGATGCTACCCAAAGGAGCACCTCATACAAAACACACAGCTGCCCGAACAGTTCCACAACAAGAAAACACAACAAATGTACATATCTATCAAAACACAAAGAGAAGCACAGACAAAACAAACAATAGGAGGAGATCAAAGTTCCATCAGTGGCAGTAGTCACCGGGTGTTTAAACTTGCTTAGGGGCGCCAAACCTCACGCTTATTCCAAAAGACAAACAGTGTAAACTAGAACTAAATGTGATAAATACCCCCGTAAGGCAGCTTTGATTGCAAAGCCAAGTTTGTCACACCAACTACCCATTATAACAGGAAATACACAATAATACTCAAAGTTCAAGGGGAGATAATTCTGTAATGCCTGCAACTAAACATATGAAAATTGTGTCTTGCATATATGCTATTTGTGGTTATTAAGTATGGCAATCATCAATTCAATAACTGAAAGAGGAGTTTGCAACATCAACTCTCAATGTTTCATGCCAGAATAACAACAATACTTAAAGAGATAATTCTGCAATGCCTAGTGCTAAACACATGAACATTCCATCTTGCAAATCTACTATTCATGATACTAAATAACTTTAAAAGTGAAGGAGGAGTTTTTGACACTAACTACCCATATTTTATGCCAAATTACCAAAAACCTAAGTTCAAGGGGAGATAATTCTACTATGCGTAGATCTGAACGCATGAAAATTATGTCTTGCACATCTGCTATTCATGGTTATTATGTATATCAAATATAGCCTGAATAACTTTCAAATTAAAGGAGGGTTCGCGGCACCAATTCCTATGGTTTTTGCAACATGATAAAAATACTCAAAGTTCAAGAGGAGATAATTCTGCATTGCCCAGCGATAAACACATGAACACTGTGTCTTGTATATCTATCATTCATGGTTATTATGTATACCAAATATATATTCAATAACTATGAAATTGAAGGAGGAATTTGCGACACCAACTACCAATGATTTATGCCAAATTGACATAAAAACCTCGAAGTTCAAGGGGAGATAATTCTGCAATGCGCAGCTCTAAACATATGAAAATGGTGTCTTGCACATCTACCATATATGTTTATTATGTATACCAAATGTAAACCGAATTACTTTCATATTGAAGGAGGAGTTTGCGACACAAACTTCCATGTTTCATGCCAAAATGACAAAAATAATCAAAGTTCAAGGGGAGATATTTTTGTAAAGCCTAAAGCTAAACATATGAAAATTGCGTCTAGCACATCTACCATTCGTGGTTATTATGTATATCAAATATAAACTCATAACTTTAAAACTGAAGGAGGAGTTTGCTACCCCAACTACCCATGTTCAAATGCGGACGGACGGACCGACCGCCCGACCGACCGCCGGACAGGTTGATTCCAGTATACCCCCTCAATCAAGTTTGCGGAGGTATAATAAACATATCCCCTCTCTGACTAATCTACAACAACCGCGATAGCAAAACACAGTGGTAATAAACTGCATGTAGAACGGAAACATATTTAAGTGAAATAAACTGGATCCACCAACCACTATTGTACTCAATGATTGAGGTGCAACAAGAGTAACTGTAGAAAAGTAATGAAGGGTACGACATGAACGATATAGTACAAAGATCCGACATCTTACTTCAGTTTCCAGATTTCAGAGGTCGTCTTCATACAGTACTAAGTCTTTCCCGTCGGCGTACATGCCAACTTTAAAAAGGTTGACAACCAGACATGCAGTATGTTGTAGTACTATAGGACCAGTAGTCACTGACATGTATGATTGAGTATAAATAATGTCATGCTTCAAGACATCGATATAATGTTATCTTCAAATAGTAACTAGAGGTTTGTTTTTGCCACAAAAACCGATGTCTCTCCCTCCCATGCTCTTTCCAATACACAAGTGTAATGTCTGTAACTCCAAACTTATCAGGGTCTAACTTTAAGTCATCAGGGGCAATAACTCAAACATTATCAGGGGGAGACAATTTAAAAATCCCGGGTACACAACAACACATGCTGGTCAACATTCCTGTGAAGTTTGGTGAATCTAGTACTAGTGGTTTCAGAGATACACACGACACAAAGTACAGTTTCTCTTATTTTAAGTCATAAGGGGCAGTAACTCCAAAGTTATTAGGGGGAGACAATTAAAAACCCCAGATACATAACAACTCATGCTGGTGAACATTCCTGTGAAGTTTGGTAACTCCAGCCCTACTGGTTTTAGAGATTCATGCAGCACAAAGTTTCCCTCATTTTAAGTTAATATATTAGGGTCAATAACTCATGAATCATCAGGGGGAAACAATTAAAAAAAAAGGTGCACAAGAACTCATGCTGGTCAACATTCCTCTGAAGTTTGGTTACTCTATCTCTAGAGGTTTTAAAGATATGCATGACACAAAATTTGTATAAATTTAAGTGTTCATATCAGGGGCAATAACTCAAGAATTATCAGGGGAGACAATTAAAAACACATAGGTGCACATAAACTCATGCAGGTGAACCAAGTTTGATGACTCTAGTACTAGCGGTTTCAGAGATACGAGCAACACAAAGTTTTTCTAATTTTAAGTCATCGGGGGCAATAACTCCAAAGTTATCAGGGGGAGACAATTAAAGAAACCCAGGTGCACAACAACTCATGCTGGTGAACATTCCTGTGAAGATTGGTGAATCTAGTACTAGTGGTTTCAGAGATACGCGCGACACAAATTTGTGATGGACAGACAGACGGACGGACGGACAGACAGACAACTCGGGCCAAAACAATATGTCTCCCCGTAAATGAGGGAAGACATAATGACATTAGTTAACGCCTTATCGACAGGAACGAAGACGTAATTGGAATGGATACCTGTAAACCCTTTTTAAGATTTCTAAAAGGAAATCTAGGTTTTGGTGGAAGAATGTGTTCATTTGAGATATAAAATGAAATGTGTTTATCAATCATATATATAAATTATTGTTTCCAGCACAAAAGAGCTTTAGACTCAGCATGTTCTCTCTGTGACACCATCTAATGCTAACAAGAGCACCGCGAGACGGGGCAATATACGCCCGAAGGCTGTTCTATTTACACAATGTGTGAACCTTCAGAAGTTGCGCATATGAGGTCTATTAGGGCTAAGGCAATAGCAAGGAGAGTAAAACTGCTTATTGTAATAGTAATCTTTCATTTGTCTTTGGGCCTACTGAAAGCTGAAAAAGGAGCATTTATTTTGAAAAAAAAAGTAGCAGGTAAAAGGAATAACAAAGAAACATTTTCTTTACAACAAATAATTAGAAGAGAGCCCACAGTTTACCTCCTGCCTCATCCCAACCTCAAAGGAGGAGTTAGTTGCACAAGAAATTGCTACCCGAAACTATCACTGATATGCACAACTACACATCAGTATCTATTATTCCTGAAAGTTTGAAGAAATTATTTTGAAAAATAAAGGAGGAGTTAGTTGCACAAGAAATTGCTACCCGAAACTATCAAAGGGCAATAACTTCAGAATGAAAAATGATATGAGAGTTATCTCACTGATATGCACAACAACACATCAGTATCTATCATTCCTGAAAGTTTGAAGAAATTATGTTGAAAAATAAAGGAGGAGTTAGTTGCACAAGAAATTGCTACCCGAAACCAGCAAAGGGCAATAACTCCAGAATGAACAAGTTTGAAATAAGTGAATAAATATCCAAGATATGAGCATGGTAAGAACAGTGTACATAGCAATCATTTTCAGACTTTCAGACTTTTTCGAACTTTGGAAAAAAAGTCGAGAAAGTTTAAACCGAACGTGACATAAGTGCGTTTAACCTTTCACCTTCAAATATGACTGACCTTAAAGGTAATGATGTAGGTCTAGTTAGCTACAGCCAGGACACAAAATTTGCTAACGCTCTATTTGTGACCTTGACCTTGAAAGTTCACAATTGGGTTTTGTATGCAACACACCTTCAAGTGATACTGAAGCCCTATTTGTGACCTTGACCTTGAAAGTTCACAATTGGGTTTTGTACGCGACACACCTTCAAGTGATACTGAACATATGTGTGAAAGAATTTTGAAAATCGGAGAAAAAATGAGTAAGTTATAGCCAGGACACGAATTTGCTAACGGACAGACAGAATTGCTAACGCCCTATTTGTGACCTTGACCTTGAAAGTTCACCATTGGGTTTTGTACGCGACACACCTTCAAGTGATACTGAACATATGTGTGAAAGAATTTTGAAAATTGGTGAAAAGATGAGTAAGTTTTACCAAGGACACGAAAATTGCTAACGCCCTATTTGTGACCTTGACCTTGAAAGTTCACAATTGGGTTTTGTACGCGACACACCTTCAAGTGATACTGAACATTTGTGTGAAAGAATTTTGAAAATCGGAGAAAAAATGAGTAAGTTATAGCCAGGACACGAATTTGCTAACGGACGGACGGACAGAATTGCTAACGCCCTATTTGTGACCTTGACCTTGAAAGTTCACCATTGGGTTTTGTACGCGACACACCTTCAAGTGATACTGAACATACGTGTGAAAGAATTTTGAAAATTGGTGCAAAGATGAGTAAGTTTTAGCAAGGACACGAAAATTGCTAACGCCCTATTTGTGACCTTGACCTTGAAAGTTCACAATTGGGTTTTGTACGCGACACACCTTCAAGTGATACTTAACATTTGTGTGAAAGAATTTTGAAAATCGGAGAAAAAATGAGTAAGTTATAGCCAGGACACGAATTTGCTAACGGACGGACGGACGGACAGACAGACGGACGGACAGACAGACGGACAGACAGACAGACGGACAGACGGACACCCAGCCAGACGGCCAGACGATGGAGACCATAACATAATACGACCCTTCGGGCGTATAAAAACGTGTAAAGCATCAGCAATCTTTCCTCGACAAGAGTGAAAGTTTATCAATGACGGTGTTCTATATTATTATTATTATTATTATTATTATACCATATCTATAAAGCACTCTTTTCATATCTAGATACGTTCAAAAGTGCTTTACAATTAAAACGTTTATACATACTATATCAGAAATTAAAGAAAATATAAGGTATGAAATAGAAATAAAAACATAATAAACAAAACAAAAACATTTACAGTGTATTCCTAAGGTATAAAAAGAACATCGCATAACCTCAAAATTTAAAATTCATATGCCTAGTAAGGTGGAATACAATTATGATAAGAGAATAAAGCAAAGTTGATGGCATACTATTTCTAAATGTAAAACATGCAACCGTTGTTTGGGCTTAAAATATATATCAGCCACCATAATTCTTTAAAAAGGAATGATTTGCATTGATCTTTTAAAACATTCAAGTGTAGCTGAGTTAAAACATGTAACAGCTATTTGAGCTTAAAATATACATCAGCCACCATATATCTTTAAAAAGAAATGAGTTTTAAGAGTTATTTTAAAAGACTCGAGTGAAGCTGAGTTCCGTACTCCCACCGGAAGTTCATTCCACAACGTAGGAGCCGCCTTTGCAAAGCTACGATCATCATAGGTAACTGTGCGGGATCTTGGTATCACGAGGGCCATAAAATCATTTTTATCTTAAAAGTACAAAAATGAGTCATGCAGGAAACACCACATACAGAACAAACAGTCGCCCGAACAGCAACACAAGGAAATCACGCTGTGTTTGATATATCATTAACATGTTTGTGATGTAACTTGGAGATTTTTCATTCAATGCTTTATAGGTGTGAGTCAAAAGTTTAAAGTTAATCCGGCGTTCCACTGGGAGTCAGAGAAGTTCCTTAAACACTGGTGCTATGTGGTCAAAACGTGATGGGAGTTACAATACTCGAGCCTGGATGTAACAAGAGAATTTACAAGTGAAACCACTGACAAGATCGTCTTAGTATAATAGTTTTTGTACGGAGTGGAGCATGCTTGTTGATAAGTGCTGACATCTCCTCTGTGTACAAGTTAACTAGGTCGTCAAGGTATTTTTATTCTAAAGACTGGTTGAGAATGTTTTATGTCTGGATATCGTTTTTAAAGGCATCAACATTTATAGAGCGTAATCTACGAAAAATCTTGCTAATGGGAGCAGGTTTTGCCGCTTTAACACTGCAAGTCACTACAAAATGATCACGTGTCAATTTTTCAGAATTACATGTATTAGAGAACCCGGGATTGCTAACTTCTATGTTAGAAACTATGTTGTCGGTATCTCTAGTGATCACAACATCTAGCGTATGTCCACCAACATGTGTGGGTTCGTTGACATGTTGCCTCATACCACACGAGTCAAGACAGCTAATAAATCGGGCAGTATCTCTATCTGTGGGAGTATCTAAATGGAAATTTAAATCACTAACAATTATGATGTTTTTGTCTGTAATAGAATATCTAGATCTAGGTTGAAACCTAGATTATTGCGTCAGGTGTAGGCTGCATGTTTTTGTGCTCTCGATGTTTGGGATAAATACTCGAGAACTAGTGATTATGATATCAGGATTTTTGGCATATGAATATATTGTCATCATGAATATCTGTTTGTTAACTGGAATTGTGTTGATTTTATTGAATAATTTAGTATCAATGGTGTTCGTTGGAACCATTTGATATAGATTAAAACAGATCCTACAATTATAATGAATGAACATAGAAAGAGAAAGTTGAAAATATCAACATTTAATACAATATCAATTAAAAGAAAATCAGCTGAACTTTTGCAACATGTACTAGAAGAGAAAATTGATATCTGTCTTATAACTGAAACTTGGCTGATAGGGATGACGTCATAAGGGGAGAACACACACAGCAAGGCTTTTGTTTTGATGATGTCCCACGAATTGATCAAAAATGCTGGCGGATTGGCCCTGTTATACGACAGCAACCTCAATATGCCAAGGTTATGATTATCAGTCATTTGAATGTGCTGAGTGGAAGATTTGTCGCCAGATACTAACTTTCACTCTATTTGGAATATATATCGTCCTCCTATTCCGAAAAAACCCAGTGACTTTATTAACTTTTATTGAAGATTTTACAGAGTTCTTAGAGAAGGTAAGTTAAATTCAAGCCCACTAGTTATCATGGGAGACTTTAATATTCATATGGACAATTTATCAGATTGTTACACCAAAATGTTTTTGCACTGATTGAAATCGTCTGACCTGGTGCAAAACGTCACCACAACAACTCACATAGGTGGACACATTCTTGACATGATAATCACCAGAAAGTGGGATAAACACTCCAAGGTGACAGATCCACTGTTGTAAGATACAGAAACTGGAAATCTGTAGATGTAGACTCACTGCAGCATGATCTGATACAGTTAACAGCCTCTCAGTCACATCTTCAAGTGTTGATGATCTAGTTGCATCATTTTCAAAAACAACATCAGATATCATGCATACGCATGCTCCTTTTGTTGAAAAGACTATTATTACTAGACCAACTGTTCCTTGGTATTCTTCATATCTCAGAATGCTCAAGCAAATCAAAAGACCAATTGAGCATCTCTACCTGAAGGATAAAACTGGCACAATGAAGATGTTTACACACATGTCAGAGATACCTATGCTGCTTCAGTTTCTGCAGCAAAGGATAGATACGATCAAGATGTGATAGCTGGGGCAGAGGGAAATGTGAATCAGCTATACAAGGTTACTTCAACCCTGTTGGGTCGGTCAAAGGAAAGTTCATTGCCTCCTCACACTAATGATGTGTCGTTGGCTAACGACTTTTGCACTATTTTGCCGACAAGGTCGCCAAGTTACGGGACACTCTTGACAATATACCGGTACAAGGAGACAACCCAGACACACATTTGTCAGACACATCTCTGGCATTAACAACTTTCAGTGAGTTTCGGCCACTAACTGAGAATGACGTTGCCAAACTTATTAGAAACTCTAAGGCAACAACAAGTGAACTAGATATTATTTCCACACCAAGATTGAAGAACTACTTATCTCATTTCACACATGTTATTACAAACATTATAGACATTTCACTTACATCCGGTTCATTTCCAAATGAATGAAAGGGTGCACTGGTTAAGCCTCTATTGAAGAAGAAGGGTCTTCCCCTGGAATCCTGGACTATCTTCCTGTGTCGAACCTTTCATTTCTTTCCAAAATCCTTGAGAAAGCAGCAATGTTACAAATAAGTGATAACGTAGAAACCAATAATCTCCTACCTCCATACCAAAGTGCCTACCGGAGATATCATCGGGTAGAAACAGCAATGTTAAAGATGTATAGTGATATGCTTAAAGCAGTAGACTTGAATCTGGTGACACTTGTGGTGATGATTGACCTCAGTGCCGCATTTGACATCATCGATATCCCGATAGTTCTTCAGCTCATGCATGATGAATTTGGCATAAGCAATACCCCACTGAGATGGAATGAATCCTATCTGACGGACAGAACCATGAAGGTTAAGGTCGATGGTTCATCATCAGACACCATACCGCTGAGTTGCGGCGCCCCCAGGGCTCTTGCGCTGGCCCGGTTATCTTCACAATATATATTTCTGCTCTAAACAGGGTTGTTCGAAATTACCCAGCTGACTTTTATGGATACGCTGATGACCACAAAGTTGCTTTTAGACTACAAGCTGGAAATCATCAAAATGAATCTTACATCATTCACCAATTGAACAACTGCCTTGATAACATTATAAACTGGATGACTAAGTATAAACTCAAAATGAATAATGCAAAAACTAAAATTGCATATGGAACAAAACAGCAACTACAGAAGCTGAACATTACTAGTGTGACTATTGGTGGTTGTGAGGTAAAGTGTGTGGATCGTGTGCGTGACCTGGGGATTCATATGACGAGTACATTAAACTTTGATTTGCACATTCGCAAAAAGTGTCAAGTAGCACACTCTGCAGTGTATCATGCTGAAAAAGTTTATTATATTTTGCAAAACTTTATTACAAAACTGGTTGTGCAGAAAATATATTACAATTTCTGCATTCGTAACGCACTTTGTAATAAACTCGTGTTTGTTCAGTCTATGATAGTGTTTGATAATGATACGGATCTAGGACCTCTTGTAGTGTCTTATATAATCACCATCACAACCCACTAAGTTGTTTTGACTGATTTTATAACTTTTTTATAACATATTTTTTGTCGAAACTGACATCAACTATGGATGTTTCACTAAATTACTGTGATATAATACTCTTTAATTTCACAATTAATATATTCTCATATATCACGTTGATAGATATAAAAGTTTCACTATGCTGAAAAGGTTTATTACATTTTGCAACTATATTACAAAACGGGGTGTGTAGAAAATTTATTACAATATCTGCAATACGAGCGCACTTTGTAATAAACTCGCGATTTTCAGTCTATGGTAGTGTTTGATAATGATATGGCACTAATGCCAAAGAACTACTTGAGGTTTTATGTCTTGTTAACATTATGCAGGTCATTTGCAGGTCATTTTCTGGCCAGAATTACCTTCTGCACTCTATTTTAGTGCCATAAATGTCGTCCTCTGGAAATATTTTCGTCTGCTCTAAGTTTTAGAATGAACGTTTGTTCATTGTCTTTATAAAACGATAAACAGGGTGTCAACCAGTTTAGATCCTGATTAGACGCCGAGTTACTCGGCGTCTCATCTTGATCGAAACTGTTTTGCATATGATATTACAGACCCGTCTACATGGCCCTGAAGGGGTTAATGTCTGGAAATATTGTCGTCTGCTGCATTTGTTCCCTTCCATATCTATTCAAAAATAAATGTCAGAGTGAAAAGCAGTTTAGACTCTGATGAGGTGCCAAGTTGGTCAAGTTTTTCGCCTAGCATAACATGTCCAAGTCACAAACACTTATGAAATGGGTGGTTGTTGGAAGGATAATGTTTTGCCTATCGATTCCAAAACGCATTTAAAATGGTCAGCTACATTCCTTTGCCTCCACTTTATTTGTTGAAATTCACGAACTCATTTTGCAGCATCTGATGTATTTTATGTCAACTGACTTTGACGCGCTTTGCTCATAAATGATAACAAATAAACGTTGTGTGACATTTGACATCAGATGTATTTTTGTATAAACAAATGATTTTTGTCTAGAAAGAGCTGTTGTATCTTTAGTGTCTAGAGAAATACTACCAGCACAAGGCTACAGCATGAGTGCTTATGTTTACTAATCCTCTGTATGGCCATAATTTAGAGTAAAGAAACATAAACATTGGCAATGGGAACTAAATAACACGTTCGTATCGTCATTAAGCATGACCATGGAATTGATAATAATTACTTTTACTAACAAATTTATATAGAGCTCTTTTCACAACGGATATATACGTTCAAACCCGCTTGAAAAACCTTATTATCCTTTGTGTGATAGTATATTTATGTATTTTCAACAAAATCTATATAAAAACCACGTTAGAGCTGCATAATAAGGGTCTGTTCTGTTTACTTGTAAAAATAATGGCGATACGCTTCTGTAGTTTCAACCAGTTTCACAATCTGCATTTAGATATTCATCAAAATAATATTAAAACAAGAATGCCAAACTAAAATACGTCCGTCTCGTGTAATTTGCTGGTTATCGAACCTAGCCGAGATGTTATAGCCACATATAATTACATGAATTTTGATGATGGTCTGGTTATAAAAACAGAATAGGAGTCAGGCAAGAAATTTGAAACTGACACGACAGTGCACAACAACATCAGAAATCATAGATAGAATGCACACACGCACACGGCCCTCATATGCCTTCCTTGCCTGTTCCATACTTATATCATTAAGGGCACTACTGCACTAAAAGGCTCGCAAATGGTATAAAGGGATTCGTCAAACGTCAATTCACAGCAAACGAAAAGCTCCCATACACCATCATACATATAGACCGTACACATACACATAAAACAGTTCCTGAACTACTCAACACCGATAACATAACTGCACCGATAACATAACTGCCCCGTAAACCAAAACTAAAAACCAAGAACACAAAAGACAAGATGTGACACCATACCGTATGCACGATTTTGACTGACATAGAAAGCGGACAAGGATAATATAAGCAATTTAGCTATAGCAAGGACCATAACTCTAAAGTGCCTTTGGTGTTGTTGTTTTTTTTAGAAATTATACAAGCATGGTCTCGTACAATTTTACGACGCTTGGTAAAGATTGGATTTAACTCGCTGGTTGACCTAGAGAACGGAAAACTATTTCTCACACAACCCCCTAATCTCCGGGTTAGAACAACGGGTTTAGATTCCCTGATCAGTAACACGTGTGAGAACACTTTACGCCATATATAACATATGTTTATATGTCATTCCAACGGCGAAAATACAATGTTTTTGGTTATGTGAGAAAATGAATCTGATGCTCGATGTCTTTTAAGATCACATGTTCCTAAACTCACCAAGAAAATGTTACTAAGCTCGCTAAGGCTCGCTTAACAACAGAAGCGATGGAATACAGGGTGTCCAAAAAGAAAGTTTACTGTTTCAGTGTCTTTGTATACTATCTAAACGTTCTGCTATAACAATGAAAACGTGCATATGTATAGATCATAGATACAAGTTTTATCTGGTACCATTTTAAAGATTAACGCTCATATATTTTTCAGACAAATGGCAATTTACTAAATTTTCCTTATTTTGTCTATGACGTCAATTCAGTAGTTATGACGTTTTCAAGATGTCTGCCCATTTGCAGTCTCCCTTCTCGCACTCTCTCTGTTTGAAACAGTTGATTACCTTGGCACATGTGTCTGTACTTATCTTCTTAACTTTTCTTCTAATGTTTCGCTGGAGCTTAGATTTGTCCGTTAGTTTTGGGCTGTACACTAACGACTTCAGATAGCCCCACATAAAAATATCACAAGGATTGAGATCCTGGCTGTGGGCGGGCCATGTCACACCACAGTGCTTCACCTTTGGATATTTCCTTGAAATTACTCTATCACCAAACGTTTCATATAATGCATCCAACACCTTATTTGCAGTGTGCTGTTTTGTATTTTGTATGGGAAAAGTTCTAAACCCTTTCTTATTATATTATTCCCTTACTTTTGTTTGTCTTGTGTCTTTGTGCTTGTGTTTTGTTCGTGTTCGTCTCTGGTGCTTGTGTATTTCTTGGTGTTTTCTGTGTTCTTCTCGTGTGTTTGGTTGTGTGTGTGTTTGATATGCTGTCTATCGATGTGTTGGAGGCGATTACGTCTTGTATGTCTTGTATGTGACGTTCTACTGTATATGTGTGTATGAATATAAATTGCTATATCATTTGCTTTTTGTAGGTGTTTTGGTGATGGTGACGTTTTGTGTGTGACCTTTCCTGCTTGACTTTACTACATTTTCATTAAACAAAAGGCAGATCTACTATTTCATTCAATAGACTTTATGGCTGTGTATTAGTTAGTGAATTCGTCGGAGATGCTGGTTAAATATATTGCAATGAGTTGGAGCCTTGGTCTGTCTGTATATTTTGTTTTTAGGCGATTGAAAAGAATACGTTAATGCGGAGTAGAAGAAACAATTAACAATTACTGAAATATTCAAGTAACTTTTAAAGGAAATCACTATTAAAATGTACATGAAATGCAAAACAACCACAACAGCACTGCAAAGATGTTTTTGGATGACCACCGGAAAATGTCTGAAGCACGTTCGGAGTACAATTAATGCGCGTAATGATAGATTCATATTTTGAAGGGCGTTTATTGATATGAAGATAACAAATTGAATACACTCATATTCAATTTAGTTTTTGTTTGTGCAGAGTCTGTAATTACTTAAAGAACGGTATTTATCTAGCCTAGATCAATGCGTTAATCGACTTGTGTGCATCATCATTGGTGACACCATTAACCGAATATATTTCTAAAACACAAACAAGGTTAGCAACCTCAATCTACTCCCACGATCCAAAGTCCCAGGTGATAGAGCCATAGAAATCACCTACAGTAAGTAGATTTATCACAGAGAGCTAACAGCCCCGAACATCGATGCTGTACTAGGGAATAGTAATTAATACTATTAATGCCACAACTTCAATATATTAAACAGCCTTTCTTCTGTATTTCCTATGAATTATATTACCAGCGGATTATGGTGGTTTCGTCAAACTACCGGTTCGACAAACTGCATTTATGTTCAAACGTGGTATTAAAATTGATAGCAAATTGAGAATAAAATTTTAAAGTTTGGTAGCGGTTTGTTCAAACTGGTCATAATGCTCACTAATTATAACCATGAGGTGGTGAGAACGATAATTAGTTCGGAACTGGTACCAGTTAGTTGGTATTTTAATAATTATTATTTATTGATTATAACATTATTTGTGAGAATTTATCATACGTATATTTAACGGTTTTTGATACTATTATTAAAGATATTATGTTTCTACCTTTTCATTCAAATCTTAAATGATAAAGCAAAGACCTATTGATAACATGTTATAGGTCTTTGGATGAAGATATTATTATGTCTCCCCCCCATATTCATATGGGGGAGACATATTGTTTACGTGAGAGTTGTCTGTCTGTCTGTCTGTCTGTCTGTCCGTCTGTCTGTCTGTCTGTCAGTCACACTTTTTGTCCGGACGATAACTTCAATATGCCTGATGCCAGTTGATTGAAACTTCATATATGGAAAGAGCATAATGAGAGGAAGTTTCATGCACAAGGTCCATAACTCTGGCTTCACTAATATAGGAGTTATTGCCCCTTATAAAACAAGAGCACCGCAAGACGGGGCAATATACGCCCGAAGGCTGTTCTATAAAATTATGTTGAAAAATAAAGGAGGAGTTAGTTGCACAAGAAATTGCTACCCGAAACTATCAAAGGGCAATAACTCCAGAATGAAAAAAGATATGAGAGTTATCTCACTGATATGCACAACTACACATCAATATCTATCATTCCTAAAAGTTTGAAGAAATTATGTTGAAAAAATAAAGGAGGAGTTAGTTGCACAAGAAATTGCTACCCGAAACTATCAAAGGGCAATAACTCCAGAATGAAAAATGATATGAGAGTTATCTCACTGATATGCACAACTACACATCAATATCTATCATTCCTAAAAGTTTGAAGAAATTATGTTGAAAAAATAAAGGAGGAGTTAGTTGCACAAGAAATTGCTACCCGAAACTATCAAAGGGCAATAACTCCAGGATGAAAAATGATATGAGAGTTATCTTACTGATATGCACACAACTACACATCAGTATCTATTATTCCTGAAAGTTTGAAGAAATTATGTTGAAAAATAAAGGAGGAGTTAGTTGCACAAGAAATTGCTACCTGAAACTATCAAAGGGCAATAACTCCAGAATGAAAAATGATATGAGAGTTATCTCACTGATATGCACAACTACACATCAGTATCTATCATTCCTGAAAGTTTGAAGAAATTATGTTGAAAAATAAAGGAGGAGTTAGTTGCACAAGAAATTGCTACCCGAAACTATCAAAGGGCAATAACTCCAGAATGAAAAATGATATGAGAGTTATCTCACTGATATGCACAACTACACATCAGTATCTATTATTCCTGAAAGTTTGAAGAAATTATGTTGAAAAATAAAGGAGGAGTTAGTTGCACAAGAAATTGCTACCCGAAACTATCAAAGGGCAATAACTCCAGAATGAACAAGTTTGAAATAAGTGAATAAATATCCAAGATATGAGCATGGTAAGAACAGTGTACATAGCAATCATTTTCAGACTTTCAGACTTTTTTGAACTTTGGAAAAAAAGTCGAGAAAGTTTAAACCGAACGTGACATAAGTGCGTTTAACCTTTCACCTTCAAATATGACTGACCTTAAAGGTAATGATGTAGGTCTAGTTAGCTACAGCCAGGACACAAAATTTGCTAACGCTCTATTTGTGACCTTGACCTTGAAAGTTCACAATTGGGTTTTGTATGCAACACACCTTCAAGTGATACTGAAGCCCTATTTGTGACCTTGACCTTGAAAGTTCACAATTGGGTTTTGTACGCGACACACCTTAAAGTGATACTGAACATATGTGTGAAAGAATTTTGAAAATCGGAGAAAAAATGAGTAAGTTATAGCCAGGACACGAATTTGCTAACGGACGGACGGACAGAATTGCTAACGCCCTATTTGTGACATTGACCTTGAAAGTTCACCATTGGGTTTTGTACGCGACACACCTTCAAGTGATACTGAACATACGTGTGAAAGAATTTTGAAAATTGGTGAAAAGATGAGTAAGTTTTAGCAAGGACACGAAAATTGCTAACGCCCTATTTGTGACCTTGACCTTGAAAGTTCACAATTGGGTTTTGTACGCGACACACCTTCAAGTGATACTGAACATTTGTGTGAAAGAATTTTGAAAATCGGAGAAAAAATGAGTAAGTTATAGCCAGGACACGAATTTGCTAACGGACGGACGGACGGACAGACAGACGGACGGACAGACAGACGGACAGACAGACAGACGGACAGACGGACACCCAGCCAGACGGCCAGACGATGGAGACCATAACATAATACGACCCTTCGGGCGTATAAAAATGCACACTTTTTTGTCCGGACGATAACTCCTACATGGCTCATGCCATTGGATTGAAACTTTATATATGGAAAGATCATGACAAGAGGAAGTGTAATACACAAGGTCCATAACTCTGGCTTCACTAATAATGGAGTTATTGCCATTGTAATGTTTTTTTCATAATTTTTGTCTGGACGATCATAACTTCATGAAACTTCATACATGGAAAGATCATGATAAGAGAAAGTGTCATACTTAAGGTCCATAACTCTTGTTTCACTCATATTGGAGTTATTGCCCTTTGTTAAAAAATCACATTTTTTTGTCAAGATTATAACTCCTATATGGTACATGCCATTGGATTGAAACTTCATACATGGGAAAGATCTTGATAAGAGAGTGTCATGCATAAGGTCCTTAACTCTGGCTTCAATAAATTGAGAGTTATTGCCCCTTGTACATTTGTTTAACGCTTTCCTGTCCGGATGATAACTCCTACATGACTCTTGCCATTGTATTGAAACTTCATACATGGAAAGAGCATGATGAGAGAAAGTGTCATGAACAAGGGCCATAACTCTGGCTTCAATACTTTTTGGAGTTATTGCCCTTTGTTACATTTTTTGTCCGATCAATAACTCCTGTTCGACTGATGCTATTGGAATGACATTTCATTCATGGAAAGGGCATGATGAAAGTAAGTGTCGTGCACAAGGGCGATAACTCTGGTATCAATATTTTTAGAGTTATTAGCTGTTATCATTTTGTTCTTGAAAAATGTGGTGTGAAAAGCGCATAATGAGGGGAAGTATCAATCATCAAGTCCATAACATTTTTAGTGATTTCCCTTTAAATATTGTTCTTATTAGAGGGGAGACATCCGTTTTTGTGACAAAAACCTCTAGTTATTATTGTTGTTATATGACATGATGATGCATAAAACCTGAGATGCTGGAAAGGCTATTGAACCCTTTAAACTCTAGTAACGCTTATATGCGTGACTTAAAATAAGAAAACCTTTATAGAGTACACTATCAAGTACACTGGTCCTATGCTATGTAGAGCCAGATCGGCCGCATTTCATAAAAAGGCCCCACAAAAAAGGTATATTTGCCTCCGCGTACCTTTTATATGTTGAACGAAGCGTGTCAACGGTAATACAGAACAATGCCGCAAATCTATATTGTACCCAATTTGACGAAACCGCCGCTTTTCGTTTACAGTTTTGCGAAACCGTTTGCTCGACTTCCAACCCACTGGAGAATAGTGAAACAACTTTTAAATACGCCAACCTATTTTGGAGACCTCGGTTATCTTCGTCGTGTACGTCTATTTTTATTATGGGGAAATTTCCCTGTAGCATTTTTAAAGAACAGATCTTTCGACAACCATCCATGCTAAATATAAGCGTAAATATGACATGGTTTTACCACTGAACGTTACAAGGCGACACTCTCTTTGTCACCCTTGCTTTTGTTTGTTTGGTGTCTTTGTACTTTTGTTATTGGATTTATTGGAGTTATCTCCCATAGAGAATGGCGGTCTTTCTATTTACGCTTGTTTTAACATCGTTGACGGCTGAATCCAAATGTGAACTAATACAATTGTGCTTTAAATGCATCTACAGGAAATCGTAATGAATCAGGGTGCTCATTTTCTGATTTACCGTTTTTTTAGAAGATCGACCTGGTGAAAGGAATGGGAGGAGTACGACACCGATGGCATCCTCCTGTTGGAGAGGTAAATAGACAATTCCTGTTAAAGGCATTTCGAAAGGAATGTTGACTCTTTAACACCATGCTGTGTATTTTGAGAGTTGACTGTCAGGTATCTGATACACAAACTGATAAGGCGGGCTACCATCACAGAGGATCAATGTATAATTGCATAACTTTATCTCTTATGGCTATGGACCCTGACTGGACACTACAAGAACACAGCTGGATACTGTGTATATAGGAGGGGTCACTTATCTAAGGAGCTTTGAAATGCCTTTAACTCTTATCCTACTGATATGTGGTGGCATTGAAACGACAGAATCTGGGTGCAGTGTCTGCTCAAAAGCAGTGCGTAAATACCACAAATTCCTTTTTTGCACCATATGCATAAGATGAAACTAACTGGAAGTACACTGGCTGCACCAGTTTCAAACATTGTTAATACAGTGATAGATACCTCATGTTTCCCAGCTGATCTAAAAAGAAAGGCTCACGTGATTCCCATTTTAAAAATGGTGATCCTTTTGACAGAAAAAATATGACCTGTTAGTATATTTCCAACCATGTCCAAAATATTTGAAATTTTTTAAATGAGCAACTGCAATACCATTTTAATAATATATTAAATACAAATCTCTCTGCTTTTAGACCTGTCTATAGCTTTCAGACAGTCCTTCTGCGCGTGGTTGAGGACTGGAAGATAGCCTTAGACAAAGGGGACCATTTAGCGGCAATCCTGATGGATCTATCAAAGGCTTTTGATTGTCTTCCCAATGAACCTGTTGTCCTCAAGCTTCGCGCATATGGTCTGTCTGACGAGGCGGGACGTCTTGTACATAATTACCTATCAAATCGGAAGTAAATGGTCAGACTAGAAGCTCATGGCCTGAAATTTCGAAGGGAGTCTCCCAAGGATATATATTAGAACCGATTATGTTTAATATTTGCATCAATGGCATATTTTACTTTGTTAAAAATTCAACACTTTATAACTATGCTGATGATAATACAATCTCTTAATTGTCACAAAGATAGTGCTGTTCTGAAATCAACGTTAGAAATTGAAAGTAATACATATATTTTAATTAACTAGTTTAATTTTAATCATATGCAGACAAACCCTGACAAATTTCAGACCATTTTCGTCGGTAAGAAAGCATGGGGTTTGTCTTTAAAGTTTAATATCGGCAATGCAATTGTACCTTGTGAAGATGATGTAAAGCATTGAGTACCTATTTGACGGATTGTCACAGTTATTATGCTATGTTTTACATGTTGTCCTATGTTGTGGGTAAGTCCGGCGGGGATACCTTATTTTCTACTGACCGTGCCAATGCGATACTCTCTTTGTCACCCTTCCTTTTGTTTGCCTTGCGTCTTTGTGCTTGTGATTTTGTTCATGTGTGGAGTGTTTGTCTCTGGTTCTTGTGTGTATGTTGGTGTTTTCTGTGTTCATCCCGTGTGTAGGTTTGGGTGTGTGGTTGTGTGTGTGTCATGCTGTCTATCGGTGTTTTGGTGGTGGTTGCGTCTTGTATATGTCTTTGCCTGCTTGACTTAACTACTTTTCCTTTTATATACAAATCTTTCATTCGTTCGAACTTTAATTACTGCCCTTTAGTTTGGCACTTCTGTAAAGGCAATACGGAGAAAACTGGAGAAACTCCAACACAGGGCGTTGCGTATCACATTCAGTGACTTTACATCATCATACGAACAAGTTCTAGGAAGAGCAAACGTGCCAACTCTACACCTGAGCAGAATAAGTGGCATAGCCCTAGAATCTTTTAAATGCCTTCACAAACTATCACCTTTTTATTTACATGATATTATTAATTTTAAAAATAATTCTTATTCTTATAGGTATGTAAATACAGCAGAAATACTTTCTGTCAGAATCTCAAGCTATGGTAGGAAGTCGTTCAGGTAGGAAGCAGCCCAGGTGTGGAATAGTCTTCCAAACAACTTGAGATGTATAGATAACTTTAAGGAGTTTCTGCTTTTGCTTTTGTTTGTTTTATTTTTCAACTGGACTAGGACAGTCCTAAATGATACAATTGCACATACATCTAATTTAATCATATATACAACAGTCCATATATGAAATGCAGCAGAAATTTTTTCTGTTTCCTTCCATTTCTTGAAGAAGACTTGTCCAGTTTGCACCTTTTAAGCTTTAAGTAAGCTTTTTTCATATAAAAAAGTAAAGTACCTAGTTACAGTCTACTTTCAGTCCGAATGACCGCTCAGTCGACTGTACATTTACTCCCCTGGTCATTGAGTCATTGGCCTATGTTTTGATTGTAGCTTACAAATATATTATGTTTTCTCTTACAGAACTTTCCTTTGTACAGGTATCCTCTTTGTTTTTACTTTTTGATATGTTAATGCTTTTGTTTAAATGTCGGCAAATAGCTATATGCTAATGTTGTTTATTGTTACAACCGACGCTAAATAAAGCTTTTTGTATCTTGCATCTTGTATGTGTTTGTTCGGGTTTGTGTTTTTCGTCTCGTGCGTGTGCGTGTGCGTGTGCGTGTGTATTAGCCATTGCGTTTGTGTTGGCATGTGTCTTTGTACTTGTGCGTTTGTTGGTGTTTAATATTTCCATCTCCTGTGTGTGTGTCTGTCTGTCTGTCTGTCTGTCTGTCTAAAATTGCTTTCTATCAATGTTTTAGTGATACTGGCGTTTTGTGTGTGACTTTTCCTGCTTGACTTTACTACTTTTTGGCCGGATTGCTCGCAATCCAGGCTTATAGATTGGCGAATGCCGTCCGGCCGTCCGGTCGGCCGTCCGTCCGGTTGACCTTTTTGTTTGTGTTAGTTATAGCCAAAGTATAATACCTACAGTAAATAAATTCTGAAAGGGGGTGATCCCCGAGAGCAAAAATTGCAACACAAAAAGAGAAAATTGCAGACTCGGTTTTATTGAGTCTGTTCATGAACAGTAATTGAAAGTGCAACACTGCTCACGGCCCCTAGCACCGGCTTAAGCGGTATTCAATTTTCAGAACAAGAAGTACTGAAATTCATGATCTCGAACTTGGCATGTAAGTTCATAATGAGGGTCACACTACATGTCATAGGTTAGTAGGTTATTATGAACCCTTTGTGACCTGGTTTTTACGCTTCAATGACTTAGAGAATTTCCATGTTGACCTTTTTGTTCGTGTTGGTTATAGCCAAAGTATAACAACTACAGAAACCAAACTTGGCATGTGGGTTCATAATGAGGATCACATTACATGTCATAAGTTAGTAGGTTATTATGAACCCTTTGTGACCTGGTTTCTACGCTTCAATGACTAGAGAATTTCCAGGTTGACCTTTTTGTTTGTGTTGGTTATAGCCAAAGTATAATACCAACAGAAACCAAAATTGGCATATATGTTCAAAATGAGGGTCACAATACATGACATAGGTTAGTAGGTTATTATGAATCCTTTGTGACCTAGTTTTTACGCTTCAGTGACTTGGAGAATTTCCAGGTTGACCTTTTTGTTTCCGATCGATAACTAATAATTGACTTGGCCTAGAATCTTCAAACTTGCTGTGGTGGTTAGTCATGACAATTAGATGACCACTATTGTTTTTGCGGTCACTAGGTCAAAGGTCAAGGTCACAATGACCTTAACTGGTGAAATGGTTTCCGATCAATAATTGCTCACGGGTTTAGCTTGGGATCTTCAAACTTGATGTGGTGGTTCGTCATGACCACTAGATGACCCCTATAGTTTTTGAGGACACTAGGTTAAAGGTCAAGGTCACCATTACCTTTACTGGTGAAATGGTTTCCGATCAATAACTGCTCAAGGGTTTGGCTTAGAATCTTCAAACGTGCTGTGGTATTTGGTCATGACCACTGAATGACTCCTACTGTTTTTGAGGTCACTAGGTCAAAGGTAATGGTCACCATAACCTTAACTGGTAAAATGGTTCTGATCAATAACTGCTGAAGGGTTTGGCTTAGTATCTTCAAATTTGGTGTGGTGGTTGGTCATGACAACTAGATGAGCCCTCTTGTTTTAGAAGTCACTAGGTCAAAGGTCAAGGTCATCATGATTTTAACTGGTGAAATGATTTCCAATCAGAAACTGCTCAAGGGTTTGGCTTAGGATCTTCAAACTTGCTGTGGTGGTTGGTCTTGACCACTAGATGACCCCTTATGTTTTCAGGTCACTAGGTCAAGGTCACCATGACATTAACTGGTGAAATGGTTTCCAATCAATATCAGCTCAAGGGTTTGGCTTAGGATCTTCAAATATGGTGTGGTGGTTGGTCATGACAACTAGATGAGCCCTCTTGTTTTTAGGGCACTAGGTTAAAGGTCAATATCATCATGACTTTAACTGGTGAAATGGTTTCCAATCAATAACAGCTCAAGGGTTTGGCTTATGATCTTCAAACTTGCTGTGGTGGTTGGTCATGACAACTAGATGACCCCTTTGTTTTTGAGGTCACTAGGTCAAAGATTAAGGTCAGCATGACCTTAACTGATGAAATGATTTCCGATTAATAGCTGCTCAATGGTTTGGATGGGGATCTTCAAACTTGCTGTGGTGGTTGGCCGTGGCCACTAGATGACCCCTATAGTTGTTGAGGTCACTAGGTCAAATGTCAAGGTCACCATGACCTTAACTTATGAAATGTTTTCAGATCAATAAATGATTAGTGGTTTGGCTTAGGAGTTACTGTGGTGATTAGTCATGACCACTAGATGACCTCTATAGTTGAGGTCACTAGATCAAAGGTCTGGGGGTCTCGGGGTATACATGTTTTACCTTTTTTAACATGTTTTAACATCTCTTGTTTTTTACGCTTCAATGAATTTCTAGGTTGACCTTTTTAACATGTGGAGTCATAATGAGGACCTCATTACATGCAATTGGAATATGTTTAACTATTTATTATGCTTTCAGCATCTGCTGATGCAGAAATGTATAATGATTGACTGCTCATCTATATCACTTTAATCGACAATCCGCCATACCGACATTGGCGGTTTCTTGTTTATTTTATATTATATGGCGTTTTGACTGAACTCTGAGAAGTTTATAAAAAAGGTTGATATTGATCGATTGCATGGATTTCAGCTTGCAAAGTAGCTAATTATCATAAGAATGGTGTTTTGAAATAACTACGAGGTCTTAGGAATGACACTAGGCAGTCTAGGTATTCACCAATGACAACACAGTTTACTACTAAATACTAGTGGGTCATATGCAACGAGAGGTTTTTGTCACAAAAACGGATGGCTCCCCTACCCCTCGTAGCCACACATACACACTGCGACATATTGTCACATTTCTGTACACGAGAACTCGACCGGAGAAGATGTATGACAGACAGACAGAAAAACAACTCTAACAAAAACGATATATACAGGGAAATAGTTAAAAATGTTCCTACCATAGTAATGGACTTGATGAATGATACTTCCCGTCATTATATGCTTTCCTCACAATCTTTTAAGAAAACAATTATATCAGCTTATAACTCCAAAAGTACTGATACCAGAGTTTAGGCCATTGTGTATGACACTTCCTTTCATCATGCTCTTTCCATGAAATAAATGTCATTCCAATAGCATCAGTAGAACAGGGGTTATTGATCAGACAAAAAAGGAACAAAGGGCAATAACTCTAACAGTATTGAAGCTATAGTTATGGTCCTTGTTCATGACACTTTCTCTCATCACACTCTTGCCATGTATGAGGTTTCAATACAATGACATGAGTCATGTCGGATTTATCATCCAGACAAGTGTGAAACAATGTAGAAGGGGCAAAATCTCTCAATTTATTGAAGCCAGAGTTATGGACCGTTTGCATGATACTTTCACTCATCATACTCTTTCCATGTATGAAATTTTAATTCAATTGCATGAGCCATATAGGAGTTATCGTCTTGGTGAAAAAAACAAGGGGAAAAAACTCCCATATTAGTGAAGCAAGAGTATGTACCTTATGCATGACACTTTCTCTTTTCATGATCTTTCCATGTATGAAGTGTCAATAAATGACATTAGCCATATAGGAGTTATCGTATGGACAAAAAGTTTGAAATTTTTGCAAGGGACACTAACTTCAATATTAGTAAAGCTAGAGTTATTGACCTTGTGCGTGACACTTCCTTTTATCATGATTTTTCCATGTATACAGTTTCAATCCAATGGCATGAGCCATATAGGAGTTATCCTCCGGACAAAAAAGGGTGAATGTTTTTACAAGGGGCAATAACTCAAATATAAGTGAAGCCAGAGTTATAGGTCTTGTACATGACACTTCCTGTCATTATGTTTTTTCACACATGAAGTTTCAATCAACTGGCATTAGGCATATTGAAGTTATTGTCCGCACAAGAAAGTGTGACGGACAGACGGAAAGACGGACAGACTGACAGACAACTCTCGCGAAACCAGTATGTCTCCCCCATATAAATATGGGGGGACATAATTAACATAGTTCCTGATTATTGAAAACTAGAACAAGAATGAAAATAGACAGATTGCCGCTGAAAAAAAGAAAGTGTAAGGTATTGATACCGGTAGACTGATTTCAGAACTGTTCTTCAACTTAACCATTTTATGCAAATTGAAAACAGCCTAGCCATATATCGGTCATATATCTTACTACTAATAATCCTTGCACAATCATGGTATAAGTAAACAAGTGGGTCGGAATGGCCCTGATATAGCTCACCTTTTCACTATATGTTTCTATAGTAAACTAGCCGGTCCTGGGGCATAATTTATATAATTTTTGTAGAGGATCTGAGCATAATGCTGTGTGCTAAATATGAAAGCTGAGAGCCTTGCAATTTCAGAGGAGAAGATTTTCAAAGTTTTCACTATATGTTTCTATTGAAAATTGATCACCCCTTGGGCGGCGTCAAATTTGACCACAGAGGTATAATTTATACACATTTTGTAGAGGATCTGAACATGATGAAATGTGTCAAATATGAAAGCTGAGAATCTTCCAGTTTCAGAGGAGATTTTCAAAGTTTTCACTTAACGTTTCTATTAAAAACTGGACACCCCTGGGCGGGGCCAATTTTAATCCCAGAGACATAATTTATATAATTCTTGTTGAGGACCTAAACATGATGCTATGTGCCAAATATGAAAGCTGAGAACCTTCCGGTTTCAGAGAAGAATATTTTCAAAGTTTCACAATATGTTTCTATTGAAAACTGGTCACCCCTGGTGCAGGACCAATTTTGACCCCGGGGGCATAATTTATATAACGTTTGTAGAGGACCAATAGGTGATGATATATGCTAAAGATGAAAGCTGTTAACCCTGCAGATTCAGATTTTTAAAGGTTGAAATTGTTGACTACGTACGACGAACGACGGACATCAGGCGATCATAAAAGCTCACCCTAAGCACTTTGAGCTCTGGTGAGCTAAAAATGGACAGTTGAATGAATTGTTCAAAATCTTTCTTCCAATAACTTGAGTCTTCTCAATGGAATGTATGTTTACAACATTTGACAATTACCAGAGCAGATATTTCACTGTCCTACACATAATGACTTCGGATGAGATGATATTAGTAAAACGTGGACGTACAGACCATAGATGATATGCTGTCGATATGAGCATGAGTCTAAACATGCTAATGTAGTACTCAGTTAAACATTTTAATATTTTGATACGAAGGTGGCCTTTTTAACAAAGCACTATTTGGTTTATAATTTACACAGTTCAAAATCGAAGTTGTCACTCTCGTTTATTTCTGGATGGTTCTCCAGCAGTGAGACATGTGTTATAGGTTCTGAATTCACATAGGTGTAATTTCAGAAATATGCATACTGGTTTACGAAATGCACACTTTTGTTCAAAAACCCTATATTGCAAAGTAGATTTTTGTAGACTTCTCAAGCAATGGTGCACGTATTATGAAATCTTAATCAAATATCATTTCTGTGTATCAGTATATAACAGTATATAGTAATAGATATCCGGAAAACTACACATTGGTTATTGAGATACAAAGGTTTGCTCCAAAACACATTTTATTTCTTGATGTTTCTCCAGTTATGTGACACCACCAAAATTACCTACATTTTCCTCTTAATCTGGGATTTTTTTATATTAGACTTTTCTACTACTACGCTAGGTAATCAAGTCCAGAAATAGGACAATGAAATAGGTCCCATGTTTTTCATTCTTACCTCTCATGCGGATTTCTTCGATTTTTTTAACCCTTTCCTGCAATGAGAATAACAAATGCATCAAATGGATGTATAAGTCATATAATTGTGATTCGGTTACACTTAATAAGAACTATTAGTACTCCGATCCCTTACGTTTTAAGGCTATACTATATACGTGATACTTTCTGATTTATATTTAATTGCAAATGATAACAAATGTCAACACGATAATAGAATAATACAGATACTTTTTTGTATCTTTTGTTTGCATAAATATGCATAAATATGTGTAGATTTTATTAGCTCTGATAGCTACTAAACATCACAACAATCTGTAATTTCGGACAGGAAATCAGGTTATTATTCAACTCCTGTGAAAACCAGACTCGTAGTTACTGTTTGTTCTATGGAGAGTTCTGTCCCCGGTATATTTTAGTCCAGCAATATTAAATGTACGAGTCATTAGGTCACGGTCAGAGTCAATGTCATAGAGACACCAAAGTACTATGTGAGATTCCGCCTTCCCAAAATGCATCAAAACAACTTATTAACCCAAGGATTTGAGAACATATCCGGACAATTTCACTGATGAGAAAGATATAACACTCTTTGATAGCTCTTTATGTCGTACCCCAAATGACTTCATCACAGCTGCTCGGCTACTGACTGGTCATCGAGTGCATGTTTTTGTGTCTTATTTGTTTTCTTTCCAATAAAACAGTTATATATTTAGAATCGCCTTGTGATTACATTTTCTTCTCTGTTTTTGTAAAAGTGGGTGTAGAAATGTTTGATGTTTGTTACATCATTTGATTCATAACGCCAACTGTTCACTCTTTCAGTCTATTTGTAAATTAGTTGGTCTTGACATCGTTTCTCATGCTGTGGAGTTGTCTAGAATTATAATTGATGAAGGTGGGATAAATGTGAGACTGGGTACTTATTTTATCCCAAGTGGACGTTTTGGCTTCTAACAGCTAAAATGCGGTACTCTTACTTTTACCTTATGGTCTACTTTGTCACTTTATATGGTTAATGTTCTATGTTTTGATGTGCGTTACGTCAAGTTTTGTCTTGTACGAGTAATTGTGCTGTTTCTTGTTTGTTGATGTGCCCTTTTGTGTGTGGTTCTCCCTGTTTTTCTGTTTTCCAAATTTCACTTAAACGGAGGGTATGATCAAAGTCAAGGTCACAGAAACACAAAATAAATACAATCGAACTTGTCTTATACGCCCTTCGATGGGTGGCAGGTCATATAAGACCGCCCGTCATATCACGCAGCCTCATTGGTATTGGTTTCATAGACTTGTAATGATGTTTGTTTGTTTGTGTGATTAACGTCCGTTTCTGCTCACTTTGGCTAATTGGACGCCCCAGAGAGAGAGAGAGAGAGAGAGAGAGAGAGAGAGAGAGAGAGAGGGGGGGGGGACAGAGACACCCGGACGCAATGATGTAATGATGTACAGATGTACAAAGTCTATATTT
Source organism: Azorinus chamasolen (assembly GCA_963576725.1). Taxonomy (NCBI): domain Eukaryota; kingdom Metazoa; phylum Mollusca; class Bivalvia; order Cardiida; family Solecurtidae; genus Azorinus; species Azorinus chamasolen. Next base: position 62,228,014 of record OY755239.1, on the reverse strand, counting down.
AATATTTTGAAGGCTAATAACGATGTACATGTATATACTTTCTTCTTCAAATTTATATTTGTTACAGAAAGGCAAACAATATGAAAACAGAAATAAAGGTTTTCTATAAAACATAGTTGTCTCCACAATCATCAAATACTAACACAAAACAAACGTGACGAGCACGTAAACAAAATGTCTGCGTCCGGTTTACCAAACAAGTTCGCTTTTTAAAAAAAATCAAGTCACTACACGTAACACTCAGAAGTTTTTCTTGAAAAAGTCATTAAGGCTTTATCAACTTATTATTTTAGAAATAATTGCGCTAAATAGCATGCACACTTATGTAAACGCAAGTAATCATATTAAAAAATGAATTCTATTGTTGTGAACCAGCTTAATTTGGTGCCCTTACGAGATGTGAAAAACACGCGACAACGAACATGTGAGTTTGCCATTCTTTTGTCTTCGAGTAATTCTTTCGCATCGGGTCGCCTTCATGGTCGTTTAACACAACCGACACCCCCGTTATAAACGTTACGGAGCACTAAAGACGGTCGGATAACAGGTAAGACAGCTAGTCGTTATATAGAACCTAAATATATACATGTAGTCAATTCGTTCGGGAGCAAAACATACAGTCGTTTAACTCAGCACGTCAGTATATACAGCTGGTCGTTAAGACAGTCTCGACTGTACGCGAAACTCTCTTCCTTTTTGATATTCACATGGCATACGCATATGTCCCAAGAGGTACATGTGTAAGTGTGACAACTAGGGCACATACTCGCTATATTGATATGTCGGTGTTGCAGGAAGTGAAGATTCCAATAACTAACATTGGCACTCGATGGCGAAGCGCCAGCAGCCAAAAAGTACAGGACCTCTAAAGGACTTTCGGTATTCGCGCTAGGCGTCCTTACTGATGAATCAATCTCGGACCAAAATAAGACTGAGCACACATTCTGTTTGCAAAGTAACCACTGTTTAAGTTGCAAGGCAATGGTGGTCGAAGTAGATTTAACATGCGCCAATGTGAACCTTATTGTAAAGCCTGTGTTCACGTATTTATTGCCAACTCTATCTGTTGTACTACTACTTAAATATCTTAAGACGCCCTGTCTTACTACGATCAAAGAACATGTAAAACGTTACTGTGATAAAATATATGCAAATTCTGGTATTAATGTTTTTGGTCCATAAAAAAATTCAAATAATGTTTTAACTAAATTTGAAAATGAACAGTATAACATTCCTTCACTGAGCTCTTATGATATCTCTACACTCTATACTACTCTACCTCGCCATCTTATAAAGGGTAAACTGAATAAATTCCTAGAAAAATCCTTTGCCAGATAAAATAAAATGTTCCTTGCTTGTAATGTTCCACGTTCATTCTTTTCGAATTCAGAAGTTGAACACTACACAATGTGGACTTGCCTTGATGTTTGTAGATCTCTTACCTTTCTTTTAGATAATATATTTGTGCGTTATGGGGACAACATATATCGTCAAGTTGTTGGTATACCTATGGGTACAAATTGTGTCCCTCTTCTTGCAGATTTGTTTTTGTATTGCTATGAGAGGGATTTTATGCTTAGCTTAAAACCTGATACACAGGTCCATATTGTTAATGATTTTAATAAAACTTCGAGGTATTTAGACGATATTTTGAATTTGGATAATCCTTATTTTGAAACAATGATTTCTTCAATTTACCCGAAAGAAATGTCTTTAAACAAAGCGAATCATTCTGACATTATCGCTTCATTTTTAGATTTGAATCTTTCCATCACAACTGATAAGGTTTCGTCCGAAATATACGATAAAAGGGAAGATTTTATTTTTACAACTGTTAATTATCCTTTTCTAGATGGAGATGTGTCTCGTTCTACATCTAATGGGGTTTATATTTCTCAACTCAATCGGTTTGCCCGAGCCTGTTCTTTGCTAGAAGATACCCTGTTCTAGATGTGTCCCGTTCTACATCTTATGGGGTTTATATTTCTCAACTCAATCGGTTTGCCCGAGCCTGTTCTTTGCTAGAAGATATCCTGTTCTAGATGTGTCCCGTTCTACATCTTATGGGGTTTATATTTCTCAACTCAATCGGTTTGCCCGAGTCTGTTCTTTGCTAGAAGATATCCTGTTCTACATGTGTCCCGTTCTACATCTTATGGGGTATATATTTTTCAACTCAATCGGTTTGCCCGAGCCTGTTCTTTGCTAGAAGATATCTTGTTCTAGATGTGTTCCGTTCTACATCTTATGGGGTTTATATTTCTCAACTCAATCGGTTTGCCCGAGCCTGTTCTTTGCTAGAAGATATCTTGTTCTAGATGTGTCCCGTTCTACATCTTATGGGGTTTATATTTCTCAACTCAATCGGTTTGCCCGAGCCTGTTCTTTGCTAGAAGATATCCTGTTCTAGATGTGTCCCGTTCTACATCTTATGGGGTTTATATTTCTCAACTCAATCGGTTTGCCCGAGCCTGTTCTTTGCTAGAAGATATCTTGTTCTAGATGTGTCCCGTTCTACATCTTATGGGGTTTATATTTCTCAACTCAATCGGTTTGCCCGAGCCTGTTCTTTGCTAGAAGATATCCTGTTCTAGATGTGTCCCGTTCTACATCTTATGGGGTTTATATTTCTTAACTCAATCGGTTTGCCCGAGCCTGTTCTTTGCTAGAAGATATCCTGTTCTAGATGTGTCCCGTTCTACATCTTATGGGGTTTATATTTCTCAACTCAATCGGTTTGCCCGAGCCTGTTCTTTGCTAGAAGATATCTTGTTCTAGATGTGCCCGTTCTACATCTTATGGGGTTTATATTTCTCAATTCAATCGGTTTGCCCGAGCCTGTTCTTTGCTAGAAGATATCCTGTTCTAGATGCGACCCGTTCTACATCTTATGGGGTTTATATTTCTCAACTCAATCGGTTTGCCCGAGCCTGCTCTTTGCTTGAAGATTGTAACAGTCCTAATTTAGTTCTAACTGATAAACTTCGTAAGCAATGTTACATTTATCACAAACTTTGGAAAACGTTTTCTTAATTTTATTATCAAACTTTATCACTCTTTAGTAATAGGCTGGGTCCTAGTGGTGGTTATAGTAGCATTACCCCCTAGACTTTTTTCATGGGTTCCAAATTGTTTGTTGGGGTCCTCAGAACACATTTTGAGCATACCCCCATAAAATAATTTTGTCCAGCCATGTTTTATTTAACGGTTTCCATGGTAACCCGAGGCAATTTTCGAAACGACCTTGGTTCAGAAAATTCGTCATAACTTTGCTTTTAGAGGCACTAGAATGACAAAACAAGTACCAAAGTGAAGCAGAGACATATAGATTGAATATGATATATGATTTTATTAATAGTACAAAAATGAGTCATGCAGGAAACACCACATACAGAACAAACACTCGCCCGAACAGCAACACAAGGAAACAGCAAATGTACATAGGTAGAAAAAACAACAAGAGACGCACAAAGACAAAACAAACATACAATAGGAGGAAGATGGAAGTACCGCCTTGGAACGGTCAGTGACAAAAGTCACCGGGGGTTTAAACCGGTTTACGGGCGCCCAACCTCACCCTTATTCCATCCCCACCCTAAAAGACAAACAGTGTAAATAAACGTATCCCCTCTCCGACTAATCTACAACAACCGCGACAGCAAATACAGTGGTAAAGTGCATGTATAACAAAAAAAAACATTTTATTGAAAATACTGTATCCACCTATCGCTATTGTACTCAATGATTGAGCTGCAAACAGAGTAACTGTAGAAAAGTAATAAAGGGTACGACAAAAATGAAATAGTACAGATATCCGACGTTCTCCTTCCATTTCTGGATTTAAGAGGTCGCCTTCATAGAGTACTAAACCTTTCTTGTCGGCGTACATGCAAAGAGGCCAGCGTGACTGCCAACTGTAAAAGGGTTCACAACCAAACATGCAGTATGTTGTAGTAATACAGGATCATATCCCTTTTTAATATGCGTTCTTTTGTTTGCGAGTTTGTTGTTCAGTCTGAGAGGCTTATTAATGCACAAAGATTATTGAATTCAGGTTTAAATTGTTTTCTGGGGTCCTCAAAACACTTTTTGAGCATTACTCCAAAATAAATTTGTCCCATCTATGTTTATTAAACGGTTTCTATGGTAACCCGAGGTAAATTTTGAAACATCCTTCGTTCAGAAAATGCGTCATAACTTTGCTTTTAGAGGCAATAGAAGGACGAAACGAAAACCAAAGTAAAGTCGAGACATATCACTTGATTATGATATATAATTTTAATAAAATTCATATATGATAACTTATGAATATTAATGAGGAAGTATAAACAATCCGCTTTTTTAGAAAAAATGAGTTTGTTGTTTAGTCTTAGAGGCCTATTAATGCACAAATAGTATTGAATTCAGGTTTAAATTGTTTGCTGGGGTCCTCAGAACACATTTTGAGCATTCCCCCAAAATAATTGTGTCCCAGCTATGTTTTATTAAACGATTTCTATGGTAACACGATGTAAAATTCAAAACTACATTGATTAAGAAAATGCGTCATAACTTTGCTTTTAGAGGCAATAGAAGAACAAAACAAGAACCAAAATAAAGCAAGGAGATATAACTTGAATATAATATGTAATTCAACTAATATTCATAAATGTATTCTTTTGAATATTAACGAGGTAGTAAAAAATCCATTTTTAGGGAAAAGGAGTTTATTGTTTAGTCTGAGAGGCCTATTAATAAACAAGAGTTATTGAATTCTGGTTTTAATGTTTTCATGTGATCATACAAGGAAAATAAACCATCTTTGTTTCAGGTAATATTTCTATAAAGCATGCATACATGCATAATGAATAAGCAATTTTCATCGAGCATTGTATTTAGTATTATTTTGAGTATACTATCTTTTCTGTGAATTACTTTACGTAAAATACCAGCTATTGTACCGAAAAAGACGAGAGCAGAGGCTCAATACTTTGTGTAACTGATTTGTTCATGTCGTTTAATTTTAAAGACCATATTTATGAATATTAATGAGATGTAAAAATAAACACACTTAAATGAGCTGTTCTTATCTATTTTTTAATTAAAATATGTACGGAACTTGATACAGGCTGAAACAGAGATATCAATAAATAAAGCTAACAAATATTATTCCCTAATCATGAATATTAATGAAAATGAAAACAATATTAAAACATAAGTAAAGCAGACAGGTGAGCAACAAAACTTATACATCTTTTATCCAGATAACTTCATAAAAAGGACATATTTTGTACATTTGAATATACAGTAAAACCCCGCTAATGCGACCACCTAAAAGAGGTACAATCCTGGGTGTTATATGCAGGTGGTAGCTTAATGCAGGACAAAAGTAATGCAGAAAGCTCCTCTAGGAGCTTTCTGCATTACTTTTGATCTGCATTAAGCAACCACCTGCTTATAAAGGCAGCTATGCTTATTCTTTAAGTGGTCGCATTAGAGGGGTTCTACTGTATATATACAGTGGTAAATTTTACCCGTTTTTCTACGCGTAAGAAACGTGTAGTGAACGGTTAACGAACGGTTACGCGATAAACGGTTTACACGCATTAAACGCGTAAAGAAACGATTATACCAGAGAAGTTGCGGTAGGTGCATAAGTTTTCCGTTTCATGCGGAGATTTCGGATCTTATCGATGATAGCCGTTTTCAAAAATGTTCCGAATGAAACGGGTTAGTCAAAATAAGAATCGATTCGTCACTCAACGAACGTTTAGCGGTTCAATCCCGGCTAGTGTCGACGATTTGCTCATTTAGGTACATTTGTACAAAGCTATAATATCAGATATCCACTGTATATCAAACAAATGAATTGAAGAATTAGTTCTTTTTGAGTAGGTTTCTACATTTCAGATAAAAAAAACTGTCACAAAGTAAACCATCAAATTTTGGATCTAGAATGAAGAAACCTACTAAAGAAATCAGATCTTTTCTATTTCTTAACCCTTTCCCATTTGAATATTTCTTTCAGAAAAAAATGGCATCATAAGTATTTATTAGATTTTGCTGAATTTAACAACGGTATAAGTGCACACGCCTTTTTGATATTTGTAAAAAATATAGTCAACTCTATTAATTTATAATTTCATATGCAGAGTGGACCCTGATCCAACGGCCCCTACAAGAGCCTTCATGTCTAGGTTTACTTTGTTTGCAAAGGGGTTAGAGTGTTATATCCATGTGTATGTAATGGGATAAGCAAATAATGCAGACCAAAGATCAAACGGCTTCCACGAGAGACATCTGATCTGAACCTATTACGTTTCCAGAGGTGTTTTCATCATTATGAGGTAGATCTAAAGCGTTTTAAACAAATAAGCATATTTCATGCTCACGTATAATTATGAAAACGTTCTTATTATTTTGTTACTTTGTGAAGATTAAACTTTTGTATGCCGAAATGTAAAAGCGGAATGGCCCGTCATTGTTTAACTGTATTTTCCGTTCATTATTATCAGGCTTAAATTTGCTTGATGATTTTTAATTAGGCCTATGAAAATACTAGTGAAGACCCTGATCAACACCCTGATTTTGTAGCTATATTGTTTGTGTTTACACTGGTTTCAAACGTCAGTACTTTTGTTCCCCGTATTCAAATATTTAAAAAATACTAACTCTATAATTGTTATGAATGCATGAAAATAAATTGTTTTAGTTGAAGACTTTATCCTAAAGAAATCAAATTGAATAAAGCTAACCCGTCCGACAATTATGCAGCGTTTCTTGATCTAGACCTTTAAATTAATAATGGAATGATTTCTTCTAAAATATATGCCAAAAGAGATGATTTTGATTTTAATATTGTAAATTTTCCTCATCTTGACGGGGATGTTCCCCGTGCTCCATCTTACGGGGTTTATATATCTCAACTTATTCGTTTTGCTAGAGCTTGTTCATCTATTGACGATTTTAACAGTCGAAATCTCATTTTAACAGAAAAACTGCTTAAGCAAGGATACAGATACCATAAACTAAGAAAAACTTTCTCTAAATTTTACTATCGAAATCTCTCGCTTATTGGCAAGTACCAATGAAATCTCAAGGTGCTTCTGCGACACGGTATTTCACATCCTGAATTTTATGGTGATGTGATTTACAAACTTCGTAAAATTATTGGACATACCCATTTTCTCACTTTATTCATCAAATATGTTAAACAATTCATTAAAAAGGGATATGATTCTGTAGTACTACAACATACTGCATGTTTGGTTGTGAGCCCTTTTACAGTTGGCAATCACGCTGGCCTCTTTGCATGTACGCCGACAAGAAAGGTTTAGTACTCTATGAAGGCGACCTCTTAAATCCAGAAATGGAAGGAGAACGTCGGATATCTGTACTATTTCATTTTTGTCGTACCCTTTATTACTTTTCTACAGTTACTCTGTTTGCAGCTCAATCATTGAGTACACTAGCGATAGGTGGATACAGTATAAATTCTGAAAGGGGGTGATCCTCGAGAGCAAAAAATACAACACAAAAAGAGAAAATTGCAGACTAGGTTTTATTGAGTCTGTTCATGAACAGTAATTGAAAGTGCAACACTGCTCACGCCCCCTAGCACCGGCTTAAGCGGTATTCAATTTTCAGAACAAGAAGTGCTGAAATTCATGATCTCGAAGGATCAGAAGGTATAACAACATTAAGAATGAAGTACGGGGCGACGTTTTACATATGTTCACTTAAATGTTTTCGTTATACATGCACTTTACCACTGTATTTGCCGTCGCGGTTGTTGTAGATTAGTCGGAGAGGGGATACGTTTATTTACACTGTTTGTCTTTTAGGGTGGGGATGGAATAAGTGTGAGGTTGGGCGCCCATAAACCGGTTTAACCCCCAAGTGACTTTTGTCACTGACCGTTCCAAGGCGGTACTTCCATCTTCCTCCTATTGTATGTTTGTTTTGTCTTTGTGCGTCTCTTGTTGTTTTTATCGTTATGTACATTTGCTGTTTCCTTGTGTTGCTGTTCCCTTTTTGTTTGTTCTGTATGTGGTGTTTCCTGCATGACTCATTTTTGTACTTTTATTATTTACCCAGCCTAAATATACGATCAAAGCTGCCAGATGGTCAGTAAATCCCCAGCTATTTTCTCAGCAGGGGACAATGGTCTTGACAGTGATCACACCACTGCTTTCTTATCAACAAAGTTACGAACTATTACGTAACAGAAATACCAAATAATGTGCCCAATGATCTAAAAGTATGATTTGTTAGCTTCTCCAAAATACAAGAAAACTATGTTTTGAATAATTGTAGAGCTTTGGCTGAGCACAAAGTTAAATCCAAACGTTTTAAACCAATTTAAAATTTACATTAATATAAATTCTAGTTTTAAAGATAGTTCGGATTGATATGATCTATATCTATTGTAAAATACGTCTACTATATCTTCTACGGTACTGTACGTACAAAAGACATTTTACAACACATAGATGAACGCAATGAGCATGTAGATCTTTATTTTAATATAGATCTAGATCTAGTTAGATCTTATGGAAATGAAACGAGAATTAAAAGTTTAAATACTGTTAACCCTTTCGCTGCCAATGTCGGATCTGTGGTTACTTTTGAAAACAGTTTGGATCCAGATGAGACGCAAAAGGTTTTTGACCCAGATGAGACGCCGAGTAACTCGGCGTCTCATCAGGACCAAAACTGTTTGTTACTGTTACTATGTTTTTGAAACAAAAATGAAGAAAATCAAAAGAATGACATTTTGTAGCAGACGACAAAGTAAGCAGACGACAGAGTTTGGCAGCGAAAGGGTTAATCTTAATTTTACATATCAGGAGTGTCCAATAGGTAAATGAGAATGTCTCCCATTTCAAAGAAAGGCTATATCAAGGATTACCCCCCTTTCGTCCATGATACTCCCCTTTCATCCGGGCTCTTAAACGTTTAGGAAACGCGTTAAGAAACGCGTAAACAAACGGTTAGAAACCCGTTTAACGAAACGGCTACGAAACGGGTAACGAACGGTTAGGTAACGCGTAAGAAACGCGTTAAGTGGGTAGGAATAGCGTATTTACCAGTGTATATCACGAACAGAAAAGGGTAAATTACTGAAAAATCTCTCTTAAGTTATTGATAGCGCATATTTGATTATGTTTCCAAAAGCCTTATTGAACTGCATTTAAAGTTATTAAGTAGAATCCCCTCTCTCCAGAGAGAGGAGGCCGTCGACCCAGAGGGACACGATAGCCTTTCTCTACAATAGACAGGGTCCAAGGGTCGTGAGTGATAGTGCGCCACATTGATGCAGGGGCTGAATCGGAAGGGGACAGAAAGGGCGAGTCCCTAGGGTTGGGGCCTAGAAGACCCAGAACACCTATGATGGGAAGGGAAGGAACCCTGAGATGCCAGTCCCGAGTTAGAGGAAAAGGAAAGGGTCCTTGCAGGCTCTTGGTTGGGCCCCGCTGAGGGGCAGAATAGGGTCTTGTTGTCTTACCTTTCTTGGGAGGTCCCGTAAGAGGCTTACATTCAACCTTAGGGATTTTCCAAGAAACCCAGATCGGAAGCGGGAGAGTTCCTGGTAGAAGCCATGTCAGCTCTTTCTCCTTAACATTGCCTCCGAAAAGTAGTACGGAGGCAAAGAGAGACGCCAACAGCTCGTCCATCGACTTGTCCTGCAGACTAGAGGAAGGTGTTACGGCGACAAAGGAGCCCTTCTCTACAATAGAGAGGGTCCAAGGGTCCTGAGTGATAGTGCGCCACATTGATACAGGGTCGGATCGGAAGGGGCAGAAAGGGTGAGTCTCTAGGGCTGGGACCTAGAAGATCCAGAACCCCTATGGTTGGAAGGGAAGGAACCCTGAGATGCTGTCGGAATCAAGTGAGGGGATATGATCAAACATCCCAGGCCAATTTTCAATTGAGCCGTAGGCATAAGAGATACTCAGGGAGTCCCTCTCCGTAAGAGAATAACGGACATAATCCACCCAGTTGCCGGGCTGGCACAAACATCTTTGTCCAGGTCAGGCAAACAGGAAAGAAGTCCTCTGGAAGGAGAAAGAGACCCCCTTTCAGAATTTATAATCTTCATAACAGCAGGTGTTAAGTGCTTGTGTGGCGGCCGTAAAACGTCGCCCCGTACTTCATTCTCAGTGTTGTTATACCTTCTGATCCTTCGAGATCATGAATTTTAGTACTTCTTGTTCTGAAAATTGAATACCGCTTAAGCCGGTGCTAGGGGGCGTGAGCAGTGTTGCACTTTCAATTACTGTTCATGAACAGACTCAATAAAACCGAGTCTGCAATTTTCTCTTTTTGTGTTGTAGTTTTTGCTCTCGGGGATCACCCCCTTTCAGAATTTTTAATTAGGTTTTGGGTCCACTTTTTCGATTGACACTAGCATGGAAGAGTATTAAGGACCTCTGTAAATGGGATTCGGGGGTCTAGGGCAGACAGAGGGTGGGGTGATTCTAAAACAATCTTCACACGCACAATAGAAAAATATTGATATACAGAATCATCTAAAGTAGAAGAGGACTATGCCCCGTCTAAATCTGAGTGAGAGCCCTCATTGACAAAGTGTCTTCATGCTCTTCCTCAGAATCCGCCCCGGTGAACGCCACGTATGGCAGCACCCCTGAGGAGTGGGACCCGCCATAGACATAGAAGTGTGGACTGTGGATGGGTTCACGTGAGAGCTATTCTCCCTCCAGAGATCAACTCATAACATGCCCTGAGTGGAGTGTAAGTCAAAACGGGCTGGGGGGGGGAGGGGGGTAAAGCCGAGAGGAAATGGGAATGGGGATCACTGAGGGGAAGGTCCCATGACCTTACTGGTCAGGTCGCCAGCAAGGTGAAGCTTGCTGGTTCCCAGAAATTAATGTCGACTGGCGAGAGCGACCAGCCGGCGGATCTGAGGAGGATGAGCGATGCCTTCGCATGGAATGGTAATTGTAAGACCTCGATATGCGCCTGCGATGAGAGGGGCGCGAGTGCCGATTCCCATTAGAAGAATTAGACGGAGTTTTACGCCTCCTAATGACCGGCCCCGTGACTCAGTGGTAGAGCGTCCGTCTGCGGTACGGAAGGTCGTGGGTTCGATCCCCGGCCGCGACAGACCCAAAGTCGTTAAAAGTTGATACTAGTAGCTCCCTTGTCTACGCTCGACATTGAAGGTGTAGTTCTAGTACTGGTCAGTCCGATGTCAGGATAATGTGACTGGGTGGGGTGCCCTTGCCATGTACCTGCGGCAGGGGTATTCCAGTGAGGCAGCACTATAACTTGTCTCATGCGGGTGCCGTCTGCAAATAACTGAAATACTGTTGGTCGGACGAAAAGCCAACTCACTAACTACGCCTCCTAAGGGGGTGGGGTGGGATTGAGGCTGGAGAGTCCGAAGTGTACTCAGAAGAAGAAGAGTAATTGCAGGGTCTAGACGACAAAGGACGTCTAGACTTAGCCAGAGCAGCTTCCTGTTGCCTTTCAGCACTGTAATGCGGTGTAGAGACATAATCTCCAATAGAAAAGATTGGACCAGTAGATTTACCGGTCCACTTCGGTATCCCGGTCCAAAGGACCGGACCGGGCCACCGGAGGACCGTTGGAGAGCAAACTTGGGACACCGGGACAAAGAATACCCAGTGACATCATTGGGTCGGGGCTCGGTAGACCGGTCTGCCGGTGACGTCATGAAACGGAAGCACGAACACTAGGAAACCGGGGACCGGCAAAACTTCTCAGACAACAAACGGACCGGGAGATCTGGCAACAAGAATACCTGGGACCAGAACAAAGGGCACCGTTCAAGGGGTAAATGGGGAACCCGCGCCCAGGCCAGCAGTTGGGTGCCGAGCTGCAACTAACAACTGGGAAATCGACTGCACCACAGGGGCTGTTCACGAACGAAATTTTAAAGAGGGAGCAGACTTCTGAGCTTTAGAGGACAGTGATTTGTCTGTGGCGAGGGAGTTGCTGACCAAAGGGAAGTACATTTCTTCCGTCGAGCAGCAATTTCCCACGTCGCCCCTGTCCAGAGGGATGAAACTGGACAGGGAGCTGAAGCGGAGCATCCGCAGCAGGCCAGACACACTTTATGAGTTGTCCAGTCTGCCGCGAAATGCCAGCAAGAAGCATTGCGTTACTCTTGCATGTTGCGGTAAATAATCAAGCAAATACATAAGAGATCGCGAGTAATTTCAAATGGAAAAGTAGTAAAGTCAAGCAGGCAAAGCCACATGCAAGACGCAACCACCACCAAAACACCGATAGACAGCATGATACACACACACAACCACACACCCAAACGCACGCACACACACACACGAAATGAACACAGAAAACACCAAAAGAGACACAAGAACCAGGGACAAACGTTCCACAACATGAACAAACCACAAGCACAAAGACGCAAGGCAAACAAAAGGAAGGGTGACAAAGAGAGTACCGCCTTGGCACGGTCAGCAGCAAAAACACCACTGGGGGTTTAAACCGGTTTACGGACGTCCTAACCTCGCACTTCTCTCAAAGTCACCCTAGCTTTACAAATATTGTAAATAAAGGTATCCCCGCTGGACTTACCCACAACATAGACGACGGTGAACACAGGACAACATGTAAAACATGATAGTCACGATAGGCTAATATGGGTAAAATATAATCTGATGAGTGCAGCCGAGATGATATATATATATATATATATATATATATATATATATATATATATATATATATAAATAAAGATATTTTCATAAAACACTCATAAAAGTAATATTCTTCATAAAAAATATGCATGAGACTCAATCCTTCCACTGTATTTTCTTACAAGGGATGTGTTGTTCACATACATGTACATGTATATTGCAATATAATGGAAAAAGTTACTTTCCTTCAACAGTTTACATTCTCATTAATATTCATAATTTTGAAAATAATATTCATACATGAACATCAATATTTCTGTTTCAGTCAGTATCAAGTTCTGTACTGGTTAACTAGAATAACCTCAAACTAGAGGTTTTTGTCACAAAAACGGATGTCTCCCCTCTAATAAAAACAATATGTAAAGGGAAATCACTAAAAATGTTATGGACTTGATGATTGATACTTCCCCTCATTATGCGCTTTCCACAACACATTTTTCAAGAAGAAAATGATAACAGCTAATAACTCCAAATATATTGACACCAGAGTTATGTCCCTTGTGCACGATACTTACTTTCATCATGCTCTTTCCATAAATGAAATGTCATTCCAATAGCATCAGTCGAACAGGAGTTATTGATCGGACAAAAAATGTAACAAAGGACAATAACTCCAAAAGTATTGAAGCCAGAGGTATGGCCCTTGTTCATGATACTTTTTCTCATCATGCTCTTTCCATGTATGACGTTTCAATACAATGGCAAGAGCCATGTAGGAGTTATCGTCCGGACAAGAAAGCGTTAAACAAATGTACAAGGGGCAATAACTCTCAATTTATTGAAGCCAGAGTTACCGTAAGTACATTGTGCATGACACTTTCTCTTATCATGATCTTTCCATTATGAAGTTTCACTCCAATGGCAAGTGCCATATAAGAGTTATCGTCCTGAAAAAAAGTGATTTTTTACAAAGGGCAATAACTCCAATATTAGTGAAACAAGAGTTATGGAATTTAAGCATGACACTTTCTCTTATCATGATCTTTACATGTATGAAGTTTCAATCCAATGGCATGAGACATATAGGAGTTATCGTCCAGACAAAAAAATTCTGAAAAAAAATTACAAGGGCAATAACTCCATTATTAGTAAAGCCAGAGTTATCGACCTTGTGTATGACACTTCCTCTTGTCATGATCTTTTCATATATGAAGTTTGAATCCAATGGCTGAGCTATATAGGAGTTATCGTCCGGACAAAATTTGTGAATTTTCTACAAGGGCAATAACTCCATTATTAGTGAAGCCAGAGTTATGGACCTTGTGTATGACACTTCCTCTCGTCATGATCTTTCCATTTTTAAGTTATGATTTAATAAAATCATATATCATATTCAAGCTATATGTCTCTGTTCTAGTGCCCCTAAAAGCAAAGTTATGACGAATTTTCTGAACCAAAGTACAAAAATGAGTCATGCAGGAAATACCACATACAGAACAAACACTCGCCCGAACAGCATCACAAGGAAACAGCAAATGTACATGGGTAGAAAGAACAACAAGAGACGCACAAAGACAAAACAAACATACAATAGGAGGAAGATGGAAGTACCGCCTTGGAACGGTCAGTGACAAAAGTCACCGGGGGTTTAAACCGGTTTATGGGCGCCCAACCTCACCCTTATTCCATCCCCATCCTAAAAGACAAACAGTGTAAATAAACGTATCCCCTCTCCGACTAATCTACAACAACCGCGACAGCAAATACAGTGGTAAAGTGCATGTATAACAAAAAAACATTTAATTGAACATACTGTATCCACCTATCGCTAGTGTACTCAATGATTGAGCTGCAAACAGAGTAACTGTAGAAAAGTAATAAAGGGTACGACAAAAATGAAATAGTACAGATATCCGACGTTCTCCTTCCATTTCTGGATTTAAGAGGTCGCCTTCATAGAGTACTAAACCTTTCTTGTCGGCGTACATGCAAAGAGGCCAGCGTGATTGCCAACTGTAAAAGGGTTCACAACCAAACATGCAGTATGTTGTAATAATACAGGATCATATCCCTTTTTAATGAATTGTTTTATATATTTGATGAACAAAGTGAGAAAATGGGTATGTCCAATAATTCTACGAAGTTTGTAAATCACATCACCATAAAATTCAGGATGTGAAATACCGTGTCGCAAAAGTACCTTGAGATTACATTTGTACTTGCCAATAAGCGAGAGATTTCGATAGTAAAATTTAGAGAAAGTTTTTCTTAGTTTATGGTATCTATATCCTTGTTTAAGCAGCTTTTCAGTTAAAATGAGATTACGACTGTTAAAATCGTCAATAGATGAACAAGCTCTAGCAAAACGAATAAGTTGAGATATATAAACCCCGTAAGATGGAGCACGGGGAACATCCCCGTCAAGATGAGGAAAATTTACAATATTAAAATCAAAATCATCTCTTTTGTCATATATTTTAGAAGAAATCATTCCATTATTAATTTTCAGGTCTAGGTCAAGAAACGCTGCATAATTGTCGGACGGGTTAGCTTTATTCAATTTGAGTTCTTTAGGATAAATTGTAGGAATCAGAGCATTAAAGAAAGGGTTATCTAAGTTAAAAATATCATCCAAATATCGACAAGTATCATTGAAGGCTTTTATAACATCTTCTTTTGATTGAGGATTCAAACTCAACATGAAATCTCTCTCATAGCAGTACAAAAACAAATCTGCGACAAGTGGTGCACAATTCGTACCCATGGGAATACCAATTACCTGACGGTATATAGCATTCCCATAACGTACAAATATGTTATCCAAAAGAAAGGTTAGTGCTTCGCTGAGCAAGTCCAATTGGTGTAATATTTCATTTGCTCGTCAGTAAAGAAAGCTTTTTCAGCATTGCATGCCAAGAACGATGTTTTTTCTCGGGCAAATACTTTCTGGATCAAGCTAGTAAGCTTATCCTTAATCAAAATATGAGGAAGAGTTGTGTACAGAGTAGAAAAGTCGTAAGTGCTTACAGTGGATGCAAGATACCTTTTGTTCTTAAGTTTGTTTAAGACTTCTGAAGAGTTCTTAATAGACCAGAAGAGATTTATTCCAGAATTTTCATAAGTCTTATCACAGTAAAATTTTACATGTTCCTTTACCTTCGTTAAACAAGAAGTCAAAAGTATAGACAATTTAGTAGTTGTACATGAACTAGAATTTGCAATGAAACGCGCTTTATATGGTTTTTTATGTAGTTTTGGTAACCAATACATAGTAGGAAGTTTATGTTGTGTAATTTTAATATCGGTTCCAAATTGTTCACACTTTTTGACATGGTCTGAAATGATGGTCTTTTCGTCAGTGGTAACTGAAATGTATGACTTGGTATTAGTAATTTCCTGCTTCAAGACATCGATATAATGTAATCGTCAAATAATAATCACATTATTTGATGCCTTATCAGCAGGAACAAAAACGTATTTTGAATGGAAATCCTGTAAACCCTTTTTAAGATGTCTAAATGAAGTTCTAGGTTTAGGTGGAAGAAGGTGTTTATTAGAGCTGTAAAAGGAAATGCGTTTATCAATTATATCAAAAATTAGTTTTTTTCCAACAAGAAAGGGCAGTAGACTCAACATGTTCTCTTCGACACCATTTAACACTAAAATTTTGTAAAGCCTCCGCAATCTGAACTCGACAAGAGTTAAAATCTATCAAGGATGGTATTCTATATTTGGGACCTTTATTCAAAAGAGATCGTAGACGTTTATCTTTAATTATCTCAAAATTACCAGTAATCACATGACCAGCCGGAGAATAGCAAAATTTTGAGGTGGCGCAATCTCAATTATCAGGAATATTATCATTAATATTAAGGTCGGCCACAATTTTATTATAGTTGAAAATTGTATTTCTGATGGGTTTGTTATATTTGTAGCAGATGATAGGTGGTTCTGTATTTTTAAAGTATTTAGGAATAGTGTCAATTACATTTTTGTCTCTAAAAATACTTTGGAGGTCAATAAAATCAATACCTTTATTAATAAAAGGAATTTTCAAGAAGAATCTTTGGTGTTCAGATAATTTGTCGATGTGCGGTCTGAGAACATGTAGAGTAAAGCTTTGTATCAAACTAGCCGTTCCTATGAGAGGATCTGATCGAAAAATAATTTTATCGGCTTGCTCGTCAATTTCTTTTAATGAACATATAGATAAGGAGGAAAGTCTAGAAAGCATGGCATGTTTACCCGAAATTAGGCGTAAAGTATGTAGATCAAGAAGAGACAATTTCAAACGAGATTTTCGTTTAATATTACCATTCTTGCGAATGCCATGCGATCGAGATTTGCGTTTTCTAATAGAAAAAATTGAAAAAATATCTATATCTGGTTCTTTTGAAATATTTCCAGTCTGGTAAATATTATCATTCAGTCCTAAAGGAAAAGGTGTTTGCAATTTTTTGATCCAATTTAATTCAGATATAAATCTAGCTTTCGATTTAAAGCTACTAGTCTTACAAGTTAGTTTCGAAAATTACCTCGGGTTACCATGGAAACCGTTAAATAAAACATAGCTGGGACAAACTTACTTTTGAGGGCATGCTCATAATGTGTTCTGAGGACCCCAACGAACAATTTGGTACCCATGAAAAAAGTCTAGGGGGATGCTACGGTAACCGTCACTAGTACCCAGCCTATAAATATAGTTGGAATCTACGGACGTTACTACGAAAGAACGGCGGTTACATTTACATTTCAAGATTTCACACAATGCAATTGACTTTAAATTTTCATGATTTCACGATTTCACAATTTCACAATTTCACAATGTCACGATTTCACGATTTCACTTCAAAATTTCATGATTTTACGATTTCACGATTTAACAAGTTCACGATTTCACTAAAAAAAATCACGATTTCACAATTTTACGATTTCACGATTTCACAATTTCACGATTTCACATTTTCACGATTTCACGATTTCTCTTTAAAATTTCACAATTTCACGATTCACGATTTCACTTTAAAATTTCACGATTTCACAATTTCATGATTTCAATTTGTCAATTCTAATTGTTATGACGTCATCAAAACGAGGGAAATCAGAGCGTGGGAGTAAAAGCCACGAAGAAAGAAACGGCCGAAAACTATGACAATCTTCCTCTCCAGAACTGTAGGGTCGAGGACCTTCATATTTGGCATTTAGCATGTGCTCATGGTCCACTATCAAGATTGTTTAACCCTTTCCTCCATGAATATTCATGTATGAGAATTGCCAATCATGTGTTTATGATGTTAAATCGTTGTCTTATGTTTGTATGAAACTGTATTGGAGGATACTTTAACTAATAATAAACTGTAAGAAAAAATGACAGAATGGATTTTATTTAAGATTAAATCCTGTAGGATTCGTCTGAGCTGGGTCTACTCGCTTTGCAAAGGCATAGAAAAGTGTATTTATGGATCTCAAATCGCCATCCTGATTTCAAGGACGAGATCCACTCTGTTGCCTTATTACGTCAAGCGTGTCACGTGACTAAACTATTTTACACGAGGTTGAAATTGCAAAATTGAGAAATTGTGAAGTCGTGAAAACGAGAAATTGTGAAATTGTGAAATCGTGAAATTTTGAGGTGAAATTATGAAATCGTGAAACCGTGAAATTTTGAAATCATGAAATTGTGAGCTCGTGAAATCATGAAGTGTGAAATATTGAATTGGAAATGTCACCGCAAGGTTTTCGTACGTTACTGCAACAAATCATTTCTCAACCAGAACGTTATGGTGATGTTATCTACAAACTTAGGAAAATTTGTGGTCACGTCCATTTTCATTATATAAAACGCATTAAAACTTTTAAGAAGAAAGGCTATGACCCCATTATATTGCAACGCACTGCATGTTTGGTTATTGACCCTTTTACAATCGGCAGCTACGCTTCCCTCTTTGCTTGCGCGATGATAGGCCGAGGGTAGTACTCTATGGTGGTATACTCTAAACTAAGAAACGGGATGAGCGTACCAAGCATGTATTACTTTTTCCCTGTCGTGCTCTTAACGGCTTCCCTACCGGTGCTCTGACTTCAGCAAAGTCATTGATTCGCTCAATACATATTTGACGGAATTTCACAGTTGGTATGCTGTTTAACGTATTTTCATGTGTTTACAGTCTTCTATGTTGTGGGTAAGTCCGGTGGGGATACCTTTATTTGCACTATTTGTAAAGCTAGGGTGATTTTGAGATAAGTGTGATGTATGGACGTCCGTAAACCGTTTTAAACCCCCAGTGGTGATTTTGCTACTGACCGTGCCAAGGCGGCACACTCTTTGTCACACTTACGTGTTTGTCTTGTGTCTTTGTACTTGTGCTTTGTTCATGTATGGAATGTTTATCTCTAGTGATTGTGTGTTTGTTATTGTTTTCTGTGCTGGGTGTGGTGATGTGGTGGTGGTGGTGGTGGTGGTTGTGGTGGTGGTGGATGTTGGTGTGTGCGTATTCGTGTGTGCGTGCGTGCGTGTGTGTGTGTGTGTGCAAGCTACCTGGACAGCTTCCTCACATGAAAAAAACACAAAATGCCCTGACCGGGGTTCGAACAACAGTACTAAGGGAAGAAATGATTTTCAGTTGAAGACCATAACGTCTCGGGCGGGAAACTCATAAGGGATGTATATTAACCATTTTCACTGAATGATATCAATCATGTGTTAGTGAAGCCTTGCTGTGTGTCTTATGTTTGATACACATTTAAAACAGGCTTGTATTAAATCTTATCGTACTGTATTAATAAAGCTTAGTTTGCATAATACGACTACTCCTTAATGACAGGGAATGCTCAGGGATGTTAAATATACGTTATAAACGTAAAGTGTCGGATACAAACTATAGTTGAAACTGTTTGCGACGTATTATACATTCCATTGTTTAAAACACACCAGTACTACCATTCGGTGCTTGAATCATGGTAGTATGATATGTTTATAAAAATAAATGCTATGAGAGAATTTTATCTGATGTTTATTTGAAATTGGATAATTATTATGGAAAAGCCATCAGTATGTGAAACAACGTGTATTTCGAAGTGCAATTTTTCTCAAGCATGGAAAACTATTGTATTGTATTGCTGAACATTGTAAGGTACGGAGTTGAACAATCTCAGATCGAATCCATATTATTATGATTGTTTAGAAAATAACATAACAATCGTATGGTCATACTGATTTCATGTCTCTGGTGATTAAAATATTATATCTGACCTTTTCAAGAAATTGTTACAAAAAAGGGAAAACAGTAAAACATGGAGAGCCACACACGAAAAGGACACGACACAAACACCATCAAACAAGAAACGTAAGTTACAAGATAAAACAAGAGATGTTTGTAAAACATGTATACCCCCCCCCAGACCCCCTGACCTTTGATCTAGTGACCTCAACTATAGAGGTCATCTAGCGGTCATGACTAATCACCACAGCAACTTTGAATATCCTAAGCCAAACCACTGATCATTTATTGATCTGAAAACATTTCACATATTAAGGTCATGGTGACCTTGACCTTTGACCTAGTGACCTCAACAACTTTAGGGGTCATCAAGTGGTCACAACCAACTACCACAGCAAGTTTGAAGATCCCGAACCAAACCATTGAGCAGTTATTAATTGGAAACCATTTCATCAGTTAAGGTCATGATGACCTTGATCTTTAACCTAGTGACCTCAAAATCAATAGGGGTCATCTAGTTGTCATGACCAACCACCACAGCAAGTTTGAAGATCCTAAGACAAACCCTTGAGCAGTTATTAATCGCAAACCATTTCACCAGTTAAGGTCATGGTGACCTTGACCTTTGACCTAGTGACCTCAAAAATAATAGGGGTTATCTAATGGTCATGACCA
Organism: Azorinus chamasolen; assembly: GCA_963576725.1. NCBI lineage: Eukaryota > Metazoa > Mollusca > Bivalvia > Cardiida > Solecurtidae > Azorinus > Azorinus chamasolen. The sequence goes on along the minus strand of OY755239.1, from coordinate 62,207,490 downwards.
ACCACCACAGCAAGTTTGAAGATCCTAAGCCAAACCCTTGAGCAGTTATTGATCGCAAACCATTTCACCAGTTAAGGTCATGGTGACCTTGACCTTTGACCTATTGACCTAAAAAACATTAGGGCTCATCTAGTTGTCATGACCAACCACCTAAGCAAATTTGAAGATCCTAAGCCAAACAATTGAGCAGTTATTGATCAGAAACCATTTTACAAGTTAAGGTCATGGTGACCTTGACCTTTGACCTAGTGACCTCAAATACAATAGGGGCCATCCAGTTGTCATGACCAACTACCGCAGCAAGTTTGAAGATTCTAAGCCAAACCCTTGAGCAGTTAGTGATCGGAAACCATTTGACCAGTTAAGAGCATGGTGACCTTGACCTTTGACCTAGTGACCTAAAAAGCAAAAGGGGTCATCTAGTGGTCATTACCAACCACCACAGCAAATTTGAAGATCCTAGGCCAAACCCTTGAGCAGTTATCGATCGCAAACCATTTCACCCTTTAAGGTCATGGTGACCTTGACCTTTGACCTATTGACCTAAAAAACAATAGGACTCATCTAGTTGTCATGACTAACCACCTAAGCAAATTTGAAGATCCTAAGCCAAACTCTTGAGCAGTTATTGATCAGAAACCATTTTACCAGTTAAGGTCATGGTGACCTTGACCTTTGACCTAGTGACCTCAAAATCAATAGGGGTCATCCAGTGGTCATGACCAACTACCACAGCAAGTTTGAAGATTCTAAGCTAAACCCTTAAGCAGTTATTGATCGGAAACTATTTAACCATTTAAGGTCATGGTGACCTTGACCTTTGACCTAGTGACCTCAAAATCAATAGGGGTCATCTAGTGGTCATGACCAACCACCACAGCAAGTTTGAAGATCCCAAGCCAAACCCTTGAGCAGTTATTGATCGGAAACTATTTCACCATTTTAGGTCATGGTGACCTTGACCTTTGACCTAGTGACCTCAAAAACAATAGGGGTCATCTACTTGTCATGACCAACCACCACAGCAAGTTTGAAGATTCTAGGCCAAGTCGTTTATTAGTTATCGTTCGGAAACCATCGATCTACCGACCGACAGACCGACCGACCGACCGACCGACCGACCTACCGACCGACATGTGCAAAGCAATATACCCCCATTTTTTCAAAAGGGGGGTATAAAAAGACGGGACTCATTTCAAGACGTAAAACGTTAAACATTAACCATATAAAATACTAAAGTAGACACTAGGGTGAAAGTAGGAATTGTCAGTACCACAAAATGGCTACAGGGGCGGGTACCCAACTTATCTCACTTATAGAACACTTATCCCACCTTCACCAAAGTCAAAATGTAAAATGCTATTTATATACAAATGTATTTCAGTGTTCGTTTGCAGCCTTAACAAATTGCTCCGTACTACATTCGCAGTGTCGTTATATTTTCTGGTCCTTTACGATCATAAATATTACTTCACCCATATATTTGACCTCTGACCTTGAAGGATGACTTTGACCTTGACATGTCACCCGTCAAAATGTGCGGCTTTATGAGATACATATGCATCTATCTGTACTGGCTCAAAAGTTATGACCAATGTTAAAGCTGCTGACAAACAAACAAACAGACAGGGCAAAAACAATATGCCACAGATCTGATCTGGGGGTCATAAAAACCGGTATTAAATGCTACACAGGTTGAAATTTTGATAAATAATAATAATACTTATAAGTGTGTATATTATCATGGCATTGTGTTTATCAATATATTCTGACTCATTTCCACTCTGCAGAATGAATAAATATTGGGATGGTTGAAAAGAATGTGATATGTGTGTCATGATATCTATCGGTGTTTTGGTAGCGGTTGCGTCTTGTATGTGGCTTTGCCCGCTTGACTTCTCAGTGCTGTTATATTTTCTGGTCCTTCGGGATCATTAGTTTTCGTGTTATTAGTTTGAAAATTGAATATTGTTTAAGCCGGTGCTAGTGGGCGTGAGTAGTGTTGCACTTTGCTTTCGAAGGATCACCCATTTTCAGAATATATTTACTGCTTTTCTATTTCTATGTTCAGAAGAAAATTACAGAATGGGTTGAAAATGTGACAAACAATGAAATAATTTATTTGAACTACATTTTGACGAAAATTAGCCCTGTCCATCTTGCCACAACGAGCGATATCCAACATAGTTGGTTTCGAAAATGCCCTACTTTTATGCTGATATAATGCTGATATAATGCTATGTCTGTTTTTCCATAAAAAGTCAATTAGCCATTGACGTTTATTAAAAAAAAGACCAGAAGTCAGACTAGTTTTGCCACGGCGACCCCAAATGTACCAACGAAGAGCGCGCGCACATACGCATACATACACCTTCGCAGATATAATATGCACATAGCGTTTCCTGCTCGTGTGGTGGATCGTAAAACGTCACCCCGTGTTTCATTCTCAGTGTTGTTAGATTTTCTGGCCCTTCTTGATCACCAGTTTCAATGCATTTAGTTTTGAAAATTGACTACCGCCTAATCCAGTGCTAAGGGGCAATTAAAATGCTGCACTTTTCATATAACTGCTCATGAACAGAACGTACTGAATACAATCTAGTCTACTATTTTCTCTTATCAAACTGCTGCTTTTGCTTTAACAGAATCGACTACTTTCAGATTTTATGTACTTCAAACATCAGCTGTTAAATGTTCGTTTGGCACCCTTTAAAAGTTGCCCCGTACTACAATCTCAGTGTAGTTATATTTTCTTGTCCTTCGGAATCATCAATTACAATGCTTTTAGTAATGAAATCGAACCGGCGGACATGAGTGGTAATGCACTATTGATAATTGTTCATAAACAGTAGTAAAGTCGAGCAGGAAAAGCAACACACAAATATTCTGAAAATGGGCGAGCCTTCGAAAGCAAAAGTCGAAATGCAAAAAGAGAAAAGTGCAGACTCGGTTTTATTTTACTGCTCACACTCCCTAGCACCGGCTTAAGCAGTATTCAATTTTCAAAACTAATAACATCAAATCGGATGCCGAAGGACCAGAAAATATAACACTGAGAATAAAGAACGGGACCACTTTTTACGGCCGTCACACAAGCACTTAACACCTGCTGTTCTGAAGTACATATACTCTGAAAATGGGTGCTCCTGCGAAAGCAAAAGTAGAAATGCAAGAAGAGAAAATTGCAGACTCGGTTAAGGGCCCAGTCCCACTAGGCCTTACGACCCCCTAAGACATGTTTACGATTGCTACCGACCTCTGGTCGCCGATATTCGTACGAAGGTCGCACGACAAGTCGCTGATAATCGCAGATGGTCTTTAGTAATCGTTCATAATCGTTTCCAGTCGTGCGACCAATTTCAGTCGTAGGGGGTTGTTGATCATGCACAACAACCTCCTTACAATCGAACTGGTCGTAGAGAGGTTGTTGGCCATGTACATCACCCCGAATGCCCAGTCCCACTAGGCCTACGACCACTTATGACCTGTTTACGATTTCAAGCGACCTCTGGTCGGCGATATTCGTACGAAGGTCGCACGACAAGTCGCTGATAATCGCAGATGGTCTTCAGTAATCGTTCATAATCGTTTCCAGTCGTGCGACCAATTTTAGTCAAAGAGACGTTGTTGATCATGCACAACAACCTCCTTACATTCGAAATGGTCGCCGGTATTCTTTAAGATTTAACCTTAGATGGTTTGTTAATCGTGCGATCATCGTACGAAGGTCTCCAATCATCTTTAACTGGTCGTTGGTGATCTTCCCTACAGTCGTACGACTATCAGCGACCTTTCTACATTAACCTACGACTGTCGTGCAATCCCCAGCGACTGCCTAAAGATTATTCGCGACTAGACATAGATCAAGTGACCACACAACAGGTAGGTAGTGATCGTGGAACCTTCGTACGAAAATCGTTCGAATACCAGTGACTTGACGCACGATTGTCAACAACCTGTCTTAAGGTGGTCACAGATACATCGCCAATGTGACTGCGATTGTTTTTGGAATTTAGTCGCCGACAATCGCAGACGATCGGCGGTTTCAAAGGTCTCATAGGTCGCCAGTGGTCTTTAACGATCGCAAAAGCTAGTGGGACTGTAACCTTACCAAAACATCGATAGAAAATAAGTGAGACACACACAACCGAGCTCACAGTTTTCCACGATTGAGTCCAAGCTGTCAAATAGCAACTTGTCAATGCACACCTAAAGCTACTCCATCTTCCTACAGTTTCCCATGTTAGAACTAAAGCTACTATACTCTTCATAAAGCAAACGTTGTCTAGCTATATCATACATGCACACAATTAATGGTAGGTATGATCAATAAAACCGAGTCTGCAATTTTCTCTTTTGGAATTGCTACGTTTGCTTTTGAAGGATCACTCACTTTCAGAATATAATTATTTCTCATCTCATGGTCTAAACACCCGAAGTGTATTTACATAAAATTAAAATAAAAAAACAAAAAATCAAACTTACTACTAGCATAACTTATACATATGCACAGATGACTGGAAACCGGTATTTATGGCTGGGAATAATAACACGTATATGGCTAGACATGGCAATATCCAATTGGGCTACTATGTACATATGCCCATGTGTACATTTATGCATATATTTACATTACAAACATACGCAAATGCTCTTTATATCTGTCAGGAACTGCTATAAGATACACATAATATGAGATTTAGTGTACTGATATACGTAAAATAGAACAAACGTCAGACAAGAAATTTAAAAATGACACACGACAGTGCACATCAATACCATAGTAAACGAAGCATATCACGTGCACGACCAAAACACTTGCGGGCGTTATTTTGGTCTCGAAAATGAGGCAAAACCTGTGACTCTACTTCTAACATGTAGGTTACTGGGAATTCGCCTGCGGCGTTAACCAAGTTTCAGCTTTGATCCTGAGACACCGGGCTACCTAGCATTTCATCTTGATATATACCAACTGCTGAGGTAAGTGCGCATTCGCCTACGGCGGTAGCCAAGTTTCAGTTTTAATCCTAATGAGATATCGAGCCACCCAGCATTTCATCTAGATCCATGCCGCTTGTAGAGGTCACTGCACCGGGCTACCTAGCATTTCATCTTGATATATACCAACTGCTGAGGTAAGTGCGCATTCGCCTACGGCGGTAGCCAAGTTTCAGTTTTAATCCTAATGAGATATCGAGCCACCCAGCATTTCATCTAGATCCATGCCGCTTGTAGAGGTCACTGCACATACTCATGTATTGAAAATGTTTGTGAGGGAGTCATATGTTTACCCTCCTTCGATCGGTTATTAAACAATTCGTTTTTCAAGGTTTTCTACTCACCTGATGTATACGTTTTGTTGCTGTACGTATTTGTTTGTCTTCCTCTTTGGACAACTCCCGAAACCCTTCCAGAAAGTCTATTATTGTCAGCTGGTAGCGTTCTAAACATTCATCACAAAGTCCAGCACTTTCTGAATGTATCATATTGCTGATACTTAGCAACTGAAAGTTAGAAAAGGAAGTATGATAAAAATATATTGTGAAACTTTGTCTAACACAAAATATATTAACAACGTATACGTGATGTAATCAAACAGCTCTGCTCAAGGCGATATACTGTACACGCCAACCGCTCTCAGGAAGCACTCATTACGCACAATACGCACGAGCGTATAAAAACAATCAAAGCCAAAATTTTCAAAAAGCCATTTGTTTGCTTACATGGTACTTATTTTGGAATTTAAGTAATAAAATTATAAGCTAAATAGAATCTAGACCATCTGTATGGAAACCCAAAATTTAATGTTCATGGCACGCCAAAATAGAAACCCTTTAGTCATATTTATGACGTCGTAAATTGATTATCGTCCTGTAAATCTACATCAACATGCAAACGTCATCATATAGCAATGCTTTGACAATATATGTCTCTTATATTTGTCATTTCCTGCACTGACAGCTCAAATTCCAGAACATTTAACTATGTAGGGATCTATTCGCAGAATGCTAAACAGAGGGGAGACTAAATCTTACTGTAAGTTACATCTAGTTTTCAATTGTACACTATTAGAGGTTGGTGTTTTGTTCACTTTGGGTCTTTATTTCAAAGATTTAACCTGCTTTAAGATTTAGATTAATAAGATCTAGTAATAGTTCCTACATTAGAGATACGTGTAAAAGTGATATAACTGTAGATCAACACCTACAGTAGTAGATAAATTATGTAGAAATTTAAACTTTAATAGTATTATACACAACCACTTTGGAAGGAAAAGGTATTTAACCTAGATCTAATGATCAAGATCCAGATCGATGGAAATAAATCCAGTCGTCGTTATCTCAGGATCGGCAATGAAAAGAAACATTTGCAAAATACCAGGACACGCCACTCCTTTCAAAGTCTTGAAAAATGATACCTCTAAGACTGAGACGGAAGTGATATGCAATAGGAACATGAAAAAATCAAAGTTCCTCTGAAACGACGATATCGCCCACATGTGACGCTTCTCAAAGCAAAATTTCAGACGCTAATGCCTCTACTTCTGGTAGTTCTGAAAAGGTTTCAAGTTCTATTGGGGCGCGTTTTCTAGATAGAAACTCTCGATATCAAAATTCAATTTAATTTAGGATGTAAGATTTCTAGAAGTTCTCTATACTAGGTACACGATTTGAACCACCGAGGGGTTGACCATTGAATACTGCTTAAGCCGGTGTACTTTTAATAACTACTCATGATCAGACCCAATGACACCGAGTGATTTTCTACGTTTGCTTTCGAAGGATCAACCATTTTCAGAATCTTTATAGCTCATCAATGTCTGAAAAGACCGCCGGAGGGATCAAAACAGTTAACTTACACACTATTAAGTATTATCCAAACATTATATGAAAGATTCCTTATTGCGGGTTACAAATATATGGATGATGACGGGGTTGGATTACACATCCAAAGTAAAACTATTTTCGAAAAAACAAATCCCAAATAATCGCTCAAATTATTGCGATAAACAGCACACATCTTCACTTACGTACATTTGTGTTGCTGCGATGTCACATTCCTCGGTCAATTCCTCAAAACTAATACAAGTGACATAATAATGATAATAATACAAATAACTAATAATGATGAAATTAGAAGCAGTTTTTATGATAATGAAGATTATAAAAATGTTAAGGACATTATTCAGGATTGTTACGGATATGATAATGAATATACCTTTTCAATTTCTACTGTAAATAAAATCAATAACTACAATGATATTTATCCTTAGCCTGCCACATATTTGTTATCATTCTATCCTATTCTATCCTCTATGGATATTAATTATGCAAATCTTTACAAAAACATACAGGGTTATATTGAAATGATTTCCTAGGCAAAAGGATAGAGCATGCAGGCATGGATTTTCCATGACAAACTGCAAACCCAGATGAGAGAGCTCATATAGGAGCTCTCTCATCTGGGTATACACTGTTTGCAAATGCAACAATAGTTGTGACTGGCTTAAGAGATGTGTCAATTTCACGAGAATATCTTAATTTTATTGTTTGATGCAATTAGAAAGTGAATCCCGCTAAGCAGAACAATAACACTCCTGTAAAATGGGTATTTATTAAAGAATGTCTCCAAAACAGTTATCACTGTTGAAAACAGAACAGAACGTTCACTATCTGAAGCGCGTAAAAGTAACGTTTGATTAATTGGTGTTACAAATGGTACTATGACTATCATAAACGATGCGATTTGTTTTTGTGCACTTAGGTATCCGTTTATTTTCGTTTCTAAGTTTTCATAAGAAAACAGTGTTTACCTTTTAAAAAGTGACATTTGTTAAATGCATGTGTACAGATGCTGTCCGGAACTAATATATAGATGTTATATCTCTATTGAAATTATATATGGACATTTATATTTGAATTACCAAAGTACTAACAAAACTACTTGCCTCTTCCACTAAATCTTGCCTACTGATTTTGCTACTTCGTGAGAAGTATGGACAGTTCTTGAATATTATCAATATGCCATCTATGTCAATATCCTTTGCAGACATGCGGAACTTGTAAGCAGGTGGCAAGTATATTTTGCACATCTCTAGGGGTTGTGTTGGCCAGAGCTGGGGGTTACAGGTTGCCGGATATATCTTGTCTGCGTTTTGATTTTCTAGAATTTTCAGCAACCAGGAATTGCATACTTCGCATTTCATTGACCACATTTTATTGCTGACATCGTATTCAATATCTCGAGGCGTACATTTATTCCCGCAACGCGGAGTTGCTGTTCCAAAAGTAAGTAAGATTTCCGAGTATAAATTTGACAAATGAGTGTCGACAAATGCTTCTAAGCCTTCTTTTACGAATTTATGTGCACGAGTAACATATTCAATGTTGCTCCTGTTCGTGTCACTGTTTTGGGAGTTGAGTATATGTTTCGCTGTACTCTGGTCACTCATTCTGTCTCGTGGGCGACGCTGCCCTGTGATCCTATCGACTGACGTTGAAAATACATCCTGATGACGAGGAGAAAGGTAATACTCTGTTTCGGATTGCTTATGCTCTGTGACTAATGGATCCATTTGATCGTAAGGTATCTCTGCTGGTTTATGCAGATTGGTCTTTTGACTATGAAATTTCGAACCCTGAAAAAAGATAAATCTTCGTTTATATGTAAATAGTTAAAGTGGTATAATGTCCGTATTACCTCTTTGTATCATTACATCAAGACAACGTTATTAATCGCGGATATACATGTACGAAAAAAAGGAACTATCAGATATCTCTGTATCATTACATCAAGACAACGTTATTAATCGCGGATATACATGTACGAAATAAAAGGAACTATCAGATGTATCTGTATCATTACATCAAGACAACGTTATTAATCGCGGATATACATGTACGAAATAAAAGGAACTATCAGATGTCTCTGTATCATTACATCAAGACAACGTTATTAATCGCGGATATACATATACGAAATAAAAGGAACTATCAGATGTTGCCGAGCTTGATCCATTGAGTTATTTTTTAAATCAATAAAACTTGGACATTTAAGTAACAACGTGTTTCAGTAACATAAATCAATCACAAAAATTGTTTATGTACAGAGGGTGGACTATATAAAAGGTCATTACAATTTTAATCATGCAAATACAATTATACAAGAGACATTTAAACGTGGTGGTATTTCTCAGCACTACACACATGGTCCCTTACTGACATGTGATCGCACAGGAATCAGCGATGACACCAGACTGTTGCATGTACCTTAGTGCTGGCTAACGCTAGAGTGTTATAGTAACATTGGGTTCTTTCCGTTCAAGTCAGGCCGATAGTAAAACAATTCAATCCAACCACATGTAAGTACAAAGCATTGTTGGTAATCCTAGCTCATTTGCCTAATTACTGAAATAATATTGAAATCTAACACAAGACTTCCTTTTGATTTGGAGCCATTCATGTGACCTGGGTCAATGACTATGTTTAAAAAAAGATTAAACAATGATAAATACGTGGTACATATCACGTCTATGAACTCCGCTTTTCTGTTTTCACATTGCTGCTGTTGATTCGGAGGATTGCCTACCTTCAAATTTTATCTACTTCACAACAGCGTGTATTAAGTCTTCGTGTTGCAGCCGTAAAAAGTGGCACCGTACTTCATTCTAAGTGTTGTTATATTTTGAATACCACTTTAGCGGTGCTAGAGTAGTGATGCACTTTTAATAATTGTTAATGAACAGACACAATAAAACTAAGTGTGCATTTGGTCTCTTTTTATATTGCTTTTGAACGATCTCCTGCTGCAGAATACTTCAGAATCCAACACAATGATGCGAACTTTTTAAATGTGCAACACATGAACACATTACTGTGAACGAACTGTTTTGTAACCCCCCGATATATTACGCCCAAAATAAATAAAAAAAAAAAGTTGGCGACGATGTACAAACACGTCAGCATATAAATAATAGACGAACATAATGTACATGAGTGTACATGTACAAATATTGATTCAATCACACTCATGTAGTGTTTGCATAAATATTGGGCAACATGTAAGGTTAACGTGTGTATATAAGTCAGGGGGATTGTTGGATGTTACGCCGTGGCGGTACAACGCTGAAGGCACAGGCGGCTATGAATGTGTATAGACGGAGATGCCAATGGGAAAGATTGCAGAATTTTTTTATCACTTACATATATGTATAACTCGATGCGGACTGGCAGACTTTTTTAAAAGCAAGATATAACTCTCAATACTCGTACATACTTACTTTACATACATAGTTGAAATATAAGGTCAATTAACAGAAACACTGGGTTTACTGAATATTCTATCACAGTATTAAAGTTAATCTGTTAAATATAAATATAGGAACACATTTACCAATGCAACTTTGCTATTGAAACGGCATGAAGAACATTTAAAAGTTGGCTTTATGATATTAATATGGAAAAGTAGTAAAGTCAAGCAGGCAAAGCCACATACAAGACGCAACCACCACCAAAACACCGATAGACAGCATGACACACACACGCACATGTTTAACATGAACACTAAACTAGTATGCGTATGTGTTTAAATTCAAGATTGCATGTAAGTATCATAGTGTACGTAAGAGAGAATAGACAGTAAATTGTTCGTAACTGTATAAGTATTCTAGTGAAGCGATTGACCTTTGACGAGGGTGTAAATATTGTGATCTAGAAAAACAATGTGATGGCAAATGTCTTTACAGAATGCCGAGGCCTTGTCATATACGTCGATCTATATCCGGAGAAGAAACAGACGTCTACCGATGGAGTGTTACTTTGTGCACGCTAAATGGCATGGAAGGTACTTCCAAAGCTATTAAAAGCAGTCGTATATATTTATCAATTGAACGACACGCTTACTTGTAATGCATTGCCATAAGAGTACCATCCAGGTTGTTCCAAAACTTAAACAGGAAAATTATTACACATAGCTCCACTTCGGTATTATATACCTGTTTTGTCTCCAAAGCATGAATCCGTTGCATAAGTTCTTGAAGGCGGTCTTCGTTTTGACTTTTATTGGTGTCTAATATATCTTGGCCCAGGGCTGTTGTTGTTCTTTGGAACACATCTCTGGAGGATTTCCTTTGTGTCTTTAACTGAAACAGGGTCAAAACAATGCACAGGATAGAACAGAAAACATCATTCCTTAATGACTGATATGTTTACTCAAAGAATATCACTTAATGTACACAGGCACATTTAGATGTTCTGAAACCATAAATGACTTTTAATTAATGTGAAAAATATTGCAAAAGTACATGTACGAGTCATACATACACACAGTCGCCCGAACATCACAATGATAAACGAAAAGAACAGCAAATGTATATTCTTATCAGGAGATAAAACGACACACACAAAGATACAACACACAGTAATTGAGTGCACTAGTGATAGATGGATCCAATTTTCTCCAAAGCGCTACTTCAATCAATTGTTTGTTTGTTATATCATGATGCTGTACGGGCGGCTGTGTGTTCTGTATCTGTTTCCTGCATGACCCATACATGTACTTTTATGAGCTCGGTAAACATTTTAATTAAACTTTCAATGATTACGTACATGAAATTCCAGTGCTCATAGCCAGAAATGATTAACTATATGGTCCTATAAATTATTCATTGTGGGTTCACAAATGGTTTTGGTACCATTACATGCCAAAAAAGGCAAAAACATGATCCATGTTCACATATGCACAAGTTCTGTGGTGTATGTGGAATTGACAATGAACTTGTTTTCTGTGTTGTAATGCTATCTGCTGTATGATTTCTGGTGGTAAACTTGCTTTACTGTTTGGAAGATCATGTGCAAGAGGATTTCCACAGCTGTTTATGGTGTCAATGGTCTTTAGGGACGCGTAATATTTCCTTTCTGAAAGCATATTCAATGTGGTTTTTTATCTATGGATCGAAGCATATATCAAATGGCATTTAGTTAGGCTATCATTATAATTTGGATTTTGTTCATCAAATATATAAAACAATTCATTAAAAAGGGATATGATCCTGTATTACTACAACATACTGCATGTTTGGTTGTGAACCCTTTTACAGTTGGCAATCACGCTGGCCTCTTTGCATGTACGCCGACAAGAAAGGTTTAGTACTCTATGAAGGCGACCTCTTAAATCCAGAAATGGAAGGAGAACGTCGGATATCTGTACTATTTCATTTTTGTCGTACCTTTATTACTTTTCTACAGTTACTCTGTTTGCAGCTCAATCATTGAGTACACTAGCGATAGGTGGATACAATATGTTCAATTAAATGTTTTTTTGTTATACATGCACTTTACCACTGTATTTGCTGTCGCGGTTGTTGTAGATTAGTCGGAGAGGGGATACGTTTATTTACACTGTTTGTCTTTTAGGATGGGGATGGAAAAAGGGTGAGGTTGGGCGCCCATAAACCGGTTTAAACCCCCGGTGACTTTTGTCACTGACCGTTCCAAGGCGGTACTTCCATCTTCCTCCTATTGTATGTTTGTTTTGTCTTTGTGCGTCTCTTGTTGTTTTTTCTGCCTATGTACATTTGCTGTTTCCTTGTGTTGCTGTTCGGGCGAGTGTTTGTTCTGTATGTGGTGTTTCCTGCATGACTCATTTTTGTACTTTTTACCAATCAGTAATAATGACAGCCGTGTAAATGCAGTAAATTGAAACACGTGTCTTAATTGATAATCGCTCCCTCCAAACCCCCAACAAAAAACACAAAAACACTCTAGTCTGCATCCCGTTTCCACTGCACCAAATTAACCCATTGTTAATTCTTCAAAATTTAATCTATTCGAAGCATTTTGCTTTTGTCTCGATGTACTATGAATATATGTGTGGCCGACATATTGCAACGACATACAACGAGTAACGATACAATTTAAAGGGAATCGATCCAGACTAGAAATGTGTAAAATGTGCAGAATTTATGTTGAGCTATTATCCGAAAATTATCATTAATTCATATGTATCAAATTGGAGATTTAGTAAGACATATAATAAAATGTATTAGGAAATACTTGACAAAATAATCTGCAGAAACTAGTGATCTCTCATTTAGGTTATTGTACTGCCACCCTATACGGAATTGCACAATGTGATATATACCGACACGAAAAGGAAACTGCGCACTTGGTTAAATGGCATTTTTTATACTTCTAGTATCTGAATATATGCATATTTGGTACCACAATGTGCGAAAATGTATTGACTTTGCGATGGTTTACTTTACTTTAGATGTGATAATTGTCCGAAAAGTATTTAACGTCTGAACAACGCAGGGGTGAAAAGTGAAAGTTGCAGATTTGTAATTTGCCGTATCTGCCTTTTGACTTTGAATATTTGTAACGATTCGCGACAATTAATCAGTATCTGTTATGACCTCCTCGTCTACGGATCAATGCTAATATTCTTGACCGCATGGATCTGACGTAACGTCTAATGACGACATCGGGAATGGCGTTCCATTCATGCGCTAAGGCTGCAGACACGTCATTGATATTGTTAATGACATGATTGTTCCTTGCCCTCCGACCAAGTAAATCCCATATATGCTCTATTGGATTCATGTCTGGAGAGCAAGCCGGCCAAGGTAAGATCTCGCTCCAGTTAACAGTTCTGTGCAAAACGTTCACGTTTACGTCTGAATACCCGAACTCTAACGTCAACAGTGCTAAGGTTGAATTTTGACTCATAACTAAAGAGAACCCTGGGCCACATTGCACGGTTCCAACGGAGATGAGAGCGGGCCCAGATCAGTATAAGAGCACGATGTCTGTTATTTAGGATCTGGCCAACATCAGGTCTCCTATCCCTCAATGTGTTGGCGTTGGACCGCAATCGGTTAAAAACCGTATCCCTAGATATACCAAGCTGTCTGGCTGTTCTTGTAGCCGTTTTGAATCGCTAGCGTATGTGCGTCAACGTCAAATGTCGATCCTGATGTGCCGTCGTCACCCTCGGCCTACCGGATCGACGATTATCTCTAACGCTGCCATTCTGCTGGTAACGTTGTCGGAGACTTCGAATCGTATTTCAATGGCAGTTGAACTGCCTAGCGACGTCAGAAACGCTGACGCCAGCTGCGAGTTGCATAGGAGCTTGAATTCGTTCGTTTTCTAGAAGCCGTGGCATCTTGCTTACGAGTGAAATTCAAACGTGAACTGTGATTTATGATTGCAGATTGCAGATGAGATATCGGTCAGGGTTAATCTGTACCTGTAAGTAGGCTGCACGGATTGCACGAGCGAAAAGTTTCATAATTGTCTGCGGTTAATTTGAAGGCCGTCTATGTACTTAAAATGTCCATATATGAGTTCCAAATGTGGAGGGTTATGTTCTGCACTCATGATGATAAAATTGTAATTATAAACTTAATAGCATATAAGTTATCTCAAATATAAAATTACACAGTTTCTTTTCGTGTCAGTATAGATAAACTGCAGCGAATCCAGAATATGTGCGCTAAACTCATTTTGAATAGGAAATGGTCAGACAGCTCCAAGCAATCTCTTAAAGATTTACATTGGTTTCCTATCCAGGGTAGAATCACTTTTAAATTATTGACAAACATGTACAATTGCTCTCTCAACCACGCGACCGTGTATCTGACAGAACTCCTTGTAAAGCCAGCACCAACAGGCAGTCTGAGATCGGCAGACACAGCTCAAGAGATGTATACTGTGCCTTTCAACAAAAGAAAGACATTCAGTCATAGAAGTTTTGGGACAGTTGGTCTCAGACTATGGAATTGGGCCTCCTAGCGAGATTAAAAGAGCAACTTATTGAATTATTTAAAAGAAAGTTAAAAACGCATTATTTCAGACACTTTGACATACTTTTTAATATGTCTTAGAAACTGTCCGCGTGTTTTAGTTGTTTCAAATACTTTATATGAAGACTGGATTTTAGTATATTATAAGTTTTATGGATATTAGTTTTTATGCTTTCTTAAATGTATATTTGTGTTTTATATATCGTCTCTCGATTTTTATTTCTTTCTGATTTTATTTTTGTCAATGAACAACGCAATTGAATGCATTATATGCAAAATAGGCGTTTAACCAAGTGATTCAGGTTTCAAAAAGTTTCAGTTTCAAACGTAGTTAAACATTTATTTATTTTCTCTGTCACACCTCGTAGATCATCAAATAATACATATTCAGTGGGCCTATTGTTAGCAGCTTGCTTGAGACTCTTCAGTGTTATAATATAAATGAAAAGATAAATAACTATTTGGGTATTTAGAAAAGTCAAGATGCAAACATTTTTATCAGCGGGTTTTTGTGATTTACTCGGTGCCCCTTCTCATTTACAGACGAAATCAGTAGATAAAATGTCAAATATTTGCAACCAATATAGCGATGGCTGATATGAGAATTATATTGAGTACAATAAGTGATATTCTTGGTTGAATATAAACAATTGTGTAACCTACGTCTTCCAAAGCGGTCATTGCAATTAACGACTTACAAAGAGTGAACACTTACAGATTTTTCCAATAGTATTGTTCTCGCATCCAACACCTACCTGTTTCATTGACGTTCTTTTCTCTTCCAAATCGGAAGCAATATTTCTGAGTTTTAGGCTGTGTTCTGTCTTCAGCGTGTAAAGATCTGTTTCCAAGGACCTTAATGTCGTCGTCAGTGGAATGGTCTTTTCTTTTAAGTCAGAACATTGCAGCTTCGTTTCGAAAGAAACACACAATTTTGTTGTTTGTAACTGAAATATTATACACTTGGGTTATGCTATTTTATTGGTAAAAATAATTATATTCTTGACATATGTTGATAACATTTCTCTTTACCGAAATATTTCCTGTTAAGGGATCTTTCCAACCTATCTTATGAGGCACACGATATAATTGTATATGCTATCGTGAGATGGTATTTGTTTTTATTACATGTGACTAACCTTGTCTATTTCCTTCATTGCTCTCTGTATGTGTAGAAGCTCACTGTCAGAAACGCATGTGAATCCCTGTAAGAATTCTAAAGATCTCTTCAGGTAGCCTTGTAGTTCTTTCTCACCTACGAAACTATGTATGGAATGGAAGAGGGTGTTTCTAATGTGTTGTATCTGAAAAAATAATACAAAACGCATATGAACAAATAACGGGTTGATTTTACTTTTTAGAATTAAAGTTCGGACGTTATGCATTAACTATACTTTTACATTATATTTTTAAACTTTCGGCACACTAGGACCTTGAGTCAGTAATGTAACAATTGCCTTTTATTGCATACTTTTGTTTATAACTATACAAAAATACCACATGTGGACCCATTTTATTTTATGGTAAATCTATACAGTTTTCCGTTCGAACGTTATGGTACGAGGGGTGTTCCAAAAATAATGTCATCTGTGCTTTATTTCGCGGAAATCGTGCAATTCATGCACAAAACCACCTCGTGTCGAATGAGTGATCACTGGCTCGTGACACAGGTAAATATCTCGTCCACACGTTCACTTGCCTCGGTACAGTGTACATCGTTTCATAGCCTATTCGTTAGACTATACACAAAATGACAGGAAAACGAGCTGAAAATGTTCTTGAAATTAGGGCCTATATAAAAGGTAGGTCATTACTCGGCATAAAGGCTGTATATATTCACCGCGAGGTGTGTGACATTTATGGGGAGGGCCAAATGTCGCACAGGACTGTTTGTAGGTGGGTAGCTAAATTTAGTGCTGGGCAGCAGCAACTGAAAGATGCTGCTCGCCCAGGTCGTCCTGCAACAACTACGACCAAAGGTAACATAGAAAAAATCCGAAATATCCTCAAAACTGATGCTCGATTCACCGTAAGACAATTGGCTCGAATGACAAACTTGTCGTTAGCAAGAGGTCATGCAATTTTGAAGAAACACCTAAAAGTTAGAAAGATAAATGCAAGATGGATACCCTATTTGTTAACGGATGAGCAAAAGAAGACGCGTGTAACAATGGCAAAAAAACTTCTCAAAATGTACCCAAAATATAGTAAAAAGGCTTTTGATATTATAGTCACTGGTGATGAGACCTGGGTGTATTATTTTGAACCAAAGTGGAAGGTTTCCAACCGAATATGGGCCACTAAAAATGCCAGACGCCCAAGTATTGCCAAACGAATACGAACGGTAAAGAAGGTTTTATATGCTATTGTTTTCACTAATAAGGGTCCAGCTATTCAAATCCCGGTGCCAAAAGGCAGAACGGTCACAGGCAAGTTCTATAAAAAAAGTTGTTCTGAGAAAATTGAAGAACTACTACAAAAGTAGCCGCCCCAAAACAGGACTTAAGTATGTCCGACTTTTGCATGATAATGCACACGCTCACAAGGCACGTATTGTGACTGACTTTTTGGAGTCAGAGAAGGTTACCGTCCTTCCGCACCCTCCGTATTCGCCAGACTTTGCCCCCTGCGACTATTTTCTCTTTCCAAAACTTAAATATCATTTATCTGGAAGGAGATACAATTCGAGAAATGCCCTTGGATCTGCTGTTTATCAGTGTCTGATGGGTGTCCCCATTGAAGAGTATGAAAAATGCTTCCAAAAATGGATTGACCGGCTAAAAAGGTGTATTCTGGATGGCGGAGAGTATTTTCAAGGGCAGAGCAAATTAAAATGAACAAAAGCACTTCCGCTATATGAGCACCGATGCAAGTGACATTATTTTTGGAACACCCCTCGTATGCATATTGGCAACATCAATCATGGCCTGAATAGAATTTTTAATGATATTAATATTGCTGTCTTCAAGATACGTGTTAAGTTTTTAAACCAAACCTACATATCATACATTTGGTAAACACAACATCCGTAAAAAGGTTTTATGACTGACATTGAAGAATATAGTATCCTTATATATATAGTAGTAATTACTTTTTAGTAGCTATTCTATTTTAATAGACGACACCCCCACCCCCGTTTCAGCGACATACTAAAGTCGTTACATAAAAGTAACAACATCCTTGCTTACGTTCCGTATTATATGGTGAGTTCTACGAACTATTACTGGGTGATACGGTATCAAATGAAATGTGATTGGGCGTGATACCATGGCAAGTTTCCACGGCATGATATAACAACGTGGCAGCAATGAATCTGTCTCAAGCAGACACGCCGCCCCTATACAAATCGGAAACCGTTCTGGGGAAATAAATCCACTTCACATATTTTATTTCACGCAAGCACGCACACACCTTATGAAAAATAATATATTATTTTCATGTAGTGGCATGCTGAATCTTTAAATAGTTATTGGAATGTGGACTAATGGAAACTCATGGAAACTAATGGAAAATCCGAGCGTAAAAAATATATTTGCAGAATTCTATAATATGTTTTTTTTTTAAATATCAAGAGTAAAATATATATTTCAACACTGTCTGCAATTTAAACCATCTAAGAAATACCTTGAATAAGACTTTTATTGATGGGACTAAAAGACCATAGTGCTCATTGAAACATGCTGCCAATCAGTAAATATCTTTGAATTCTGTCTGAGCTATGGGCCAAGGCAGTTGGTGTATGTGTTCGCGCGTGGGGCGCATAGTAAGGAAATCAGTTTAGACTTTGAATCAGACAGATGATGCAATATTATCTATCTTCATATACCAAAATAGAGCGTCACATATTGTAAACGCAAAGTTCTGAGAGTAGGAGATTCTTCGAAAACAAAAGCAGCAATATGAAAAGAGAAAATTGGAGACTCGATTTTATGGAGACTGATCATCTGTTTAAAGTTTTTAACCAAGTGCATAGTTTTCATTTATTTAGTCTGGAGTTTGAACTCGTTTGGGAAAAGTAGCCAATTAACATTAAATAGTTGTTCGCACTATCCATAAGGCAAATTATTTCAAGAAAAACCCCAAAAGGGATTGCTATACATGTTAGCTTACTCTTTGGTCCAAAACCATGTCGCCTCATTATTAGAACGTCCGTCGAAACCAGGACTCTAGCAATGGGGGTCTTTTCTACACTTACATAACAAATAACACAAGAGTACATGCAATACCAGACGGGCGCTTTATTTGTACCACGTGAAATAAAAACAGGCTGGGAAGAGCCTGAACAAATCAAACATTTAGCATAGACATAAATCCGCATATGCGATAGTATGGATTTCAAACAACCCATCGAAGCTATGCACCAACTATATATCTGCAAAATAGGGATACAAATTCCCTATGTACTAAGCAAACACTATTTACTCAAATTGAAAATTTCGAATAAACAAACGAACTGAAATATTATTCAAAGACAGTTCTGAAAAACACGTAACGTAAATGTAATCAAATGAAAAACATTCACTTGACCAATAAGATGTTTGTCAGATCGCATGAATGTCGGACCTCATTCCTTGCAGATATAAGGTTTCCATTAAAAGAAACATGAAAAACTATGTAAGACATTCAATATTATGATTAATATAACTACAAATACTTTTAAAGATGTAAAAGTGTGTTTGACAGTGTCGTCTGGTAGAATGAACTACCCACTGTACCTATGCCCATATACACACACGAAACTCACATCTAAAATCCACCAACTGTGAACCTTGTACGCCGCTTTTCAAACACGGCTGATGAAACGTTCCGTATAAATGGAAGAGTAGTAAAGTCAAGCAGGCAAAGCCACATGCAAGACGCAACCACCACCAAAACACCGATAGACAGCATGACACACACACACACACACATAACCACACACCCAAACGCACGCACACACACACACACACACACGAAATGAACACCGAAAACACCAAAAGAGACATGAACAAACCACAAGCACAAAGACGCAAGGCAAACAAAAGGAAGGGTGACAAAGAGAGTACCGCCTTGGCACGGTCAGCAGCAAAAACACCACTGGGGGTTTAAACCGGTTTACGGACGTCCTAACCTCGCACTTCTCTCAAAGTCACCCTAGCTTTACAAATATTGTAAATAAAGGTATCCCCGCTGGACTTACACACAACATAGACGACGGTGAACACAGGACAACATGTAAAACATAGCATAATAACTGTGACAATCCGTCAAATATGTACTCAATGACTTTGCTGAAGTCAGAGCACCTGCAGGTAAGCCGTTAAGGGCACGACAGGGAAAAAATAATACATGAGTCTGGTAAGCTCCTCCTGTATCCAAGTTTAAGAGTATACCATCATAGAGTACTACCCTCGGCCTGTCATCGCGCAAGCAAAGAGGGAAGCGTAGCTACCGACTGTAAAAGGGTCGATAACCAAACATGCAGTGTGTTGCAATATAAGAGGATTATGACATATATTGCACGTTTTACTAACGAAACGCGTGAATTAAACAGTCTTTTCTACACTTACATAACAAATAACACAAGAGTATGTGCAATACCAGACGGGCGCTTTAGAACACGAAAACAGCGGGCTAGATGAAAAACGAAACAGACTGACGATTTCAACACAAAAACACTTTACAAACATTTCATAAAGCGAGAGATTTGGAAACCCCAAATCTATTTTCCAAAGAATCTGCAATGTACCCACCTTTACTGTTATTCAAATCCTCTACTATTTCCCTTAACCTAGAAATAAGATTTTCTCTTGTTCGTGTGTAACTAAGGCATTTATTCCTATAAATCAGACCGCATTTGCCTTTCGACCGATAACAAGGTCTAAATAAGAAAACATCATCAGTGACACTTAGACATGCTATATCAAAATATCTCTTAAGCATTCTATACAGACATACTAAAGTATCACCCTTTGAAATTTCTATGCTTTGACCTTGGCGATATTGATCTGTTTTACTTTTCCTTATAAATAAAGAAACGTATTCGGTGAAAAATCTTACGTCATTGCAATGTAAGTTAATTAATTCATCGAATCTCAAAAACCCTGAAAATGCAATAAAAATCATACATAAATCACGAAGAACCACTAGATTTGTAGAGTCAGCATATTTAGTGCATAATGAAACTAAATTGACTGCTGTTATTTCTTGCATGCCGGTTTATTTAACATGCGTTTAGAAGCCTCGAACAAGTTTTTAATGAACAAATTGTCCGTTGGATCAGTTAAACTTATCAGAGCGTGCACCACTTAATGCTATATACAGTAGACAAAATCTCTGAACGAGAGACACGTTTGTCCATAAGATCGGTCAAAAACAAAGCCACGTGGACCGGAGACGCTGGCACTGCCAATCCTCCTTTTGGGGGTAATGGACATAATTCAAATACTTAGCACTTGTACTGTCACTTTTAGCCATCGTCAGGAAAGCCGCCATTTTATTCGGTAGATCACCGAACTGCGCACAGTCAACATCGCCTTTCTGCACCTCCACTTCTACCCATTGTGCCAAGTTCAAACCTGCGAAAAAGAGACTTTATAATAATCTAACTACTCGAACCTCAGTGCAATTAACCCAAAAGATAGAGGCCTTCCGTCAAAGACACCATTCTTGCCTCTTTCTCTTACGGTCAATTTCCCTGGTTGAAAAACGAAAAAGTCACTTACAAACTTTGATCTCTAAGCACCAATCTAAGCACTAAAGAAACTGCATGACTTTTGCAAACGTTATCTATTTCAATGGCAATATCTTGTAAAAGCGGCTTCTTGCTACCTACCTTCAACATTTTTATTATTAGTATGTACTAGCACCTTCTGTCCTTTCAGGTTATTGAGTGAACTATTTAATACCATATGCACAGCCTCAGCTTCTCGCCACGTAGAACTAAGACCACACTCTGCTTCTGACCAGCAACCAATAACTTGGCTATCTGATTTGCCTTCAACAAAACCACCAAACCCAGCTCCACTGGCGTCACAAAAGACGAAGTTGGCCCATGAATCTCATTGAGCTGCTCGAACTTAATACCGCTTTATTCATGATGCTGATATTTTCACGCCAAAACCCAATCTCGTCTAAAGCCTGGGAGCTAACCGAAACTGGGGCATCCCAACTGGCCCGCTGAACAACACAATGGTACAAATACCTTGTCCTCAAACGGACTTCAAGATCAAGTGAATTTGGCATTGAAATCAACTAACCAACCAAACATGCAACTTTCCTTACTGGAAAAATCAACTTAACAGTATTTATATCATACATTAACTCATCTATTAACGATAATGCACGACTTATGCGATCCCCAGTTACAGACAAAATACCATCTGCTGTATTCCAGACATAACCTAACCGAGTCAAATTTTGACACGGAAACCATGTACACTTGTCTTCTGCAATTAAAAACCCGAAATTTACTAGATCAAAATGAATATAATCGGAGGCTTCTTTTGCCTTCATTAAGCTGCGGTTTCCACCTAATACGTCGTCATGAAAAACGACTATTCTGTACCCCTGAACTCTCCACTTTTTCACCACAATACGCATTAAATTTGTAACATTATACCCGGCAGTCGAAATACCGAATGGAGTACATTAAATACAAAATAACGCACTTTACCGTCTCATTCCCAAGGCATATCTAAATAAGCCTTATGCTCAGAATAAATCATCACATGATGATAAGCGCTTCTAATATTGAATAAAAACATAAAATAACCGGCAGCAAACATCTGTTTTGCTACTGACTGATCTTCAAAACAACTTTTTTATTTATACAAGAGATGTTTGTAAAACATGTATACCCCAACCCCCCCCCCCCCTGACTTTTGATCTAGTGACCTCAACTACAGAAGTCATCTAGTGGTCATGACTAATCACCACAGTAACTTTGAAGATCCTCAGCCAAACAGCTGATCATTTATTGATCTGAAAAGCTTTCACAAGTTAAGGTTATGGTCACATTGACCTTTGACCTAGTGACCTCAACAACTATAGGGGTCACCTAGTGGTCGCCACCAACTACCACAGCAAGTCTGAAGATCCCAAACCAAACCATTGAGCAGTTATTAATTTGAAACCATTTCATCAGTTAAAGTCATCATGACTTTAACTGATGAAATGGTTGACCTTTGACCTAGTGACCTCAAAATCAATAGGGTAATCTAGTTGTCATGAACAACCACCACAGCAAATTTGAAGATCCCTAGCCAAACCCTTGAGCAGTTATTGATTGGAAACCATTTCACCAGTTAAGGTCATGGTTACCTTGATCTTTGACCTAGTGACCTCAAAAACAATATGGGTCATCAAGTGGTCATGACCAACCACCACAGCAAGTTTGAAGATCCTAAGTCAAACCCTTGAGCAGTTATAGATCGCAAACCATTCACCAGTTAAGGTCATGGTGACCTTGGCTTTAACCTAGTGACCTCACAAACAACAGGGCTCATCAAGTTGTCATGACTAACCACCTAAGCAAATTTGAAGATCATAAGCCAAACCCTTGAGCAGTTATTAATCAGAAACAATTTTACCAGTTAAGGTAATGGTGACCTTGAACTTTGACCTAGTGACCTCAAAAACAATAAGGGCCATCCAGTGGTCATGACCAACTACCGCAACAAGTTTATAAATCCTAAGCCATACTCTTAAGCAGTTATTGATCGGAAACCATATAACAAGTTAAGGTAATGGTGACCTTGACCTTTGACTTAGTGACCACAAAATCAATAGGGCTCATCTAGTGGTCATGACCAACCACCACAGCAAATTTGAAGATCCTAAGTCAAACCCTTGATCAGTTATAGATCGCAAACCATTTCACCAGTTAAGGTCATGGTGAACTTGACCTTTGACCTTGTGACCTCACAAATAACTGGGTTCATCGAGTTGTCATATCTAACCACCTAAGCAAATTTGAAGATCCCAAGCCAAACCCTTGAGCAGTTATTGATCAGAAACCATTTTACCAGTTAAGGTCATGGTGACCTTGATCTTTGACCTAGTGACCTAAAAACAACAGGGCTCATCTAGTTGTCATGAACAACCACCTAAGCAAACTTGAAGATCCGAAGCCAAACCCTTGAGCAGTTATTGGTCAGAAACCATTTCACCAGTTAAGGTCATGGTGACCTTGACCTTTGACCTAGTGACCTAAAAACCAAAGAGGTCATCCAGAGGTCATGACCAACTACCATAGCAAGTTGAAGATTCTAAGCAAAACCCTTGAGCAGTTATTGATCGGAAACCATTTAACCAGTTATGGTCATGGTGACCTTCACCTTTGACCTAGTGACATCAAAAACTATAGTGGTAATATAGTACCACGGCAAGTTTGAATATTCTATGCCAAGTCGTTTATTAGTTATCATTCGGAAACCATTGATCTACCGACCGACCGACATGTGCAAAGCAATATACCCCCATTTTTTTCAAAAGGGGGTATAACAATTCAAGGTTAATATGTCGACAATCTAAAACCAATCTAGGCTTTCCGGCTTTGCCAAACGCTACCGTCAAAGGCTTAACCACGTGCCCGTGCGTACTTTACCTCAGATAAGCACCCTATGTTGAGAAGATTCTTTATTTCGGACGTTACGAACTTGTGGTTATCTCTAGCAGACTTATTATTTCTAAGGAACACTCTTTTTTGAATTTCCCTGAAAAGCAACTTATATCCGTGATTAACTACGTCTAAAATGTACTCACTGGCGCCTGCGTTCTTCCATGATTTTAACATGCCCTTAATTTACCAACTGGAGTAACAGGCTCCGGACCCTTAAAAGACTTTTCGCTCACGCTTCCAAAAGAGTTTAACAAAACTTTACTTATCTTTTGCTCAGCCGCCTTACATTCCTGCCTCCAATGTCCAGGTCGACCACACCGGAAACATAGCACAGGCTTCCTTGAACTCACTGAAGCCTGGTTCTGTTGGTTTCCTTGTACTGCTGACACAACGCTTAAAGCAGGTCCTCTGACAGCAGTATATGGCACAAACCGGCGAGACCTGGCTCTTCTTTCCTGTAGTTTGCGGTCAGCCTTCATCTGCGCTCTACGAATCTTTTTCTCATCATCCGAATCGTCGGCCAGCGGGTTCGCCTCGTACTTATGGACTCCTCTCCAGGCACTATCAGAGGAGTTGGCCAATTTAATTAATTTCTCTCTATGTGAAAGAAGCTGCATACCTTCAGAAAGTTTCTTTTGCGCTGTAATGGCTGCATCAGAACTCCCGGTGTGAACTGCCTCTGACAAAAAACCTAGGCATCTCGTATCTTGTCGAGAACTTGTGTATTGAGTTTGTGTTGTTCCTCGTTTCCTATCTTTCTGTATGTGTATGAATCGCTGTTGCTCAGCCCTTCCTTGATCTTCGAAAGCTCTGCCTGTGAAATTTGCCTATGCGAACTGGTAAAACGTTGCTCAAAAGCATCAAATTTAGCTGCAACTAGAACTGTAAGTCAAAGGCTAACGAATACCCCCCCCCCCACCTGTCTGCTTGTCAGAACACCTATCATCAATCTGAACATATGTACATACATAAATGTGAAGAGATTTAAAAACAATACATGCCCTAACCCAATTTATGTAATAAAAATGAAGAATAATTCAGAGAAATAAGACCCCCTTCATGAGGTTTTTTTTCAAATCCAAAGTTCTAAAGCTAGGTACCTTTTCAGAAAAACATTAAGTTCAAGGACCATAACTCTGACAAAACATTATTCAACCAGACCGATATTTGAACTTAAGCTGTATCTCATCTAGATTTATTTTTATGTAAAATATGAAGTTAATATCTGCAACCACTTCCAAAGAAAGACCGGAAAATTGAAAATTTGACAAAAAATAAAGTTCAATGCCCATAACTCTGGCAAAAATTATTCAACCAGACTGAGATTGGGAATTAAGCTGTAAATCATCTAGAGTAAGCTTTATGCCAAATATAAAATTAATATCTGCAATCACTTCCAAACAAAGTCAAGAAAATCCCAAATTTGAAGAAAAAAATTAAAGTTCAAGGGCAATAACTCTGGAAATAATTATTCAACCGGACTGAGATTGTAATATAAGCTGTACCTTATCTAGATTTAGCTTTGTACTAAATATAGAGTTGATATCTAAAGTCAGTTCCATAAAAAGTCCAGAAAACCGGAAAACATTGGTAGGGGACTAAAAAGGGGAGATAACTCTGAAGTAGTTGTCCGATCCTAACGGAAATATGCGGTGCACAGGTTTATATGGTCATATGGCTATATATGAACTTTCAACAAAATTGAAGCAAAACTGTAGAAGAAGAAGGCCGGACAAAATTGTGTCCACGGACGGACAGACGGACGGACAGACGGACAGACGGACGGACGGACGGACAACCTGATTCCAGTATACCCCCCCCACAAACTTCGTTGTGGGGGGTATAATAAGTTGCTGAAGTCGCGACAGCATTTCATGCTCGAAAAACAGCACGTGGCAAACTAGAGAACACCAATATCTATAAATGTGAAGTTTGCTTGACAGTGTCGTCTGGAAGAATGAGCCACCCACTGTACATACCCTGTACCTATGCCCATATACACAAACGACACTTTCGTGCAAATCCACCAACTGTGAACCTTGTACGGCTGATGAAACGTTCCGCATAAAACATATATTGCACGCTATACTAAAAAACGTGTGAATTAAACAGTCTTTTCTACACTTACATGACAGATAACACAAGAGTATGTGCAATACCAGAGCGGACTAGATGAAAAACGAAAAAGACGATTTCCAAACAAAAAAACACCTTACAAACATTTCATAAAGCGAGAGATTTGGAAACCCCCAATCTATTTTCCAAAGAATCTTCAATGTACCCATTTTTACACCAGCGTTTGCAGCAGCTGTAGCACCCCCTGATCGCAAAAAATGCAGACCAATATTCAAATCCCCTACTATTTTCCTTAACCTAGAAATACGAGTTTATCTTGTACATGTGTAACTAAGGCATTTATTCTTATAAATCATACCGCATTTGCATTTCAACCGATAAAACGGTCTAAATAAGAAAACATCATCATCGAACTTTTGAATTCCACAACATGACACAAACCACGTTCAAGCGTTCATCAACTACGATGTACGTTATTTCGACAATGGAAAGTCAACACATATCATCGTTGTTCAGTAGAAACTCTGACGGGAGAGATGAATTGAATTGGGATTTTCAGAAAGGCTACATTTACGAACATAGAAGTGGAATATTTGGGAGGTAACCACGTTTAGGCACAGTAACGAAGAACTTGGTACATGATAGGCATATGTTGAATAAAATATATGAGATGATAAATATCGATGACTATATGAACCTATGGAGTCCATTAAGAGTATATCTAGACTTAAATGTAACTCTTAAAGTTAAGTCTACATCTACATTTAGACGATTAATTTGAATAACTTGCCTCTGTCACCAGGTCATGTCTGCCCAAACTACTGTTCGTACGAAAATATGGACATCTCTGGAATAGAGTCAGTATTGCCAGAAGGTCAACATCCTTAACAGAACAACTGGATTTGTAATCAGCAGGCAGGTACATTTTACAAACTTCCCAAGGAAATTTTGGCCAACGTTGAGGGTTGCAGTTCTCCGGGCACATATCAGTTATATCATCAATATTTTGTATTATTTTCTGTAACCAGCAATTGCATGTTTGACACTGCATTGATAGCGTGTTGATATCGACATTTTTCTTCACATCTTGGGCAGTACAGGACATTTTGCATTGTCCCAGTTTCCTTAGAGAGTCACAGATTTTGGTGTGATAAATGGACGCCTGCTTATCAACAAATTCCTCCAAACCCTCTTTCAAAAACTGAAGAGAAAGGGTGCCACGTAGCCAATTGTTGTACTGTCCATCGTGTGACTTTGTTCGGGCTGTCATTCTGTAAAGTATACATATTTGTAATGTGTGCATGTGTATGTGCATATCTGTCTCTATGTATGTATCTACGTACGTAAGGATATGTATGTATGAACATACATACATACATACATACATACATACATACATACATACATACATACATACATACATACATACATACATACATACATACATACATACATACATACATACATACATACATACATACATACATACATACATACATACATACATACATACATACATACATACATACCATACATACATACATACATACATACATACCATACATACATGTTTTAAAACTTTTCTATCGACTTTTTAACTTTAAAGATTACTAGAATTAGTCGAATTAAGTTCACACTATATCATATAAAAGATCACTTTTAGATTAATTTAAAACTGAATCCGTTGATGCAAAACGAAGTTAAATAGACTTAAAGTTGATGAAAGTTCTGTATCCGATTTTTTTTTTTGTAATTGAGAATAGTAGTTTAGTCCAATTCAGATTTTTGGAAACAAAAGCATGTTTTTTAATTCCGAAATCCAAAGGTATGGTCAATTCCAAGATCTAAAGGAAAGTTCTATTCCGAGGCCAAATGTAAGATTACTTAAAGGAAAAACAATGACAAAACTGTATCCACCATATAAGGCTTCCAGTCCAGAATACAAACTACTTTCTTAAACGTAATATGTGTAGTGTTAAATATTCTTAAAACATGGAAATATATATGAATATTCATTTCATTCGCTTGACAGTCATGTTAGAATTATGTTACATTCGACTTTCTTTGACATGTCCGCAATCATCTAGAACATCGCATCTATGGCTTAGCAGCACATACAGGGCAATGGC
Organism: Azorinus chamasolen; assembly: GCA_963576725.1. Lineage (NCBI taxonomy): Eukaryota > Metazoa > Mollusca > Bivalvia > Cardiida > Solecurtidae > Azorinus > Azorinus chamasolen. The sequence continues at coordinate 62,178,878 of OY755239.1, read as the reverse complement.
AGGCACAACATTTTATCATTTACATAGTGATATGTGATTGCAGACATCTCGAAGGAAGAACATAATCTTTTTCACTTTCTGAAAAACTGTTAATGTGAGTTATATGTAGTAAGATAAATTGGAACACTTGTTATCCCGATAAACTGTCTGTTATAAAACACAGGTTTATTTATATATCAGAGGTTTGAAAGAAGAACCGTTTACATTGCATTTCAGTACAGGATAACCGCTGATGTTATCCAAGGGGGGGGGGGGGGGGTGTTAGCACTTATAAACATTAAGTACTAACAGCCCTATTAATTTCATAGAGAATACGCAGATGATATATGTATTTAAAGCGTGTTTTCACTTCACGTAAACCTTGAGTTAAATGTCTGTTAATTCTTGGTGTAGCTTTAATCCTTTCTCGATATATTTTACGAGAGCAAAGACACTGTCTTCTCTATTGTCTGAAATGATACATTTGAATGTACTCTTAGTAGGAAGTGCATGTAGCCACACGTCTTCAAAGTACATTTGACGCAGTTAGTGATATGTTTAACATATCAATATACACTCAGTTCCAAAAGAAAGTGTGCACTTATTAATTTTAAATATTTCAATAATGGGCAGACGTATTGATTCGTTATTTCGCACACTATATCTTATAATATTTATCGTTAATCGATTGCAAATATTTTCCGTGGTTTGTATAGATTTCAGTGTAGTTGGTGATATGTGATTTTGCATGATCTGCACTTGCAGCTTGAGGCAAATGTACATGACAGCGGAACCATGCCTGGGTAGACTCTCTAAACCTTATTCAAAGGTAAAATCACATTTAGTATCATATCGATACACACACAAGATGCCTAGTCTGAATGAAATGCATTGAATTCGAGCATTAACGATGCCTGCTCGAGGCGACAACGCCATGTAGTGAATACGACGTTTGGATGCCACCTATCCAACATCATTTTCCAAACAGCAGCTAGTACTGTAAGGCAATTCGGCATCATCAGACAGGCCGTATTGCGTCGGCTCGAGCAAGCTCGGACACCCGTCCTAGCTAGGAGACCCTATGTGGGACAGATCATGACACCACGTCATGACACCACGGCTGCACATTTGCAATGGGCAAGATGTCATTTCCGTTGTGGGCGACAACAGTGGGTCGAGTTCTATTCTTTGATGAGTCTAGAATTAACCTCAGCTCCCACGATGGTCGGATGCGGGTTTTTAGGAAGGCTTTTAGAAGGGGTGAACGTTTTGCTAACTGTTCTTTCAAAGAAAGAGATAGGTTTGGTGGTGGGAGTGTAATAGTCTTGGATGGGATTATGGGAAAGAAGGAAAAACACACCTTGTTGTGGTATGCGGCAACCTCATTGCTCAAGGTTACATTAACCAGATTATGCAGCCTGAGGTAGTTCCTTCCATACAGGCTCATGGTCCTGCTATTTTCATGCATGACAATGCCCCTCCGAATGCTTCACGAACAAGTTGGTGGTTTCTCCAAAGAAACAATGTCAACGTGCCTGCGCTCTCACAGGATACGAATCCGATAGAGCACATCTGGGATTATATCGGTCGAAGGGTGCGATCGAGAGGCAACATCAGTCATAAGGGACCTTGCAAACGCACTGACTAAAGAATGAAATAAAATTCCTGCCGTCGTTATAAGACATTGGGTAAGGTCTATGCAAGGTCGCATAGCCACTTGTATCAATAGTAGAGATAGGCACACGCAATACTGATACAAATTAACACCAGAATTGAAATCAAACGGAACAAACTTCATTCATGGACACACTTGGATTCTCAAAGTAACTTTGCAACTTTGATTTTAACAACCCGTCCTTTCTCATCTAAAACATCCACTGAAACGCCTGATATTCAAAATAAAAAAGCAAACACCATGTTGTACGTGAAATTATCTCAAATTTGATACCAAATATGATAGGCTTTCAATAAAATAGTCGATGAAAAATTATAGAAAAAGAAGCGCAAATTTTCTTTTTGGAACTGAGTATAAATGCATTTCAGTTTCCACGGCAAAAAGGCTTTTATATAGGCAGGGTTAACAAAAGACATAGTCTCTCTAAACATGTGTGACGTCCTTTCTCTGTCATTAAATTATGGATTGAACAACGAAAATTTGACATCCAGGAAACACCACATTCAGAACAAACAGCTGCCCGAACAGCAACACAAGAAGACACATCAAATGTACACAACTATCAAAAACATAAAGAGACACACAAAAACAAACATACAATAGTTCGTTTCAATGGAAAGTAGTAAAGTCAAGCAGACAAAGCCACATGCAAGACGCAACCACCACCAAAACACCGATAGACAGCATCACACACACACACACACACACACACACACACACACACACACACACACACACACACACACACACACACACACACACACACACACACACACACACACACACACACACACACACACACACACACACACACACACACACACACACACACACACACACACACACACACACACACACACACACACACACACACACACACACACACACACACACACACACACACACACACACACACACAACCACACACCTAAACGCACACACACACACACACGAAATGAACACAGAAAACACCAAAAGACACACAATAACCAGGGACAAACGTTCCACAACATGAACAAACCACAAGCACAAAGACGCAAGGCAAACAAAAGGAAGGGTATACCTAATGGAATTTATAGATATGATTCAACGTGAGGGCGGTCTTGAAAAGTATGTACGCTAATGCTTTTGACGATGTCATCAAATATACCATGTTTAGCATAGTCTCGTAATCACTGTGTAAATTCGCATAAAATCTATTGGTATCACTTATCTTATGAGCAATCCAAGCATATCCGAAACCAAATTAGTACAAAATACTCTTTACAGATAGTGCGTCCAATATCGTCAAGGTTCTTGAGCATTTTGTAGCATTTTGTAGCATTGGCTCGGTTATCTTGTTATAGGCAATGCTTTTAGTGTTGTCCATACTTCACACATCGTTCAACGTTGAAAAGATATAAAGGTAATCTTCCACATTCCAAAAAAGGTTTGCCACGTTTTGATTAAGGCCACATAGTATTTTACAAAATAACATGGACATGTTCAATATCTTTTGAGGGGTTGCAATCAGTCAATAACCCCAAACTTCAAACGAGAATAAAAGGATGTATTTTACTATAGCATAGTTATGTTGGAAGTTTTCGAAGTAACACAGGTACTATAGAATAGCACTAACGGCTTTGGCTGTCTGCAAGCATAACGTTTCTTCTATTTTCTGAGAGCTTTGGTGTAAAAGTTGATCCACAATATTTATAGTATGACACGACTTCTATAATGTTTCCACGATAATACCATCTTTAATTATTACCAAGTGGTTCGCCATTTCTAGATACCATAGCGTTACTTTTGTCGATACTCAGTTCTATGTCTCTTGCATCTGGGAACTCACTAATACGGTCAAAATGGTATTGTAGATTAGTTACGGTACCACTGATTGCTGCGACGTCGTCTGAAAACATCAGCGCATGAAGCTCATAACTTTGCATGTGAGCAACCAGATCATTAATGCACAATGAAAATATTATCGTTCAGCTTACACAGCTTTGTTTCGTTCCTTTTGCACTTTTTACACAAGATTTTAGTTGGTACAACACATGTTAAAAAGTTTGCTACCCATTTTAATACCTCTATGTACAATGCTAGCCCATAATTGTTGGTAACCACAGTTATCGAAAGGTTTGGGAAAATCGGTAAAGGATACAAAACAGCGTCGCTCTCGCCTTTTCATTACTTCTGAATGACGATAGACACATTTAAAATGTTATCAACAGTTGAGTATTGAAAAAAAATGTCAGCCCAGGCTACGAGTAGTCAACTACACTACAGCCCGCATTCGCAGTTAAAGTAATCGCTCCAGTTATGAAAAGGTAGTAAGGTCAAGCAGGTAAAGCCATATACAAAACGCCAACATCACCAAAACACCGGCAGAAAGTACAAAAAGTACAAAATTGAGTCATGCAGGAAACATACAGAACAGTCACCCGAACAGCAACACAAGGAAACAGCAAATGTACATAACTATAAAAACACCATGAGACGCACAAAGACAAAACAAACATACAATAGGGAGAAGATGGAAGTACCGCCTTGGAACGGTCAGTGACAAAAGTCACTAGGAGTTAAACCGGTTTATGGGCGCTCAACCTCACACTTATTCCATCCCCACTCTAAAAGACAAACAGTGTAAATAAACGTATCCTCTCTCCGACTAATCTACCACAACCGCGGTGGCAAATACAGTAGTAAAGTGCATGTATAACGAAAACATTTAAGTGAACAAACTGTACCAACCTATCGCTAGTGTACTTAATGACTGAGCTGCAAACAGAGTAACTGTAGAAAAGTAATAAAGGGTACGACAAAAACGAAATATTACAGATGTCCGACGTTCTCCTTCCGTTTCTGGATTTAAGAGGTCGCCTTCATTGAGAACTAAACCTTTCTTATCGGCGTACATGCAAAGATGCCAGCGTGATTGCCAACTTTAAAAGGGTTTGCAAAGAAACATGGTGGTGTTGTATGTTGTAGTACTACAGGATGATTTCCCTTTTTAATGAATATTTTAACATATTTGATGAACAAAGTGAGAAAAATTGGTATGTCCAATAATTTTACGAAATTTGTAAAATCACATCACAATAAAATTCAGGATGTGAAATACCGTGTCGAAGAAGCGCCCTGAGATTACATTGGTACTTGCCAAAAAGCAAGAGATTTCGGTAGTAAAATGTAGAGAAAGTTTTTCTTAAGTTTATGGTATCTATATCCTTGCATAAGAAGTTTTTAAGTTAAAATGAGATTTCGACTGTTAAAATCGTCAACAGATGAACAAGCTCTAGCATAACACAACTACCACCAACACATCGACAGACAGCATGTCATACACAACCAAACATACGCAAACACACGAGAAGAACACAGAAAACACCAAGAAATACACAAGCACTAGAGACAAATATGAACAAAACACAAGCACAAAGACAAAAGACCCACCATTTAACAGATGTATATCCATGGTACAACACAATTCTATCAGTGATAATAAATTCTGAAGGGTGGTGATCCCCCGAAAGCAAACATTGCAACACAAGAGAAAATTGCAGACTCGGTTTTATTGAGTCTGTTCATGAGCAGTAATTGAAAGTGCAACACTGCTCACGCCCCCTAGCACCGGCTTAAGCGGTATTCAATTTTCAGTACAAGAAGTACTGAAATTCATGATCTCGAAGGATCAGAAGGTATAACAACACTGAGAATGAAGTACGGGGCGAATTTGTTAACGTCCTGATCGCAATTCTTGCGTGGTTCAAAGAAGGTATCTCCCGGATAATCAACCTCGTCGCCATATACATAGTCAATAATATAATTCTGTATAACGTCAAGAATATCGCTTACACGCGAGTTCAAATCACCTTCAATTATGATTTTTATCATAGATTGTCACTATACCAGAATGAGACATCACCAAGATCAGATTGTACTAAAATTATTTTATCATGTTATAAGTCTATTCCATTTCTATTTTTATTGCTGTACACGGGTGAGTATTCCAGAAGGATAAACGTAAAATACAAAACCAAGTATTTGCTTACATTGCACACAACTTTATCTATCAAGAGCAATTTGCATGTTTTTAATTCAGCGTAAATTCGTCTCAGGTGCCCTTGTCTATAGCCAATTCCGTGCAAAAACAGAAAAAAACACTCTGGAAGGTCATCGCCAATTCGAATTATCATCTGTCCTTCGTTTTTACGTTTTGTTCGGAATGCGTTTAGAAATCGATCCTTAGTTTTGACAGAGGTGCATCTCACAATAAGCAAAAATACGGAAACAGCATTAAAGCTGAAACTGAAAGACCTTTACACAAGCTATCTTCACACCAAATATACATTGTCTAGCATATATAGTTAAGAATTTGTAACAAATAGTTAATGACAGTCAAGTTTTAAAAATAGTGATCTTCACCTTATGTATCTTTTTGTCATCTGTAAGGTCCTTACCAAAGCTATATGAATACAAAAGGTCAATTACCTAGCGTTCGTGGATCAGAAGTTATAGTAAAATGTTTGTTGAAAACAGCCAAGTTTTCAAAATAGTGACATTGACCCAATTGCATGAATCCTTGTTTCAAAGCTATATCCATACAATATATGAATTGTCTAGCATCTGTGGTTCAGAGGTTAAAACAAAACGTCCAAGTTTTTCAATGGTGGACAACTTGTCAAAATAGTGACCATAACTTTGACCTAATTTTAAATATATTTATACCAACTGAAAGGTCTTTACCGAAGCCATCTGTATACCGAAAATGAATTGGCTAGCATATATAGTCAAGAAGAAATGGCAATGTTAAACTTTGTTAAAAATTACAAAGTTTTCGAAATTGTGACATTGATGTTCACCTTGACCTGATTTCAGTAAATGTGTATCAAGTAAAAGGCCTTTATCCAAGCTTTCTGCATACCAAATGTAAATTTTCTAGCTTGAGCAATTCAGAAATTATAAGCAATGTTATAGTTTTGTATCGCTAGCATGCCCACCCGTACGCCAGGTTTTCGCCGAACTATAAGCCGAGATTTGTCTCGAAAATTCCGGCTTAAAATAGGACGCAGTGCGCTTTTACTCCGGAGTCTATAAATAGGGTCAAATTAACTTAATTCTCTTCGATTCCGAGCTCTTCATTAATCTTGGTTGTGATTATGGCATCAAGGTGTTCATTATCGGATTCGGCGAAACCAAATCTCCAAGTTTTGCTCTTTACTGGCAGATTATATCGTATTCTGTTTTCTTAATGCTGCTTTTAGATTGGTTTCCACAGAAAATAATTTCTCAGTAAGGTCAGAAACTTCTTTAGTTAATTTCTCGTGTTTGCCTTTAATATCTTCGTAATTGTGATATAAGGTGTTTAATGGCTTTTCAAGTTTGTCGAATTTCTTATTGGTTTGTTCACTTCATTGTGGATTGCCTGCAACAGTTATCGTGTGTCAAGCATTGCAAATTCGTCGTCCGAGTTACACGCTGAATTTTCCTTCTACAGGTCAACAGTATCACTAGGGTTTTGGTGATGTGTGATGCAGCCAGCTGCTAATGGCTGAATGTGTACCGCTGACTGACTGATGCAGTCGAAGTTCGCGAGTTGGCTATGTCAGCTGCATATTCGACATCGACCCCACTGAAGGCTGCTCAGGTTCGCAATCTCCATCTCCAACAATGGTGCCACCCCTTCGTCCGCCACGACTGTTACCCCCGGTTCGAGGCCTTTGATTCTTCTCGGCACACTGTGTCACCAGCAGTGTGACTCAGTTTCGGTCAATGAAACCATCGACACCAATGTCGGTACGAAATCTGAATATTCACTGTCGTTTAGAATCGGTCCGCCGCTATTAATAAGGCAGTGAAAAGTAGTTTGCTAGCAGATTGTAACTTAGAAACTGACTTTTTGTTTGCATAAATTCCTCCCCTAATTCTGTATGTTTTATAAAAAATGATACTTATTGATATCCCAATTCCCATAAAATGGCTAACCTGATAATCCAGTTTTGGTACTTTTCGAATACCACCGTCAGTCGACGTCTTACTGTTTAAATATTGCATTTTAGTTATAAGTGTTTGTAACAGAACTCGATTACTCTGATGCGAGGTACGCAGTATTTTGATGGAGGAATAATTTGAAAATTTGTCATGAAAAGGCTTCCAGATGTGTGACACGGATATATTTATCACTGTAGCGATGTTAAGAAGTTCACTACTCTGAATTAATTTAGTACTGTTGTGTTCAAATACAGGTAGACTTAATTTACTACTGTCAGCTTGACACAAAACAGGTAACATAATGATCGAATTTGGTGAATACAAGGTGAGGGAGGAATGAGTTTCATTCAAACATTTCATAGTAATGCGAATTCGTTTTTCTGTTGCAACAATCCATTTACTTCGTGCTAATAATTCCGAAGACACTATCATTAGTCTGCATTGTAATTTTACACACATATTCAATCGCTTTATATCCACTAAAATACGCAAAATTTAGTATCGTAAATAGTAACGAACCCATGTTCAATTTCATAAAAGGCTTCCGATCTTCAATTTCTTTCAGAAGTTAAGCAAGGTGTAAGAGAGTAAATATAGAAGGGGTGAACGTTTCTAAACTGAGCAAATCCAAATTTCCCTTATTGCTTGTTTTTTAGTCTTTGTGTGTATCTTTGTGTTTTGATAGTTACGTATATACATTTGCTGTTTTTCTTGTTGTGGTGCTGTTCGGGCGGCTGTTTATTTGTATGTGGTATTTCCAGTATGACTTATATTTGTACGTTTACTTATCTAATATACGAGTATATAGCCGAGTACGCATATACAAATGCCGGATATCTGATATCATTGCTATAATGGAGTTCATAAACTCGTGAAAAGTTGACAGCTGTAGGATTTGCAGTCCAAACATATGTCACTTGTTAATCTTGATATTGTTTAAGGCTAAGGAGAGAAAGCAATATTTCTATAATGGTATATCGAATTTGTTACATTTGTGAGAAAATACAGATGTTTCATCTTGCGGAGATACCAGTATTAACACTTAAGACGTCCGTGAACTGGTTCAAACATCCAGCCGTGGTTTGCTACTGACCGATACAAGTGGTACTCTCTTTGTCACCCTTTATTTTATGTTTGTTGGATGTCTTTGTGCCTTTGTGTTTGTGCTTTTGTTTGTGTTTGATGTTTTTGTATCGGGTGTTTGTGTGTGCGCACATGTGTGTATGATGTGTTGCATGCTTTCTATTGGTGTTGGTTACCTTTATATGTGTGTCTTTTCCTGCTTGACGTTACTACTTTATCATTACTATTCTACAAACGGGCGTTTAAGTTGAATTCAATAACATTTATTAACCAATTGTTGGTGCATATGGATGTTTTGGGGCGTGTTTTTATTCTACAATTGCTCAGAAGTTTCGAAACTTGCCTTGCAATCAATTTTAGATAAATAGTATTGTGAGTGATAATCAATGTAGTTGGCCTAAATACATATTTAGATTTTAGATAATTGATGAATGGTTGAAAAAATTAGATTAGATTTAAAAGTTGTCTTCCCCTGAAATTCAAAATAATGGCGAAATCCTTTCCGGGTAATTATTATAGAGATTATCATAAGCAAATGAGTTTTATGATCACATAATATTGTACATGTATAACTTGTCTGAATATACAAATAATGAGGTTTAACAATATATAAGCCTAGTGATAATCCAAGATGGCCACTAATATTGCCGTTAATATAGCTGCCAGTATGGAGATACATTTGCATGAAATTGGTCACATTGTTTGAATAAAATGCGTTTTCTTTTCATAACAGTAACCATTTTTTAATATATATAAGATGGCCTTAAAACCAAAAATATGAGTTTTTGAGATAGTTGTTGGTATTGTAAAACTTCCTTTATAGCTGTATTATAACAATTTATAGAAACGGAATTCTTACAGTAATAAAATGTTCAAATGTTTATATGTGTCTGAAAAGATAATAGAGAGGGAACGAATAACAAACAAATGCAAGTTTAATTTCCGACTAGACTATATTTTTATAGTTATGTTAAACTTTGAGTAAGAGTATGCGCCGAGTGTGAAGGCTACATTGATTTTTGATCTGACGTTTTTCAGAGATTAAGAAGGAAATACTTCTCTTGCCACTTTCTGAAAGGTGGCAATATTGTAAATGAAGGAAGTGTGAATATATATATGTGTACTGTTTATGTGATTTTATCGTGATTTGATAGAAACATATGAAATCAATACACAATTCTAGTGCACTATCTCTACAGGTGTGCTCTTTTTATTATAGGGCAATTATCGCCGTTCTTACAACCCCAACATCTATTATTGTCTAGATTGAAACAGTTAGTGTTGTTAGCTTTGGGAAAGTTGGCTTTCACATGTTTACTTAGTACGTTAAACATTCATTAAATCATATGATATGAAAAAGTAGTAAAGTCAAGCAGGTAAAGCCACATACAAGACGCAACCACCACCAAAACATCGAGACAGCATGCCACACACACAACTACAACTAAAACACATGCACATACATGAGATGAACACAGGAAACACAAACACACAAACACAAGCGATAAACATTCCAAACATTAACAAAAGCACAAGTACAAAGACACAAGCCAAAAAAAAGTAAGGGTGACAAAGAGAGTTCTGCCTTGGAACGGTCCGTGGCAAAATCAGCACATGGGGTTTCAACCGTTTTACGGACGTCCTTATCTCAAAGTCACCCTAACTATACAAATATTGAAAATAAAGATATCCCCACTGGACTTTCCTACAACACAGAAGACGGTTAAAGCATGGAAATATGTAAAACTTAGAATAACAACTGTGAAACATCCGTCAAATATGTACTCAATGACTTTGCTGAAGTCAGAGCATGATAGGGAAAAGGTAATACATGAGTCTGATAAGCTCATCCCGTTTCTGAGTTTAAGAGTATACCATCATAGAGTACTACCCTCGGCACTAACCTAACATTCAGTGCGTTGCAATATAATTGGGTCATAACCTTTCTTCTTAAAGGTTTTAATACGTTTTATAAACAAATCATGAAAATGCGTATTACCCCGATTTGTCATTAGTTTGTAGATAATATCACCATAAAATTCTGGGTGAGAACTGTTTTGTTGCAGTAGCATACGTAGATTGCAATTATGTTTACTAATTTGAGGTAAATTTCGATGATAAAACGTTTTCCGAATTGTGCGATAGCTGTAACCTTGTTTAAGAAGTTTATCAATTAAAACTAAATTACGACTGTTATATTTTTTCTAGCAAAGAACAAATGAATGAATGAATAAATGGTGTTAACGGCCCATCGACACCGATGGTCATATAGAGCCGAATGAATAATGTAAATAAAAGTATAATATGAAATCAAATAGAGACAATCTCACTAGATTATGTAAATGTCAGTCCCGATCAACAGGATTGTAAACAAAATAAGGACAAAACATAATCGACATTCTAAAAATATACCTTTTAAATTTTAGAATATATATTAATGGATTTAAAAAAATCAAATGTTTTTGGTATTTCTACCAGCTCAAACAGTTCCCTCAGGGAATCCGCTTGAAAGAACCTATTTCTGATTAAGATTAAATCAGGACATTCAATGAGAATGTGCTGAATTGTATAAGGCTTAAAAAAATAAACATTCAGGTTGAACTTCAACTTTCAGTAAAAACGAATGAGTTAAAAAAGAATGTCTAATTCTTATTCTGGCCAATACGACCTCATCACGCCGACTTTTAAGATGCACTCTGTGTCTTCTGTCCAAGTCCCAATAATATCTTTAACCTTTCTTCACTTCAGCCTTGCGTACGTTTGAAACATCTTAACCTTCATTTAGCATCTTCTTTTCACATACCATCTATTTCCATCAATAAATGTTTTTACAATGAAGCAAAGATTGTACTTTCGCCTTTAAAGTTTTGTACTTTGTATATAAGTGAGGCAGTATTAGTAAGCGGATCTGTCCGCTGCAAAGGCGATGACCAAGATAATATAGAATGATTGCCAGTTTGTTTAAGAATAGTATGTAAAGCATATATGGACATATTACGACGTAATTTACGCTTAATATTACCATTACCATTTCTACGTCTACGATGTGATCTACTTTTACGTTTTCGAATAGAAAATATAGGGAAAATATAGATGCTAGGATCTTAAATATATTGCCACTTTGGTAAATGTTATCATTCAGGCCGAAAGGAAAAGGTGCTTGTAATTTATCCAGTCTAGCTCTGTGATATTTAAAATTGGTAGTAGTATTAACATTATAATTATTTTTTTCTACTGGTTTAACCGCAACGTGTTTAAAAGAATGTCCTGTATGAAGAAAATGCTGGTAAAGAAAATTGCAGCAGTAATTGTGTTCACAAAACCTAGTGTTTAAAGTACAACCTGTCTGGCCTACTTACTGAATGCCACAGCATGGCGCATTTCATGTTAAAACATATATTAGTTTCAGTCTAAATCACAATTAATCTAAACACTAAACACATTTACAAGGGATTTAATTGTTGATCTAGTAGAAACACATAAACCTCTTACTGTTCCTCTTAGTAATTAATGGATATACTCTATGCCTTTTGTTCAAATAATGTGAATGTACATGGAATTCCCTTCAGAATTTATAATCTTCACAACAACAGGTGTTAAGTGCTTGTGTGGCCGCCGTAAAATGTCGCCCCGTACTTCATTCTCAGTGTTGTTATACCCTTTGATCCATCGAGATCATGAATATCAGTACTTCTTGTCCTGAAAATTGAATACCGCTTAAGCCTGTGCTAGGGGGCGTGTTGCAGTGTTGCACTTTCAATTGCTGTTCATGAACAGACTCAATAAATGGAAAAGTAGTAAAGTCAAGCAGGTAAAGCCACTTACAAGACGCAACCACCAACACCGATAGACAGCATCACACACACACACACAACCACACACCCAAACGCACACCCACATACGAGATGAACACAGAAAACACCAAAAGACACACAAGAACCAGAGACAAACGCTCCACACATGAACAAAACCACAAGCACAAAGACGAAAGGCAAACAAAAGGAAGGGTGACAAAGAGAGTACCGCCTTAGCACGGTCAGTAGCAAAAACACCATTGGGGGTTTAAACCGGTTTACGGACGTCCTAACCTCACACTTCTCTCAAAGTCACCCTAGCTTTACAAATAGTGTAACCGAGTCTGCAATTTCCTCTATTTGTGTTGCAATTTTTCCTCTGGAGGATCACCTTCCTTCAGAATTTACTATAACGAAGGATAGACTGCTTTAACGGAGAAAGAACGCGTTTGGCCCATAATGAAAACTGTTATTAATAGCAGATGAATGAACATAAAATGCAGAAGCAGCAGACAATTTTAAAGTTTTATACAAACTGAAGGCTGTGCTGATTGGAAATTAGCCAGATTGTAAGGAATCTGAACAGAAGACACGGAGTGTAAGTTTAAGTTTGTGATTTAATTGTTGATCTAGTAGAAACACATAAACCTCTTACTGTTCCTCTTAGTAATTAATGGATATACTCTATGCCTTTTGTTCAAATAATGTGAATGTACATGGAATTCCCTTCAGAATTTATAATCTTCACAACAGCAGGTGTTAAGTGCTTGTGTGGCGACCGTAAAAAGTCGCCCCGTACTTCATTCTCAGTGTTGTTATATTTTCTGGTCCTTCGGGATCATAAGTTTTGATGTTATTAGTTTTGAAAATTGAATACTGCTTAAGCCGGTGCTAGGGGGCGTGAGTAGTGTTGCACTTTTAATTACTACTCATGAACAGACTCAATAAAACCGAGTCTGCAATTTTCTCTTTTTGCATTTCTACTTTTGCTTTCGAAGGATCACCCATTTTCAGATTATATGTACTTCACAACAGCAGGTGTTAAGTGCTTGTGTGGCGACCGTAAAAAGTCGCCCCGTACTTCATTCTCAGTGTTGTTATATTTTCTGGTCCTTCGGGATCATAAGTTTTGATGTTATTAGTTTTGAAAATTGAATACTGCTTAAGCCGGTGCTAGGGGCGTGAGTAGTGTTGCACTTTTAATTACTACTCATGAACAGACTCAATAAAACCGAGTCTGCAATTTTCTCTTTTTGCATTTCTACTTTTGCTTTCGAAGGATCACCCATTTTCAGATTTTAAGTATAGGTAGACTATTCATAATTTCTGTAGTATTCTGTAAAAAGCGACATATAGGCAGACTACAAATACGTATAAATATATAATTAAAAGAAAAGTTACGTACAGAATAAAATAATACAAGATCACACAGGCAAATGTACATAACTAGCAAAAACATAAAGATACCCACAAAGACAAAACAAACAAGAGATGTTTGTAAAACATGTATACCCCAGACTCCCTGACCCTTGATCTAGTGACCTCAACTATGGAGGTCAACTAGTGGTGATGACTAATCACCATAGCAACTTTGAATATCCTAAGCCAAATCACTGATTATTTATTGATCTGAAAGTATTTCACAAGTTAAGGTCATCGTCACCTTGACCTTTGATCTCAACATCTATAGGGGTCATCTAGTGGTCACGACCAGCTACCACAGCAAGTTTGAAGATCCCGAACCAAACAATTGAGCAGTTATTAATCGGAAACCATTTCATCAGTTAAGGTCATGATGATATTGACCTTTGACCTAGTGACCTCAAAATCAATAGGGATCATCTAGTTGTCATGACCAACCACCACAGCAAGTTTGAAGATCCTAAGCCAAACCGTTGAGCAGTCATTGATCCTAAGTCAAACACTTGAGCAGTTATTGATCGCAAACCATTTCACCAGTTAAGCTCATTGTGATTTTAGGTCATCTTGACCTTGACCTTTGACCTAGTGGCCTCAAAAACAATAAGGGTCATTTACTTGTCATGACCAACCACCACAGCAAGTTTGAAGATTCTATGCCAAGTCGTTTATTAGTTATGTTCGAAAACCATCGATCTACCGACCGACTGACATGTGCAAAGCAATATACCCCATTTTTTCAAAAGGGGGATATAACAAACAATAGGGGGAAGATGGAAATACCTCCTTGGAACGGCCATTGACAAAAGTCACTGGAAGGTTCAACCGGATTTGGGGCGCCCAACCTAACACTTACCCAATCCCCATCCTAAAAGACAAACAGTGTAAATAAACGTATCCCCTCTCCGACTAATCTACAAGAACCGCGATGGAAAATACAGTGGCAAAGTGAATGTAAAACAAAATCATTTAAGTGAAACAAACTGTATCCACCTATCGGTAGTGTACTCAATGATTGAGCTGAAAACAGAGTAACTGTAGAAAAGTAATAAATGGTACGGCAAAAACATTTAAGTGAAATAAACTGTATCCACCTATCGTTAGTGTACTCAGTGATTTAGCTGAAAACAGAGTAACTGTAGAAAAGTAATAAAGGGTACGACAAAAACGAAATAGTACAGATATCCAATGTCCTCCTTCCGTTACCGGATTGAAGAATGTGCTCTCATAGAGTACTAAACCTTTCTTGTCGGCGTACATGTAAAGAAACCAGCGTGATTACCAACTTCAAAAGGGTTGACAACCAAACATGCAGTATGTTGTAGTACTATAGGATCATATCCCTTTTTAATGATTTTTAACATTCTGATGAACAAAGTGAGAAAATGTGTATGTACAATAATCTTAGTTTGTAAATCACATCACCATAAAAATCAGGATGTGAAATACCGTGTCGCAGGAGCGCCTTGAGATTACATCTGTACTTGCCAATATGAGAAATATTTCGATAATAAATTTAGAGAAAGTTTTTTTTAGTTTTTTAGTTTATGGTATCTATCTCCTTGTTTAAGCAGCTTTTCAGTTAAAATGAGATTTCAATTGTTAAAATTGCAAACAGATGAACAAGCTCTAGCAAAACACACATACACGAGATGAACACAGAAAACCTTAACAAACACACAAGTACTAGAGATCAACATTCAAAACATGAACAAAACACAAGTACAAAGACACAAGACAAACAAAAGTGAATGTGACAAAGAGAGTACCGCCTTGGAACAGCCATCCTAGCTTAAGTGCAATGATGGAAAGATTGGAAGTTACGTACATGCAGTATTCTATCATAAGTCAGTACATTATGTTTTAGCTACTTATATCATTTTTCATAAACCCTGGTGTATTTTATTGAAAGATTCATTTTAGCATAACTATGAATAAGATAGTCTAGTCAGAAATTAAACTTGCATTTGTTTGTGAAACATACCATCTCTATATTCTTTTCGGACACATACAAACATCTAAACATTTCTATTAATGTAAGACTTCCGTTCCTATAAATTGTTATAAAGACGGGTATCATGGAAGTTTTACAAACCAACAAATATATCAAAAACTAATATTTCTGGTGTTAAGGTAATTTAATATATATATTCAAAGAAATTGGTTATTTTGTAGGAAAAGTAAAAGGATTCCATTTAAAAATGTGACCAATTTCATGTTAAGGTCTCTCCATAACCTACAAAGCCATATTAGTGGCCATATTGATGGCGATATTGGTGGCCATATTGGATTTAACAAGGTTAACATATTGTTAAACCTCATTAGTTGTATGTTCAGACAAGTTGTACAATATAATGTGATCATAAAACTCATTTGTCTATGATAATCAAAGAAATAAATATAATCTTTATTTCAATCATACTCTTTACCTAAAAGTGATTGTAATACCTATTCAAAATATGTGTTTTGGTCAACCACCTTGATTATCACTCACCAAATACCGACATTCGACCTCAAATGTGTGAATAAATGCTTAATAAAGAATTCAAATTTGGCTGAAAAATCCAAGGACAGACAACTTTAACCTTAATTTTCACCACCATCCATAAAACCTCATATGCTTAGGAGATTCCTCCTCTATCAAAACCCAAGTGTGCCTCTTGTGCTAATGAAATCACTCCCTCCGCGAAATTTTTGACATATTCAGTTTGTTTCTGTTGCCCATTTGACAGCATAGAAAAAATTAATCTGAGTCGTAGACCTCTCCAAAACATCTGGACATTTCATCTTTCATTAACACCCATGTGAAATGGGGGATATCTAGTCTCATTAATGACCCGTAAGACAGCATGCTAATTTTGTGACAGGTGCCGTCTTACAGTCTCATGGCAATACGTCAAATACCGGCTGGAAATCGTTAATTTTCGAATTTACAATCGGGTCATATTGAACTTAATTTTCAATGTAACTGCATATTTGATGTAATTACATCATTCAAAACAACAACTGACCTCAGATACGCTCATATATCGCCGTTCCACTAACGATAGTCATGCAGCAGACTACCGGTGATGTAGACATGTTTACTTCAGTTTGAATTTCTGCGCATGCGCTGTAAACTACCGTAGATATCCACTGTATTGAATGTGTACTTCGATGATTTCGCTTTGTGGATTTTAATTGTACAGCAATAAATATGTTGAAAAGCACGACGATGATAGTTTCATCATGAAACATGAATGACAGTATGTGTAGATCCATGAAAGAAAAATGTATACATGCTTTGAAAGCAGTATAGACCCAAGTCAGCTGAATCATCGACGTAGCGTCTGATCTTTATTTTGAACTTCTTTACAGTAGCAATATTTTGTTTAATTCCTGTGAAAACCTGGGATTATCCCTTTGCATGTTTAGTACGAAATGACTGGCAGTTGCTAATAGATGGGAGCCAGATGAGACGCAGCGTAATTCGTCGTCTAACACGGATCCCAGCTGTTTGAAATGCGTGAATAGTTTGTTGTTGTTTTTATCAGAATTTGAGTGGACATCGATTTTCAGCAGTTAATTATTAATATATGTCATGTGAAGCTTACATTACACTGGTCTAGTTCTATACAATTTGGCTTTTGACTTTTCTTAACTAGTTTAGCCATTCCGCGAGAAGACCTAGTTAAATGATGAGTGTGTGTTAAGTCATAGTCTGCCCATTTTGTGTATAAATCAATCAATACCAAAAATTGTACACACATTCATACATGTATCATTAAAATAATGTCTATAGCCCATTTTCACAGTTTTATAAACTATATATATAAAACCGCCGACTTTTTATGAGCCGGAAAACGTCGTCGATTAGGGTCTACAACAGACACGTCGACCAATGTCCATAACATTCTGAACAACGCAATGAGTATTATTAGAGTTTTGTAAAAACAAACAGCTAATGTATGTCAGTCGAGAGAATAAAAGGTATATTGCGTGATACTTTACGTGCATGTATATCGAGTTCAAATATATATTCCTACTATATTATAATATAGTTATCACGTTCTTCCGTATAGCGGTAAAACCTTCTCCGCGATATTTTGTTACATTGTTATTGTTAATAATGTTTCTCTCATACTGTCAGTGTTTACATATATATTTTGTCCTTATGGGCTTTAAAGCTCAATGGAATCATTGGAAAAAAACTAAACTAAACTATATTTACAAAAAAAATCCGTGTCTGACGGACGTGTTTAAAACTGTTATTTCCGAGGTATTAACACTCGTTTTTTCGATACGAACAACTATTTCGTAGCTAAATACTTTAGTGCATGTGAACTTAGTTCCAAGTCACATTGAATGCGATTTTGAAGCAATTTTGTCCTTCAAATTGTATGAGCAGTGTACATCTTTACGAAATTAACCAACGGAAGCTCTAGATCAGTGGGATTATTTCATAAATGCAAAACACGTTTGATTTACATGTATATGATAACAAAGTGAACTTGAATCGTAAGAAAATATACAGAACAGATGTGGATAAGAAAGAATGGAAGCACTAGAATAGAAACACCGTCAAACTATACAAGTACTCTATAATAATTCATATTTTCTCAATTCATGTTTACAATAGTAGGGCAACGCGTCCGGGTTTCTCTGTATCCTCTCACATCTCTCTTCGCCGAAAGCGAGCAGAAACGGATGTAAAAAACCCACAAACAAACAAACCTGTTTACAGATATAAGATGCATATAAAAGATGGATGAACAAAGCATTTAACAAATACACTCGAGTTCAGTTTAAATATAAGTGCATCTTTATTTGCAGACAGAAGGAACATACTTATACATGTATTAACCAACGGCGTCTGACTTTATCAAGATCGCAAATGATAAAGTATATGCAGTTTTAACCTATATGCTGCTACTGACAACATGGACGCGAAACATGGATGAAGATACACCGTATAACTTGGTGTCTGATTAGTACATGCATCTACATGTAAGCAAAATGACATGCAAAAAAAGCAAACAAACGTTTGCGTTGACGAAAATTTGAATTAGTATGGGTTGACAATTAAACATTTAGTCTGACGAATTCAAATTCCAGCTGATTGCTCCAGTACTTCAGAGAATGGTTAATCACGACGAATAAGACAGAAAAAGAACTGTTCAACAGTTGTTGTTTTTTTGTATTATTTGCGTAAGCAATGGATACATAGGTGGCGTTCCACCATCGAACCCATAGTAAACCTGTCTACCTGGGAACTGCCATTCCGCATAACAGTCTAGTGCAATTTATTGACCTGCATTCAATGAATACAAACGGCGTTTAATAACACGGCATCCGGTAACAATCATGGTATTCTATTTCTGACATGAAAATGCTTCGTAACATTAGCTTTGGTTTAGTATGACTGCAACAAAATCCATAAAACATAGCAAAATGTAAGAAGGGTGCACGAATATACAAATATCATTCACATGACGAAATCACATGACCATGATATGAATAAAAGCATTCTCCCAGCGGCGTTTTCTCAATGAATAAAGAAGTGTGTCGATCACGCACATAAACTGCGTCGGCTGCGAATGGTCAGTTTGATAATACGCATAGCGGGAAACGACTGAAGAGCAAACTGCAATTAAATTGTCCACTGAAAGAGTGTTAATATTTTCTCTTATAGATACGCAATTTCATGCCAAAGCCCATTTTTTCGATATCAGGAATTTGATTTTCAACACATTAATCTCATGCAAATAAAACTGTACCGCCTGCAACGCTTTGATTGTTTCTTGTTACGCTAACGGTCATACGACGTAATTTATACATGCGAATGTGAGAGATGTTTTTGTTGCAGTGTTTGTCACAATACTTAGTGCACTTAGTAGGAATAAATTAGACACTGTCCAGAAGGATATTTCTATGAAAATGTACACGACTACACATACATTCTCAACTCCATAGATATGACGTTTGCCGTAGATCAAGCGGCTCTTGTAGGAACCGTCTAATCAGGGTCTGTTCTATTTGCTTATGGTAATGAAATAAAATAGATGTTTTCCGTCATGGCCAAAAATCACCGTGTTCGCATGCTAAAATAAAGTTCTAAAATGAGCATTCGTGGAGTAAAGGGTTAATATATGTGTTACATACATGGTATTTCTATCACTTTGTTTAAGCACTATATTGGAAACCTTCATATTTTGGACACATACATCTTGATTTCTGAAGTAACTGTCATTCGCTGGTCCTATACTTTGGTACATTAACTTGTTTTTATATTGTTCTTTTATTTGCCGTCTCTGTGTCCGGGATCTATACTGGTTTCAAGTTTGGTTTTTTTGTCCATATTTGCGGTATAGTTACGACAATTTCAAGTGCCTTGCAATTTCTCTGTAATAAGAACTTGTGAGTTTCTAACCCTTCCTCTGCTGTAAAAGAAAATAGTTCTCCTCAAATTTGGACCTGCACTTTTGAGAAATTATTGACTGGGTGTCAAACAGGTTGGATAAGACGTCGATCTACATAGCGTCTCACCAACATCCAAGCTATTTGCAACTGCCAGTCAAGTGACTGTAATTATTCCGAATTGCAATAACTACTGAATATTCATAGACATAATAAATAGTAATAAGGATGTGTGGAAAGTGGAAAATAGTAGTCATTTAAAAAGGTAAAGAAACAGATCTTTGAAATTCCATTAGCAAACAGAGCAGACCCTGATCAGACGGCTCCAATACTGAGCAGTCTGGTCTGGGTCTACTCTGTTTGCAAATACGTGTAAACACGTTTATATGAAGAAAAGGGTTAACGGGAGAAGACTTAGCCCTTCAGCCCATAAATACTCCTTTCTACGACTTTGCAAACAGTGAAGACCCAGATCAGACGTCTCATGTAGGATCCGCCTGATTAGCGTCTGCTCTGTTTGCTTATGAAATAAAAGAATTATGATTATATCATGCTACAGTTCCTGTCATAGGCAATATTTCATGTGCCGATGTGATAATTCTAATTAATATTCACGGAGTCATTATTTCTTATGTAAATATTCATAGAGTAAAGGAATGTTACCGTTACCGCTATTTATGCAAATTTAAAAAAAAACTTACTGCGAGTACTGTGAGCAAATAAATTATGTAAGTTTGTGTTGTACTTTCTGTACTCTGTCAGTCAATAGCTATCCATAGCTAATGTTTACAGTTATATGACATACTGACTTTAAATAAAAAAAATGTATTTGTATTGTTTTGTCCATTTTTACTCTGTACTTTCCTCTTAAAAAAGTGTTATCTATTACAAGTTTTCCAAGTTCAATTTCCCTACTTTTTCTTTTTAAACTGAAATTATTAAAATGCAGCATGGATCATGATTAGATACATTCATAATGCGTTACTATGGTCGGGATCCAAATTATTTGCGTAAATGTAATTTGATGATTTGAACGAAAATGTAAACTCCGAATACGATTCTTGTCTGAAATTAACGCGTACTGCTACCCACACTGTTGTTGTCTCGCGATACGAGTGTATACACACGAGTGCAATATAATGGTTACTGTTAAGCGCTACGAGGAAACGGATTAAGTGGATTAAAAGCAACAAAAAACTAACTGACCTCGGAATTTTCTTGTCAGGTAGATACATTTAATACATATTTATACTGCTGCATGTCTTTCTGTAAGAATTTTGTCGTTTTTTGGACGAAAGGCTACTGAGAGTGTACTGAGGAACGTCCAGACCTAATGTTATAGGGATAAAATTATAGAAAATAGCGAACGCTTGTTCTATGCATGTTGTACTCATACATAGGGGTTAAAATACAGTTACATGATATAACTTTGATTATACAGTTGGAACAAAAACATTATTTTAGTTGGAAAGAAAATTTAATTGCTAAGTTCGTTAAATTGTGTTGAGATTTACAATCTACTATTTCCTGATTTGGAGAGTTATCTATCAGTATAATCATAAAAATTGACAGTATCAAGATACAGCATACAAGCATACCTTTTGTGGCCTTACTGCCTTAGGCACGTGATAATTCATGCATTTTGCATGGCTGATTTTTAATGTTACTCCAAATGTCAAATTTATATCTAAATTGCTCATTAAGATGGTAGATATATTTTCAATAGCCTGATTACATAAAGATCAGGCATTTTTATTGATCTGGGTACTGTCAAGTGATTTAATGTGTCATTTACCACGCTTCGGTGGAAATCTCTCCAAATGAACCAATACCTGGGATTGGTTAAAACAAGTCACCTGACAGCCTGTCACGGGTTCGAGGTCCCTAATTTATATGCAAGCCAGGGAGTTGGAAATCACTTCTGGCTTTGCATCCATACTGGATTAGTGAAATAAATGAACTGAACTGGACCTCGGATCGCTGTTGTTTTACAGATCCCTAATTACGTAAGACCCTCTCGGTACCTAACTAAGCGAGTTCCCCATTAGAGAGAAAGCGGTCTTACAATTGGCGGAGAGTTCAATGATTGCTGGCTGTGTAACTACACGTTCACAAAGGAGGAGGACTCAACAACCACAGTCTCCAAACATAAGCAGACATCAGAGAATGGAACCTCAGCAGTCCGCATCCGAGCATGTCCAGGTTGTCCAGCACCCAGCGACAAGAGGTATGCCTTTGCATCCTTGCCTTCGTTTTAATCATTTAAGTGCTGACCCACTAAGCTGGTTTAAAGATTTTGATTTGTACGCCGATAATTTTCACAGTGAAAACAAGGTTAGGCAGGTCAGGTACTTTTTAGATGAGGAAGGCAAGCACTGGTACGATTCATTGCAACCAGAAGGCCTAGCATCATGGGGCGCATTTCGTAATTGTTTCAAACAAAGGTGGGATAACAGGTTATTGTTGTCTTCGCATGCCAAATTAAATTCAATGAGGCAGGCGCGAGATCAACCTGTACGGGAATTTATCAGTCAATTTCAACACCAAGCAAAATGCTTGAAATACACGGATGAACAATTGCTTCCCAAGTTGCTAGATAAAATCCACACTCACTTAACAGCTGATGTTCTTAGGCAACAACTCTCTACGGTTGATGACTTCGTTCAGGCAGCTGTCATGGCGGAACAGATACACAACAGAAATGGTCCGCAGGCTCAGATAAATTCTTTTGAAACTTTACTTGAACAGAAATTCAATGAATTGTCTGACAAGATGCTGCACATGAATGTTCAGTCACTTCATGCGCCTGACTCAAACGCAACGCACTATGAACATAACAGACATAATTCGAGAAAATCTAATCAAAAGCAAAATAGTTACAGACAGAAATCAAATTCAGATCCACCCTCCCAGCAATATAGAACCAATTCACACTGGAACTCCAATAGGTCAAACAAATCGGAGATTCAGTGCCACACATGTCATGGTTTCGGTCATTTTAGGCGGGAATGTCCCAGTGCACGTGAAAATTGCACAAAATGTGGGGAAAGGGGACATAACCGAGTTGCTTGTGTAAAACAGAAATAGCAATTTTCGCCTTCCGAGGGTTCAGGGGTTCCTTCGGCAAGGCCACAGGCTCAATCAACTAATACATCCAACATAGCTTCTTTAAATTTTCAGACAGAAATTTCATCAAACATAATTCAGGTTCATATTAACCAATTACAAACCAAAGCTTTAGTTGATACAGGAGCCAGCATATCATGCATTACTAAATCCCTGTTACACAAAGTTATTTCTGCACAAAATGTTACTTCAAAAATTCAAGAATCATCAATAGTACATGCATATGGAGTAGGAGGTGACGTTTTACAGATTTCTGGCACAATCAGTTTACTAATAACAATAGCAGGTTCTAAATTTGAGCACAAGTTTCATGTTTTTGACAGACTCCACCAGTCTCTCATACTTGGTGTAGATTTCTTGAAAGAGAAACAGTGTACTATTGACTATGAAAGTAACACATTAAAATCTAAAGGTGACACTCTCATTTCTCTTCTAACAATTCCACCCTCAAAGTTCACTGTAGGTCTGGCTAGAGCTGTTACAGATGTTTGCATTCCTGCTTTTCATTCTGTTCTAGTTCCTGTCCGCCTTTCAAAAGTTCCGAGCAATACAACAGTTCTTATAGAGCCTGTTGCGCAACTGCAAAACAAACATTTTGTAGCAGGTGCTAAATCAGTCAATTTCATTCATAACCGTTCCTCTTACATTCAACTGTTAAATCCTTTACCAACACCAGCCTTTATCAGAGCTTCACAAGTTGTTGGCAAACTTTTCCGTGTTGATGACATTCAAGCTCTTAAAGATTCAGAAACGCATGGAATAAATTCTCTGCATACAGATTCCAAAATGTCAGAAGATGAGTATATAGCAATAGCTCAACAGTTAGGCATTTCTTTTGAAAAATGCAATCTCTCAGAGACTGAAAAGAAAAAGTTAATGGTATTTTTGGCTAAGAACAAAGATGTTTTTGCAACAAGTAGCTCTGATATAGGTTGTACAAATGTACATTCACACAGAATTGAAACAGGCAACAATCCTCCACACAGGCAGCGTCCATATCGTACAACTCCGGAAGCACTTGCAGTCATTGACGAACACGTTAAGCAAATGCTGGAAGATGAAATTATTCAGGAGAGTGATTCCCCTTGGGGAGTCCCAGTTGTCATGGTCCGAAAGAAAGATAATACATTCCGCTTTGCTGTAGATTTTAGGGGCCTAAATGCAAAAACTCAAATTATCAATTTCCCTATACCAGATTTACAAGATGCTCTAGATAGTGTTGGTACAAATGGTTCTAAAATTTTCAGTGTCATGGATTTAAAGTCTGGATTTTGGCAGATACCTGTAGACCCTGAGACTGCTCACAAAACCACTTTCGTGACGCATGACAATGCATATCATTTCAACCGCATGCCATACGGAATTGCAAACGGACCGATGGGTTTTCAAATGTGCATATCAATAGTTCTGCAAGGTATAAATTTCAAGTATGCCTTGGTGTTCATAGATGATATACTTTGCCACAGTCCATCACTTGATGTCCATTTCATCCACTTGTCTAACATATTTCAAAGACTCAGAGGTGCCAATCTCAAGCTGAACCCCAAAAAGTGCCAGTTTGCTGCCCCACAAGTCGAATATTTAGGGCATATTCTTTCAGACCAGGATATTCAGGCAAACCCAGATAAACTTAAGGTTGTAAGAGAATATCCAAGACCTAAAACCAGAAAAGAGGTTAGAGGATTTTTAGGTTTGTGCAATTTCTATAGGCGCTACATAACGGATTATTCATCAATAACCTTCCCATTGAATCAGCTATTAAAGAAATCACTCAGACTAAAATGGACCAAAGAATGCGCTGAAGCCTTTGAAACACTCAAAGACAGGCTCACATCTGCACCAATTTTAGCTTTTCCTAATCTTAATAAACCTTTCCGTTTAGCAACAGACGCTTCTGGCCATGCTATTGGTTATATTCTATCTCAAATTGGGGATGACAACAAGGAACATGTAATTGCATATGGTGGCAGAAGTTTACGCGGTACTGAATTTAAATGGTCAGTCACAGAAAGAGAAGGTTTAGCTTTAGTTGAAGCAATTAAACATTATCATCCATATCTGGCACACAGACACTTCGAAGTTTTCACAGATCACATCTCTCTTAAATGGTTACAAAACATCAAACTGGCAACAGGCAGGTTAGCGAGATGGTCACTTCTTTTGCAAGGCTACCACTTCACTGTCACACATCGCCCCGGCAAATCCAATCAGAATGCAGATGCTCTGTCAAGGCGTCCATATATGGATCAAAATGAAAGCAATGCTACAACATCTAATGGTGTTGATGCTGATTCTGCTGCTGATGATGATGAAATAATAGCTGCTGTTCAAGACTCAAATGACCATTCTGACATGGAATCAGGGTCAGAGTTGAACAGTTCTAAGCTTTTTATGGTATCATTACAGTACCCTCAGCAATCTGAAACTCCTTCGGTTAACAAAATTGCTATTCAGCAAGAAGATCCAGTAATTGTGCCTCAGCAGACACCTGAAATTGAAAAGCAGCCCATTCAGTCCATAGGTTATCTTCAATGGCAATGTCAAGACCTTCGTCCAATACTGGAATTTATTGTCCACAGTAAGCTTCCAGATAATCAGGAATTGGCAAAAAAAGATTGCAGCTGTTGCTGATCAATATGTCGTTCAAAATGACACCCTTTACCATTTCTTACCAATCCGTTCTAAACAGGCTCCCAAAGACATGAGGCACCAGAAACAGTTAGCTGTGCCTACAGATCTTAGACAAGATATAATCGCATCCTATCATGAAGGTCAAGGCGGTTCTCACTTTGGTTTTGATAAAACCTACTCTGCTATTCGGTTGAAATATTATTGGCTGAATATGTACAAGGATGTAGATATACATGTCAGGTGTTGTGATGCTTGTCAGAAAGCTACACGCAACTACAACACAAAGAAAGCACCATTAGTCCCTTTACCTATCACTGAACCCTTCTCAAGAGTACACATTGATATACTTGGCCCACTAACCCCTACACCAGAAGGTTACAAATACATTCTCATGGTAGTAGATTCATGTACAGGATGGATAGAGGTTTTTCCAATGGTTACACAGGATGCTGTCACAGTGGCTGACATCCTTTTCCGAGAAATAATTTGTCGTTATGGTGCCCCACATGTTATCATTTCAGACCGTGGTGCCAATTTTCTTTCTGCAATTGTTCAGTCTTTGTGTGAATTTTTCAAGATCACTAGACACAAAACCTCAGCTTACCATCCACAATGCAATGGAAGGGTAGAGGTCATGAACACTACAATAGCAAAGTCTCTTAGAGCCTATTGTAGTGATAAACAGGAACTCTGGTCCAAATTTTTGCCAGGTATTCTTTTAGGGTTGAGACACTCTGTAAATACGTCTACAGGATACCCGCCACACAACTTAATATTTGGCCGCTCCCTAAGACTTCCAATTGACTGTGCTCTCACTCCAAAAGACAATATTCCAAAACCAGTTAAAGAATATATCACACAGCTGAAAGAGTCCATGACCACTTCACAACAAAACCAGCAGAAGTCTAGGCAAGAGCAAAAAGCTCACCATGATAAACAAGCTGAGATTCCAAAGTTTAGAATAGGGGATAAGGTATTGTTGAAATCACACACGACAGAAAAGGGTAAATCAAAGAAATTGTCAAAGAAATACGAGGGGCCATTTGAAATCTGTGAGTATGGGCCAAATTATACATACAGGCTCAAACTATCTGATAACAAATTGTTGCCCAATTTCCAAAACTTTGCAAACTTAAAACCCTACCAGTCAAAACCAGAAAAAGCCCATACTTCTGATGGAAAGCAGCAAGGTGGTCATGTACGCATCAGCAATTCTGACAATTCTGACAGTTCTAGTGAGGCTCAGCCATTAACCCCATTGCCCGAAAAACATGAGTCCAACGCACAAACTTCAGTGCCGAACACATCACAGAAATGTGCGTTTGATAAAATTATTATGGGTAAACAGCGTCAGGGAAGACACATGTACAAGATAAAATGGCAAGATGGTCTTACAAGTTGGGTTCTCCCTGAAGATATAGATCCAAACTACTTGCGCATTTATCTTTAAACGCACACCAAAACTGGGCGAAAGCGTAGGAAAAAGATTAAGAAAAACAAGTTCTTTAAGTAAATAGGATTACTTAATAGAAATTTTCAAGTGTAGCATATGATAATATTTTAAACTGTATATGTGCACATAACTATGACCTTGTTGTGATTTGATGAGATATAATACAATTTAGACATCATTCACTAAATACACTGATTAATAAGTTTAAGTGTGCATTAGGTCATGAGTAAATGGATATTAGCGAATATGTTGCGTGATACTAGTATTGTAAATTGATGCATCATGTTGCGCAGGCATTCAACAGATAAATGCATAAATTGAATGATAAATATAGGTACCTATGTAAATAGAATGTTAGATGGTCTATTGACCAGGCATAATGAATGTAACTATACTCAATGATACATATGTCTCATTAACTATCTGTGCACAGAATGGTTATAAGTTGCAATGAGATAACTCTTCCGTATGCACTCGTGATAAGTATAACTAAATTGTTATATAATTTCATGCGTATTACATGTTCAAACCTAATAATTATTTAATATAATTATTGTCTAATAGTGCTATTAGGGATTAAGGATTGGCCATCCTTGCCCATTATTCGAACATAAATGCGTAATGAATCCGAAATTTGTAAACCAATATTCCTTCCCTTCACTCCCTCACAACATTTTACCTCCGTTTTAGACCAATTCTTATTCACATCTCGGGTGTTCTCATGACTGTCATATGTATGGTCGACACGAAAGAGATTGTCCATCAACTTAACTATGAGACGGTATTTGAAGAACAGCCGGCATTATATAGTTCTTCTGAGTATCTGACGCATTCATTTATGATTGAAACTATGCCCCAGACATTGCAAAAATTGCCCTCTATAAAGCCCGCATGTAACTGTCCTCAAATTCACCGGACACTTCCGAACTACAATACAAACATACTTCTTGTTCTCACAGTTCTAGTCTTTATGTGTTTTGTCAATATGCAAAGATCTAAACTAAAGAAGCCATCATTAGTAAAACACCATCTACCCAGTGCATATACTTAATGTCACAGAATCATTCTTTCCTACATTAATAGTGCAATGGCATGACTTTCAAATCACTGTTATGAATAATTCTCAAAGTCTCAGACCTCCATCTCATATTAGACTTCCATACCTTTCCGCACTGAAATTCAAACGCATTGTCAATAATCGCCGAGAGCCATTCATAATTCAACTACGGGTTACTCCTCATAATTATTGTATGCCAACTGATGTTACATGTGCGAATCAGAGTCAGACTGCAACTGGTGATGAACATACCAACACTTTTACAATAATATAAAACATTATCGCATGTCAGGACAACTGCCTCTCAAAGTTTTAAAATAAAAGTTATGCATTTAAAATCCTACTATTTAATTATACGATGCACTGCATTATCACCATTAGTTGATGAAATTCTCTTACTCAAATTATGTCATAAGAATTCTTGTTATTATATTTATTAATTATAAACAAAGTTCCTATCGACACCAGTGATTGCTTTAAATATCTAACAAGTACCTGCATCATTGTTCCAAATTCTGTATTCTACATAATTATGTTTCTGTAATGTTTATATAAATGGGTCAGTTACTTGAATGTTGTTGATGGGCAGAGTCAAAGCAATGGGCATACCAGAAAGCATATGTCATCACAAGACGACGCAATGCTGCCAGCTAGTGAAATGTCATGTGACTGTACATTCTTGTATATAGATATTTATTTGGCTCAAGCCAATCAGAAACTTTAATAAACTGTATTCATATTCCTTGTGCTGGATGATAACCAAGAACATTGAATTCTATAGCACATTCCACCATGTCAAATGCTTCCCGGAATAGACATTCCTGGATTGGGATTCGTCTGCATCCAACAACGGAACCACAATTCAACTGATATCCAGTTACCGGCGACAGACCATTCAACGGACCATCCGGCTTCAATATTTTCTCATTGTTACATGTATATCGAATTTAATAATGTACTATGAATATATATGTGCGCGTGTGTGAGGGTGTGCTCATTTGTGTGTGAGAATATCTTATATATGTATTAACTTTTGTGCATGTTTGCTCCAAATATTGTCGTTGTTAAGCGGGAGCTTAACTTTTTGAAGCCAGAGAGGATTGTTATAGGGATAAAATTATAGAAAATAGCGAACGCTTGTTCTATGCATGTTGTACTCATACATAGGGGTTAAAATACAGTTACATGATATAACTTTGATTATACAGTTGGAACAAAAACATTATTTTAGTTAGAAAGAAAATTTAATTGCTAAGTTCGTTAAATTGTGTTGAGATTTACAATCTACTATTTCCTGATTTGGAGAGTTATCTATCAGTATAATCATAAAAATTGACAGTATCAAGATACAGCATGCAAGCATACCTTTTGTGGCCTTACTGCCTTAGGCACGTGATAATTCATGCATTGTGCATGGCTGATTTTTAATGTTACTCCAAATGTCAAATTTATATCTAAATTGCTCATTAAGATGGTAGATATATTTTCAATAGCCTGCTTACATAAAGATCAGGCATTTTTATTGATCTGGGTACTGTCAAGTGATTTAATGCGTCATTTACCACGCTTCGGTGGAAATCTCTCCAAATGAACCAATACCTGGGATTGGTTAAAACAAGTCACCTGACAGCCTGTCACGGGTTCGAGGTCCCTAATTTATATGCAAGCCAGGGAGTTGGAATTCACTTCTGGCTTTGCATCCATACTGGATTAGTGAAATAAATGAACTGAACTGGACCTCGGATCGCTGTTGTTTTACAGATCCCTAATTACGTAAGACCCTCCCGGTACTTAACTAAGCGAGTTCCCCATTAGAGAGAAAGCGGTCTACCCCCGGTGACTTTTGTCACTGACCGTTCCAAGGCGGTACTTCCATCTTCCTCCTATTGTATGTTTGTTTTGTCTTTGTGCGTCTCTTGTTGTTTTTTCTACCTATGTACATTTGCTGTTTCCTTGTGTTGCTGTTCGGGCGAGTGTTTGTTCTGTATGTGGTGTTTCCTGCATGACTCATTTTTGTACTTTTACACTAAGTCAGTCTTAATGCCTGTGTACTCTCCGGGATATCGTTAAAACCGAAAGTAGCTCGATATCACCATTTAGAGTACACATATGTGAACTAGGGGGGTATCGTTCATATATCGGAGTATGATATCTGAAACAATTCCTGAACTAAACCTTTACAATATCAACCTTTACAATGTTAAAACATGAGACAAGTTATTGACTACCGCGCAATTCTCTGTTCTCCAGAGTTTGATTTTGGAAGCTTCTCCATCAAATATGGGTCGTTTAACCCTAAATTCCCCAATTGATCAGTCAAATATAGAAGCATTTGTACAACTTGTTGGCCAGCTAAAGCTATAGTTACTACTTTGAAGTAAAACAGAAATGCATCAATTCACTAACCTGAAAGTTTCCTTATAGTGGTTGTGTACATCGATTCGATCCTGGTTAGTAGGCGCCATGTTTTACGTCAGTGTGGTACAATAACTATGAAGACGTTCTGGTTCATAATTTTAATACATAGTCCTGATATATCTAAATACTTTCCTTATCAATAATACTCAAAATCGTATCTATATATACTATTCTATACTCATCAATTTCATTTCAAGTCCATGCCTGTCACATCAACTGCGACAGGCTTATGACAGGCTGACTACACACATCCTACATACAAACATTTTCCCATATATACGAAGACAGATAAGTAATCGTACTACATGTAATCAAATCTACGATAAATCTGACAATCGTTCCAGTTTTCTCTCATAGTACTACATAGTACTACAGCAAGTGAGTGTAAGGTAATGTGGTGAAACACAATTGACAATGTCATGATTCGTCTTTAAGATATTTGAGATATTGAACCAATTTAGAATAACCCCGGCGTAAATATGAGCAAAAGCGAGAAACACTTCTCGAAGGCACGCAAACCCCGATACTATAATATTGTAGCAAAATTACAAATCTGAGTCATGCACCACATACAAAACACACATCCACCCGAACAGCACCACAACTAAACAACACAGCAAATGTACATATTTCTATTAAAACACAAAGAGGCGCACAGAGACAAAACAAACACACAATAGTGATAATAGTCACAGGGGGTTTAAACCGATTTAGAGGCCCCCAACCTCATACTTATTCCATCTCCACCCTATGACATAATAAGAGTATGCGGGGTGTTGCTGAATTTGCATTGTACTCTGATAGAAATATAACTCAAACATTGAGAAAAGATACATGAAAGTATTTGAGTAAAGATGTGAATGAAACGCTTTGACAAGTGATACGTGAGAAATTGTAAATGACGAGTTGCTTTTGAAATATTGCAGAAAGGAACGAGATCCAACTATTTAGCATGATCCGGTACGTTGTTAATGCAACCAAAATGTGACAGCAACATACTCAGTCACTTAAAAGTAGGACGTCACTTGTTTTACAGTTTTACGGTTTATTTGGGTATCATATTTTTCTCGCCATCGTTACTCGTGTAGTGTGGTTGCCTGGAGGATAATTACTACACATTTTGATTTGGATGAAGGTGGGATAAGAGTTTGACTACCCTCAACCATGGTTTAAGCCTCCCGCGGTTTTGTGTTCGGCTAATGACTATTTCAAGGAGGTACTTCCGCTTTCATGCTATGGTCTAACCTTTTACATTGTAAATGCTTTGTATTTTTGTTCGCTTCGTCACGACTTTCTTGTAATTCTGTTGTTTTCTGGTTGATAATGTTTTCGTGTCGTGCTCCCTGTAGGAATGTTCTTCCCACTTTTACAGACTAACTACGAGAATGTGTGGTTTATATATTCTATGACTTGTTTGGCTACTGACTGTTCCACGGAAGTATTCCTGCTTTCACGCTATGGTTTACTTTTGGCTGTATACGGTAAATGTTTTATGTCTTTAGAGGCATTTGCCACGTTTTGTCTTGTAATTGTGCTCTTTGATCTTTAACTTTGTAGGTATAGCTTTTTGAGTACATTCCCACTGAAATCTGAAACAACTGCCCATAACACAACGATGCTACAATCAATCATAATGTACACTAATTAGACGGTAAACACAGCTAAGAAGAAAAAAATATATTACCTTGTGTCCTTGACCGTAGTTGATCCTTTGCCGAAATTCTGAAATAGAACGCAATATAATACAATGAATACAGAAAACAAGACAAACAAAGCAGACGCTAATAAACATGTTGCATTGATATTTTGATAGTTAGAGATTCTTCGTGGAAAGATGCACCTGTAAAACAGACGACGATATACAACATGCTCTAGATATATTGTTATAAACTTCAAAACGACCTTCAAATGACCAGTATAATGTAAAACATTCGTATTTAGCAATCACGAGAATAGTTCTAGACATCATCGAACGCATGTTCTATGCTAAACATAGTTTCCGGGCCTGAACTTTACTGCATCCCAAGTTAGCCAATACAATTCACTTAGTCGCCGAACACATTCATGGATATCAAACACGGACCTTCAACAAAGTCGATCATAATAATATAATTTATTCGAAGAAAAGAGTATGAACCAATCGCGTCATTTAAATTGGATACATTATTTTGTACTGTATGTTATAGAACAAAATAGCAAACATAGGGATATAATGTATTTGAAAGATATAGCAACTGAATAACATTGTTTTCTTCATGTCCAGCTTCACAACACTATTATGCATTGGAAACAAATAATTTATCGGTGTAGCATGAGTCAATCGCAGAACTGTCTGCAAAAAATAGATTTTAAGATGAGAACATGGATAATCTCTTTTCATTGAAATCTAAACATCTCTATTCCGTCTCTTTAACTCTAGAGGAGCAGTTATACAAGCTGAAGTTGTGTGTGCCTAACCCCGAAGAATGACTGAAATACTTCAAGTATTTATTGAGAAAATCGGGTAGTAATCTAATGATTTCGACCCGGAAGAAGCATAGAAAAGTGCTTTTAATCAGACACAATATATGTTCAATTATATCTTGAAGAAGTACAGTTCGCAAGACACCGTTGTAGAAGAACCCGCACATAGCTTGGGGAAGAGTCGTCTTGTAAAATTCTACTGCACTGAAGAAAAATATTAATACTGAGTCAGATTTTAACAATAAATTGAAACTGCTGTCTTTTTATCATTTATTAATAGACTTGATGGTCTGTCTTTATTTATTTAATATTTCAGCAAAACCTTTTATCACTTAAAATGCATGCTAAGAAACGTTTGAAGTTTAGAACGGCTTCAAACACATTTATAAACATTTACATTCATTTAATTGTCAATCGAAATATAGACACATTCGTGTTGTTCGTCGTTGATCCAATTAAAATGTGTTTCCTCAGGCATTTATGCTATAATAGTTAAAATCGTTTAGAGGTTCCAATGCGGTACTTACAATTCCCCCTACTGTATGTTTGTTTTGTCTTTGTGTGTCTCTTGATGTTTTTTATAGTTTTGTACATTTGCTGTTTCCTTGTGTTGCTGTTCAGGGGGCTGTTTTTTCTGTATGTGGTGTTTCCTGCATTACTCATATTTGTAATTTTAAAGAATAGATTTCATGCATAATATGCCACACGAAAATTCACAGCAACCCCAGAAGATCATTGAAGTGAGCACTTCCTATAGAGTCCACTCTAGGAGCCCTTTGATCTGGAACCTCACTGTTTGCAAATGACAGTACACGAGTGTCCAGGACAGAAATGGTTACAACACGCGCTTTGAAGAAAATACACTGAGTGTGTCCTGAAATTAGCATGTGTAATGCTAAGCAATGCATGTGTTGAAATACATTATCTTGCAAATCTACAATTAAAACGACGGTCAAGTAGAGGTTTTAGTCTAAATTTGATTCTGAACCAGTTGAATACTTCATATTACGTGGTCGATCCCACATTGATCAACACATTTTCCTCGTGTATAATGACATACAAGGACAGAGAAATCCATGATGTTGAACTGCCCATGCCGGAGATGGAAGGA
Organism: Azorinus chamasolen; assembly: GCA_963576725.1. Taxonomy (NCBI): domain Eukaryota; kingdom Metazoa; phylum Mollusca; class Bivalvia; order Cardiida; family Solecurtidae; genus Azorinus; species Azorinus chamasolen. Next base: position 62,144,300 of record OY755239.1, on the reverse strand, counting down.
GGATGCCCAATGTGTGTACGTTGTTCTTTCTGCCATACACACAATGGCTCCTTTACAGTTACTTCGGAAATGTCACCGAGTACATTTCTGACTGTGTCATTCCCGCTCTTTGCTTACCGTCTATCAGTCCAGGTGTAACTTCCAAACTATCCAATTTTGTGTTGCTGTGCCCTAGAAGAGTCAAGTCAATAAATGCTTTTCCGTAAGGTCTTTTGTGACATGTCATGTCGACGAGTTTTATTAAGGTTTCATTATCCGTGCTGACACTAGAGTTTATAGTAGTGCCATTGATGTCTCCTTTTATCGTTAAAAAGGGTGTCATTCCAGATATTTCTTCGTCAGGAGAATGGATGTAAATGTCGTTCAAATGTTTCAGATTAATGTCACACGTATTTATATTAGAGCTTTGGGCTGTATATACAAAACTGTTATGGCTAGAAATAGCACCCATACTAAGGTGCTATAGTGTTAACCTAAGGGATTTACCTGTACTACCTGTTCCGTATATTGATCGTATACAGTCACCAAAGCGTTACATAGACAGGTATATCAGTAAACAGGAATGTAGGTAGGTGTGTTATTCCTTTGTATCTAGCCAATCAGCTTTTCAGTCAGACTACTGTTTTGTTGATTTTTGCATATTCTGAGATTTAATTAAAACTTTTATCTGTTTTCAGAAAGTCAATCACAACCTGAATCTATCCATGTGAAATCTCCATAATACCCCTAGTATTTATATCTAAATACCTGTAAATGCTACGAGCCAATTTACTTGTATTCACCACGAGTAATTATCCCTAAGTATAATCGAGTTAAATTTCATTGACCATTAGTGTTTATCGCTTATTCATAATCATCAAGTACGTGACTTAAGTCTGCAATTTTCTCTTTTTGTGTTGGAATTTTTGCTCTCGGGGGATCACCTCCCTTCAGAATTTTTAATAAGATTATACTTATTCATTAATTTTTCTATCACGTCTACGTCAGCAATTATTGCATATGTGGTAGTCATACTTAGCCTTGAACGTGGTTTACAAGGACCTGATACAGAAATATGTTAGCAGTATGCATTTTAGACCTTACGATTTCAGCTTTTATGTTTTACTATATAACGCGAGGAGTAGACAACATACTTCTTTTGGAATTCAGAAAGGAAAGGATCTAATCGTGCTACAGACTTGTCAGCAGATCCTTTAATTATTGCTGTTGCCATGTCTCTTTTGTATGTGGTATAAGATAAATATGGAAAAAATAGTCAAACAGGGAGAGCCACATACGAACTGACCCCGCACCAAACACCATCAAACAAGAAACGGTATGGCCATAAGACAAAAGTCGAAATGTTGACAAACATAGAATAGAAGTCGGGCAGGAAATTTGAAAAAAATCTACAGCTTTGAAATAATTTGGCAGTCATATTTATGTCATCTTTGTCATTTTAAATCCTAAAAGTACAAAAATGAGTCATGCAGGAAACACCACATACAGAACAAACACTCGCCCGAACAGCAATACAAGGAAACAGCAAATGTACATAAGTAGAAAAAACAACAAGAGACGCACAAAGACAAAACAAACATACAATAGGAGGAAGATGGAAGTACCGCCTTGGAACGGTCAGTGACAAAAGTCACTGGGGGGTTAAACCGGTTTATGGGCGCCCAACCTCACCCTTATTCCATCCCCATCCTAAAAGACAAACAGCGTAAATAAACGTATCCCCTCTCAAACTAATCTACAACAACCGCGACAGCAAATACAGTGGTAAAGTGCATGTATAACGAAAAAACATTTAAGTGAACATACTGTATCCACCTATCGTTAGTGTACTCAATGATTGAGCTGCAAACAGAGTAACTGTAGAAAAGTAATAAAGGGTACGACAAAAATGAAATAGTACAAATATCCGACGTTCTCCTTCCATTTCTGGATTTAAGAGGTCGCCTTCATAGAGTACTAAACCTTTCTTGTCGGCGTACATGCAAAGAGGCCAGCGTGATTGCCAACTGTAAAAGGGTTCACAACCAAACATGCAGTATGTTGTAGTACTACAGGATCATATCCCTTTTTAATGAATTGTTTTATATATTTGATGAACAAAGTAAGAAAATGGGTATGTCCAATAATTTTACGAAGTTTGTAAATCGCATCACCATAAAATTCAGGATGTGAAATACCGTGTCGCAGAAGCACCTTGAGATTACATTTGTACTTGCCAATAAGCGAGAGATTTCGATAGTAAAATTTAGAGAAAGTTTTTCTTAGTTTATGGTATCTATATCCTTGCTTAAGCAGTTTTTCAGTTAAAATGAGATTTCGACTGTTAAAATCGTCAATAGATGAACAAGCTCTAGCAAAACGAATAAGTTGAGATATAACACGCATTACTCTTGTAGATTTTATTAAAACTCTTATCTGTTTTCAGAGTCAATAATATATATGGACATATGAAAATTATGGCATACGAAATAGATTATATTATATTTATAGAGAGATTATATATTGACGGGTGTGAAAATTCTATCGAGTACAGGAAAAGCACATGTAGGAGTCATGCAAGAAACACCGCATATAAAACATAAACGCCCGAACAGCATCAACAGCAAAACAGCAAATGTACATGTATATAAAATACGCAAAGAGACGCACAAAGACATAACAAACAAACAATAAGGGAAAGATGGATTAACCACATTGGATGTCACTCGGGGTTTAAAACGGTCATGTTAGTGGTTAAATATAAACAATTCTGTCATACATTTCCACATGTTTTTCTATTCGTTCTTTACAAAACCAATGAATTAAAAAATGATGGATGCTTTCAGGTTTGTATCAATTAATTATGTGTGTCGCCATATTACCGTACCTGTTCCACTGCCGCTATTGATTCATTCAAATCTGTAGCAAGTAGACTGGGTTTTAGGCTTTCGTCTTTCTTCAGCGTGTCTATTTCTGTTTCTGTTTCAATGGCACTGAATGGCTTCTTCAGCGGAATTGTCTTTTCTTTTAAGTCTGACAATTGCAGCTTTGTTTCGAAAGAAGCGGGCACTTCCGTTGTTTGCAGCTGAAACGGCAGATGTCGGATAATAATACAATTCAGTTTTAAGTAGTATGTTATGATAAGAGTTCTATGTATTTAACACAGTTTTTTAAAATGTGTTTGGTAACTTTTCGCTTAAAGCCATTTATTTACAATATCACTTTACAGGCTGGACGGTATTTATTTTGAAAACACTAACCTCGGTTATTTTCTTGATTGCTGTCCGTATGTACTGCCATTCACTGTCAGAATCATGCGTAAATCCATTTAGGAATTGTAAGGTTTTTTGCAGGTAGTTCTGTAGTTCTTCCTCGCCTACATTGCAATATGCAGAACGGAAGAGAGAATTTCTAATATCCAATATCTGAAAATCGATATAAAAACGATAAGGAATACATAACATGTACAGTTTACTTAAACAAAATGAATGAAGTACCTCATTCACTACGCTCTTACTTCTTGTTTTGAAAAATCCTGTTTATGTTGTACAAAGGGTCATTTAATATTCCATTAAATAAACAATGTGATTGCTTTATGACTGAATCAGACAGAAAGAGTCAATCGGACGAGACTATAATACAAGGTCCGATGTATCAGTTATTTTACACTGGACATCTGAAAGGTAAAATATAGTACATATTCATACATTCAACATATAACAAGACTGTTGGAACTTTAAACAATACAATAGCACATTATGCAACATAGGCATTTGCCATTATAGTGGGGTATTGCTTTCTTGTCTGTATTTTTTAAAAAAAATCTTTAGTATATAAAGACCAATGTCCGACAGACATTAATTTACAAACATGAGCTGTATCATCGTTTCTGTCTTGAAGCGAAGACCAGCGTGAGTTTGAAATTTAATTAACCCTTTCGCTGCCAAACTCTGTCTTCTGCTAACTTTGTCGTCTGCTACAAATTTTCATTATTTTGATTTTCTTCATTTTAATTTTAAAAACATAATAACAGTAACAAACAGTAACAAACAGTTTGGATCCTGATGAGACGCCAAGTTACTCGGCGTCTCATCTGGATCCAAACTGTTTGCATAGGTAATCTCAGATCCGAAATTGGCAGCGAAAGGGTTAAGAAGTGTTTTCCTGAAGACAGTTCATAAATTTATTTAGCATAATAGGGTGTGCTATTTTTTTTTTATAAAAAGCATTCAGAGTTTTAATTTCACCCATAAATGTTATTAAAATATAGAATGCTTTTGTATGGCGTTCGCTGATCATGTACACTTTGTTGATACAGTAGCTGATATAGCTTAGAATGATGTTATATCGTATCCTTGATATGCATATTTGTAACCCATGACGATGTAGTATAGCGACTGTAAAAAATTATGTATGCCAATACGTTTAAAAAAAGTGGACAATGTAGTCCAAAAGGATGTTACACAAGGGCAAGTGAGGAAAAAGTGGTCGAGTGTTCCCTTTTGGTTACAAAGTAAGCAGTTAGGTGGATTTTTGATATTAGATATAAATAAGCTTTCATTTGTCGGTTCAATTTTATGTCTTATTCCGAAGTTGTTGGGTCTGTTATCAGTAATGATATGGTTTATTAGAGGGTTAATACACGTCTTTTCGGGCAATAACATCTGCAGTGTCCCGATGGACTGTTGTTGGCCCGAGCCCGAAGGGCGAGGGCAACAACATTCCCGAGGGACACTGCAGATGTTATTGCCCTAAAACAAACATGTATTAACGCTATTCTTGCATAAAACAACATTTCTGCTCTCCTGCATCAATTTAATTCTTCAAAATACAGTCGACTCTCGTTATGTCGAGTTCGTAGGGACCTGTTAAAAACTTCGACTCAACGATAGAGGCAAAACGGATCTGAAAATTGGACAGGGCCTTGTAAATTTGGACATGGTGTTATTAATAGGGTAGGCCAGACAGAAGTTTGTACTTTGTACTTCGTCGCAGTAATGGATCTACATGTACAGTTTTTATATACACATAGTGCGATTCCTTTACACAATGTGCAGACTTAAGTATACAAGCACATTTATGACTGTAATATGGCAGCTTGTTTAGGTGAACGTAATGAAAGAATCTGGGTTTTTAGAAAATGGCATGTGTTTTTTAAGTCGAACTCTCGATGAGTCGAAGTTTTTAACAGGTCCCTACGAACTCGATATAACGAGAGTCGACTGTACAAGCAAAACAACGGCAGCAAAACTATACACTTCTTTGACACTTCGTCGATTTATGCTGTTGCCGGGCCACTGTTTTCTTTTCGACGTCAATTCATAATTGTATCAAATACCGTTTACACAGAATTTCATTTCATATGTCTATCACTAAAAACAGTTCATTGTCGGTGCTCCTGGAAATACTCACACCCCGGCGTTCACCTAGCTTAGGCCAAAACGCTGTAGCATTCGCGTCCTTAGGCCCCGAATAGGTATAATTAAAACCGGTCAACAACAGCGCGTGAGCAAGAGAATCACCTTGTTAATACATGGTCTAGCGGGACTACAACAGCACATTTTGAGCAAGAATATATGATACACTGAGTTCCAGTTGATTGAATGGTCTATGGAAAATTTCCCAATAACCATGGACATAAGGTTTTACAAATTTATTTGAAATAAATAGCATTCTTATTTGTTTGTAACTCGTTCAAAAGAACTTTGCCAACTGAAATTATTAGATTACGTTTGATTTTAGTGTTAATCGAATCCTCTGACCGGAGCATCTTTTCCCATTCAATCGGAATGCATTTGTTTAAAGGGGATGTCCCTACATTTGACGCGTTTCATAAACACTTAAAATATACAAAACTCATTAGTTTATATGCTGAAAAGTAGTATTTAACAAAAAGCCCCGTTAAATTACCGTTTATAATGACAACACATCCAAGTGTTTGATATCGCCGATCCCGGTTTTACTCCCCGATGTTTCAGTTTTATTCGGGTTGAGTTTTAGTTTCGTAACTGTTCGCCCTATTCGCGATTCTCCGACCACTTCCGAGAAAGCTATTGCGTAAACAATGGAGGGATCGGGTGATCATCGGCAAAATGCGGAAGATTAACGGAAAAGGCCGATAATATTGTGTTGTAGAACACAAATTATCAGTTATTGATGGAATCGGTTTATTTGTATCACAGGGGCATTTTTCGATATAAGTTCAAATTGGGAACCTTCATAATAATGATAGAGCATAACAAATACCAAGGTTTATGATGTTATTGAAAATATGCGATCATTGTAGGGACCTCCTCTTTAATAAAGCAAATTCAGCAATCCAATTTGATCTATTCATTTATATGTTGTAGACAATTTCCTCATATAGTTTACTATTATTCACAATGTCATCAATACAAATTATGTCTTTGTGTTTAATGTACCTATTTCCCCATATGATTTGATTTCGTATTTCATGGTATGTTGTACAGTTAGTTTGTTTCTTACATTTCTTTAATTTTATAAATACTTCGATTACGTCTTTGTAAAATTTTGGAAGTTTTAGCTTAGGTTATGGTAATGATTTAAACGGGTAAATATTCATATTAAATATTAAATATCACAAGGCAGTCCAAAGGACAGCTGTATCCCCCACCGCCGCCACATAATTAATTACCAATAATGATTTCACTGTGGTAGCATAATCCAGGTCAAGAAATGGTCTGTGTAAGGTAGTGGAAACACTCCGGACTGGGTGTCAAAGTTAGAGTACACATGGTCTATCAAATATAATGGAAACTGAAGGTAAGAACACGACTTTCAAATGTGACCTTCACCTTGACCTTGAGCCGACATGACTGCCACATGTGTTCTGCACATCATCTCAATTCGGTTAATATTTGACTCAAGTTTTATGAAAATCCTTCAAATGGTTTAGAAGATATGGAGCGGACACGAAATGTAATGGAAATTGAAGATTAAATCACTTGGCCTTCAAATGTGACCTTGACCTTGAGCCGACATGACTGCCACATATGTTCTGCACATTGCCTCAACGTGGTTAACATTTGAGGAAAGTTTCTTGAAAATCCTTCAAGGGTATAGGAGATAACGAAACTATAATGGAAATTGAAGGTAAGAACACTTGATCTTCAAATGTGACCTTGACCTTATGCCGACATGACTGGCACATGTGTTCTGCACATCGTCTCAATTTAGCTAACATTTAACTAAACTTTTATGAAAATCCTTCAAAGGCTTTAGAAGACATGGAGCGGACACGAAAATGTAACGGAAATTAATGGTTAGCACACTTGACCTTCAAACGTGACCTTGACCTTGAGCCAACATGACTGCGCATGGGTTCTGCACATCGTCTCAGTTCATTTAATATTTGACTCAAGTTTTATGAAAATCCTTCAAAGGGTTTAGAAGATATGGAGAGGACACGAAACTGTAATGGCAACTGAAGGTTTAAACACTTGACCTTCAAATGTGACCTTGAACTTGAGCCGACATGACTGACACATGTGTTCTGCACATCGTCTTAATTTGGTTAACATTTGACTCAAGTTTCATGAAAATCCTTCAAAGGGTTTGGAAGATATGGAGCGGACACAAAAATGCAATGGAAATTGAAGGTTAAAACTCTTAACCTTCAAATGTGACCTTGACCTTGAGCCGACATATCTGCCACATATGTTCTGCACATCGCCTCAACTTGGTTAACATTTGAGGCAAGTTTCTTGAAAATCCTTCAAGGGGTATAGGAGATATGGAGCGAACACGAAATTGTTACGGACAGACAGACAGACAAACAGACGGACGGACAGACAGACAGACGAAGGCCATTCCTATAACCACCCCCCTCCGCTATGCAGTGGGGGATTAAAAAGATTATTACCGTATTGGTTCAGAAATAAACCAGTGTTTCAGCTAGGATTTTAAAAAGAGGGGCGACCCCCCCCCCCCTTTCCTTTGAAAATTAGGGGCCATTTGTTAAAAAACGGGGGATTTTTTTTATTTCACAACAATATCAATGCAAATCTAGCGAATGGATTCGACACGGTCAATTTCGCCGCTTTCTATGGGAATGTCTCCCACTCGTAGAAGCTGAAAAACTCTGTTACGTATCTTTGACACTTGAATTGGGCTGAATTGGTTATAGTAAGGGTACCTACCCCAAAGTAGTCGTTGATTTTCTTTAATGTTTTGTTATTTGACGATATTTACAGCAGACGCACGTTTTTACGGTTTCCATTTGATTTAACTAAAAGTCAGATCATTCATTCATGTTACGGGCATAGACTAAAAGTCGGACCGGGACATGCATTTGTGAGTGGTGTTTTATTGTTTTATCATAAGCACTATTATTTAAAAGAGTATTCACAAAAGCTGTAGATTTTGGGCAGACAACTGTTCGCGTATCTGGAATTTCCGAGGTCCCATAGAATTTGATAGCTAAGTTACTGCATCGACCGCGTTTTAGCCTTACTAATACATACCAGTTGATAAACATCCGATTCAGAATCGCTATACCGGTATTCGCTACAAACTGCTTTAACAGCTTTTTAGCAAAGTAATATCGGAACTTTAGTGCGCGACTAGGCGCCCATTCCAATGAAAAGAAGGGGTGGATTCTCAGAAAAAAGGAGGGAATCGCGCGATCCGCGACCTGGCTGCATCACTGTAGAACTTTCCAATTTGCTTTGGAATTGTCACTAAGCGCCTATATCCCTTTCAATTGCAGTGTGTTAATGTATGTTTCATGTATTGAACCTATCAATGTATTGCGTTTTGATATTTTCGTTTTTATAACTCCAAAGGAATTTAGAATTGTGTTCAGTTTATCGATTATTCTTTGGGCATTGTTATAGATTGACCTAGGTATGCTAGTTTCGATAAAAGTAAATATTTTATAACAGTTACTTTACAATAAAACGCCAAAGTCCTTTTGTTCCATGTATTAATAAGAAGCTGGCATTGGTGTAGTTTTATTTTGATAGTAAAGACGCTAACTGTGTCAGTTCCGAAGAAGATGCCTAAAGCTTGAACTTGTTCGAAATTTAGAACTTCCTTCGGGAATATTAGTTTTGAAAATTGAATACTGCTTAAGCCGGGGCTAGGGGGCGTGATTAGTGCACCTTTAATTACTACTCATGATCAGACTCAATAAAACCGAGTCTGCAATTTTCTCATGTTGCATTTCGTTTTTTGCTTTCGAAGGATCACATATTTTCAGAATATTTATACCGTGAATAAACTTTTCTTTGTTTGGTTTAATTTCCAATGCGCATACCAAATTGTTTTGCTTATATTTAGTCGTAATCCAGAGTGTGTGCCGGAATTGTCTATTTCTTTAATAACCGTGGGAATTCCATCGATATGCTTCAACAATAAGGTCGTGTCGTCTACTAGCTGTGTTAGTTTTAAGGCTTTTCTTGACAACGTTTCCAAATTAACACACATACCCGAAATATTTTGGTTCGATCGTATTTTACTCGATACAATTTCAGTTACACTAATGAAAAGTTGCGCTGAAAGAGGATAACCTTGCTTAACCCCCTTTCGAGTTTGAAACTTTGTGATTTCCAACCGTTGATAATTATAGACGAGTTTAAATCTCTATACAATAGTTGACCTGTTTTGAAGCCAAGTTTATCCAATACGTCAACAACTTATGCCTAAATTGAAGCTATGTTTCCGAATGTTTGCTTTGACACGTCCTTTGCTAAGGCGATCCCCATGATGAACTTTCTTTCATATTTATAATTTAGGTGAGCATAGCTACCAAGCATTTTGCATGACTGACTTTATTGAGCAAAATATGTTTAGTACCTTCCAAACAATGTAATTGTGTCTTAGTAATCTTTTTTTCAGCTCAAATAATAACTTCCTTACTAACATTCATGATACAGTTACCAAGTAGCGATATTGTTACCTGAACTTCTTTCAGAGTCCAAATTCCCCGAACGCATAATAACACAGAAAGACGGACAAACAGACAGGAAGTTTATTAATATTTGTCTTTTTTGGAAGCAGTAGGACAATAGACTTCTTACACAATGCGGACTTGCCTTGATGTTTGTAGATTTCTTACCTTTCTTTTAGATAAAATATTTGTGCGTTATGGGGGTACAATATATATCGTTGTTGGTATACACATGGGTACAAATGGAGCCCCTCTTGTTGCAGATTTGTTTTTGTATTGCTATGAGAGGGATTTTATGCTTAGCTTAAAACCTGATACACAGACCGATATTGTTAATACTTTTAATAAAATTTCAAGGTATTTAGCCGATATTTTGAATTTAGATAATCCTTATTTTAAAACTATGATTTCTTCAATTTACCCAAAAGAACTGTCTTTAAAGAAAACGAATCAATCTGACATTATAGCTTCATTTTTAGATTTGAATCTTTCAATTACAAATGATAAAGGTTCGTCCAAAACATACGATAAAAGAGACGATTTTATTTTTAAAATGTTAATTATTGGGCTGCTATAGCAGCCCAAACTTATACGGCTTTGAATTTTGACCATGCGTTTCTGCGGTCCTGTGTTTCTATAAAAGCCAATCTTTTTAATAAATATGATTTACTGTGAGACAAGTTTTATTTATATGTATTCATTTATTTTATTTATTTTCATTCATATATTTTTCTCAGCATATTTTTGTCGGGGTTATTTCTTTCTTTTCTGCCATGATCCAGTTTCAGTGAAAATGCTAGTGAATTAGGTATAACTGATTAAAATCACATTCCCAATCATAGCTGTCAGCGTGGTCTAAGGGTTATAACGATGGACTAGGAAACGTGAGGTCGTGGGTTCGATCCTCGGTGGAAGCTGAATTATTTTTTTCTCTCATATTTTCTCAGCACCCTTAGTATACGTGATTTTGGTTTAAAACCATTATAAGTGAAAATGTTAATGGGCATTGAGTCGACCTATTGGAATAATTTCATGTAGACTGTAAGTATGGGAGTTTGTATGCCTTGTGAGCTTCACTTAATGTGATAATGGTTTCTACGTCAGTGTGTTTCAGTAAATGAATAACATTGATCTGTGACGTAATGTGTATTATTGGTGTCAAACACAGGTATTATGCATCATGGCTCATTAAAACATCCCCCGTTTCTGCTACATCTATTAAATTCATACATACCAGTCGTGTTTTCCCAATGTATCTGTTAATTAAAAGTACTCAACAATATAGCTCCCTCTTTTCATGTTACGCAGCCATTTTACGCTTGCGTAAAACCTTGCCTGTCCTTTTCTAGATGGATATGTGTCCCGTTCTACATCTTGTTGGGTTTATATTTCTCAACTTGTTCGGTTTGCCCGAGCCTATTCTTTGCTAGAAGATTTTAAGTCGCAGTTTAGTTATAACTGAAAAACTTCTTAAGCAAGGTTACAGATATCACAAACTTCGAAAACATATTCTAAAATCTTTTATCCAAATTAACCACTCATTAGTAAATATAATTGCAATCTACGGACGTTACTGCAACAAGGCATTTCTCAACCAGACTTGTATGGGGATGTTATCTACAAACTTCGGTAAATTCGGGGTCATATCCATTTCCATGATTTATTTATAAAACGCATTAAAACATTTAAGAAGAAAGCTTATGATGTCATTATATTGCAACGCAGTGCATGTTTGGTTATCGACCCTTTTACAGTCGGTAGCTACGCTTCCCTCTTTGCTTCCGCGATGAGAGGCCGAGGCTAGTTCTCTATGATGGTATACTCTTAAACTCAGATACGGGATGAGCTTACCAGACTCATGTATTACTTTTTCACTGTCGTGTCCTTAACGGCTTACCTGCAGGTGCTCTGACTTCAGCAAAGTCATTGAGTACATATTTGACGGATTGTCACAGTTATTATGCTATGTTTTATTTGCTGTCTTGTGTTCACCGTCGTCTATGGTGTGGGTAATTCCGGCGGGGATACCTTTATTTACACTATTTGTAAAAGCTAGGGTGACTTTGAGAGAAGTGTAAGGTTAGGACGTCCGTAAACCTGTTCAAACCCCTCTGTGGTGTGTTTGCTACTGACCGTGCCAAGGCGGTACTCTCTTTGTCACCCTTCCTTTTATTTGCCTTTCGTCTTTGTGCTTGTGATTTTTGTTCATGTGTGGAGTGTTTGTCTTTGGTTCTTATATCTGTTGGTGTTTTCTGTGTTCTTCTCGTGTGTGATTGCGCGTTTTGGTGTGTGGTTGTGTGTGTGTGTCATGCTGTCTATCGGTGTTTTGGTGGTGGTTGCGTCTTGTATGTGGCTTTGCCTGCTTGACTGTACTACTTTTCCATTGATCTCGTTCGACGAAAACATCATGCCAATGTTAATATTCCTTAGACGGTTGTGTGTTGTTGCAATGTGGAAGATGAAATAATGTATGAGGAGAATGCAAACTTGGTCTTCACTCAGTTGGCCCATTCAGATACGGTTAAATGTAAATGAACTAAGAAACAGCACATGCCATCTATTCCGGGTGTACGTCAGAATAAAATGTGTTATTACCACTTTCCGTTTGTTACTGTTTTTCAGAAATACATGTACGTTGTACTACCGACATTTTGTCTCATCGAAAGCAAAAGCAGGAATGTAGGTTTAATAGAACGTGTGGTGGATATATTTGTCGCCTCATAATTTATTCTCAGTGTTTAACACCCCCCAGTGACTTTTGTCACTGACCGTTCCAAGGCGGTATTTCCATCTCCCCCATATTGTATGTTTGTTTTGTCTTTGTGCGTCTCTTGATGTTTTTATAGTTATGTACATTTGCTGTTTCCTTGTGTTGCTGTTCGGGCGACTGTTTGTTCTGTATGTGATGTTTCCTGCATGACTTATTTTTGTACTTTTGTTATATTTTCTGGTCCTTCGTTATCATCAATTTCAATGATTTTAGTTCTGAATACCGATTAAGCCGTCACTAGGGGTGTTGATAGATATATTGAGTATGTGCTATTCTTACGTTATTGTGATTTTCATGATTATACGGTGTCGTAATAAAGTTGTCAACATGGTGGCCGCGTGGGATTTTTCTCTGAAGAAAATCGAAGATTACGGCCGGTAAACGTAGCTTCCGAGGCAGATTTTTGCATGATAGCAGAAGATGGCAGAATCATCTTTCCGACTGCCGGGTTCCTTGAACGTGACAGAGGGCAATGTCGCGGAAAATTTCAAGAGATGGAAGCGCGAATACGAGGTTTACATGACCGCCACAGGATCAGATAAGAAAGATAAGAAGATCCAAACGGCAATTCTGCTGCATTGTGCTGGTCCGCAGATACTAGAAATATATGACCAATTCACGTGGGAAGACAACGCCCATAAAGACGATCCGGAGAAAGTACTGGGTAAGCTTGAGACTTACTGTAATCCGCGTAAGAATGAGGTTCTAGAGTCTCACAGGTTTTGGACTGCTCCATACCAAGAACCATTTGATGTTTTCGTGACAGACCTTAGAAAAAGAGCAACGTCGTGTAACTTTACCGATGCAGACAGAATGATCCGTGACAAAATCGTCTTCACGATTACAGGCAAACTGCAAGAACTCTTACTAAGAGAAGACGATCTGAACCTGACAAAAGCTGTTAAGATAGGTCGTGCATATGAACAATCACAGAAGCATGTACAAGAGTTGAGAGAAAAGCCTTCAGATATCTCTGTAAACAAATTAAACACTGCTAGACCAAAATCTGACACTCATGGCCAGAAAAGACAGTATAAACAATACTCAGCAAGACCCACTTCTGGCAAAGCAAAACAAAAAGCTGAGCATAAACAGTGTGACTTTTGTGGCAAGAATCACCCACCTAAGAAAGAGAAATGTCCAGCATGGGGTAAAAAATGTGCGAAATGTGGAGGTAACAACCATTTCAAAGCAAAATGTAGGCGTGATGGAGTAAACTCTGTACAAACTGAGAGTGAATATGTTAATGACAATGATGAATTCTGGTTAGCGTCTTTTGAATCTCGATCAAAGGTAATCGCGACAATGATTGTGAATGACTGTGATGTCAAGTTCCAAATTGACACTGGTGCAGAAGTCAATACCATAAACCAGAAATATGTGAAAAAGAGTCAGGTCAAGAGCAATGCATCTACACTGAGAATGTGGAACAAATCGACTTTGAAACCATTAGGTGAAGTGACACTTCCGACGGAAAATCCGAAGACTGGTTCGACACATGATGTGAAGTTTGTTGTCGTTCCAAATGACTTTCAAAGTCTGCTAGGTCTGAAAACAGTTCAAGAAATGTCCTTGATCAACATAAACACTGATTCTTTCATAGGGAAAGTAGAAATGGATCTCGGTGATCTCGGTGAAACAAAACTGCACATTGAGAATGATGCAAAGCCCATCGTTTTGCCTTCGCGAAAAATTCCGATAGCTATCAAGGATCAAGTAAAGTCAGAAATCGACACGCTCGTCGAAAGAGGTATTTTGATACCAGTAGAAGAACCAACGGAATGGGTCAACCAAATGGCAGTTGTGCGGAAAGCAAATGGTAAGCTGAGAATTTGTCTAGATCCGCAACCCTTGAACAAAGTCCTGAAACGCGAGAGATACAGACTGACTACATTTGACGATGTGTTGCCAAATCTGAATCAGGCAAAACTGTTCACAAAGTTAGACGTGAAAGAAGCGTTCTGGCATGTACGACTAGATAAAGAATCTAGCAAATTGACAACTATGATCACACCTTTTGGGCGGTATCGATGGTCGAGATTGCCCTTCGGCCTCAACGTGTCTAGTGAAATCTTCGCCAGAAGACTGAATGAAGCCCTGAATGGTCTTGATGGAACTTTTGTGATAGCCGATGACATCATAGTGATAGGCTGTGGTGAAAATGAACAAGCTGCGAATGCCGACAACAATCGCAAGCTGAAAGCACTGTCGCAGAGATGTGCAGAACAAAACATTATCCTCAACGAAGAGAAGAAAGAAATCGGTAAGGAAATCACATTCCATGGCCATAAGATCACTGACAAAGGTGTTATGCCAGACGAGAAGAAAGTAGAGGCAATTCGCAAAATGCCGACACCTACAAATGTAACAGAAGTGCGGAAAATTTGTGGTCTCGCGCAATACATGGCAAAATTCCTTCCAGATTTAGCTACCACCCTAGAGCCCATGAGAAAACTGACTCACAAGGATGCAGAGTGGAAATGGACAGAAGAGTGTGAAGCTAGTTTCCACAAAATGAAAGATCAGATTGCAAATGCACCCATACTAGTATACTTTGACCCAGAAAAGGAGCTAGTTATCCAAGCTGACAGTTCACAGAGTGGTCTAGGTGCTGTTCTGATGCATGATGGACAGCCGATTGAATTTGCATCACGGTCCCTCACCACTTCTGAACGCAAATGGGCACAGATCGAAAAAGAAGCTCTGGCGATCTTGTATGGATTGATGCGCTTTGATCAATACACGTACGCGCGAAAAGTGATTGTCCAAAATGACCATAAACCGCTAGAGACAATATTGAAGAAACCTATTGGACAGGCCCCAAAACGGCTGCAAGATATCATTATGAAACTGTTGCGGTATGATATTCAATTTCAGTATGTGAAAGGCACAGATCTGGTAATAGCCGACACGTTAAGCCGTGCCTATACTGAAACAGGAGAACATGAAACATCAGACCGGATGGACATCCGAGGTGTAGAAAATGGTGTTTTCGATGAGTTTCCAGATGCGAGAATACTGGAGGTAAAGCGTGCAACAGCAGAAGATTCTTCAATGCAAGAACTGCAGAACTTGATAGTGTCTGGCTGGCCAAATAAAAGTGACATTAGTATTGAACTCAGAGAGTACCACCCACTAAGAGATACGCTTAGTTGCCAAGATGGAGTCATCTTAAAAGGTGAAGCTATAGTGATCCCGAAAGTGCTTAGAAGAGAAATGTTGCAGAGACTGCACAAAGCCCACCTCGGTTTTGAAAGCATGGATCGAAGAGCGAGGGGAACTATTTTTTGGCCAAGAATGAGGCATGAGATCAAACAATTTGCGAAAAACTGTGTTCAATGTGAAGACCGAAAGCCGCCGCCTCAAAAAGAAACGCTGAAACAGCATGATGATGGACAAAAACCTTGGGATAAGGTCGGTTCCGATTTATTCGAAATACAGAACAGAGTGTATCTAGTAGTCGTGGACTACCACACCAGCTTCGTAGAAGTAGATCATCTCACGGCGGCAAACAGCCAGCAAGTCATCGACAGAATGAAGAAACACTTCGCGCGATTCGGTGTCCCAAGAGAGCTGATAACCGATGGTGGTCCCCAGTACACATCCAAGGAATTTCGCGAATTCACGGAAAAATGGGGCATTCAACATCATGTTACGTCTCCCCATCATCCTGCGTCGAATGGGAAGGCGGAAAGCGCAGTAAAGGCAATGAAAACGCTACTAATCAAGTGTCATGATTCGCGTACCGATCCATTGGAAGCCTTATTAGAGCAAAGAAACACTCCGCGCGCCGACACTAAAAGAAGCCCAGCAGAGATGCTAATGAACAGGAAGCCGAGAACGTTGATCCCTTCGCGAGTGAAAGCAGAGCCAATCAACGAGTCGCGATCGCGTCGTAAAACAACCGTCAAAAAGTGGTTTGACAAAAGTGCGCGAGATCAACATAAGATTCGTGTCGGTGAATCAGTGTATTTCTTTAAGCAGAGTAGAAAGCCTTGGAAGAAAGGCATAATTGTAGGCTTCAGTGAAAATAGGTATATAGTGCGCAGTGAAGATAATGTGCTGTATACCAGAAATCGCGTTCACATTCGATCGACAAGTGTGCCAGTACACATTCGCGAGCAGTCACCACCTCGCTATGGTGATCTAAACATAGAGACGAGTAATCATAGTGCACGAAAGGAAGTCGCGAATGCACCAGCAACTGAGAATGCACAAGCACCCGCGAGCGCGCTAGCAACTGAGAAAGCACCAACAGCTGCGTCGTCTGGCGAGACTCTTACTCCTGCTGCAGCTCCCAACACTAGCCCGGGTAAATACAACCTTAGGCCCAGGAGAGACATACAACGTCCACAACATCTGGGAGACTATGTGTAAAATAGTGCTGATTATTTCTGTGTGTGTGTGTGTTATTATAATGTTATCAGTAGAATAGGACTCTCACAGTCAGGGTTATAACTTTTCATATTGATCATAGTAACTAAGACTTTTAGAGTCCAGATTACCATGAGATTTGATTTTGTTTGACTTAATGTAGAATCACATTTATTTTAAAAAATTGAGCCATTGTTACATGTTTCAAGTGTTATTTGTATTGGTAGTTTGGTTAAGACTGTTTACAAAATACAGAGTTCATTTCATAAGTAACTGTTTCAGTGAACCTATTTAGACACTTGATATTAATTGTGAATCTACATGAGTGAATATGAATGAATGACTGATTAATAGAGTATTGCTAATAATAGTAAGTGGACTCGGTGACAGGTGTTTCATTACAGAATGAAGGTTTACATAAGAGTATGGTCAGACTTTGAAGTTATGTTTAAGTGATGTGTGGTTGTAACATTGATATTATTTTTTTGTTTAAAGAGTAGTTGTCAAGGTAGACAAACTTCATGTTAATCACATTTTAAGGCATTAAGTTCTAGTCAGTTTATGCTTCAGGCTGTCAGTTAAAAGAGTTAATTTTCTTAAAGAAAGAGGGATGTTGATAGATATATTGAGTATGTGCTATTCTTACGTTATTGTGATTTTCATGATTATACGGTGTCGTAATAAAGTTGTCAACAAGGGGCATAGGTAGTGGTGCACTTGCTAATGAATAGAATCGATAAAAGCCTGCAATTTTCTCCTTTTGCATTGCTGCATTTGCTCTCGAATGATCTACTTTCAGAATTTATATACATTTGTTCAAATTTCAGTCACAAACATCGTCATTATTCAGAAGGTCCGTCCATTACAATTTGATATTAGTGAAAAGTCGATCATTGACAATTTCGCTCAACAAATGCCATATTAAAGAATGCAACGCTTTATTTAAGGCTACATTCAAAACTAATAACTTTTGATAAATAGGAACTTACCTCATTCACCAGTTCGTATGTGGTGAACATATTGCTTGTGTGGAAATACGAGCATCTTTGGAAGAGAGTCAATATTGCCACTATATCAACATCCTTAACAGATACACTGGTTTTGTATGTAGGTGGCAGGTATATTTTACAGACTTCCCATGGAACTCTTGGCCACAACTGAGGATCACAGTTCTCCGGACACAATTCCGTAATATCAGTTGTATTTTCTATGATTTTCTGTAACCAGTGATTGCATGCGTGACAATTCATTGACAACGTGTTGTCGTTATTTCTCTTCACATTTTTAGCAGTACATGAACTACTGCATATTGGCAGGTCCGACTCGAGAGAATTTCGGATTTGGGTGTGAAAAGCGGATATCTGAATGTCCACATATTCCTCTAAGCCATCTTTCAAAAACTGAAGAGCAAGGGTACCACGAAGCCAATTGTTGAACCGCACGTCACGTACCTTTTCTGCCATTCTGTAAAATATGCATAAAAAATTTACACAACTGGTACCACTTTTGATCTTCAGGAGGAAAGACAATTGTTAACTGTGATGCCGACGTTATTTATATGTATACATCTGTCTATCTATCTATCTATATCTATCTATCTATCTATCTATCTATCTATCTATCTATCTATCTATCTATCTATCTATCTACCTACCTACCTACCTACCTACCTACCTATATATATATATATATATATATATATATATATATATATATATATATATATATATATATATATATATATATGTGTGTGTGTGGGGGGCTTGTATTACCAGCGTTTTGAGGACGTATAGTGTTACGCACACCAACGGTCAGAGGACTGTTCGTAGTATGAGGACTTGCACACGAGTCCTCATAAAGATTTTTCATTATTTGGCATCTTCGTGAGGACTATGTTAAAATTTTCCAAAATCTACGAAGTCCTCATAAAGTAGCGTTGTCTTGAATTCGTGTATGCCACCATGCACATTTTTCCCCGGTCTCTTTAAAAGTGTGCATAGGCGAACCAATCAAATTGCGCTTGAGTGGTAGTATCTGTCCAATCAAATGTAAGTCCTCATTTAAGCGATATGGTGTATAAAGTGTATCCATGTCCTCAAAATATCTGCACAGCTAAACATTGTGCATCCGAACTTGAGTTTGTATGTTTGTTAATTTGTTGTTTCTTTTTTATTTACCTATTTGACTGATAAATAAGAGTGTTAATTATTTAGCAAGTTATGTAGCTAATGCCTTTTGTAATGCGTTACTAACGTCTACTGTCTCTGTTATAAAAGTTATAAGGAAGTTATAAAAAAAATCTCAAATTTAGCCATTTTAAGATTTGCAATTGTTTATCATTTCAATGAAGAAAACGGAATGCCACCATACTTCCCTGTGATTTTTTATCTGGTCTAACAAAGCACTCGCATTCAGTTTGACGCGTACTTTATTTGGACGTGAAAAGTTCAAGATCACGAATTTACAATATGCTTTATAGCTTGAATTGTATCCTTTTTATCAGCTAGAGTTCGAGTGAAACATGTCTGGTACCCGTGTTTGATTTTCAAAGCGGGTATATATGGACATAAACATTGAAAGAGTG
Source organism: Azorinus chamasolen (assembly GCA_963576725.1). NCBI lineage: Eukaryota > Metazoa > Mollusca > Bivalvia > Cardiida > Solecurtidae > Azorinus > Azorinus chamasolen. The sequence goes on along the minus strand of OY755239.1, from coordinate 62,124,683 downwards.
TTAATAGAAATCAAGACCGACTTTGTATATATTTAACCATGTATGCCCAAATCTTTGAATAAGCCAGTCGTCTTTCAATAATTGGACCAGTTCATTTTGGTTTTGACGGTAATGTGTACAAGTATTTAAATAATGACAAATTATGAATACAAACACTTCAGACCCAGGCCAGAAGGGTCCTTCCAGGAGCTCTCTCGTCTGGGTCTACAGTGTTTGGACAGCTCAAATTGATCAAATCCGATAATCGTCGCCATTTCCCGTCACTTGACTTTATCGAGAAGCAAGGCATTTATTCTTAAGATGTCGCTGTTGAAATAACAATAGCAATATTGTTACTCCTCCATGCAACTACGCAAAACGGAAACAGAATGCCAAAGTTTCTAAAAATGAGGACCTCTGCTAATTTGCGATAATTTATACAACTAATCATATGACGAGTCACTCGGCGTTTAGTCAATAGCCAAACGCATATCACGCATGTGTCATCTTTTATTTAATGCGGAGCTATACGTTGGGAAACACACCTCTGCGTGGATTCCGCCTATAGCCGAAATGACAAATTAGCGGGAAAATGACGCCACCACGTGCCCATTACGATCAATGCTTCGACTTAACACACTCCCTAAACCTTTGGTAAAACTATAGGCCGAGTATCAAACGGCCTTGATCTGGATGAGATGCCGAGTTACTTGTCACCTCATCCGGATTCAGGCTATTTGCAGATTCACACTGGGGTGGTAAGTAGTCCAAATAATTTGACCTCACGCAAGCTTATTTTTCATTTTGATCTTTCTCTGCTGGCGTGAATTTCGTATTTCGCAGGAATGATAAAAATTAAAAAAATAATAAAAAATAGAAAAAAAACGATGAAAAAGAATAAAAATGTAATGAAGAACGATAATTATGTGATGTTTCGAAATACAGAAGTTTTATATTGTAGAACTAGGGTGGTAAGGAAAAGAACGCGCTAAGACTCACAGTAAACTTGATTGATTTCCAATTTTTCAAAATTGGTATGTTCTGAACCTTTCTTAACCCATTACAAGATATTGACCATTTTTGACATGTTTGCAAACAGATTAGACCCAGATCAGGCAGCTTCTACAGGAGCTGCTTGATCAGGGTATACTCTGTTTATCTTACATATTATTCAATCACCGTTGCAGAAGATGGCCAAATCATCTTTCCGACTGCCAAGTTCCTTGAACGTGACAGAGGGCAATGTCGCGGATAACTTCAAGAAATGGAAGCGTGAATACGAGGTATATATGACCGCCACTGATTAACTATTTCTGTGATAAAAAGAAAGATCAGTTCAAATGCATTTCGATGGTAACAATCATTGGACTACTGGTATGCAGCCTTAAATTAAATGAGACATACTCAAGCTCTTATTTAACAGGGACATACATTGTAAACTCTACTCTATATCGCTGTATTCAAATTATTTAGATTATGGTATAACATCCTAAAAAATGTTCAAATTCAATTAACGCAGACATAATTATGCCAGCAACAGATATTGCCCGGAAATCCGCTAATCCGCCGGTAAAAACTCTATTTTACCGTTATAAGCTTTGCCACTCAGATATTCAATTCATGTTTTGACAAAAGATTTAAAGTCTTAAATGTATGCTAATGTTTCAGAACAATGATGCATGACGCAGGTCCGTGATGTGACATCCAACTGCAACACCAATGGTTAATAAACACTCTTTGTTTTAATAATGCGATCTGTTTTTATGTAATTTTTTTTAGCTGTGCTGAGACCGAATTACGAGACCGGCGAATTTATTCCGCGTTTTATACTTTGATGTGGATGCTTGCAGAGTAGAACAGACAAACACCTCGTGATGCAGATTTATCATATTTGGCGGGATCATGGAAGTTGGAACTAATGTAAGTTTTTAAAATTTTCAACTTTATGTACAATCTAAGGACTTTTTTTTTCAGTATATACACTGTGTGAGTGTAGTTCTCCGAACAGCGGGGGAAATTACAACAACAACAATAAGATTGTCATTTAAGATTGTCATTCTTCATGTCCGACTTTAGTTGTGCATGGCGATCATGGCGGCAGCCTCATTATGCAAGTTTTCTGCACTCTTAGTGCTAAGAGATATAGATTTGATTCACGCAATTGATATCATTCCCTTCCGATACACACGAGATTTTGGGATTAAAAGATACAACAACGGTTATTTGATCGTTTTCAAATATTATGAATTGTTCGTAATATGTCGAGATGGACTGGAATCACGTGGTTTATTTTTCCAGCCATTTTATTGAATTGTTCAAAATCAAGATAGATCTAGATCTACACCTGAAAAGTACGTAAAAAGCATTTTATAGTGTATATGAATTTTGTTTTGATCATCATATTCACCTAGATCTATTAAATCTTAAATCAGGTTGCTTCGATTTTGTTTGTTAATATTGGGGTTGAAATAGGTTTGGACGAAAAATAAGTCCACAACTGCGCATGCGCTGTATCCAAAAATGGTGCTGGATGTCGAGCTGAGCGGACGTGTCTTTGTGAGCTCTCAGAATAGACTACACATGTGCAGTTTAACACGCAGTGCAAAGTTCTGAACAGACTCTTTACTTGTGTGAAGCTCTTTCTGGTGAAAGAAGCAACAGTTTTTCTGTGGCAACCTGCAACAAACTGGCAAATTGCAGACTTGGAACTACATGTGAATTCTTCCATTCGTGCCGCCATTACATGGACCCGCAAGGCCTCACGATTTTTGCCTGAAACTTTAAAGGCTAAGCGCATCCAGATAGACTTACTAGTCTCCATGATCCTTACATATCCTTATTTTATCGAATATCCCTTTATCTCGAATTTTTTACAGTTTTTAGAAGATTAAGTTAGACTTCCTCTGAGTTCCACGCCTCCAGGTATTTTCACGCCATTCCTGCTGAACGGACATGTTTTTCTAAGATTAAGTTAGACTTCCCCTGAGCTCCACACCTCCAGGTACTTTCGCTCCATCCCTGCTGATCGGACATGTTTTAATGTGAGCCCTAAGAATAGACAAGACTTTTGCAATATTTAAGAAGTTAAGACATACTTCCACTAAGTTCCAGGTTTCTTCTCGCCATACCTGCTGAACGGACATGTTTTTGTGAGCTCTAAGAATAGACTATACATGTTAGCATGCGGTGTTTGTTTTCAGCTATAATTCGTAGTGCATTTGACACAGACATGTGTGAAGCTAGCATTAACATGTGATTTCTGGCCGCCATTACATGGACCCGTAAGCCTTGGCACAAGGCTCTTTGAACTTATTTGTTTTATTTTTGAACTCTAATAGTCTTAAGAAGTCAAGTCGGACTTCCGCTTAGTTCCAGGTGTTTTCTTGCCATACCTGCTGAACAGACATGTTTCTTATGTGAGCCCTAAGAATAGACTATACATGTGCATGCAATATTAGTTTTCAGCTATAATTCGTAGTGCAATAGTTATGCGCAGACGTGTGTGAAGCTAATATTAACATGTGATTTCTGGCGGCTAATACACGGACCCGTAAGCCTTGGCATAAGGCTCTTTGAACTTATGTTTCATTTCTGAACTTTATTAGTGAGAACGCCATATTTACCAGGACTTACCAATTAGTCCTGGGTGCTCCGACAAGTCAACGGAGGAATCTACAAACACTACAACAACAACATATGGCTACCTTAAAAAGCGTTGGTTATGTGAAATTAAGAAAATGTTCAGAATTATTTCACTGTGTTGATTTCTGTTCAGCCAAGTCAATATCTTATGACATTGATGTACACAAGAAGAGAATTTACGTATTTGACTTTATTTCATTGGCAAATTTTACCTTCGTCTCAGAATTCAAAAATGTGAAAGTGATAAACATTATGTAATAAGGCTACCTTATTTTTGTCTTATGGAGCATCATGGCCCAAAGGATAGGTCTTCATTGTACAGGACCGGATTCCAACTGGAATGTTCTATGTCCACGGTATGGCTAGTGCAAGACAATCATCTCTTGATCTTTGATTAAAGATAAAATTTTAGTTCTACTCGCGATTTGGCTTGTTTCCCATATTGTAACTCGCGATGGACATTTGGTTAAACTTTCGGTTCATGTTTATTCAAATGACGCTTTTAAAAATGATAATCAGAAGAAAGGTTTAGCAGTACATAATGTCAGTAAGACGGCACTAAACTTTACCCACATACTGTAATAATAACTAGATTTCTTTTAGAATGTATGATAGGTTTCTTTTTGTATCCGTCCTGGCTACGCTTCGTAACTTGCATTTAAGCAGGTATGACTCTATCTAGAACATGGGCATGCATAATGCTCTGATTTATTAAATAAATAACGCAAATGCAAAATCCATCAGAATAATTTGAATTGCTAAAGTGATCGTTCACACTGACATTGAAAAAAAAAGACATGCATTAATGATTAATGCCGAGTTGCTGGTGTATCTTGATGCACATAATTGAGATAGTCAGGGAGATTTTGCCATTGACAGGGCAATGGTATCCAGATTATTCACCTCAATCAGTGATGCACATGGCCCTTTACATGTAAGGGAACAGTCCTCAAATTTTGGAGAATTATGTATCCTTCTGCAAATAAAAGGCACATTTTGTGCCTTGACAACAGCTGCAGACACCAAACATAAATGATAAACGTAATTGACAGGACTGTCACACAGTGTTCCCATTCACACAAATATCACGCCTAAACACACAGAACTAGCCTCGTTCGTACATGCACACATTAAAAATGTCAAATAAACAAGTAAGTAATCATTAGATATTAACAAAAAGCTGAAGACAGAAAATTATGGCCTTAAACAAAACTCCCAATTTCTAAATAAAGACGCATCTATTTTTGTAACGTTGGAAACGCCAACAAATCAGATTTTGATGAAAACAAGGTAATTTATAGTCTGTCAACTGGCATTGAATTGAAGAAATGTTATATCATCGAAGAGCTGTTTTATGCAGTTATGAAACATAAAGTATCAGTACTCTAGTAAAGTGTACACCCCCAGAAAATGGTGTGTACCCCCAAAATTTTACACTAGGGGGCACATGTTTACCAAATGAAAAAGCCAGTGGGAACACTGTGTCTATCATCAGCAGATATGACATACATGTATGAATACATCGTCGGACCCGACGTCACTGATTACGCTTTGCTTCAGACAGTGCTGTGGGATATTTGGATCATATTTCTTCGCTCTCATGAATAATTCATCAGGCATTTCATTGGTACCTTGTTCGCGAACGCAAGAGGTTTCAGTCAATGAATAGGTTTGTTTCTTGTTGTCTTTAGTTGAGATTTGTCATTTATGCCAATGCCGACACCGCTGCTGACTGTGATAAATATTTGGGGATATTCTCAAAACATTTTTGTGTAATACCTAAGTTTATGACTCATTGTATTAAGTATTGTTTTAACTAGTGTAACTTTTCTCTTTAAGTTATAAAATGTAGAAAATTATACATTTTTCATATATTAACTTAAGTGACAATATATTTTGAAATGAAAATCCTTAAAACATGTACACATCAATAAACTTTTAAACGACGACCATGCACGCATTTATCGTGCGCATTATAAAGCTTTACCATACTGAGCAAGGCCACTGAAAATGGTATTGGTTTCAGGTACACTTCTTCAAAGACGGAAAAAGGCTGTCCGCTTTTCTAAGGAAGATGCAATGTTAATGTTAAGGTCATATCGACTTGTATATTTCCTATATATTAGCAGATGGTAGCTTAAAGCAGCCTGAAACTAAAGCAGAATGCTCCTTTGGAAGCATTCTGCTTTCCTTTCAGTCAGCTTTAAGCAACCATCTGTCTTTAACAGTGTTTCCGCGAGTGTGCGTTTTCTGCGTTTTTGACGCACTTTTTTCGGCCTTGACGCAATGAAATTCGGACTGTGCGTTTTCCTTGACGCAGGAATTTTTCGTTGCCGAATTATTCAAAGTAGCGAATTCCGTGTCCCATTGTACCAGGTTTTAGTCGTGCCCAACCCGATCCGGGTCAGTAGACGCTTATTCATTATCAAAGACATATAAGCCCCTAGGCGAGTGTGTTGATACAGTCATATTCCGCGAAAAGAAATACACACAATATCTGCTCCTTGACAGCCTTCTTTCGGGAAGAATCATCTTGTCACATAGACAATTATTGTGATAAAAGAGATGATTTACCCGCTGAAATAGGGGGCCAGTTCCCCGACCAAATCTACTTCAACTGATAATTTGCCGAGTTCGGCGAGTGAAAAATCGGTGAGTGAAAAGTCCGTCACCATGTCTGAAAAAGCAACCCTAATTTGTCTAAACGGGAAATTCACCAGGAATGGCTGAATGAAAAATCATGGCTTTCTTACGACTGTAATATATTGACTTGTAAGGTTTGCACCAATGAGGGGAAAGACAATCCATTAACAATATGGCTGCGCCAACTTTCACCACTCAACTCTTTGTTTGACATTTATGATTTAGCCTCAAATCAACATAGGGCAGCTGTGGAGTCCACTACTTTAAGGAACAGTATATTAAAAAACACTTCAAACATCATTTCATAAATCATACATGTCAATGTTTAATTTTAGGGTATTGTTATGATCAGGCTAGATGTTGTGCGATTTTCGACCGGTTGAAAATGGTGTTACTGTAACTTGTCATGCGATCAAGCGTCTGATTGATCCCGACATCTTACAGTGTAAAATGACCAATTTTATACTTATTTAAAGAATGTCAGTATTACTTACAGATAGTTATCAATAGAACATAATATTTACGTTCCATTAATACCAAGTTTACGTACCATATTCCGTTGTGAAAGGTTTAATCTTATATGGCGCGTCTATCATTGCAACCGATTTCCCACGATTCTCATGCGGTTGTTGTGATGACGTCACCGAAATACTAGTATAAAAGGCGGACCTCGACGTTGCGGCCGTGAGAACGGAAAACGAATTTGAAATGATCACTTCTTGAAATTGATACAAAATAGAAATGAATAATCCGAGAGAGGTGAGAAATGATTATGAAATGTTATATTAGTTCTCAAATCTGGTAAACTAATAGATTAATGCATTATATTTGAGACTTGAGTTTAAACAGCTTGTAGATTATATGTATGAATTTATTTGATATTATGAAACTGGTATAACAATAAAAATAAACTGGCCACTGAATCTGTTGTGTCTTAGAGCCCACAGTTTTATGTTGACCCTTCAACTGGGTTGCAACATTTGGTGTCAGAAGTGGGATGATTTTAAGATAAATAGATTCAGTGAAGAAATGATTCTGAGGCTAATTTTGAAATGAAAGAGTAATTTTATTACTCATACTTGAATTAGCTCAGATTGGATACTGACCAGTTTAGAGTTGTTATCAGACAGGAGTTGATGAAATAGTTTTATTAAAAATTCATTGAATAAGAAAAAAGAAATGAAAATATAAACAGCAATTTATTATTTAAAGTGTACAAAGTAATAGCAAATCTTCTTTCTTGTCTGTATTGTTGCCAGATTTGGGAGATTCTTTCTCTGAAAATATACAGTTTGTTTATGATTATTGCATGCATTGTTATATTCATGTTTTGCATGGTTTTATAAGCTTTATAAAGTAGTTAAAGTAAAGTAAAGCAATTTATAAGAATTCAATAAATATGGATATCCAAAGAAATGAAAATGAAATGTGTAATGCTGAATCTAACTCAGATTCACAAAATGATACTGTTTCAAGAGTTCTGAGTCTTGAAAATTTTCTTAGTAGTCAAATGTCACACATTATTAAAGAAATAAGTACTCTTGGAGATTCTATAAAAAAAGTTGACCAACAGCTGAATGTAAAATTAAACTCTGTAGAAAATGATGTTCTATCAGTGCAAGCTCATATTTCACAAATAGAGAATCCTGACCATGAAATTCAATTCAGAAATGCTTTACAAACTCAAGCTGCAGGACAAACATGTTCTAGCAATACAAATCAAAACGTGACTGTAGACCTAGATGAAAATGGTGGAAATCTTAGACAGTTTAATAACAGAAATGATTCTTGTTCTCATGTTATCAGATCTAGTAATAATTTGAAAATGAAACCCCAAACATACAATGGCGAGGAAGATTTGCAAGATTTTCTTACGCAGTATGAGATCACAGCAGAAATAAATAGGTGGACTTATGAAGAAAAGTCATTGTATTTAGCTAGTTCTCTAACTAGTAATGCACGGTCAATTCTTACAGAAATGAATGGTAAAGAAAGGAGAGATTATTTGTCCTTAGTTGAAAAACTGAAGGCTAGATATGGTTGTGAAAACAAAGCAGAAGTGTTTCGCACACAACTTAAATCCAGAATAAGAAGTAAAGGGGAAAGCATTCCAGAATTAGCTCAATCTATTAGGAAAGTAACAAGACAAGCTTATCCAACGGCTAGTTCAGACGTAATTGAGGCATTGGCTCTTGATAGCTTTATTGATGCACTAAATGATTCTGATATTAGGTTGAGACTTAGAGAAATTGCACCTAAAAGTATATCTGAGGCTGAGCAAATAGCTGTTCGAATGGAAGCTCACAGAATAGCAGACAAACAGCGTGTTAAATTGATAGGAAATGTACAAGAAAGCAACATGTCTCAAATAAATAGTGCCAAGTCTGAACCTGAAACACAGCAAATGAAACCATACAAGCATGATACACATTACAATTCCAGTCAAAATCATCATTATTCACAGAATAGAAATGGGTACAGAAATGAAACAAACTATAATCCATATAACAGAAGGTACAATTACAGAAATCAGAATGAACAAAGCAGATTTTCACAGCAAAATACACAATCAAATTACAACACACGTCAAAATGATCAGAATCTGAGACCTTGGGCAAGTAGACAAAATCAGTTTCCTAGACAAAATGTAATGCAAAATAATCAGCAGCAGGGAAACGAGAGATGGTCAAGCTGTCGGGATCACAGCTTGACAAATGTCAGAGGTCCCAAATTGCATTAAATAACCTAGGCTTAGATCATGGTTATTTTGTAGCTACCAACATACTAGGAAATGATATTACAATGTTAGTAGATAGTGGAGCTAATGTGAGTATTCTTAGTAAAGAAACTATTGAAAAATTGCCATATGCTTTAAAACCTACAATTTATCCTGTTAAAACCTCACTTATATCTGTAACAGGAGAATCAGCTCCATTCTTGGGGAAAACTGAAGTTGAAATATGCATAGGAAGACACAAATTACAGCATCAATTTCTTATAGCAGATATCAAACAGGGTGGAATTTTAGGAATAGATTTTTTGGTATCTAACAAATGTGACCTAATGTTTAGCAAAGGTTATCTGGAATTGAATGGTGAGAAAATACCTTGTTTTATGCATAGTGATAGTCAATCTACAACCTGTTGTAGAATAGCTGTCTCAGAAACTGCTATTATTCCACCAGACACTGAAATGATTGTTCCAGGAAAACCTTTGGACAGTATTAATAAAGACTGCCTGGCCATTATTGAGTCAAATACTAAATTTTCAGAAAAGACAGGATTAATGATAGCAAAGTCATTAGTAGATCCTAGAAATGGTGTATTTCCAATTAGAATTGCAAATTTTTCCTCTGAACCATGTACTATTTATAAAGACACTGTAGCAGCAGTTTTAGACAAATGCACTGTAGGAAATAGCTCTGGCACAGAAAAACAGACAAAATCACACAATTTACCAGAACATTTACAAGATATGTATAAAAAATCTTCTATACACTTAGACAATGATCAGAAGGAAAAGTTGAAACAATTGCTGATAAATTATCAGGATGTTTTTTCAAAACATGATAGAGATATTGGTCACACAGATCTAGTTAAACATTACATCGATACTGGGGATAGTAAACCTATAAAAACATATCCTTATAGGGTGCCACTTGCTAAACGAAAAGTTGCTGAGGCAGAAATACAGAAAATGGCCGAAGATGGCATAATAGAACCAGCATGTTCTCCATGGCTTTCTCCTATATTAATGGTTACAAAACCAGATGGGTCAATTCGTTTTTGTTGTGATTTTAGAAAGTTAAATAATGTCACAGTGAAAGAGTATCAACCCATTCCTAGAATAGAAGATAATTTAGATGCTTTATCTGGGTCAAAATGGTTTAGTGTGTGTGACTTAAAATCAGGGTTTTGGCAGTGTGAAATTGAGAAAGAAAGTAGACCAAAGACTGCGTTTAGTTTACAAGGGGGTCAACAATGGCAATTTCGAAAATTAGCTTTTGGTTTATCAAACAGTCCTTCAGTTTTCACACGACTAGTCCAGATGGTATTTAAAGGTTTAATTTGGAACACCTTAGTACTATACATAGATGACATCATTCTCTTTGCTAAAACTTTTGACCAAGCACTACAAAATATTGAGGAAGCTCTCATTAGACTAAGGAAGGCTAACTTAAAGCTTCATCCTAAGAAATGCAAATTCTTTCAGAAAGAGGTAACATTTCTGGGTCACAGAGTTAATGAAAATGGAACTACTACATGTTCTGAAAAGGTTAAGTCAGTAACAGATTGGCCAACTCCTAGAAATGCAAAAGAAGTTAAAAGCTTCTTAGGTCTTGTTTCATTTTATAGAAAGTTTATTTACCAATTTTCAACAATTGCCAAACCACTCCATACATTGTCTGAGAAAGGTAAACAGTTTGCATGGACTTCTGAATGTGACCAGGCATTTAAGAAACTGAAAGAAGCTCTAGTTAGTCATCCAATTTTGGCATATCCAACAGAAAATGATTCATTTATTCTAGATTGCGATGCTTCAAATGTAGGAGCTGGTGCAGTATTGTCTCAAATACAAAATGGACAAGAAAAAGTTATATGTTACTATTCAAAATGTTTTTCAAGATCAGAACGTGGATACTGTGTGACAAGAAAAGAGCTTTTGTCTGTAGTGTTAGCAGTCAAACAATTTCATCATTATCTTTATGGAAGAAAGTTTACAATACGTACCGATCATGCAAGTTTGAAATGGTTAACAAACTTTAAAAACTTAGAAGGTCAGTTATGTCGTTGGGTTAACATCTTAGAAAACTATGACTATGAAATTGTGCATCGTCCTGGCAGAGTGCATTCAAATGCAGATGCTCTCAGCAGAAGACCTTGCTATGATGAAAATTGTGCATTTTGTGACAGGACTGAGATCAGATATGAAACAAAACCAACAGTTAATGTAACCAGAATGAAAGAAAGATTACAGAACCATACACAGAATATAGCTTCTATTTCCAATATAACCACAAAACTTCAAAATGACACACAAATAAAACAGAATGAACAAAGAAGAACAGAAATATTTTGTTTAATGCTATTAGCTATGCTAGGTTTTACTCTCACACAAATACCAGTAGTTATTCTAGTTGCATGTATAATTACACTGACTATTACCTTAGTGAGCATTTTGTCAGGCATGTGTGACAAATCAAAATTAGATATGCATTCAGGGTGTTGTCTTAACAATAGTTGTCACAGAGAGACATCAATAGATTATGATGTCTGGACAAAGAGTGTTAATACACAATCTGAAAGTTTAAAATGTTCAGAAGAGACAGGAAAGGACAGAATCAAACCTGAACCGATTACAGTTTTTTCACAGTGCACATCTTTAAAAGACACTATACCTAATGAGGTTAGATCTAAAGTATCTGACAAGGTAAATGCTTCAAAGGAAAAGATAGGATGTGAATGTATAAAAACAGTAGACCAGAATGATAGTTCAAGGGTAAAAATGTCAAAGCAGAGTAAACCAGGTGATTATTTTAACGAGGTTAGAAGTGTAACTTCTAGCAAAAATAAGTCACATGATGCATGTTTACCTGGACCCTCTAATCAGGATAGTAAAGAATGCTTACCAGGCACTTCTTATCAAGACAGTAGTACAATTGAACATGAAAATCAAGGTGCTAAAACCTTAGACAATAAGGAAGAAATTGACCTTGAGAATTTGAATCTAGATTATGTGGCAGAAATGCAAAGAGATGATTCTGTACTAAGCATTGTATTAAAATGGTTTGAGAGAAATGAAAAACCAGACTGGAATTTTGTTTCAATGCATGATAAAGAAGTTAAATATTACTGGTATAGATGGCGGTCACTAATAGTCAGAGAGGGTATCTTGTACAGAAAATGGGAAAGTAGTGTAAATAATGAAACAGAATATCTTATAGTTTTACCAAAATGCTTGGTAAAGTTTGCTTTGAGACAGTCCCATAATGCATTGACTAGTGGTCATTTTGGCGTTAAAAAGACCTTACAGAAAGTAAGACAAAGTTTCTTTTGGTATCAAGTGAAACAAGACGTAGAGAAATGGTGTAAGAATTGCACAGTTTGCGCATCTAGAAAAATGCCACCAAAGAAGTTTAAGGCTCCAATGAAAGAGTATAATTCTGGGGTAAGATGGGAAAGAATTGGGATAGATTTTGTTGGTCCATTTGGGAAAACAGCACAAGGAAATGTTTATTTGATGGTAGTATCAGATTATTTTACGAAATGGACAGAGGCAATTCCTTTGTCAAATATAGAATCCAAAACAGTAGCAAAAGCATTGATAGAACATGTATTTCAGAGATTTGGCTTGCCACATATAATACACACTGATCAAGGTCCTCAATTTGAATCAAAGTTATTTCAAGAACTTTGTCAGTTATTTGACATTGTAAAAACTAGAAATACACCTTTTAGACCACAAGGTGGAGGTTACATTGAACGGACAAATAGAACCATCATAAATATGCTTACATCTTTTGTGTCTGAGAACAGAAATGATTGGGACCATTATGTACCTTTTTGCATGATGGCTTACAGATCTTCTATACATCAGGCCACTGGAACCACTCCTGCAAACATGATGTTTGGATCAGAGATCAGGTTACCACTTGACTTGCTCTTTGGAAATCCTGAAAGAGAAAGTCCTACAAAGACACAAAAATATGGCATAGATTATGTACAAAATGTAGAAGAAAAGTTGTGTAAAATACATGACTTTGCTAGAAAAAGATTGAAACTGTCCAGTAATGTAATGAAAAAGAATTATGATGTTAATATGAACATTAAAAGTTACAATGCAGGAGATCTTGTTTGGTATTATAACCCTCAGAGACAAATAGGACGAAGTAGTAAACTTATGAGACCATGGAAAGGCCCTTATAAAGTAATTAAAGTTGTCAGTGACATACTTTACAAAATTCAGAGAGGCAATAGAGAGAAACCTCGTGTGGTTCATCATGATAAGTTAAAGCCCTATCAAACAAGTTAAAGTACATTTATAATGATCAATTATCAGCTGTTGGCGTACTTTTACTGAAATGAATAAAATAATCAAATAAATAAATTGTTAATTGCCTAAAATATGTATGTACAGTATGTATGCATAAAATGAAATTTATGCATTGATGTAGATAAAAAAAAAAACAACTTGAAATGAATCTATAGACATAATGAAATGCTGTATCTAGAAGTATTATAACAAAGAAGTTTAAGGTTGTTTATGGTTGTTTTTCAGAAACGCTTCACCTGTAGTATATGTGGAGACATTCATTTCCCTACAAGGATAAAATGCAAGAACCACCTCATAGAACAACATTCACAAGTCTCTTATAAATGCAAGAACTGTTCCAAAGTATTTTTAAGAAATAAACCTGCTCCATTTTGCCATAGGTCTAGAGATGATTATATAAGATTTCATACCGCAAGTGGTGCTAGAGGAAAAGAAGCTGAAAAGATACTCAATCAATTCATAGAAAAAGTTGACTCACTAATCATTGATAATTTTCAACAAAACCAGTATTATAACCCAACCCAAAGAGTACATACCAGACCTAAACCAGTTTACAGTGGCAAAAGAGGGAGGTCTGTACACCGCAGTTCACCAGCAAACAAAAAGTCAAGAACAATTTCATCATCATCATCAACAAGTGCTTCCACTAGTTCTTCTTCAGGTTCATCTTCATCATCATCTTCTGAGTCTGACTGGGAAGAGAACATAAATATAGAAATGGAAACAACAGAAATTGCTAATACGAGAAATAATAGACAAATAAGTGAAATAGAAAGAAATGATGAAAGACAAATAGGTAGTGAAGAAGAAGAGGAAATAATAAACGAGAGGAAAGAGATTGAAGAAGAAAGAAGGAGAAATGAGAAGAAAGAGATAGAGGAAAGAGAAAAGAAAGAGAAAGAAGTAGAGGAAAGAAGAAGAAATGAGAAGAAAGAGATAGAGGAAAGAGAGAGGAAAGAGATTGAAGAAGAAAGAAGGAGAAATGAGAAGAAAGAGATAGAGGAAAGAGAAAGGAAAGAGATTGAAGAAGAAAAAAGGCGAAATGAGAAGAAAGAGATAGAGGAAAGAGAAAAGGAAGAGAAAGAAGAAGAGGAAAGAAGAAGAAATGAGAAGAAAGAGATGGAGGAAAGAGAAAAGAAAGAGAAGGAAGAGGAAAGAAGAAGAAATGAGAAGAAAGAGATAGAGGAAAGAGAAAAGAAGGAGAAAGAAGAAGAGGAAAGAAGGAGAAATGAGAAGAAAGAGATAGAGGAAAGAAGAAGAAAAGTGGAGAGACTTAGAAAAGATGAAGGGAATAAGAAAGAAAATGAGGAAAGAAAAGGAATATATGAAGTGGAGATGAGAGATGAAAGAGTTAGAAATGAGGAGGAGAGTACAAGACAAATAAAACTTAGAAATGAAATAGAAATGAAGGAAACAGAAGAAGAAAGAGAGGAAGAAGAGGAAGGAGAAGAGTTTACATTACCAGGAAACAGTAGAGAAGAGGCGGCAAGAAAAAGGAAAGCACTTAAGCAGAGGATAGATGAGAGAGAGAAGTTAAAGAAACAAGAACTAGAGTTATCAAAGGAAGTGAACAAATTAGAAGAAAAATTACAAATAATCAGTGACATAAACAAATCTAGAATGAAGTTAATTGTCAGTGAAAAAGAATTTTACACTTCTAGAGTAGTGCTTTGTAGTGGTGGGGGGATATTAAAACATATACTCAGCAAGAGTTCAAGTAATGAGTTATTTTTAGACCGGGACAGCTCAGTTTATAAATATGTTCTCAATTTCTTACGCTGTGAAGTCAATTCATCACGGTATTCTCAAAGTCTTTTGCCAAATAACACGACAGAGTTGAGAATGCTCATGATGGAGGCGTCATTTCTGGAAATTAAAAAACTGTTCGCCATCTGTAAAGAAAAAAGAGACAAAATTCTTGACTGGGGTATTAAAGATAATTAGTCATGTAAACTTGTACCTGTAGATTTTCAAAACAGAATTAGAATAAATATCCTTTTCTGATTATATTGACATATTGTGATTCAGTCATCTGAATATTACAAATCTGTTTATATGACCAGATACATACATACATGTAAATAGTTTATTAATACAAATTTTCAAGGAAAATGATTGTGATATTTCATTACAATTAAAAAAAAAAATATATATATATTTTGAATGTATAACATAATCTGGTTCATAATAGAAAGCAGATATATTAACTGTATAAAAATCTTGTTGTATGAATTTTTAGATTCATAGTTAAGCTATGAATTTGTAGATTCATAGTTAAGATAGATTGTTAATGATACAATCATTGACATTGAAGTCATAGCATTATTTCATTTAAATTTTCAATTAACTAAACATATGTATATTAACATGATAAATGATATAGTAAATATGTTCGTTGGGTGAAGTTACGATTAGTGATGTTTCATAAAAATAATTTGCCAGTTTATCAGTCATGTTAAATTACGTACCGTTCGAAAACACACACACATCTAGCCACCGCACATATTTGTTGTTGTTTTTTTAATGAGTACTTTCTGTCAGTCCTTAATTGGGGCCCAATTCCTGAAGGGAGAGGGTTATGTTATGATCAGGCTAGATGTTGTGCGATTTTCGACCGGTTGAAAATGGTGTTACTGTAACTTGTCATGCGATCAAGCGTCTGATTGATCCCGACATCTTACAGTGTAAAATGACCAATTTTATACTTATTTAAAGAATGTCAGTATTACTTACAGATAGTTATCAATAGAACATAATATTTACGTTCCATTAATACCAAGTTTACGTACCATATTCCGTTGTGAAAGGTTTAATCTTATATGGCGCGTCTATCATTGCAACCGATTTCCCACGATTCTCATGCGGTTGTTGTGATGACGTCACCGAAATACTAGTATAAAAGGCGGACCTCGACGTTGCGGCCGTGAGAACGGAAAACGAATTTGAAATGATCACTTCTTGAAATTGATACAAAATAGAAATGAATAATCCGAGAGAGGTGAGAAATGATTATGAAATGTTATATTAGTTCTCAAATCTGGTAAACTAATAGATTAATGCATTATATTTGAGACTTGAGTTTAAACAGCTTGTAGATTATATGTATGAATTTATTTGATATTATGAAACTGGTATAACAATAAAAATAAACTGGCCACTGAATCTGTTGTGTCTTAGAGCCCACAGTTTTATGTTGACCCTTCAACTGGGTTGCAACAGTATGACCCACCGAAATTTCAAATGACCCCCGGATTTTTAAACATGGGGTCAAGCATGACCCCCAAAATATCGGATCTGGCAGAAACACTGCTTTAATACTGAAAATAAGCTATAGAGTAAAGGGTTAAGCTGTAAAAACATGTAACTGCAGTTGTAATGATTAAACTTCTTTGAATAGTAGCTGGCTATATTTGCTAATTTATACTCACCATATGAACAAGAGGGCCATAATGACCCTGATATCGCTTACCAGACAATCAGAGAAGATTTTCAAATTTTTCAAGTTTTATTGTAAAGTACCTAGTCTACTTTCAGTCCAAAAGACCGATCAGCCGACTGTACATTTACTCCCCTGGTCATTGAGTCATTCGCCTACAATATTGAGCAAAAACTAAGAAATGGCTCAATAATGTAGCCGCAATACCGGCTATTGACCCTCACAGGTACCCATTGTAACCCTTGGGTGGAGAGGAGGTATGGGTGGGAGACACTGAAACGCGTCTCTGAAATTTCCAGGAGGGACCGGGATTTGAACCCCGGACTTCCGGATTGGTAGTCAAGCGCGTTACCACTAGACCACCGCACAACCTTTTTCTATAGAAAACTGACCACCCCTGGGTTGGGTCTCATTTAACCTCAGGGGCATAATTCATTTTACTTTTGTAGATGACTTAAAGAGGATGATATGTGCCAAATAGGAAGGCTGAGGACCTTCCAGTTTCAGAGGAGAAGATTTTCAAAGTTTTCACAATATGTCTCTATAGAAAACTGGCCAGCCCTGGGACCGGACCAATTTTGACCAAGGGGCATAATTTATACAACTTTCGTAGATGACCTACAGGTGATGCTATGTGCCAAAGATGAAAGTTGATAACCTTGTATATTCAGAGGAGAATATTTTAAAGGTTCAGATTGTTGACGACGCACGCCGATGGGCGATGGACATCAAGCGATCACAAAAGCTCACCCTGAGCACTTTGTGCTCTGGTGAACTAAAATATATGTGACAGACCGCCGTACAAAATAACGGAATATATTTTTGAAAAATTATGGCAAAATACCATGCATATTTTTCAAAATCTTAAAAAAACAGTATGTATTCTACAAAGATCTTAAAATATCAGTATAGTGTAACATGTAGGATGTAGACAAAAAGAACACAATAGATAAATAACCGGCCTGGCAACTAAATGTTTTTACTACTTTGATTAATTTGCTAGTTTTATAATTAAACTAAATTGGTTCTTGCAGCGACTGTACATATGGGATTACTGTTTTAGCCATAACGCTTAAATGTACAGGAAAAGAGATTTTAGCCAAAAGACTTGTGCGATTGGTTGTTATGCCTTCGGAATAACACCAGCTTTACATTTATAACAACTCATTCAAAAATATCGTTGTCGTAATATTTCGTTATATGTCTGATATCCATCTCTTATACTGTTTGTGAATTTGTATGTACTATATTATGTCAGTGTGTAAGGTGTTGAGAGGAGTGGTTCTCCGACACTCACACATCAAATGGACGGGGGAAATAAACGAGGTCCCTCGCTGCCGGGCCTGAAAGGTAAAATTTTTTAAAAAAAATGTGAACCTGAACCTAATTTTACTTTTGATATGGCCTTAACTATCAAACGTATCAATCACAGGGGTCTGGACCGCTTCATTGGGGTATGTACTATATAATAACAAGGGTTCCAACTAGCAGAACGGACATCCGTGTACCACAAGTACAAATATGAATGACTCTTGCAATTTCAGTGATAATTTTATAATTCTTTCGGCTATTGAAAGCCAATATATTTTACTATCAAATAAATATAATCTTCTCATGGTAACTTACGCGCAATACAACAACGATATTCTCAAAATTTCACGTGTTTTCTGGGTCATCAGTGATCATTTTACCTGTGCGTCCCGCGTCCCTGACGCACATAATCTATTGTGGACGCATTGCTTTTAATTATGTGCATCCATATGGACGCAAAGATTTTACACCATGTTTTACTTTGTAGTAAATTCGGCGATCAGCTGAAAGTTAGAATTTTGCATGACGGGCCCGACATTCGATCTTTGTCGATGGCGAAAATCCGACACCCCTTAATTTCTCCGACATGTGAAAATTCTCGAGCCGACGCCATCCCAAACGTGTTTGTTTATATGTCATTTTAAGTGACAAGTATACACACAGACTTTCCCTGGTGTTGCAATGTCTCAAGCTATCAGCCAACACCCGCAGTGCGTACCGTACGCATGGATGATTGCATGTCGCGTGTAAACAATTAACTGCTGAAGCAGTACAGAGGTGCGATACGGTTAAACGAACAAACAATTCAGCCCATTGAGAAGAACGTTCCAGAAAGTCAAACCAACAAAAACAACAAATGTCGGGAGCGGAGACGAAATCGGGGAAAAAACATTCGCTGGCTCACTGAAAGTTCAAAGCGTAAGTTTGTCGTATATAGACTACCGATTTTAATAACTGTTATTGGACTATTAACGTGGACTCCACTTGAATTTGTTCTGCATACTCGATTTATATCGGAACAAAGAACTTCCATTCCTTGTACGAGTATGATTAAATAAAGTTCATTCTTTATTTGTAAAGGCCGAATGTACGTTAGCATGATGTTTGAAGTAACTATGACCTGGACTGGCAAAACTACCGATAATTCGACAAGATTCATCAATATTTAGAAAAAAATTCACCATCTGTTTAATTTGTCAAATAATGTTGATAAAATACATGAATATTAAATAATGACTGTTGGAACTGAAGTTTGATGCGAGCGTCCCAGGGACACGTCGTCCCGGCCGATTTCAATGTCAATTAAATTTGCTACACTATGTTATGCGCATACTGAGTGAATATTGACTATCCAGTATCCATAGATACATCTTTGCAAACAGAATAGATCCAGATTAGACGACTTCTATAGGAACAGACTGGTAAGTATCTACACTCTTTCTACCAAACAATAGTTTAGATCCTGGTTTTAAGCTTCTGACCATATATTATGCAAAATTGTCTAGAATAAAGGTATTGAATTTGTTGTTTTTTGTGTTTTATTATTATTATTTATTTAATTTTATTTTTATTTTTTATTTTTTTTTGGGGGGGGGGGGGGTGTAAATCTTTATCTAATATTGGTTTTGATGGTAGTCTCATGTTACTTCCATGGTACATACTCTTTTCACAAGCTTCACTTTTTTTCAGACTTTGAGAGATGATTCTCTGAACTGAAACTTTAAAGGACCAATGTCACATACATCAACCTCCAATCCCTTCTGACGACTTTCACACAAGGTCCTCTAACATTGGAATTTCCATACCAAGAGGCTGTGAAAATGTGGACAGCAACCAAGCACAGGCCTTTCAGTGTGATGAGTGAATTTCCAAATATTGAAACTACATGTAGTTCAGACCAGAAGTTTTAAGCAATTAAGACTATATATACAGTGTCTGATCTACTTGCAAAAAAAATTATCTTTGTGAATTTGCAAAAGAAAACGTTTAAAGTTTCGTGCAAGGAAGGTGGTGCTGCGGTTGTAGTTATGCCTAATGTATATTCT
Source organism: Azorinus chamasolen (assembly GCA_963576725.1). Classification (NCBI taxonomy): domain Eukaryota; kingdom Metazoa; phylum Mollusca; class Bivalvia; order Cardiida; family Solecurtidae; genus Azorinus; species Azorinus chamasolen. The sequence continues at coordinate 62,104,574 of OY755239.1, read as the reverse complement.
GTTGTTTGTTTTGTACAAACATGTGCAATAAAAAACTTATAACTTTCAAGAGCCCTACTTATTTATATAATAGCTTTTACTTTATGTCAGAAAATGCAAAATATTCACCATGATAACCTCATTTTTTTCACAATTTTCGCCGCGGCAATAGGCAGGAGGGGAAACCCCTTGTGCACCCACCCCCTAGGACTAAAAAACGACATGGCTTCCTAAAATCCTGGGGAAAGCCATTAACTATATATTTATTACTGTGCTAACCACTTTTTAGCTCACCAGAGCACAAAGTACTCAGGGTGAGCTTTTGTGATCGCCTGATGTCCGTCGTCCGTCGGCGTGCGTCGTCCGTCGTTCGTCGTCAACAATTTGAACCTTTAAAGTTCTTCTCCTCTGAATCTACAGGGGTCTCAGCTTCCATCTTTGGCACATAGCATCATCTGTAGGTCCTTTACAAAAGTTATATAAATTATACCCCTGGGGTCAAAATTGGCCCTGCCCCAGGGGTTTTCAGTTTTCAATAGAAACATATAGTGAGAACTTTGAACACCATCTCCTCTAAAACTAGAAGATCTGCATCTTTCATTTTTGGCACATAGCTTCAACTTCAGGACTTCTACAAAAGTTATATAAATTATGCTCCTGTGGTCAAAATTGGCTACACACCGGGGTGGCAAGTTTTCTAGCAAACTTGAAGCTGATTGCACTTTTAAGCATCTTATCTTTACTGGCTCATAAACAGGTCATCAGGTCAAGCATCAGAGAGGGAGAGAGTGGCTATTTTTAGTGCACCTGTACTGCTGGTAGTAGCTATTAGACAGAGATCTTGACCCTTTGCCTGTTCTGTGTTTATTATTAATTTGAATGCCTATTGCATATTCATGAACAAAATAGTTAAAGTGAAGTATGGAAGGTGAAACATTGTAGCATTTATTTTCCAAATTTCACAACCTACTGAATATTCATAGACAAAATAGTTATAATGGATTATTGTAGGTAGAACATTGTAGCCATTTTAGAAATTAAAGGAACAGATCTGTCAAATTCCATTAACAAACAGAGCAGACCCTGATCAGATGGCTCCTATAGGAGGCATCTGATCTGGTCTACTGATTTTCAAATGTGTGAAAACACATTTATATGAGGGAAGGGTTAATTAATAATAGTGATTGGCATTATGACATTATAACCTGCCCTACAGTTCAGAAGAAGGGTAAATCATGTAAAGGCTCCAGAATGCCAAATTAAAGATTTTAAATAAATTGTGAAATAATTTTTAACATGAAATTGTATAACTTGAAAATATTAAGTTCAACTTATGAATATGAAATTATTATGTAATAATTTATAATAATATTCAAATGCAAAAAATCTGTTATGAATGCTAGGGTACACATACCTTTTCAGAGGAACAGTTGATTATTTGAGAGGTCAGTTGATTTTCTTTAGTCAGAATTTTGTATGGCCTTGCATAATTAAAACTACCCGTTTAATACATATCAATCTTACAATTAACTCTCTTGTACAAACCACATATGAAGTTACATATAATATGTGTCAGATCAGAATCCAAACTGTGTGCTAATTTCAGTCAAATTATGCTCAGCAGTGATAGGGTTTCTTTCATCTGTAATTTGTTTGTCTGAAAAATTAACACTTTCAATGGCCCTCTTGTCTATAGAAACGTATAGTGAAAACTTTGAAAATCTTCTTTTCTGAATCTACAGAGTTCTCAGCTTTCATATTTGGCTCATAGCACCATTTTCCGATCCTCTACAAAAGTTATATAAATTATGCCCCTGTTGTCAAAATAGGCCCCACCCCAGGGTTGGTCAGTTTTCAATAGAAACAATTTTATAGTGCAAACTTTGAAAATCTTCTCCTTTGAAACTGGAATGTTCTCCGATTTCATATTTGGCACATAGCTTCATATTTACAAAAGTTATATACATCTACAAAAGTTATATATTGTGTCCCTAGTAGGGGTGAAACGATTCAAAAAAATTCGATTCGATTCGATTTCGATTTTTTACAACACGATTCGATTATTTTCGATTCGATTCGATTTAAGATTGTAATAAAAAGAATGCACTATCTAGAATAAATACTGTGTATAACAACTCTGAAAACAGACTGCTTAGACATATACAGGTGGAAAAATATCATAAAAGCCTAGTCACAGATAGATCTGACTTTAACGGCCAAACCTTTCTGCAGTTTGTTTTTGGAAGTTCTTTTTTATAACTGCATGGTCACTTAAACCAAGCAAAATGGTAACTCTAACATAATTAGTATTGGCTAATTGTCTAATTGACTAAACTGCCTAACTCTGTAGAACATGTAAGTTTTTCCGAAAAAAGAATTTGAGCACTTGGAGGAGATGTTATCTCTCTCTTCATCTGATACAGATAGCTATCAGTTGAAGAGAGATATGACATCTCCCTGTCTCTGAGCAAAAAGCACTAGACATTGCTGCGAGTATATTTTAGCCAGTTATCAATACACGGTTTCATAAATTTTAAGCATACACAAATTTGCAACCAAGTTTACTGGAAGAAGACGAAGAGTAAATTGCAATACCTTGTTTCCGTTCCATACGATTTGACAGATTTGTCGTATTTCCTGTGTTGCAGAGAATATTTGTAAAATAATCTTACATGTTGGTTTATTTGTGCTGTTGCTCTCGCGAAATCTGAAATCTCCACATTTTGGAGCGATAGTTTTTCGGGGTAGCACGTAGATTGACAGCTTCAGCATCCGACATTTTGAGAGGACACAAAGACGCTTGAATAAAGCGCCCAGACGATCAGACTAAGTGCAACGACTGCAACGTGTAATTTGATTGGCTAAAACAGTTGGCCTTCATCCAATCGATTTGGGTCTATCAGAATTCGACGAGTATGTTTGTTTTGACAGCTCTAATGCCGGGAAAACAAGTATTTCGACTTTTCACGGCGAATTTTCATAGGTTAGTTTCATTTCGCTACCAATCATTAAGAAACTAGCCTTTTATAATAAAAATCGAATCGAAAATGAGACCTGTTGAACCGAATTGAACCGAACCGAATCGAGGGCAAAAGATCGCGGTTCAATTCACATCGCGATTAATCGTTTCACCCTTAGTCCCTAGGGTCAAAATTGGCACCGCCCCAGGGACGGTCAGTTTTCAATAGAAACATATCTAATTGTCTGGTGAGCGATGTCAGGGCCATTCTGGCCCTCTTGTTTTGAGTTTGTTTTTTGTTAAAATTGTTGGGACTCATTGTTATCAGTCAGGACCCATTGTTTGAAATGTTGTGCATCCTATTGGACTCATAAATGTCAAAGGTAAAATGATCACTGGTCATTGACAAACGTTCGTTCACCCCGGTTTCACTATATCACAGCCATAACCTGGCGATTTTCAGTTCAAACGATGGCGTGGTTCAATAAAACAACCCAATTATTTCACCAATCTCCATTTGTTTTGTCCTCTTAATAAATAAGCAACTAGCAACGGCGGCCTTTCCGTCTGTCGTTATGTTTCTATTTCGGATGCTGCCATTTTGCAACAAATTTGAATGGAGCCATTTCATTGGATGAGCGAAGGAAAAATTGGAAAATCCGTGACGTCACGTACAATGGCTCCTTCCTCGACGATTTGAAGCAAACCGACAAAACTCGCTAGTTTTACACCATTCTAAATAATGGAGGTGGGTGTTAGAATTGATTCGTTTTATTGACTCACGCCATTTTTTGAACTGCAAATTGCCGGGTTATTGCTGTGATATAGTGAAACTGGAGTGAACGAACGTTTGTCAATGACCCTAAAAACACGTGGAATTTTGAGAAAATCATTGTTGGATTGATACTTGTTCATAAGTTACCGTTATAAGATTATTTTTATTTGATAGAAAAATATAATTGGCTTTCAATAGCCGAAAGAATTACGAAATTATCATTTAAATTGCAAGAGTTACAGTCATAATTGTACTAGTGGTACACGGATATCCGTTCTGCTAGTTGGAACCCTTGTTATTATATAGTACATATAGACCCCAATGAAGCGGTCCGGACCCCTGTGGTATCAATAGGCTTGCAGAAAGTTTGAGAAAGTCCCTCATTTTCGGTGAATAATTGCCGTTATAAGTATCGGATTCGGCATCAGTATAGTTGACAAATCTCAAGTATCAGCGCACGGGGTTTGCGGGGAGTTTGGGCAATTGTACTGAGCGGACGGGTTTGTTTACTTAAGATGAATTGAAAGTGTAGATAGACCTGTCACTGCTGAACATTCCGTGAGTAAGGGTCATTTTCACCAGGTTACCAAACGCGTGGTTTGATTTGATACCTGGTGAACGATGAATATTCATGAAAACGAGACTTCGTCAATTGATTTTGCTACGGTATGTAATAGAGTGTTAAACGGCATGCATACAGTGGGTCCCGACGATGGTATGATTATAGCATGTAAAGGGAAAATATCGCAATATGCTGCATGTGATTAGTGTAGCCCCAGATTAGCCATTCCTAAAGCACAGTTGGGCTTTCATGTACAAAAGGGTTCCACAAAGACAACAAAGCTTGAAATTCAAGGAAACTTCATAGGAAGATTCATTACCAAGTAGAGACAGCATGTTCCGGTTCAATTATTTTGGCGCTAGTTGTAACCCCTGATCATGCTGCATATGGTATAAAATAGTAAAATGTATGTCCAGACTATTCTCAGCAACCTCTGCTTGGAATTCAACAATTTACCATTATCAGCATGGTATATTACTGCAAATTTCGCCATTGTTGTTGATTATTGCAATCGTTCTTTCAGAATCGTCTCAATTTGATTAACGTTAATCAGGGTTCTCACTAACTCGTAATTAGCAGTTCTGGAACTGCATTTTTATTCCCCCGGCATAGACAGATGCGGGGGCATATAGTAATCGTCCTGTCCGTCCGTCTGTAACCAGGTTATTCAAATGCTTGGATACTTATACAGTTGTTGCCTTGGACCATTCCCTAGCCACCAATAATACCCCAACCTTGATTGTGACCTTGACCTAATTTGGACTTAAAATATTTTGAATGGGCTATTTCTTGGTTAACTAGATTTTACCGTTTCGTCTAGCATCAACAGGGTTTACTCCAATGCTTGGATACTTATACAGTTGTTGCCTTGGACCATTCCCTATCCACCAATATCACCCAACCTTGATTTTGACCTTGACCTAATTTGGACTTAAAATATTTTGAATAGGCTATTTCTTGGTTAACTAGTTTTGTCTAGCATCAACACTACTACAATGTTTCAATACTTATACAGTTATTGCCTTTGACCATTACCAACTGACCCATATTACCCAAGCTCAGGTTGACTTTGACCTAATTTGGTCTTAGAAAAAATTAAAAATATACTGTCAAGAATGCCACCGGGGGCATAAGCGTTTATTGAAAACGCAGTCTTGTTTGTATTGGAACTACATTTTTTCCAGCATTAGAGTCCTGAACTCCCTCTTTTTTAACCCAGATATAATCAATTTTGGAGTTTTGAGTAGGAGTGGACCGATGCATCGAAATATCGATGCATTGCGATCCCGAGTGTCTCGATAGTATGGATCGATAGTAAAAGTCTCGATCCAATAACTATCGCCGATAGTTAGCTCAACTATCGATAGTTACGATACTTTCCATCTTATAAAGTGGGAATTAGCTGTGAAAGATAATTAACCTCAACGCCTCGGACACCCTCGAGTCAAACTGACAGGTTGTTCACCAATACACACACAGATACATTAAGCGACTATAGAAAATTATAACCATAGTTTGATTTGTCACTTTCAGAACAAAATCACGTGACAGAAGCACAATTGCAATCGAACACGATCATAAACTGAAGATAGAAAGTTCATCGTGGTTAATATATTCTGTCAAATAGGAACATTAATACGTTATAATTTTTAATTCGCATCTCCTCTCCTCTTGTTTTCTCGGGAAGGAAATTGTGAAGGCAGTAGAACATGTTCTTCCGAACACTTCTACTCCTGTCACACGTAATCGTACACATTCATTTTTCAACTTCCGAACTGCAATTTTGTGGACGTAGGCATGTTTTGTCATGAATTCTAGACAGGGTTTCGGTCAATTTCCTGTTAAATGCTGTTCTTTCATATTTTTTTTTATCAAATTCGAATGCAAAAGGTGTGAACAAATTTCAACCGAAAGCAGTTAAAACGTTCTAATGAGACGTTCCAGCTAATGGTATTTTGGGTGGTGGGGTAAAATGGTAGAAAGACTGTTGGCCGTTCGGGAGACGAGCTCAGTTGCTCTATGCATTCTGATGGTTTGTTTAGTTGTATAAATGAATCCAGGCTTCCTTTTATTAAGTATGCTAATGAAAAGCATTCACTTGAAATTAGATTTTTTGTATATGACCACCATCTTTGTTGTTTTAACACACCATTGGATGTACAGTACAAGCCACGCGGATTTTTTGTTTTCCGTTTTACCAGCGCGGACAAAATTATTTGAGAGCGGGTTTCCAGCATGGACAATTTTTATGGATCACCGCGGACAAATTCTGTGTCCACCGCGGACCGAAATTTACCCTACGGGATATTACCGCCGCCGAGCCATCGCTGTCCGTGCTGATATCAGCGTGGATTGCGGGGCATCACCGCGGACACTACCTTTATGACTGGCAGTCGTTTAATCGATTTAGGTATAAATTATTTAGATAAAATATATACAAAAGCTTACATGTATATATATATATAAATACACATGTGCATTTTTTTTTCAACTGAAGAAAGGCATATTGAATATACTGTCAGATCTAGAATTCAAAATGAAATTAGATAGCATATGTATATAGATAGCCTTCACCCAAAACCCGAGACTGAAACGGTTTCTTTCTGCTAAAACTACAATTTATAGTCAGATTTTAACGATTACCAGACTGTAAATGTCATATTTGTTTCGACCCCACGCGCGTATTAACCCTTTCCCTGTTCTATATGTGTTCCAAATTTAAATACAAATGTACATGTACCTACTGAATATTCATGGACAAAATAGTTATGAATTATGGAAGGTGGAGCACTGTAGACATTTTAGGAAAGCAAATAAACAGATCTATAAAATTCTATTAGCAAAGTGAGTAGACCCTGATCAGACGGTCTGATCTAGGTCTATTCTCTTGACAAATGCGTGAAAACAGGTTTATATGAGGGAAAGGGTAAAGGGGTGGAGAGTTGTATCCAACCATTATTTGTTGAAATACTTTTTTTTGAAACCTTAACACTTTACTCCATAGTTTGTGTTCAGTATTGAAGACAGATGTTTGATTAAAACAGGCTAAATGGAACCATTTTGCGTTTTTCTCAGCCTGCTTTAAGCTACCGTCTACTGTGATACAGAAATATTTCTTATGGCGCATATTCATGAATGTATCAAGTGGAACTATTTTTGAGTGGAGGAATGGATTAACGCACTTTAATGAGTACCTATGGAGTAAAGGGTTGAACTGGGTATCATTCGACGAAGAGATGCAAACAGTTGATTAAATAATTATAAAGTTCGAAAGGCATCTACACTAATACACTAATACACTATTATTTACATCGCATCTACACTAATAATCTATACTGTTACAGCTATTCTTGTTTGACCGACCATGTAGTGCAGCTACAAGATTTAAGTTGATATCAGAATTAAGATGAAAACTATTGTAGCTTATTGTATTATAATTTATTTTGAAACGGCGCAAAGCAGTCGCCTGCATAAATCATTACTCTGTATAAAAGAGCCACCTGAAATAACAGATAGCCAAATATTGGTATGTCGTTGTCTTTCAGATGAGTTCAAAGCTGCGATCGTAATGTTATTCATTTAAGTCATATTAACCCTTTTCATGCTAGTAGCATATATTGACGCAATTTAAAAACAGAGCAGACCCAGATCAGACAGCTATTAGAGGCTGTATGATCAGGGTGCGCATTGGTTTCTTATAGGATCTGTCAAGCATAAATTGCCATTTGTCCTGGGGAAATTATTACTCCATTACCAATATAAAAGTTGAAATGATAGATAGTCATACGTAATCCATTCATATCTGCGGGAAGAGAGAGAGAGAGAGAGGGGGTGGGGGAGAGAGAGAGACACGCACACAGAGACAGAAAGAGGGACACACAGAGAGACAGATAGATAGGGACAGCCACAGACAGACAGAGAGACAGAGGGGGAGAGTAAGAGGTGGAAGAGACGTACAGAGAGAGAGGGGGGGAGAGAGAGACAGAGGGAGAGACGGAGAGAGAGAGATTTTGACGTCCCTTCTGGCCTTGTGATTGCGTATCATTGTAAATGTTTATTTGGGGGAGAGGACTTCTTAGAAACAACAACAATTGTACACAGAGAGAGGGACAGGGACGGTGAGGAAATATATTATGGGCTTATTAATTATGTATCAGACAATAACAAAGTCTAAAACATGATAAATATTTCATTTTAATACAGTGCCCCTGTAATGATTCACAGGTGCTCGTAGCATGCTATGTCTCCACGACAACAACAGACAAATTCAATATAACTGGTCTATAAGGTCTTGTCCGATCTGATAGCATGGATGGATATCTTGTATTAACAATTTCTTAAAATAATACTTACATGTAAAATAACATTGACTGGTTTTAAACCTAACGTCAAACCCTCACCGACATCAATTTCAAGCTTATAGAGATTGTTTTATTTAACATTTCCCTGTTCTATGTTTATTCAAAATTTCAATACTTACTGAATACTCATGGACAAAAATAGTTATAAATGAAATATGGAAGGGGGACATTGCAGCTATTTAACAAAGCAAAGAAATATATCTATCAAATTCTATTTGCAAACAGAGTAGACCCTGATCAGACGACTCCTCTAAGAGGTCAGAGAAGACCCTTCTCTGTTTGCAATTCATTGAATTTCGTGAAAACACGTTCATATGAGGGAAAGGGTTAAAGTACAATATGAAGAAATTTTGAATACATAATACCCATTCATTCTATATTTAATATTGTGGGAAATATAGATGGCCGCTCATCAATTATGAAGAGCAATATCAATTATTGGTGATTGACATGCCTATAGGTGACAGTTGATTGAATTATGTGTTTTCAATGGGTGGGTCTTAAAGATACTGAACCAATGAGCTGTGACATCTTGATAGTAGCAAAAGAGCGGAAATACCCGATAGTCTTTCTTTAAAGTTGTCGGAACTTTATTGATGACCAAATAATTAACACAATGATGACCATAAATCAATGACCCCCTGCGCTGAAACACCAAGGTAGTTTCCGTACATTGTAGAGCACGCAAAGCGATCATTGTTTTAATGTATGACCAAAACATTTGACCCTCATTATACTGAATTATCGTCCGCTTAAAAAATGTAGTCTGCAAAATAAATGAAATAAGCAGTGGTTTAGTTCGTTGAAAACAAACAGAAAAATGAGAGTCAGACATATTTGACTCTAGTAACACTCAGGGGAACTCATCATCTGTTCAGTATACAAACTGTTTGTAAATATTAAGGAAGCCACGCTCGGCGGGCTAAGGGTTGATCTGCATATTTTTTTTTATCTTTTTAAACTTTCAGGGTCCTATAGAGAATGTCCAAGTTACCTACATTTATTATGCTGAAAGAATTTGCTTTTAAAAATGTTTTTTTGTTTTCTTACCGGGTTTCCTTCTGTCTTCTTTTAAAATAAAAATCGACTAAATTTTGTTTCCGCGTAAAAACATCGAATTAGTGTTAGTGTATCATTTTCAGAGGCAAGTGACTGCTTAATGCGGTGTGCGGAAAAATACCACTGGAAAAAAAATGCCACCGGAAAAAATGCCACCCAATTTGGAAAAATGCCACTGGAAAAAATGCCACCCTTTTTTCAAAATTATATTTTATCCTTTTTTTAAGGCCCCAAATAGGGGACAAGTGTCCGGGGGCAAATGTCCGTAAACCGAAATACCGATATCATGAATATTTATTAAATTTATTTTTAAAATAGCTTGGGCGTAAAAAAAAAATAGGTTTGTTTCTGGTTACCCGACCGACCGTCCATTTTACCCCCCGACTCACTTTTTAGCTCACCTGAGCCAAAGGCTCAGGATGAGCTATTGTGACCGCTATTTGTCCGGCGTCCGGCGTCCGGCGTCCAGTGTCCGGCGTCCGTCGTCCGGCGTCCGTCCACATTTTCAAACGACATTTCTGATGAAACTGCTGACCCGATTTTAACCAAATTTTGTCAGAAGCATCAGTGGCTAGGGGGAACGAAATGGTGTTCACATTATGACCCCCGGGCCAAAAATGGCCCCGCCCAAGGGCTTATCAGTTTTTCATAGGAAAATTTTAAAAAATCTTCTTCTCTGAAACTGTAAGACCTAGACCTTTGATATTTAGTATGTAGCATGATCTCATGGTCCTCTACAAAAATTATTCAAATTATGACCCCCGGGCCAAAAATGGCCCCGCCCCGGGGCTTATCAGTTTTTCATAGGAAATTTTTTAAAAATTTTCTTCTCTGAAACTGTAAGGCCTAGACCTTTGATATTTGGTATGATGCATGATCTAATGGTCCTCTACAAAAATTGTTCAAATTATGACCCCTGGGCCAAAAATGGCCCCGCCCAAGGGCTTATCAGTTTTTCATAGGAAAATCTTTAAAAATCTTCTTCTCTGAAACAGTAAGGCCTAGACCTTTGATATGTAGTTTGTAGCATGATCTTATGGTCCTCTACAAAAATTGTTCAAATTATGACCCCCGGGCCAAAAATGGCCCGCCCAAGGGCTTATCAGTTTTTCATTTGAAAATCTTTAAAAACCTTCTTCTCTGAGACTGTAATTCCTAGACCTTTGATATTTGGCATGTAGCATGATCTAATGATCCTCTACAAAGATTGTTCAAATTATGACCCCCGGGCCAAAAATGGCCCCGCCCAAGGGCTTATCAATTTTTCGTAGAAAATCTTTAAAAATCTTCTTCTCTGAAACAGTAAGGCCTAGACCTTTGATATTTGGCATGTAGCATGATCTAATGGTCCTCTACAAAAATTGTTCAAATTATGACCCCCAGGCCAAAAATGGCCCCGCCCAAGGGCTTATCAGTTTTTCATAGGAAACTCCTTAACATTCTTCTTCTCTGAAACTGTAAGGCCTAGACCTTTGATAGTTGGTATGTAGCATGATCTAATGGTCCTCTACAAAAGTTGTTCAAATTATGACCATGGCCAAAACATGGCCCCGCCCAAGGGCTTATCAGTTTTTCATATGAAAATCTTTAAAAATCTTCTTCTGAAACTGTAAGGCCTAGACCTTTGATATTTGGCATGTAGCTTTGACTTGTGGTCTTCTGCTAAGATTGTTCAACTTACGACCATGACCTCTGGGCGAAACTTGACCCGGGCTTATCAGTTTTCATGGGAAAACTATATCATTTTTCTCTGAAACCATAAGGCTTAGACCTTTAATTAATGGCATACTGCTTTGCCTTGTGGTTCTCTACCAAGGTTGTACAAATGATGGCCCCGTCCCTTAAGGGTATCTCAGGTGAGCGCTTCAGGGCCTCATGGCCCTCTTGTTTTTATTGCATCCAGAAATTTCCGCCGTTCTGTCTCTTGTGATTATTACAAGTTTGGTGAGAGGCAGATCTTCGGGGACTTCCCAATTCGAAAAAGCCTCTTTTTTATATCCAACTTTTTGTGAAAGAATTTCAAAGAAAAAAACGATGGAGAAATTATGTTGACAGATCTCAACATTTCTCTCAACATTTCCAACGGTCAAACATTTTTTCGCCACAGTCAAAGAAATCGCTAAAAAGATACATCGGAGTTTGACACTAACCATAGGCTGAGCGACATTTCTAGTATAGTGCAGCTCAGGTCCAGTCGTTAAATATTCAACTGGTCCGAATGGTCCAGTGCGAAATAATCGATTCTAGAAAAATTCCATTCATTTTGCAAGTTTTTCCACTCATTTTCTCCTGTCGCTCTAATATTGTTTTGTTTTTATCATTGTTCTAAGTAGAGAAAGCTGCGAGCACCTTGCAACCACGTGACTTCCTTCATAACGTAGAGGTCGGGGTTGTCTTAAATTAAGTTAGGGTATTGTGATAAAACACTGTCGTTGTCGAAAAATCACTAGTTATCCTAATGCTTTTATTTCAGTTAAGGTTTCGTGTAAAATATGTTTTTGTGGAAATTTATATTTTAAGGGAATATATTTACAGAAAAAATATTAGCCAAATGATTAATAATGACACCACTTGAAACATTATGAAACGTTCCCTAAATGTATGTCGTAAAATAGATGTCGTAAATCTTGGTTTCCCACACTAACACCACTTTTCTGTTATGTACACTCGCGACGATATATGCCAGTTTCAATTTGGGTTTACGGTCAGTGGAGATTACAAGAAAGAAAGGGAAATGTAGGGAGTCGTCGAATAGAAAATATGAGGAAGAAAAAAGGCAATTCTGTCAGAAATTGAAAGAAGAGTTTACTTGGTTAAACTACGTACAGTACATTCCTTGTAGAAAATACGATTTGGTAAATAATGGAGTTTTACAGTGGGGTGCTAAATGCCAATAGGTCCATACCACAGATTAACCGTTACCTGATGAATATTGATGATTATTCATATAAGACTATGCCTACTATGAATATATATTAGTATTTAGTTATCAGTTCGATTTTTAGCATACTGCTGACCAAAAAAAAAAATAATAATAAAAAAAAAAAAGTTTCCGACCTACCGACCCAACTTTTTTTGGGGCATGTAACCAGAAACAACCCTATTTTTTTTTTAGGCCTTATGTACTGAGGCTGATTTGGTATTGGAACAAAACTATAGAGTTAGATTCAACATAAATTCATAAGCAAACAGAGAATACCCTGATCAGACGGTTTCTATAAGAGCCATCGTATCCGTGTCTACTCTGTTTGCAAGCACATGAAAAGCGTCGATGCTCTCAGAGTTTTTACTTCTGTTGCCGGGTCATGTCAGACTTACGGATCTCTAGCTGAAGCGTAACCTAAAGTTTGGTTGTCGGTGGGTTTCAACCATTTCCATGTTTAATATTTATGTCGGAAAAGATGACATCATGCTATTTATAAGTTGACTTTTATAATGGTGTAGGTACGCGGTCCATGACCTTTCTTGGTACTTGTAGAAAATGTAGAGTCAGATCTTATATAATTTCACAAGTAAACAGAGCTGGTCCCGATCATACGACTCCAATAGGCGCCGTCAGATCTTGGTCTACTCTGTTTGCAAAGGCATGGACATTGTTTATATATGGTAAAGGGATAAACAAACAGAGCAGACTCCTGGTCAAACAGCTTTTATTTAAGAAATCTGATCTGAGTCTTATCATTTAAGAGTTTTAAATTAATAAACATAGTTTTATGAATTGTATAACTATGAAAACATTCTTGTAATTCTGTTACTTTTGCTGATTAACCCTTTCCCTGTTCAGTATTCATGTAAGAAATAATGATATCATGAATATTTATAAGCTAATGTTTTGAATGGCATTTGTAGACAAGATTGTTTTGATGTTGGTAGAAATTGTAGAGTCGGGCCTATTACAATTCCATAAATAAACTGAGCAGGCCCAGATCATGCGTATGATCTGGGACTACACTGTTTGCAAATGCTTGAAAACACGTTTATATTAGAGAAGGTTTGTATTTTAAGGTGGAATGGCCCGTCATTGTTTAACTGTAGATTCCATTCATTATATAAGACCTAACTTAGCTATTTGATTTTGAATAATACACAGTGAAGACCCTGGTCAGATGGTTGCTTTTTGAGCCACCTTGTCTGGTTCTACAGTGTTCAAATGTCAGTAGTTTTATTTCCCGCATTTAACAATACAAACTGTTTGTTTTAAATACTGAAAATGAATTGTGTTAGACAGTTGGAGACTATATTATTATATTGCTTACTCAGCCTAAATACATGTATGCTGTAATTTACTAGCTAGACATAAGAAAATAGTAACGATCAAAGGTGCCAGATGGTCAGTAAATCCCCTAATTTCTCAGCAGGGGGCAAGGGTCAGTGTCACACAACTGCCATCTATCACACACTGTCAACAAAGTTATGAATTATTACGTAACAGGAATGCGTGTAATGAAACCGAACTACCTAACAATGTGCCAATTGTCTAAAGTTATGATTTGTTAAACAGTTTCCCGAAAAATAGAAGATAACTATGCTTTGACTAATTAGATCTATGGCTAAGCATAATTAAACCCTACCGATTAAAACCAGTTAGATTATTGCGAATTCTAGTTCTAAAGACAGTTTAGATTGATATGATCTAGATCTATACTAAAATACTTTTACTAGATCTGATATGGTACTTTACAGTAGCCAGAAAGAAGACATTTTACAACACATAAATGAACGCCGTGAGACTGTACATGTATATATTAATATCTAGATCTTATTAAAACAAAACGAGATTTAAAATTCTAAATACTGTTGATCTAAATTATTCAACGCGTGTATCACAATAGCCCCTCACTGCAAAAGCCCCTCACCAAAATGGTCAAAGTTTACAAAAGCCCCTCACAAAAAAACAATACTAACATTAATTGAACTTTAAGTGCTTTGTTAAGTGTACTTTTAAAAGGAGTGTTCTAATTACCTTACTTAACGAATCTTTATAAGCTTGTCATTGAGCAAACAGGGTAGATCCAGATCAGATTGCTCAGTATTTTGATTTTGGTCTACTCTGTTTGAAATTTAAGAAAGTTAAGGAATTAGAAAATGGAAAAAGTTTGTGTTTAAGTTAATTTGGGTAATTTTATAATAATTTATAAATAATATGGCTAGTTTACATCATCCATAGCTATTGGATCTATATTAACTGTCACAAAGCAAACATGGTTGAACTAGATCATATAGCTTTAGATTTGATTTGGGTCTACTCTGTTTGAAGTAAATATAAGGAATCTCCTCCTTGTGATCTACAATGTTTACTTTTATAAGTATAGAGTGTGCTAATTACCTTACTTAATGAATCTTTATAAACTGGTCATTCAGCAAACAGGGTAGATCAGATAGCTGTAATTTTGATTTTGGTCCACTTTGTCCAAATATTTGGAGTATAATGATTAATTAACAAAAATAGTGGGGGGCTTTTGTAAGCCTTGGCCATTTTAGTGAGGGGCTTTTGATCGAGGGGCTTTCAGATGAGGAGCTTTTGTAGTAAAGGGCTTTTGAGTGTACCGCTATTCGACATATGAGGCATGTCCAACACATAAATAAGAATGTCTTCCATTTCAAAGAAAGGCCAGATCATGGGATCTTTTTTTCCAAAGTTCAGCTGGTAATGTATAGGGCATTCCTGAAGGCCGATTCATTCCAGATTCTTGTTGTACATTGTATCTACCCTTCGGTATACGGACATTTTCTCTCTAGGACATTTGTTCTCCTATTTGGGCATGGGAGGATAGGGCTGACATTTGTCCCCTTCAAATTTTATTTTATTTTACTTGCTCTACTTGCTCGCAAAGGATAAAAAAGAAAATACCTACATTGTTCTAAAAACGGACGGTTGATTACACAGGAAATCGGTAATGCAGAAAGAGTAAGGAGCTTTCTAAATTACTTCAATTCTGCAATTAGCTGTCAAATCAACATTTTTAAGAATGGTTGTTTACAATCGCCGCCCCTTAACCGATAATCTTTCTAAACCGATATTGGAGCTACATGTACCCTGTGTTTAGTTACCACCTTTTTTAAATGACAGCCAATTCAACTGTTTTGAATTGTTTTTACTTCGCTATACCGGTTTGAGAACCTCTCTAATCGGGTCATTTTCTCGGTATGGTCACAGGGTTCGTTTTATAAGGTTTTGCAGTAATTTTGTTATTATCAGGGGCAGTTACATTTTTAACGCATCGAATATTAGACCACCGGCTTACTTTAAAACTAGAAATTGGCATTTAAATTAAGAAATATGCTTTTAAAAAGAAAGAAAGTTGGCATACATGTATGAGAGATATATTTTGCTGTACGTATTTATTAATAAATGATAACTACAGTATAACCTCTGCAAAGCAACACTCTGGGGGATATAAACTTCTGTATTGTCGTTGTAGAGAGGTTGTTGCTCATCGGAGTTTCATGGCAAATCTCTCTCAAGATACAACCCAGTAAGGAATACCTGGGATCTTTTGAATACAAGTGGCCGCTTAATGGAGGACAAAAGTACTTTTATCCTGCATTAATCTGCCACCTGTCTTAAAACAGACATTTTATTTGTACATGTATCGATGTAGAGAGGTTCCACTGTAAGTTTTCGGGATTCATTTAAAGTGTTGTTGAAAGGAGGTGTTTGCTGTAATCTGTACTGTGTGCTATAAACCCCTTCACTGTCATTATGACGTAATAATCCACTAAAATAGTCACTGTCAAATCATTGTCTGCTTACATGTTTCATCTACTTTTCTTTATAAAAAAATTATGATAGTTTTTACTTAACCCATTCCTCCATAAATACTCCTTTCTACGCCTCTGTAAAAGTCACCTGTTGAAACCAATGTGATAAAAAGAGCATTTGCTCCTACACTTATAGGAGTATATGCTCTATTTAACACAATGGTTTCAAATTACAAAATTCTAAAAACAATAATTTTATCTACTTAATGCTCCTTTTCGGTAGATTTATTCAAAGAGGTTGGATCCAAATTGAGCCTACATGTATGGAGGAATGGGTCTTAAGAAACTTTAATATAAGTGTCAAATGGTTTGGATCCTTATCAGACCGGCATCTGATCAGGATCCAAACTGTTTGCAAACATTAGAGTTTTCAAGTTTGACATGGAAGGGTTTAATAGTAAATACAACTTACAATGGGGAAATTGTGATCTATTTCTAAATAAGGAATAAGTCATGGAATTTAAGCAGGCGACACGTTGGTTTAGACATATCCGTTTAACGAAAGAATGTGGGTGTACGAGGTCCGTGGTTTGATAAACCATGTACATACTGTATACGCTTCTTTAATAACATTGATTAATTTAATTCGTATGCCCCTTCACTCCCAGAATTCGGTTGCCATGACATTAACAACACTTTAGATCTAGACCAGACGTCCAATATCTCATTATCAAACCAGAACCAAAAACTGGTTTACATCTATATCTACGTTTTTCGAAAAAAAAATGGATTATCTTTTTTAATCTATAGGATGCAGGTACATCATGGCAGTGAATCGATTGAGCAGAATCTAAACATGCAGTACATGTACATCAAGCAGAAAGACAAAACATGTACACAGGTACATTTGTACACAGTAAAATATTAAGCACAAGGGTAATAAAACAACCATACAAGTACATGTATTATTCGAATGACTATTGAAACTGGTTAAAACGTACATTTAAGCTGCCGAACCAAGACTAAATAATGGAGAAAACTTCTAACTTTACAACTCACCTGGCTGAATTGATATTAGATGTATTAGTAAATAAAATCCCTCAATTCTTTCGTCTGCCAGAACAATATTTATATACATGTAGATCTATACAGAAATCATAAGAAGACCAGTCAGGACTATTCTCATAACAGAATCAATAGGTTTTGTTGGTCGTTTCCAGTAGATTTCTGATAATTAAAATTTACACTGATGTGAAACTGAAAACAAAATCGATTGGGAATTAGAATTGGAACCTAAAACATAGAGTCGAAATGAAGATGAATTCACTAACAATGTGCACTAACGTATGCAAAACTGATACAAGTTATACAACCTAGTAACTTATTGTGTATGTGTTTTGTGTTTAACGGGTGTTCCGTGTTTCTATATAAAACATCTTACGTATTGAACAACAAATAATTGAAATAGAAAGCATACAAGAATATCGCACCCATATTATGCAGAAACGAATCAGACAATTCACGGACAGGTTATATTCCAGTACAATCAAACGCGCCAAAAATAATGGATGAATTAATTTGTGTTTGCCGAATGCAGAACAGTTTCGGTTTGGAATTAGTCTAAACAAACCATTTCTCAAGTGTTTTATTTCATACATTTCATATCAATTTTGCAAAATGTGGATGTATATATTTGTATGAGAAAGATACGCCGTGAAAATGGATATAAAAGGATGAAAAGGATATAAATATAAATCCAGGTAAGGTCCAGCGCGATCCGCAGTGGTCCACGATGATACCACCGCGACCTGCGGTGATAACGATCGCGCCCGGCGACGAGTGCCCCTGTGGAGGGACCAGCACGGACCCATCACAACCCCGCGCTCGATTGCGGAAGACCGCATATCAGCGCGGACAAAAATACCCGTGTCCGCGTTGGATAAAATTGCGATGGGCCGCGGAAAACAAAAAGTCCGCGAGGCTTGTACTGTACTCACGTTATCTATAGGATTATGAAGTTCTAACAAAAGATTATGGTCTGACAGGCAATAAATTGCTTCTCTACACATGTGGATTACCTGTCAATCTCTACACATGTGGATTACCTGTCATTTAGACTTGAGCTTAATTATCAGCTTGTCTACAAGAGTTAAAATCCCAATTGGCAAATCGAGTGTTTTGAAATACTTTTAGTATGTAATTACAGCAATGTTATATCTTACACTTTGCAAATTTGCATTTACAAGTTAATCCCTGTCGTTTTCAAATATTGGCAATAACTATTGCAATAGTATCACAATATTTTCCAGCAATAGCAATAGTATCGCAATAGTACTTTCAGCAATAGCACTAGTATTGCAATAGTCAAATTTGGACCCAATAGTCGCCCCTAGTTTTGAGCTCCAATTTTTGCCATGGAACTCCTACGTTTTCCAGATTGGAGTCCTGAACTGCAACTTTCAAAATCCTAGTGAGAACCATGCGTTTGTTATACACATGAGTGTTGGAGCGTCACTTTTTAGCTCAACTATTCGAAGAGAATTCGTAGAATAAGCAGAGCTATTCTACTCACCTGAGCGTCGGCGTCGCTGTAATGCTTTGGTAAAAGTTTTTGCGTGCAAAAGTCTGAATCTCCATAAACTACCCATGCCACCTTTATGAAACTTTACACACTTGTTCAGGGTGATAAAAGAACATCACACAGGCAGGTTCCATAACTCTGACCAATATTTTGACCAAATTATCTCCCTCTTTCACTTAGAAAATTTGGTTGAAGTTTTGCATGCAAAGTCTTTATCTCCACAACTGGTCATAGTAGGTTAATGAAACTTCATACACTTGTTCACAGTGATAAAGGAACATCATCCAGGCAGGTTCCATAACTCTGACCAGTATTTTGACCAAATTTTGGCCCTTTCTAACTTAGACAAATTGGTTGAAGTTGCGCGTGCGAAGTCTATCTTAACAAGTGGTCATAGTAAGTAAATGAAACTTCTTTCAGTTGTTTAGGGGGATAAAAGAACATCATCCAGGCAGGTTCCATAACTCTCTACAACTGGTCATGGTAGGTTTATTAAACGTCATAGACTGGTTCATAGTGATAGAAAAACATCATCCAGACAGGTTCCATGACTGAGACAAGTATTTTGACCAAATTACGGCCCTTTTTAACTTAGACAATTTGGTTCAAGTTGTGCGTGCAAAGTCTATCTCAACAACTGGTCATACATAGTAAGTAAATGAAACTTCATTCAGCTGTTCAGGGTGATCAGAGAACATCACCTAGACAGGTTGTACAACCCAGACTAATGTTTTGACCAAATAATGGCCCTAATTTTAACTTAGACAATTTGGTTAAAGTATTGCGTGCAAACTCTGTATCTCCGCAGCTGGTCATAGTAGGTTTATGAAACTAATCATACCTAGTTCAGGGTGATAAAAGAAAAACATCCAAGCAGGTTGAATAACTCTGACCAGTATTTTGACTTAATTATACGCCTTATTACGCTGACGATGATTTTTTTCTGTGACAAACATAAAAAATAGTCGAGCGCGCTGTCCTCAGACAGCTCTTGTTTCTTTTATAACACAACACATACTTGCATAGGACAGTGTTACGTCACAGCATGTGACTGGTTTCTTCCCCAGTGTGTAATTATCGACTACATACTAGACAGAAAGAAAGAGGACATGGTCTAGATGCTAGCAGAAAAGGAAAAAAATAGATAAAAGGATCTTTAAATACAGAAAAGTTTAAAATGGTGGCCGCCAAATTTTCGAGATCATATTTTTTCAGTGCGCCCGTTTGCCTGCACAGGCTGATTTCTAAGGGGGTCCTTTGTGAAAAATATGCGCCAATCCCACAATGGCGCGGTATAGGCACAAGACTGATAAGATATATATTATGTTCTAGGTAGTATATAGACAATTTCTCCTGAAGAGTGTCAGATGTAATTGTAATGTACCTCCCACAATCACAATTTTTTATGTTGCAGCTAATATGGAACAGACAAAAAGAGTTACTCGTGGTTCAAAACAGCCTGTTAAACCAGACCTGTTCATCATTCATTCAGGAGAAAAAGGTATTTTTTGATTATTTCAAAATTGTCTATAAGGGCCACAGTGGCCTTATCTTATATAGTAACAGAATTAAATTTCTGATTTTCAATTTGTATATCAATTGGGTGCAACATTATATGCCTGACTTGTCTAACCAGGGAATTTTTTCTGTCGGACAAGTCGATATTTCCTGAGATCTTATCCAAAAACGTGTATTATTTGAGTTAAAAATCAAACTTCAGTGTTCTTGTAGACAGAAAATGGGTCCTCTGCCGCATACCCCTCACTAGGGCTGAAACTGTCCGGTACGGTACAGCTGTACCGCAGTATTTTTACTTTCAGTCCAGTACACGGTACATAACATCACCTTTACGTTACGTATCGTAGAGTTCATGATGTCGGTGGCCGAATCCAGTTATTGTCAGCGCGCATCTTTTGTCTAAAAGCCATATTTGACACAACATTTTCCTATTTTATGCAATGCAGTCATTTCTTTGCGTTTTCCTTGAGGCTAAGAATAGGTTGATTAATTAGTCCTACTCGGAGTGACAGTCACACAGACGCTTCCAGGGCTTTTTTTCCCAAAATTGGGAAGGGTCCTTAGCCTCTCATTTTGGGAAATTCAGGCGCGATTTCAGTCAAATTGGAAAAATGTGGATCGACTTTCAAAGAACATCAATAAAGAAATGGCAGTCTACATTCATTTAGGAAATAGAAAGTTGCATCAATTTAATATGCTCAATTCAAAACAATATACCTGCTTAATTATCCCCTGCCGAAAGGCAGAGGGATACTGTTTTAGGTCTGTCCGTCCAGCTATCCGTCCGTCCCGCTTTCTGTCACGTTTTCCGTCCGCAACTAACTGTATCTCTGAAACCGATTAACAGATTTTGATGAAACTTGGTATAGTTATTTGTCATCATAGGAACACTGTGGGAAATTAAATTTTTTTTCAGATAATTTCACGAATTCACGAGTTATCTGCCCTTTTTGTCTTAAAAATGCCATATTTAACAGTTTTTATACGCCCACCTAATAAAGGTGGTCGTGTATTGTCGTGGCCCTGTCCGTCCGTTCGTTCGTCCGTCAACATTTTGTTTGTCCGCCGTTTTCTGGGAAAACTATTTGACAGATATTAATGAAACTTCACATAAATGTTAAATGCATCAAGATCTGAAGCTGAGTTGATTCTGAGGTTCATTTGATTTTTCATTTCAGAGTTATGGCCCTTGTCCTTAAAAAATATGCAAATAATTTGTCCGCTGTTTTCTGGGAAAAATATTTGAGAGATATTAATGAAACTTCACACAAATGTTTAATGCATCAAGATCTGAAGCTGAGTCGATTCTGAGGTTCATTTGATTTGTTGTTTCGGAGTTATGGCCCTTTTACTTAAAAAATAATGCAAATAGTTTGTCCGCTGTTTTCTGGGAAAACTATTTGACAGATATTAAAGAAACTTCACATAAATGTTTAATGCATCAAGATCTGAAGCTGAGTTGATTCTGAGGTTCATTTGATTTGTTGTTTCGGAGTTATGGCCCTTGTCCTTAAAAAATATGCAAATACAGTCTAATTGCAGTAACTCGGATGCTTGCCGGACCACATATAAAATCCGAATTATCAGATGTTCCGAGTTATTGTATTTTCACCTCACAGGTCGTCGTCGTAATTTTCGATGTATCATAAAAAATACTCAATTTACAGCTGCATGAAGTAGTACTAGTCAAACCTTACCTGCACTTATCTTGGAACAAAATACGACATTAAACTCCTTTTTCATTTCAGTTTCTTAACACTTACTATGCTGACACCCACAAAACTCATCTGCTCATATATTTTGAAATATTGTCCAAATTTCCCACAACCCTGGTTTAGAACATAACCTACATTTTCAGCAAACTGCCTTTTGCATCCATTAAGTACATCACTTAATCATTAAGAGTTTTGTTTATTTCGACCTCGCGTGGTGTCTGCACGTGCTGTCATAACTCCGCCTCCTCGTGACAAGTAGTAAACACTGCCGTATTTGGCGATCTTACAACGGGAACTCATTGTTAACCTTCACGGAGACCGGCTCAAAATTGCAGTCGGCGCTTCTTATAAGGCAAAGAAACCATAGAAACGAGACACTGATTCGAGATCTAAACTGTTTACCGTTCCATTACATAAATACTTGACTAGCTCTTGTTTAATATTCGACCACTAATGACCTTTTTCGAAGATTATCATGATAATCTTGGAAAAAAGGCCCTTAGTGGTCGAAATATTAGATCAGAGCTATTGAAGTATTTACCGTATATAGATCTACATCATATTAATTCACTTTTTGGAATATTTTCTTCATTGCGTTCCGTTACAGACGAAACATGAGCGAAATGGACATATTATTCTGTGTTTTACCCTTTACTTCATATACACTGGAGATCCGTTATAACGCGGACCGTTTTACCGCGGTATCCGATATAACGCGGGTAGTCTGTGTCGCCGAATATTTTTTTGTAAATACCTCATTTATAGTAATATGATTGAATATCGCAATGAAACGTAAAATAAACTTAGGTAAACTTATCCGCCCGCAGCAGGCTAAAGGATAAAAACAAACACCGGTCCCTTCATAAACAATTGAAGACAATCTTACGTGTGAAAAACTGACAACTGTCAACTCGTATATATGCCGCCATGAATGTAATACACACAGCTGATTACCGGTTCGTACTATGCCCATGATGCCCCATTAGCACGGGAACCAGTAAAATCTGAACTGCATAACTTTCGTTACAAAGTAATTGTGTGTATAATTGAGATACGCATGTACTGAATTTTTTCACTGTCAAAGCCACAAAAGTTCGCACTTTAATTATGAAAAACAAACATCATTAGAAATCTAAACCCCTAACTCTCAGTGCGGGGTTGGAGGTTATATGCTAATACAGAAAAGGGTGTGTACCCTTTGACCAATCAAATGAAATTTAAAACCCCAACAAATCACATGCGACATCACATGTGACCTTTCATTTTCTGAAAACAGTGACAGCCATGTTTATTGTTTTACACAGCAGGTTTAATCGGATTAGGGGTTTGACAGGCCCAGAGGCAATTACATCCCGTCAACAGGCTTGTATTATGAAACATACTTGGTTGCTTGAAAACATACACGATTTTATTTGTAATTTTGTATAACCCTTTCCCTCATACAAACATGTTTTCACGCATTTGCAAACTGAGTAGACCCAGATAACACGGCTCCTAAAGGAGCCGTCTGATCAGGGTCTACTCTGTTTGCTAACAGAATTTGAAAGAGCTATGTGAGTGGGTGGGGAAACAAAGTAAACAAGTCAGTTTCGTTCGAAATTAGTTTATTTTAGGAAGATGGGGGTTTATGTAAGTACCCAGATAAAAAAACTCGTTACAACGCGGTTCCGTATATAACGCGGGTTGAATTTTATGTCCCCGCAGACCCGCGTTGTAAAGGGTCTCCAGTGTATATACATTTGTACGCGTGTTTACGTTTTTGCAAACAGCAGACCATGACCAGACAATCCTGTTTGATCAGGGTCTACTCTGTTTGCTTGAATAATTTTATAATTCTGATCTTATACTGTCTGTCATGGTCTTGTTTAACACGCCTGTATAAAACATCCAGGTAATTTAAATCCATCTTCTAACAAAGATTCGAAATCCCCGATGTCAAAATCGCCAGCCTTTTTGTACTGAGTTTTGTAAGGAATGAAAATCAGTGATGTCACATTTGGCGCATAAAGTACTGTGGGCGCGCGATGCTTGTTTATTTGAACCGTGGGAAAGATTAATGCCGTGATCCAATCAAAATATAGGTTATGTTCTAAGTCCGTTAGAACATATTAAGTGAAATCTTAGTGGCTAAGAAGGGGCGCACTCGCTCCGCCCCTTCTTAACCACTAAGATTCCACTTAATATGTTCTAACTATAACTTATGATTGTTAAAAACCATGTGCATATTGAATAACAGTCGTCCTTGGATGATAAGGGTTAAAATAAAAGGAGTGATTTCTGATGGTTGTTAAAACCCTCACTGACCTCGAGTAACATCCTGTAAACCCTTTGCCTGTTATGAAAATTTGCACATGTGAAGAATTCCGTCTGCTTCTAGTGCCTTTATTAAAACTTCACAAATTCGCTTTTATTTAATGTAAAAATGTTGACTGAGTGTAAAATATCTTGGATCTGGATCAGACACCGAGTTATTCGGTCTCTCATCCGGATTTATTATGTTTGCACACATGCCATGACGCTTGTGGACCACAGATTAAGGGTTAAAAGTGTCATTTAGCCATGGTGAAATAAACACAACACAAATGAAACAAAATCAAAGATAGGACAGGCTACACGTTTATAATTGTGTATGCACGAAGTCTCAATAAAAAGACACATTTGATGCGGCTGTGAATATTTATTTAGTAAAAAAGTCTCCTCTTACTTTTGTCGTAATTCAGATCGGTCAAATATTTCTTACACCTAGTTTCACATTAGGAAACTCGAAAGGATGAGTGAATTAAAATTGAACAGTGCACACACTTTTCTGGTTTTCTCGGCAAAATTTCGAACCTGAAAATGAACAGCTTATTGCTGACTATCTGTGTCACATTGTGTAACCACCGATAAAGGTGAGAAATTAACAATAGAGCAGGAACGCTGTATCATAAAGGTGTGAAAAATACGAGGTGCGACAATCTTTAGCACTGCCAATCTCACCGACCCGAGTTAATCCGACATAAACAATGGGATTAATGAAGGTAGGGGCCTGTCTACACATCCGAATTTTCGAATTTTCCGAGTTTTACATTTCCTTATAAATGCATCATTTTTATATAGAAAACAATAGGCAGTGTACTGGGACTTTGCAATACTTACAAGTTATCCCGTCATTACGAGATAACGAGATCCGAATTAATGCAATTAGACTGTAGTTTGTCCGCTGTTTTCTGGGAAAACTATTTGAGAGATATTAATGAAACTTCAGACAAATGTTTAATGCATCAAGGTCTGAAGCTAAGTTGATTCTGAGGTTCATTTGATTTTTCGTTTCGGAGTTATGGCCCTTTTACTTAAAAAATAATGCAAATACATGCAAATAGTTTGTCCGCTGTTTTCTGGGAAAACTATTTGAGAGATATTAATGAAACTTCACACAAATGTTTAATGCATCAAGATCTGAAACTGAATTGATTCTGAGGATCATTTGATTTTTCGTTTCAGAGTTATGGTCCTTGTCCTTAAAAAATAATGCAAATAGATTGTCCGCTGTTTTCTGGGAAAACTATTTGAGAGATATTAATGAAACCTCACAAAAATGTTTAATGCATCAAGATCTGATGCTGAGTCGATTTTGAGGTTTATTTGATTTTTCGTTTCGGAGTTATGGCCCTTTTACTTAAAAAATAATGCAAATATATGCATATAGTTTGTCCGCTTTTTCTGGCAAAACTGTTTGACAGATATTAATGAAACTTCATACACATGTTTAATGCATCAAGACCTGAAGCTAAGTAGATTCTGAGGATCATTTGATTTGTTGGTTTGGAGTTATGGCCCTTGCACTTAAAAAAAATAATGCAAATCTATGCAAATATGAGGACAGCCATAACTTTTTCATTTGAAATGATATTTACTTCAATTTTTTTATATGGTTAAACCTGAATGTGAATTTTCACATATATTGCGGGGGTTTTGATATGTCATTTTTTTCTAAAGTTATGGTCCTTGAACTTTGTGTGTTCGTTGCTTTGTTTGTTTGTCAACTTTTAGTTTGTCTGTTGTTTTCTGGGAATACTATTAAAATGATATAAATGAAACTTAACACAAATGTTTTGAGCAACAAAATCTGAAGCTGAGTTTATTTTATTTTGAGGTTCTTTACAGAATTACGACCGTTGCACTTTACAAAAATCTGCAAATATGAGGATTAGCTGTAACTTTTTTATTTAATAAGATGTTCACTTCAATTGTTTTGAAAATAGTATCACCTTAATATGGAAATCAAGATCTGAAGTACAGATTAGAAAATGTGAACACTTGTAAGGCATGTTGAATCGGAGAAAGTTTGCAAGTGGGCGTATTATGTACCGTATGCGGTACTCTTGTTATCAAAATTCAATACCAAAGTGGGGAAGAAAAGTGACCGACTGTCAGAAATCCTTAATTTTTTGTATTTCCAATTGTGCAGTTCTTCGTATTTGTTGAATAAAAATGACCGGTCACCGGCTTTGTTTTTAAAATAATGACCTTTATAGTATAAAAAATGTGATTTTTTTAACCCAATGCTCTGAACCTTAAAGATAAGTTTCTGTGTAATGCATCATACCAAAGAATATCAAAGGATCACCACTTAAGGTATTTAACACAATACCATGGATATGGGACCTAAGATTGACCAGATAATCACATTGTAAAAATGTTCATATTCACCCCAAACTACATTTACATTGCTGTTTTTTGTTTCATAAAACAGTTTAAAAAAATCAGAAAAAGTATTTCGTATCATTTATGATGTCTTATCAACAGTACACGTATTAAGTCAGTAAAATATAAATTAAAAAAAAATCAAGAAAAAAATCAGTTGCAACTCCCGAAAACTATTCACATAATTGATGTCAAAATTTTGTGCATGCGCACTAATTCGCATTACATGTAGCATCCTTACGATCCCTTGAACCCATTGTCCTCTAACTTTATAGGGAGCTTGTTCATGATGAACAGATATTTGATTTCGGGGTCACTATAGGTCCGAGGTCAAGCTCATTGTGACTTTTGCTGCGAAAATGGTTTTTGACCAATAACTAGAGAACACTTGGATCCAATGTCCTCAAACTTTGTAGGGAGATTGTTCATGATGAGCAGATGACCCCTATTGATTTTGGGGTCACTAGGAGTAAATGCTGCGACCTTGAATTCATAATTGTTTTTAATCTCTTACTACAGAACAATTGAGTCTACATTCCTCAAACTTGATAGGCACTACTCGGATCAGACATTAATTCAATTCAATCTTTTTTCTGACCAGACACCAAGGGGGGCATTTGTGTCATACCAACAGCTCTTGTTTTTATACGCCCGTTTGAAAAAACGGGACGTATTATGGAATGGCGCTGTCTGTCCATCTGGTTGTCTGTCCGTCTGTAACATCTCTAACTCAAGTTCCGCTTGGTGGATCCTTCTCAAATTTAGCCACAATGTTTATCTAGACATTCTACAGTAGCCTGCCAAGTCCCGGTTTGTTTATCCAAGGTCAAGGTCACACAATTGGACTTAGAATTTGCGTTTAGCAAAAATGTTAACCGGTCTGTCTGTCTGTAACATCTCTAACTCAAGTTCCGCTTGGTGGATCCTTCCCAATTTTAACCAAAATGTTTATCTAGACATGCTACAGCAGCCTGCCAAGTCCCGGCTCATTTATCCAAGGTCAAGGTCGCTTAATTGGACTTAGAATTTGCGTTTAGCATTTGCGTTAAGCAAAAATGTTAACCTCAATTTATGTGGAACAAGTCCACTTATTTACATAACACTTTGTGATAAAGCTTTGAAACTTGGAACACTTGTTCACCGTCACAACCTTCACCTGTAGGCAAGAGTAAATAACTCTGTCAAGCATTTTGACTGAATTATGCCCCTTTTTAACTTAGAATTTTTGGTTAAGGCTTTGTTAAAGTCCATTTATTTACATAACCCTTTGAGATAAAGCTTTTAAACTTAGAACACTTGTTCACCGTCACAACCTTCACCTGTAGGCAAGAGAAAATAACTGTCAAGCATTTTGACCGTATTATGCCCCTTTTTAACTTAGAATTTTTGGTTAAGGCTTTGTTAAAGTCCATTTATTTACATAACCCTTTGAGATAAAGCTTTTAAACTTGGAACACTTGTTCACCATCACAATCTTAACCTGTAGACAAGAGTACATAACTCTTTCAAGCATTTTGACAGAATTATTCCCCTTTTTAACTTAGAATTTATGGTTAAGGCTTTGTTAAAGTCCATTTATTTACATAACCCTTTGAGATAAAGCTTTTAACCTTGGAACACTTGTTCACCATCACAAGCTTTACCTGTAGGCAAGAGTACATAACTCTGTCCAACATTTTGACAGAATTATGCCCCCTTTTAACTTAGAAATTTTGGTTAAAGTTTTGGTTAAAGTCCACTTATTTACATAACCCTTTTAGATTAAGTTTTTAAACTTGGAACACTTGCTCACCATCACAAGCTTCACCTGTAGACAAGAGTACATAACGCTGTCTAACATTTTGACATAATTATGATGCTTTTTAGCTTGGAATTTTGGGTTAAGGTTTTGGTTAAAGTCCACTTATTTACATAATCCTTTCAGATAAAGCTTTTAAACTTGAAACATTTGTTCACCATCACAAGCTTCATCTTCATCTTAAGCATTTAGACACAATTATGGCACTTTTTAATTTAGAATTTTTGGTTAAGGTTTTTTGTTAAAGTATGCCTATTTACAACCTTGAAACTTGGTCGCAAAATTGGATTTAGAATTTGAATTTAGCAAATACGTTAACCCCAGTTTATGTTGAACAAAACCTTGACGGGCGTATATTGTGCCCACTGGCACTCTTGTTTCAAACTTTTACAGATGAACAACCTCATGTAGATTTGCATGAGGGCAGGAATTTGTGTTCCGACAATTTTGGCAGAATTATGGCCCTTTAATATTTCATGTTATATAGCACAATATTGTGGATGTAACTCCTACAGTTTTCAAAACATTTTCTTCAAACTTTCACAGATGAATAACCTCGGCATGTAGATATGTATGAAGGAAGGAATTTGCATTGCAGAAATTCTTGACAGAATTATGGCCCTTTGTTATTTCATTTACTATCTAACAGTGCAATCTTGTGGACGCAACTCCTCTTACAGTTTTCGAAACATTTTCTTCAAACTTCCACAGATAAACAACCTCAACATTTAGATATGCGTGAAGGAAGGTATTTGTGTTGCGGCAGTAATTTTCGCCAGAGTTATGGCCCTTTAGTCTTTCATTTACTATGTAACATATAGTGCAATCTTATGGAAGCAACTTAGTATAATTTTTTTGTTGATTATGTGTTGTCGGTTTGACTACTGATGTGTTACAGGAAAGGACCATTACAATGCCGCACCTCCGATTAGTCTACTTGAGTCTCAGCAGAATGTACAACCACGGAGTCACATTGTGTCTCTAAAGAGATCCGCCTCAACATTGTCTGAATCTGACTCTGAGGATCATGGTAAGGGCAGATGAAAAGCATACCTACTCTAAAAGCTGTTTACTGAAAGAGATTTAGGAAGAATAATTCACCTTGACAATTTCTTGTTGCAAATGTTCATGGATTTGAATTCTTGCAGATTTAAAAAATGATGGCCCTTAAAATGTTAAGTCCTTATGTTTGTTATCCCTCAGTGTTGCACCTAGGATTTCAAAAGTAGGGGGGATTTCCCCCCCTCACCTGAAAAAAATGGGGGGAATTGTAATAAAGAGGGGGAATCTAAATAAAAAACACAAAAATAGTGCTTAAGTAACTTTTATTAAAATAAAACTAGTCTACCTATGTATTCACTACTGTATTGTAGCAATTGCAGACACAGATGATACAGCTCTTGCAAGAAGTTAGAACTGTTTCACCAGGGTCTACACTGCTATTTCACTAAAAACAAGTAAAGTCTGGGTGATTTCACCTTCGGTTGGGGTTTCCATTGATTGAGTTTCATGCTCGATTTCATCGGCATTTCTATTACCATCAGATACTTTATTTTGTTTTGTTTTCGTACTTACGGGGGAAGGTGTGCCTGTTTTCGAGGTTGAAGGGCCCACAGCAGTGAAATATAGGCTAATTTTCCGTTTAGACATGTTTGTAATGGTCGTGTTTACAAAGATTAACTTTCGTAAAAGTGTTTCTATGACAGCGCTATAAATAGTAATAGCGATAGGGTTTTGATAAAACAAGGGCATAGTTCGCGCCTACCTTCGATAAACCCGTATCGAGCCCGTCGTTCTAGTCGTGACTGGAGACAGCGGCCATGTTTTATACTAACCGGAAATGGTTACCGTGTCAAAGCTAAAGCGGCGCTACAGCCGATTTCAAAGTAGAAAACACCAGACAGCTCGACGAAAATAGGATTTATCTCAAATCAGACAAGAGTTAAATGCGCGATTAATCGCCCCCTGCCTTTGCCAAAATGCGCGAGTACTCAGTAAAAGGGGGGAATCGCGCGATCGCACGTCCTAGGTGCAACACTGATCCCTAAATGGGAAAAAGAAGCTAGGTTATAGATGTAGAAATATGTAATGTCTTTGCCTATCAAGTTGTCATTTAATCTAGAGATATTTAATTAAAGGGTGCTTTTTACACTAGTTTGTGCAAGTCGTCTTCAGGATCGCAAGGTCCTCAGACTGATTGTTTATCTTCCAAAGTGCAAGTCCTCTGAATGTAAGGTCCTCAAACTCATTGTGTGATCTTTCAAAGTGTGTATTTCAAATGACTTGTTATGCTGTTTTTCCAACAGGGCAGAATGATGAGCAGCAGGAGAGGTCTCCCCCCAGTGATGATGGCCAGCAAGGGTACCAGTCGCCAAATGCTGTTACATCCAATACAGACACACAGCTCAATAGTAAGAACTGGCGGAGATAAAGTTGGCCTGTTACTTAGGAAGTGTTTATCGTGTTAATCAATGGGTATTAAGTTGAAATTGGAATGCCTTTGTTTATCTTTTAGACTGTAGCACATAATCTGCAGATATTTAATGAACTGTTACCTTTTAACGATAATTGACTATATTTTGTGCAAGTCCTCTGAATGTAAGGTCCTCACAAAGATTGTGATATTTTTCGAAGAGTATATTGTATTCCAATACTAGATACTAACATGTCTTTGCTTGTTTTGTCGTTTTTTCACATCACTTCGACAGTATTTCTGTCATTTTGCGACGCCCGGCTTATAACAAGTGGAGGAAGATCCAAGAAACCCACCTGAGTTACACAGACAGACAACTTGGTAGAACCACTGACCTACCGCAAGCCAGTCGGTGGCTTCCTCACATAAAGATATTCACTCCTTTGGGGATTCACACCCACAGCGTTGAGGGGCTAGAGATTATGAGTCAGCGACTCTAACCTTGCTACCACAGAGGCCCTGCTAACATGTTTTTAGGTCTCCTGCAGCAGACAACAGTTGAAAATATTTTGTCAAAGGGGGAGTAGCAGTAGCAATTTCTCACTTTGCCACAATTTTTCAATGCTTTCTTAACATGAAATTTTCATTTCTGTAAACAGTTTGATCTTTTATCCAGATCTTTCTAAATGTTGTTTGCTGCAGAAACCCCATATTAGGGAATGGGTTAGAAATCATGTTATGCTGTTTTTTGAACAGGTCAGAATGATGAGCTGCAGGAGAGGTCTCCAAGTGATGATTCCCAGCAAGGGTGCCAGTCGCCAAATGCTGTAACATCCAATACTGACAGACAGCTCCATTGTAAGATCAGGCTGAGTAAGTTGTGGCTTGTTTCTTATTAATATTTAGCAACTCAATTGATATTTGAATGCCTTTGTTTATCATTCAGTTTGTATAATTAAATCTAGAGATATTAAATTAAAGGGTGCTTTTTACGCTAGTTTGTGCAAGTCGTCTGAACGCAAGGTCCTCAAACTGATTGTTTATCTTCCAAAGTGCAAGTCCTCTGAATGTAAGGTCCTCAAACTGATTGTGTGATCTTTCAAAGTGTGTATTTCAAATGACTTGTTATGCTGTTTTTCCAACAGGGCAGAATGATGAGCAGCAGGAGAGGTCTCCCCACAGTGATGATGGCCAGCAAGGGTACCAGTTGCCAAATGCTGTTACATCCAATACAGACACACAGCTCAATAGTAAGAACTGGCGGAGATAAAGTTGGCCTGTTATTTAGGAAGTGTTTATCTTGTTAATCAATAGGTATTAAGTTGAAATTGGAATGCCTTTGTTTATCTTTTAGACTGTAGCACATAATCTGCAGATATTTAATGAACTGTTGCCTTTTAACAATAATTGGCTATATTTTGTGCAAGTCCTCTGAATGTAAGGTCCTCACAAAGATTGTGATATTTTTCGAAAAGTATATTGTATTCCAATACTAGATACTAACATGTCTTTGCTTGTTTTGTCGAGTTTTTCACATCACTTCAACAGTATTTCTGTCATTTTGCGACGCCCGGCTTATAACAAGTGGAGGAAGATCCAAGAAACCCACCTGAGTTACACAGACAGACAACTTGGTAGAACCACTGACCTACCGCAAGCCAGTCGGTGGCTTCCTCACATAAAGATATTCACTCCTTTTGGGATTCACACCCACAGCGGTGAAGGGCTAGATATTATGAGTCAGCGACTCTAACCTTGCTACCACAGAGGCCCTGCTAACATATTTTTAGGTCTCCTGCAGCAGACAACAGTTGAAAATATTTTGTCAAAGGGGGAGTAGCAGTAGCAATTTCTCACTTTGCCACAATTTTTCAATGCTTTCTAAACATGAAATTTTCATTTCTGTAAACAGTTTGATCTTTTATCCAGATCTTTCTAAATGTTGTTTGCTGCAGAAACCCCATATTAGGGAATGGGTTAGAAATCATGTTATGCTGTTTTTTGAACAGGTCAGAATGATGAGATGCAGGAGAGGTCTCCAAGTGATGATTCCCAGCAAGGGTACCAGTTGCCAAATGCTGTACCATCCAATACTGACAGACAGCTCAATGGTAAGTTAATATTGGTTGTTATTGAGAAAGTGTTCAACTTCTTATGCCCCCGCCACTAAAAGAGGGGGCATATAGATTTGTCCGTATGTCCCCTTTAACTCTAGAAGAGTTTTTACTACATACTTCAAACTTTTATCATTCAGGGTGTGAACTTGTGCACCTGGGTATATTTATCCGCATAAAAAGGATATTAATGGAGTTATCAGCCTTGACTTTAAAAACTTGGCATGTTACACCGAAAATAGTGTTAATGCATAAGAAACTTCATGGATACATTAGTCAGAGTGTGGACTTAGGTACCCGAGCATTTTCATCCACTTAAAATTAACGGAGTAATAGGCCTTGACTTTGTGAAAATATGTCATTTTTGACAAAGTGAATGAGGGGTCATCTGTGTCCTATGGGCACATTTTCTTGATAATCCAAAGAAACTAAATTGATATTTGAATACCTTTTGTTACTTTTTCAGACTATTCTATAATAATCTGCAGCTACTTATTTAAATTGCCCTGTGTTTAAGAATGATCTCAAGTGTGAGTTGGGCCCAACTAAAATTTTTCAAATGCAAAATCTTGAGTTAATCTCAATTCTAATTGGCTTTTGAATTTGCAAGCTGGTGAATTTTGTCAATTTTCGCAATTATTTAGGGGAAAAGGATTGACAGTTAGAGGTGTCGTTGATAGAAATTTGACATATCGAAGACTGGATATGGGCTATATTTCGATATTTAATACAAAGAAACAGTAGGAGAGTAGTTTTACAGGAAAAGTTTCACTACAGCTATTGTTGTGACAAAATGCTGTAATGGTCCATTTATGTACAGTAAACTTTTTAAGAAGGCCTTTGAATGAGATAAGGTCAAGCAATCTATAATTATTCTGCCGTTTTACAAAAACAATATATAGACGTTTAAAATTAACTCTGTAAGATCACACACTCTTTGAGATGACCTTACGTCTAGAACAACATAGTGTCAACTATGGTATAGAGCACTATACGATGCAATACATTATACCATACAATCTCAAATGTTAGCTAGCTGTGTTTTCTAGTCACAGAAACACAAGTTTTTTATGGTTTAACTTTTATTTTCAAACATTAACAAGAATAAATATGGAAACTTGAACCAACTGTTATACATTGATAATGAAGCAACATGAACATCATGTCCATAATCTGGACATAGAAAAACCCTTTCCCAGTAGTGTCACTTCAGAATGACTCGAGACAAGTGTGTAAATAAGAATAATGTAACATACAATCCTGTATTCTTAGAACAAAGTATGTTCAACATACAAGTCTCGCTAATATTTTCTAAAAAAAACCAAACGCAGCCTTCTTAGCTTCCAACTAGAGGTGAAACGATTAAAAAAAATTTGATTCGATTCGATTTCAATTTTTGGTAGCACGATTCGATTATTTTCGATTCGATTAAATCAGGGATTGCAATTTAAAAGAATGCATTGACAAAGTATGAAAATCCTCTGTTTTTTAATAAAAGGAGAGAAATACACACCAAAAAAGTGTGAACATACTTTGATGAGAGGCCAGAGTGTCCTAAACACAGGTTATTCTCTAAATTGGATGTTTTAAGGAATTGTTTTGAAAAATTGCTTGAAATTCTTTATACCTTTAAATCTGAAAAAAAAATTATAATGTCTTCTCTAAGAATATTTACATGTCCACATTGTCGCTCAAACAGCCTCAGTAAATTGGATAAAACCCCTGAACAACCATTTGAATGCTTCATTCCTTCAGGTCAGATATCTTCAGATTTTTTCTCAATATTTTTAGCATGTCAACATGTTTTCAGCCCCATTTCCATGTAGAATAGACCAGAATAATAAAGAGACTATACTTGATATTAAGAATTAAAAAAAAACTTAAATCATAAGTGTGTTGACACAGAATTCGCGTTTTTTGATCAAATAAAATTTCGGAATATTTTGTATCCGAAATCAATGTACCATTCGAATTTCCGTAATCTTCGCTTTTTACCGATTGCTTCCTGTGTTTGAAAACTTTAAAAAGTCGATAAAAACAGTTTAAACTTGGCAAATAATTGCATAATTTTATTTTTTACATCACAATCATACTGTGCAATCTTCATGGTGTTTGCTGAAAACGGAGTTTTGACAAAATCAACGATTTTCTATGGGTTCCTTCGTCTTGTTTATAGACGCGACCTAATTTACATACGGCAAAATTATGGGACATTTTTCAAGTTGTATTTTCACATTTATACACTAATTTCTGAATAAAATTCCGATAAGGTTTGTAGTGAGAGCTGATTGGAGCTTACCTTCGGAGTACGGATGGTTTGTTTCAACAGATAAATCCTATTTTGAGCTCTTTGACAAAAAAAAAAAAAAAAAAAAACCGAACCAAAACTAATCCCTGGCGGATCGAATTGAATCAAATCGAGTGCAAAAAAACACGGTTCAATCACATCGCGATTAATCGTTTCACCTCTACTTCCAACTTTGTCCATTTAAATCACATCATGTATTAAACTTTAAAACTGTTTTAGTGTCTTAACAAGTAATAACATCTACCTAAACAGGTAAATCAGCCTTCTTGACAAACAACTTTGTCATCATTTAGTAAATTCTTGATATGGAATTGTTCCCTAATTAGTATCACTTAAAACTGTATGTTAATGCCCCCACCACTAAAAGTGGGGTGGGCATATAAATTTGCCTTTGTCTGTACGTCCGTACGTATGTTCCAAAAAGTTTGTGTCACGCGTAACTCAAAAAGCGCTTTTACTACAGACTTAAAACCTCATTGATATATTATTCAGGGTGTGAACTTGTGCACCTGGGTATTTCATCCGCCTGAAATTAATATTTACGGAGTTATGGGCCTTTATTTGGTGAAAATATGGCATTTTTAGTCCCCTACCATGTAATGGTTTGGGGACTAGGTTTGCTCGATTCCGTCCGCCTGTCCGTCCCGATTTCTTGTGCCGGCTGTATCATCCACATGCTTGATTGGATTTTGATATTACTACACACAATTATTCTCCATAACAAGGTGATGTGTCATGCGCAACACCCAGCCTCCTACGCCCAAGGTCAAGGTCACATTTTGGACTTAAACATTTGGATGACAATTTTGTTCCGTATTTCTTGTGCCGGCTGTATCATCCACATGCTTGATTGGATTTTGATATTACTACACACAATTATTCTCCATAACAAGATGATGTGTCATGCGCAACACCCAGCTTCCTACGCCGAAGGTCAAGGTCACATTTTGGACTTAAACATTTGGATGACAATTTCGTTTCGTATTTCTTGTGCCGGCTGTATCGTCCACATGCTTGATTGGATTTTGATATTACTACACACAATTATTCTCCATTACAAGATGATGTGTCATGCGTAACACGCAGCCTCCTACGCCCAAGGTCAATGTCATATTTTTGACTGAAATTTTTGATTTTGTGCTTTTCTCATCCGGTAGGGACTTATGTATTATGTATAACTTGTTCTGACAAAGTGGAACTGGGGACATCTGTGTCCTATGGACACATTTTCTAGTTTTCTATTGGAATTCTGTTTTATGGAAATACTTTAAGGGAACCCAGGGGCGGATCCAGTGTTTTCCGATGGTTGGGGGTGGGGGGGGGGGTGGGGGGGGGGCAACTGTTTGGCAATGTAACCCCCTACAAATGAACAATAAAGCGACCATGATTATATGCAAGAAACTTTGGGTCTTCCCCAAGGGTATCTTAGACTCTTAAAGTCTTAATAGACAAATTAATGTGTTTAACATCTAAAAATACATGTAAACTGTGACGAGTTTAGTGAAAATGCACACCAGGTTTTACAAAGCAGGGGTCTGTCAATGGGTATAAACGACAGTGTTTGTGATAAAGGAAAAGTAGATAAATACCGTATTTCCCCTAATAGAAGCACCCTCCCTAATAGTAGGCCCCCCCCCCCCCCCCCCCCCCCATGTTTTGAATCCAAATGTCAACCCCACCTACTGACTAAAAGATATCAATGCACTGGTGAATCTTGTACTGCGATCAGAAAAAAAGGTTTCTATTGCTAATTAGGCTGAAAGTAAACTAAACATGTATACATCATTTGTAAAAAATGAGATTTTCCGCCGTTTCCGTGCACAAATTCTATTAGAAACTCTCAAGTGTTTCGTTCCATCGTAAAACGTAAACATTACTGCACTACCATTCGGGACCGGTCTCTTTTCCCCCGGATACGGCTGGATTGTTTCCATTCGTAAACAAAGATAATACCTGATTATTTTAATTAAATTCCCAGTTTAAAATATATCCGTCAAACATTCTGTTATAAAAAAATGAATTTCATATTGGTCAAAGTAGATCTTAGTGTACTCAGAGAAAATCCGATCCACTCCCGAGTGCTAGCCATTGACTCTAATATTGTCAACTTCTGCTTTCCTCTCCGATGAAATTACAAGTTAAATTTTGCGGAAAAAGATCGTTTGGCAGGCATTTTGGATCTCTTGTAGATAAAACTTGGTGTCTACAATTTCATATAATCGAAAGATTACGTCGTACTATCATAGAAGCTGTAATTACCGATCGGTATTTGTGGATAGAGTTTCATAGCACTTAGTGGCCGTGAAATTTCTAGATAATGAAAAATAAGGTCTGAAATAAGAGCGCCCCCTGATCGGTTTGCATGGCGCCCGGGCGCTACTATTAGGGGAAATTAAGGGTGAAACGATTAATCGCGATGTGAATTGAACCGCGATCTTTTGCCCTCGATTCGGTTCGGTTCGGTTCAAGTCGGTTCAGCAGATCTCATTTTCGATTCGATTTTTATTATAAAAGGCTAGCTTCTTAATGATTGGTAGCAAAATGAAACTAACCTGTGAAAATTCGCCGTGAAAAGTCGAAATACTTGTTTTTCCCGCATTAGAGCTGTCAAAACAAACATACTCGTCGAATTCTGATAGACTCAAATCGATTGGATGAAGGCCAACTATTTTAGCCAATCAAATAACCCGTTGCAATCGTTGCACTTAATCTGATCGTCTGGGCGCTTTATTCAAGCGTCTTTGCGTTCTCTCAAAATGTCGGATGCTGAAGCTGTCAATCTACGTGCTACCCCGAAAAACTATCGCTCCAAATGTGGAGATTTCAGATTTCGCGAGAGCAACAACACAAATAAACCAACATGTAAGATTATTTTGCAACACAGGAAATACGACGAATCTGTCATATCGTATGAACGGAAACACAGTATTGCATTTACGTTTCGTCTTCTTCCAGTAAACTTGGTTGCAAATTTGTGTATGCTTAAAATTTTTGAAGCTGTGCATTGATAACTGGCTAAAACTATACTCACAGCAATGTCTAGTGCTTTTTGCTCAGAGACAGGGAGATGTCATATCTCTCTTCAACTGATAGCTATCTGTATCAGTTGAAGAGAGACATGACATCACCTCCAAGTGCCCAAATTCTTTTTTCAGAATAACCTACATGTTCTACAGAGTTAGGCTGTTTAGTCAATTAGACAAGACTGATTATATTAGTGTTACCATTTTACTTGGTTTTAGTGACCAGTTATAAAAAAGAACCTCCAAAAGCAAACTGCAGAAAGGTTTGACTGTTAAAATCAGATATATATCTGTGACTAGGGTATTATGATTTTTCCACCTGTATATGTCCAAGCATTCTGTTTTCAGAGCTGTTAATACACAGTATTTATTCTACATAGTGCATTCTTTTTATTACAATCTTAAATCGAATCGAATCGAAAATAATCGAATCGTGTTGTAAAAAATCGAATCGAATCGAATCGATTTTTTTTTAATCGTTTCACCCCTAGGGGAAATACGGTACTACAATAACATGACTTATTTTACTCAATATGGTTCTTTTCGATCTCATTTTATCAAAGTTTGGTCCTTTTTAGGCGATTTTCCTCTTTGAAAAAATGCACCTTGGCAAATTTTAGTGTAGGTGTACGCTGCTTCCTACCTCTCTAAATCTGCCTTTGGAACCCTAGTTTACTCCAGATTCAAAATGTTAAGTATATGAGAATCGGGTCATTCAGTCTTTTGTCGTGGAGGAACAAAAGCATGTCAACATTTTCTGACCATACAATTGGATCTTGCTTTAATTTTGACAAGAAAGCTGTGTTTGTGAAACAGCAATGCCCCCACAGGTTATTGTCACAAAAATTGACATTTGACCTTGAATTGACCTGTGACCTTGAATGGTGACCATGACCTTGACATGAGACCCCTCAAAATGTTTGGTTCCAGGATACGTACATGCATGCCAAGTATCAAGTATGTGTATATAATGGTTAAAAAGCTATGGAAAATGTTAAAATTGGTTATTTGACCTATATATTTGGCGTATGACCTTGAACAATGACCTTGACATGTTTGCATTTTAAATGTGCAGCTTCATGAAATACACATGCATACCAAATATGAAGTCTCTACCTGTATTATTTCAAAAGTTATGGCCATTTTTAAAGTTGCACACAAACCAACAAACACAAACAGACGGGGCAAAAACAATATGCTCCCCATCTAGATCTTGGGGGCATAAAAAGTGTATTGTTACTTATTTAAAGTGATTTTATATTAAAAAGTTTGTGTGTGAAACAGATGGAATAAGCGAAATTATTATTAAATGAATATTTTTCATGAACTTGATTGGTTTAAATGAGGTCACGTGAGTTTCAATAATTTTACTATATTGACTCATAGGCGTGGCCTAAAAAAATATGACTCGTAGTTGTGGCCTAAATATGAATTAACCGGATCCGAATAATTCCATAAGTTTCTGACACAATGGCATCCATTTAACTCACGCTTAACGCTTTCCTACTGACGTCATGTACAAAGTCCTGCGCAGCAACGTCACACACGACGTCCTGCACAGCCATGTTGCACACAAGGTCTGGTATTATTTCCGACATACTTAGAAGTCCGATTTCCTGTAGGAGCAAATTTTCTAAGGAATTCCTAAGGAGCTTTGTGAATACGCCTTAGGGAGTTTCGCTACTTAAGGGAAAATCTCACCTGGGTGAAACTCCTTAGGGAAATACTTAAAGGCTTTGTGAATATGGGCTCTGGTGCGAAACGATAACATTAAGTCAAAAGTTATTGAAAGCGTACATGTAGGCTTTATTTAATTATTAAACAATTGTTGCCTTTCAGATTCAGTCGATATGAGGATTTATCAACCTGGAAAAAGTGATATCGACCTCGGGTTGCGCCCTCGGTCAATATCACTTTTTCCAAGTCGATAAATCCTCATATCGACCTCACTAAAAATCAATAATTGTATATTGTTTCCCTGCAAATGAGTTTTAACAAACCATAGTATTAAAAATAAATTTTATAGCAGCTTATTATTATGTCTCCCCCCATATTTATATGGGGGAGACATATTGTTTTCGTGAGAGTTGTCTGTCTGTCCGTCTGTCCGTCCGTCTGTCTGTCTGTCTGTCCGTCTGTCTGTCACACTTTTTGTCCGGACGATAACTTCAATATGCCTGATGCCAGTTGATTGAAACTTCATATATGGAAAGAGCATAATGAGAGGAAGTGTCATGCACAAGGTCCATAATTCTGGCTTCACTAATATTGGAGTTATTGCCCTTTGTAAAAAAAAATCACACTTTTTTGTCCGGACGATAAATCCTATA
Source organism: Azorinus chamasolen (assembly GCA_963576725.1). NCBI lineage: Eukaryota > Metazoa > Mollusca > Bivalvia > Cardiida > Solecurtidae > Azorinus > Azorinus chamasolen. Next base: position 62,063,691 of record OY755239.1, on the reverse strand, counting down.
TGGCTCATGCCATTGGATTGAAACTTCATATATGGAAAGATCATGACGAGAGGAAGTGTCATGCACAAGGTCCATAACTCTGGCTTCACTAATATTGGAGTTGTTGCCCTTTGTAAAAAAATCATAATTTTTTGTCCGGACAATAACTTCAATATGCCTGATGCCAGTTGATTGAAACTTCATATATGGAAAGAGCATAATGAGAGGAAGTGTCATGCACAAGGTCCATAACTCTGGCGTCACTAATATTGGAGTTATTGCCCTTTGTAAAAAATATCATAATTTTTTGTCCGGACAATAACTTCAATATGCCTGATGCCATTGGATTGAAACTTCATATATGGAAAGATCATAACGAGAGGAAGTGTCATGCAGAAGGTACATAACTCTGGCTTCACTAATATAGGAGTTATTGCCCTTTGTAAAAAAATCACTTTTTTGTCCGGACGATAACTTCTATATGGCTCATGCCATTGGATTGAAACTTCATATATGGAAAGATCATAACGAGAGGAAGTGTCATGCACAAGGTCCATAACTCTGGCTTCACTAATATTGGAGTTATTGCCCTTTGTAAAAACAATCACAATTTTTTTTCCAGATGATTACTCCTATGTGACACATGCCATTGGAGTGAAACTTCATACATGGAACGATCGTAATAAGAGAAAGTGTCATGCATAAGATCCTTAACGCGAGCTTCAATAAATTTAGAGTTATTGCCCCTTGTACATTTGTTTAATTCTTTCTTGTCCGGACAATAACTCCTACATGGCTCTTGCCATCGTATTGAAACTTCATACATGGAAAGAGCATGATGAGAGAAAGTGTCATGAACAAGGGCCATAATTCTGGCTTCAATACTTTTGGAGTTATTGCCCTTTGTTACATTTTTTGGCCGATCAATAACTCCTGTTCGACTGATGCTATTGGAATGACATTTTATTTTTGGAAAGAGCATGATGAAAGTAAGTGTCATGCACAAGGGCCATAAATCTGGTATCAGTATTTTTGGAGTTATTAGCTGTTATCATTTTCTTCTTGAAAAATGTAGTGTGGAAAACGCATAATGAGGGGAAGTATCATTCATCAAGACCATAACATTTTTAGTGATTTCCCTTTACATATTGTTTTTATTAGAGGGGAGACATCCGGGTTTTTTTTGACAAAAACCTCTAGTTTACCTTGCTTTTAAATTTGGCACCAACATCGAATGAGATTGTATGGTATAATGTATTGCATCGTATAGTGCACTATACTACAGTTGACACTATTTTGTGTGTCCTCTGGACTAAGGTCCTCTCAAAGAGTGTGTGGTCTTACAGAGAGTGAATTTTAAATGTCTTATGTTGTTTTTAGCTCACCAGAGCACTTTTGTGCTCAGGGTGAGCTTTTGTGATCGCCTGATGTCCGTCGTCGTCCGTCGTCGGGCGTCAACAATTTCAAGCTTTAAAAATCTTCTCCTCTGAATCTACAGGGGTCTCAGCTTTCATCTTTGGCACATAGCATCATCTGTAGGTCCTCTACAAAAGTTATATAAATTATGTCCCTAGGGTCAAAATTGGCCCCACCCCAGGGGTGCATTGTTTTCTATAGAAACATATAGTGAAAACTTTGAATATCATCTCCTCTGAAACTGAAAGGTTCTCAGCTTTCATATTTGGCACATAGCATCATGTTCAGGTTCTCTGCAAAAGTTAAATAAATTATGCTCCTGTGGTCAAAATTGGCTACATCCCATGGTGGACAGTTTTCTAGCAAACTTATAGCTGACTGCGATTTTAAGCATCTTCTCTTTGCTCATAAATAGGTCATCCAGTCAAGCAGTGGGATAGATGACCAGGGGCTATTTTTAGGTCACCTGTATCTGGTGCTGGAGCTCTGTGCCTTAACCCTTTGCCTGTTCTATATTTATTATTAATTTGAATGCCTACTGCATTTTCATGAACAAAATAGTTAAAATGAAGTATGGAAGGTGGAACATGGTAGTCATTTTTTTTTCAAATTTCACAACCTACTGAATATTCATCTACAAAATAGTTATAATGAAATATAGTAGGTGGAACATTGTAGCCATTTTAGAAACTTAAGGAACAGTTGTATAAAATTCCATTTACAAACAGAGCAGGCCCTGATCAGATGGCTCCTATAGGAGGCATCCGATCTGGGTCTACTCTGTTTTCAAAAATGTGAAAACACGTTTGTATGAGGGAAGGGTTAATTAATAATAGTGATTGGCATTATGATATTATTATAACCTGCCCTGCAGTTCAGAAGAAGGGTAAATCATGTAAAGACTCCAGAATGCCAAATTAAAGATTTCAAATAAATTATGAAATATTTTTTAACATGAAATTGTATTACTTGAAACTGTTAAGTTATACTTATGATTATGCAATTATTATGTAATAATTTATAATAATATTCAAATGCAAAAAATCAGTTTGGAATGCTAGGGTACACATACCCGTTCAGAAGAACAGTTGATCGCCTTTAGTCAGAACTTTGTATGGCCTTGTTTAAATTATGCCCCTGGGATTAAAATTGGCCCCACCCGAGGGGTGGTCAGTTTTCAATAAAAATATATAGTAAAAACATTGAAAATCTTATCTGAAACTGGAAGGTTCATAACTTTCATATTTTGCACATAGCTTCATGTTCAGGTCCTCTACAAATGTTATATAAATTATGCCCCTGTGGTCAAAATTGGCCCTGCCCCAGGAGTAGCCAGCTTTCAATAGAAACATAAAGTGAAAACTTTGAAAATCTTCTCCTCTGATTGTCTGGTGAGCGCTTCAGGGCCATTCTGGCCCTCTTGTTTTTAAAACAGGGCAGAATGATAAGCTGCAGTTGAGGTCTCCCATTGAACATTGCCAGCAATGGTACCATACCAACACACAGCTCAATTGTAAGATCTAGTTAAGATAATGTCGACAGTCTCTTCGTTAGTAAAAAAATATTTACAGTATTAGTCTCTAGCAACTATGTTGAAATTGGAAAGCCTTTCTTCATAATTTAGACTTTATCGCATAATCTGCAGATATTTAAGGAACTGGTTATTTATATAATAGTTGACAATATTTTGTTTAAGTCCTCTGAATGTTAGGTCCTCACACAGATTGTGTGACCTTACAGTGTGTATTATAAATGTAATATTGTGCTGCCCCCATCTGAAGATTATGTGAAACAATTTGACAAAATAACATAAGTCATTCCGACTTATGTTATTTTGTCAAATTGTTTCACATAATCTTCAGATAAAAGATGAACTGTAACAATATAATATTTGATATTTTTTGCAAGTTCTCAGGATGTTAGGTTCTCATACAGATTGTGTACTGATCTTACAAAGTGTGTTTTTTATACCCCTAGATCTAGGGACATATTGTCTATTTGTTGGTTGGTTGGTTTCTTTGGGACCAACTTTAACATTGGCCATAACTTTTGAAATACAGGTAGAGACTTCATATTTGGCATGCATATGTATTTCATGAAGCCGCACATTTTGAATGCAGACAGGTCACGATCATTATTAAAAGTCAGACTTATATAGTCAGAATATATAGGTCAAGGTCACCATTTAAGGTTAAAGGTCATTTCTTTTGTGACAACAAACTGTGGTGGCATTGCTGTTGCACAAACACAGCTTTCTTGTTAATGTCATTATATTATGTTTATAAAACAGGGCCAAATGATGAAATGGTGAGGTCGTCCAGTGGTGATGAATGTGATGATGGTCAGCTAGGGTACCAGTCGTTGGTTGCTCTACAACCCCACCCCGACATACATCAAAGTGGTAAGAACTAGTAGTTATTAGGCCCCACTGATGGGGTGTGGGGACTAGAGATTTGCACTCTTTCCATCGGTCCTTACGCCTTTCCATGCTTCTGTCGGCCTGACATATTTTGTCCAGACAATATCTAAACCGCTTTGCTGTTAGTTGGTTAATTGGTTGTGTCAATACATCATGGGTAGGAAGTGTGCCATTTCCTATTTGTGTTACTCTGTGACCTTAACCTATGACTTCAGTTAAAGAAAAAACTATTTTGGATCATTTCTCCTTTACTATCCTGAGAATACCAAAAGTAGAAAATAGAAAACGCAAGCCAAGTTAAATACACCCCATATCCACATCCAAAAAGCCAACCTGTGTAATGGGAAGCAAACAAAAGAAAACACTTAAATGGCCGAAAGAATGCAATGCAAAAGAAGGTAAAGCAACACATGCTTTATCTACACCGACATTACAACTATAAAAGTACAAGTATCAGCAATAAAAAGGTTTTAAAAAAAGTTGTGTATTTGTGGGGAGGGTGGGGGGAATTAACGTTTTCAAGAAACCATTAAGTACCTGTTAATAAACCAATAAATCAATCACTTAAACCAACACTATATAGGCATATTGGCAAAGGAGTGACATACACATTGAGAAACCCATTATTGAGAAGGGGGAGGGGGACTATGGGATTGTATTTAGTAAGTGTTTACCTTTTGAATTCAAGGGAATTAAATTGAATTGGGATATTTCTATGCCCCCAGCATCTGTAGATGTGGGGCATATTTTTTTTGCCCTGTCTGTTTGTTTGTTTGTGTTCAACTTTAATATTGGCCATAACTTTTGAAATAATACAGATAGAGGCTTCACATTTGGCATGCATATGTATTTCATGAAGCCACACATTTTGAGGGCAAATATTACAAGGTCAAGGTCATCGTTCAAAGTCAGCGGTCAAATATATAGTTCGAGGGTTTGGCGCAAGAATATTGTTACTCCTTCACAATTGTGAAGGAGTTACAATAGTCTTTCGCCAAACCCAGATTACCAATTTTACCATTGTCCATAACTTTTGAACCATTAAACTTGGCATGCATGTACGTCTTCTGAAACCAAACATTTGAGTGGTTGCATGTCAGGGTCAAGGTCACCATTCAAGGTCAAAGGTCAAATTAAAGTCAAGGGTCAATTTTTATGCCCCCAACACTAAAAGAGGGGGGGGGGGCATATAGATTGCCTTTGTCCGTCTGTCCGTCCGTCCGTCATTCCGTCGGTCCGAGCCAACAAATGTGGGTTTATGAGCTTAGGGGAGGAGCCTAAGACAAAAGAATACAATAGGTTCATTCCGTAAGCCCATAATATCTTTATTTATTATGCAGGGGTGAGAATTTTCCGCGGAATTCCGCGGATTTCGTTTCCCTCAGGGCCGTTTTTGAGATCGATGTAAATCCGTTGAGAAATTTGTAGAAGGGGGGGGGGTTATGGCGATTAATTCATGAAATTATTATTTGCCGATATATTCTTTCACTATTCCAAGTAAATCCGCGTTAACAACGTTTATATCACGTTAACAGCGAGATTTCGGTTCAGCTAATCGAATAACGAGACTCTTGTCCTACAGCCAATCAAAACGCTCGTATTATGCAGTGTTCGTTCAACATTTCCAAGATGGCGTCCGTGACATGAAATTCTGTATCTGCACTGTCAATTAATCTGAATTTAAGACAAATATGAGAGAAGCATAGGCAGAGATTACGATAACGGTGTGGTAAACAAGTTCTACCCAAGACGGCTAGAGAAAGAAATTACGTTGACATTCGGTAAAGAAACAAGAAAAGTGATAATTGGCGACGATTTCGTGAAACTGAAAGTAAACTTCGGGCGAGGGAACCTTGTGTAAACTTTGTTCCAAACAAATGAATTACGGAAAACGCGACTGCGTAGCATATAAGAACCTTCTAAAAAGCATTAAACATGTCCAGTTGTTGAAACAGCGGATTTCCAGTCACAGGTAAAAACCTGTAATGTCAACGTGTCATGTATTCACCAGAAAGTTGTCTGTCAATAGCTATTCATAGGTAATGTTAAAGGAACTGGTCAAGATGTATCGATTCAGAAAAGTTATATTTTGTTTTTAATAAACCAGTTTAATGAATAGAAGATGGTTTATTGACATAAAGATGTAATCAGAATCAGAGTTTGATTGTGAACTTTGACTAGAAATTGTGACTGTAATGTGAACTTTGGTGAATCTTGTCTAGAAAGTTAACTGTTACAATACCATGCCAACTTTAAAAATCAAATTTTGTATCTTTATCTGTGATCACAGAGTTCCATTTGATTGCATTTTTAAAACGTGTGAGCTTGTGTTTGAAATTGTAAGAAATTAATCTGGCAATGTTGAATGGATCCAATAATAAACTGAATGTAAATTATATGGACATGTTAACAAAGCTCATCATGTATGACATGCAACTCAAGTATAATTGTAAAAAAACACATGAATGACAGACCCAAGTGAAAATGCAGGAGAAGGCTCCTGAAGTGCTCAGGAAAGCTATATTTCATTTTGCGTAAGGGGGGCTTTGCCCCCCTGAACCCCCCACATGGGCACTGCCCATGTCCCGCAAGGGGCCTAGGCGGCCCCCTTGACCCCTGCCAATTTTCCTCTTTTTTTCACCAACGGCCATTCTCACCCCTGATTATGGGCTTTTCCTTTGGTCTTTTAAAGAACAAAAAGCCCATAAACACACAAATTTTGGTATGTCCGTCCGTCCGTCCCGAAAAGTTTGTGTCGTCCATAACTCTAAAAGCGTTTGATGTACATGACTTGAAACTTCATGGATGTATTACTCGGGGTGTGAACTTGCGCACCTGGGTATTTTCATCCGGCCAAAATTTATATTTACGGAGTTATGGGCCTTGATTTTGTGAAAAAGCGGCATTTTAAGTTTGTGTCATCCATAACTCTAAAAGCATTTGTAGTACAGACTTGAAACTTCATGGATGTATTATTCAGGGTATGAACTTGTGCACCTGGGTATTTTCATCCCTCCAAAATTTATATTTACAGAGTTATGGACCTTGATTTAGTGAAAAAACGGCATTTTTAGTTTGTGTCATCCAAAACTCTTAAACGTTTGTAGTAGTGACTTGAAACTGCATGGATGTATTATTCAGGGTGTGAATTTGTGCACCTGAGTATTTTTAGCCAGCTAAAATTTATTTTTACGGAGTTATTGGCCTTGATTTAGTGAAAAATCTGCATTTTTGTCAAAGCGCTAGTGCGGGCATCTGTGTCCTATGGACACATGTTCTAGTTTTTGTGACAAGAACCTGTGGGGGCATTTCTGTTTCACAATTTCTTGTTTGTTCTGCTGTCAGACTGCATCACATAATTTGCAGATATTAAATGAACTTGTGCAAATAGTTGACAATATTTGTGCAAGTCCTCAAAATGTTAAGTCCTCAGATTGATTGTTTGTTGTTGCAGTGTGTTCCAGGATGGACATGGATGATGAAATTGGGGATTTATCAGACATTGACAGCGAATATTTACCATCGCCACAAACAGATGAATCGGACAGCGAGTATTTACCATCAGCAAAATCAGACGAGACAGACAGTGAGTGTTTTGCATTAGCCCAATCTGATGAGGAAGACAATGAATTGCTGCCTTCAGCACAATCGGATGTTGAGACCAATGAACAGCAAAATGTTGAACCCATACCAAGTACTTGTTGTCAAAATGAGTCATTTGAAAATTTGAAAGTTGACAATGCCAAAGTCAATGAACTTGGAAACCGGTTATGGGACAAAAATGTATCCTAAACTACCCCGTCATTTTGAAGATATGCACAGTGATGAACCAGAGGTCATTCAAGCATTGGCTTTACAAAAGAAGTCAAAAGAAAGGAAGGCAAAGTGGTGGGAATTCATGAACAAGGGAGATTTTCTTTGGAACAAGAAGGCTCTTAGTGAGGGCAAAGGAACTTTAATTCCATTTAAAAGACCAAGTACACAAGACAAATACAAACCAACAGACTATCTGCCTTGTGAACATTGCTTTGCCTTTTTTCTTAAACATGAACTATGGAGGCACTCAAAAACCTGTCCTGGAAAGACAACTACTACCCAGAAGAAAGGGGTTAGGCATCAGGCAGCTGGAGCATCATTGCTAGTATCAAATGTAACCAACAACAAGCTGTATGAAAAAGATATTCTCAACGCAATGGCAAATGATAACATCTCGTTTGTGTCAAGACGTGATGAGATAATTGTTAGATTTGGAGAGAAATTGTATTTGAAAACTGGCAATCAGAAACATCAATACCAATATGTAAAACAGAAAATTCGTGAATTGGGTCGTTTCTTGATAGCTGCAAGAAAGTATAGCTCTGCCATACACAACATGCAGGAATGCATCAATCCAAAGGTGTTTCAGTCTGTTATTGATGGTGTAAAAGATGTCACTGGGTTTGATCGTTCAAATGCCCAATACAAAGTACCATCACTTGCTCTAAAATTAGGGCACTCTCTCAAAAGCTGTGGAAAGATTCTTATTTCTAAAGCCATTGTAGCTGGAAACCCTGAATTAAAGCAAGCTGCAGAAGAATTTATGATCCTCTGTACTGAGGAATGGAGTGCTGAGGTTTCGTGTATGGCGCTGCAAAATCTACATACAAGAAAGTTCAACAAACCTAAACGACTACCTGTAGCCGATGATCTTCAGAAGCTTAATAGACATCTTGAGACAGTGGCAGCACAAGAGTTGAAAGAGCTTTCTGAAAGTCCCAACCGAAGTTCATGAAGAAATTTAGCTTCAGCAACATTGGCACAGTTGGTCCTTTTTAACAGGCGAAGAGGAGGTGAAACAGAGAGAATTCAACTGAAACAGTATACTGATGGTGTGACACAAGAGAAGGAGATGCAGCAGGAGGTGGCACAATGTCTATCTCCCTTCAAACGAAAACTTGCGATGAGTATGCGGCGGGTGGAAATAAGAGGGAAAAGAGGAAGATGTGTCCCTGTTTTGCTTACGCAAAAACATTTCAATCAACTTGAAGCACTGTGCAGCTTGCGTAATGAATGTGGTATTCATGATGAAAACCAGTTTCTATTTGCAAGAGATGGAAATTCCCAAACTCCAATCCGAAGCTCCGATGTCTTAAATAAGTTTGCCAATGAGTGTGGGGCCAAAAATCCAGAACTAATCACATCAAATCGGCTTCCAGAAGATACCATTCAACTTGCAAAAATAAGTAAGCTTCTATTGGAAATGGAAAATGGAAATATCTCCAGTCATAAAGGAAAGACCTTGGACGAAATACAGATTGATACTGAAGGTCAGTTGATTTTTTAGCTCACCAGAGCACTTTTGTGCTCAGGGTGAGCTTTTGTGATCGCCTGATGTCCGTCGTCGTCCGTCGTGCGTCGTCGGGCGTCAACAATTTCAACCTTTAAAAATCTTCTCCTCTGAATCTACAGGGGTCTCAGCTTCCATCTTTGGCACATAGCATCATCTGTAGGTCCTTTACAAAAGTTATATAAATTATACCCCTGGGGTCAAAATTGGCCCTGCCCCAGGGGTTTTGTAGTTTTCAATAGAAACATATAGTGAAAACTTTGAACATCATCTCCTCTAAAACTAGAAGGTTCTCAGCTTTCATATTTGGCATATAGTTTCAACTTCAGGACTTCTACAAAAGTTATAAAAATTATGCTCCTGTGGTCAAAATTGGCTACACACCATGATGGCAAGTTTCTAGCAAACTTGAAGCTGACTGCACTTTTAAGCATCTTATCTTTACTCAGTCTCATAAACAGGTCATCAGGTCAAGCATCAGAGATGGGGATGACCAGTGGCTATTTTTAGTGCACCTGTACTGCTGGTGGTAGCTGTAGTAGATAGAGATCTTAACCCTTTGCCTGTTCTGTGTTTATTATTAATTTGAATGCCTATTGCATATTCATGAACAAAATAGTTAAATTGAAGTATGGAAGGTGAAACATTGTAGCATTTTTTTCCAAATTTCACAACTTACTGAATATTCATAGACAAAATAGTTATAATGGAATATTGTAGGTAGAACATTGTAGCCATTTTAGAAATTAAAGGAACAAATCTGTCAAATTCCATTAACAAACCGAGCAAACCCTGATCAGATGGCTCCTATAGGAGGCATCTGATCTGGTCTACTGATTTTCAAATGTGTGAAAACACGTTTATATGAGGGAAGGGTTAATTAATGATAGTGATTGGCATTATGACATTATTATAACCTGCCCTGCAGTTCAGAAGAAGGGTAAATCATGTAAAGGCTCCAGAATGCCAAATTAAAGATTTTGAATAAATTATGAAATAATTTTTAACATGAAATTGTATTACTTGAAAATATTAAGTTCAACTTATGAATATGAAATTATTATGTAATAATTTATAATAATATTCAAATGCAAAAAATCAGTTTGGAATGCTAGGGTACACATACCTTTTCAGAGGAACAGTTGATTATTTGAGAGGTCAGTTGATTTTCTTTAGTCAGAACTTTGTATGGCCTTGCATAATTAAAATTCCCCGTTTAATACATAATTATCAATCTTACAATTAACTCTCTTGTACAAACCACATATGAAGTTACATTATGTGTCAGATCAGAATCCAAACTATGTGCTAATTTCAGTCAAATTATGCTCAGCAGTCAGCCCTTTTTTTATGCCATTTTTGGGGCCGATATTCGGCCCCATTCCCCAAGCCAAATCATATACTTTTTTCCCCCAAATCTGGTAAAAATTCCCCACCTCATGTCGTATTTTTGAAGGCCGATGTTCCGAATTATTTCTGTCCAAACAACTGTTAAAGATGCACCGAGATTCGTAGACGTAACTTCTGTATATGTGAGATATTCCAATAGTAGGGAAATTGGCGAGTAGTTCCGAATGTGAGTCATCATCGCTAGACGCTTATTGATTTGATACTAGAAAAGTCAAGCGTCGTCGGGACATGAAACATGTTTTCTGTAAACATCAAAAATGTCTCATAATATTTGTTGTTATGTGAAAAAATTAAAAAAGAATGACGGAAAGGGATCTTTTAAGATTGACTTTATGTTTAAGCAAGCTGTCATGAATCAGTCTAGCTCTCGGGCACAAATGTCTAACGACAGTGAAATCGTAAATTCTGAGGAAACACCTGGACCATCGGGATCGTGCGCGGATGTTAGCAAGTGTCATATTCATTATAGTAAACAAGTTTTATGAACAATTTGTAACTAGAGGTTTGTTTTTGTCACAAAAACAGATGTCTCCCCCTCCCATCCTCTTTCCACTGTATAGAAGATATAAGTGTACACTTGTCTTCAAGTCTTGTCATATGCAAACAGTCTAGTCCCAGATCAGAGGGCTCCTAAAGAGCCATCTGATCAGGGTCTGCACTGTTTGTAATTTTGAAATATATTGGAAAAACAACCCTTAAATAATAGTCAAAAATGGACTTACTAGACTTAATTGGAAACATTTACCTGGAAGTGTCAATTTTGAAATACCAGTGAGGAATGAGATAAAATAAACCCTGGTTTTTGTCGCCTATGAAGACTGTTACAGTGTAATTTTTCCCAAAAAGGCCCAGTTACGTTGCAAAATTTTTCCCCAAAAGGCCCAGTTATGTTGCAAATTCCCCAGTCTAAAGGCCCCGCCACACTTCCCCAAAACCTTAAAAAAGGGCTGGCAGTGATAGGGTTTCTTCATCTGTAATTTGTTTGTCTGAAAAATTAACACTTTCAATGGCCCTCTTGTCTATAGAAACGTATAGTGAAAACTTTGAAAATCTTCTTTTCTGAATCTACAGGGTTCTCAGCTTTCATATTTGGCTCATAGCACCATTTTCCGATCCTCTACAAAAGTTATATAAATTATGCCCCTGTTGTCAAAATAGGCCCCACCCCAGGGTTGGTCAGTTTTCAATAGAAACAGTTTTATAGCGCAAACTTTGAAAATCTTCTCCTTTGAAACTGGAATGTTCTCAGATTTCATATTTGGCACATAGCTTCATATTTAGGTCATCTACAAAAGTTATATATTGTGTCCCTGGGGTCAAAATTGTCACCGCCCCAGGGACGGTCAGTTTTCAATAGAAACATATCTGATTGTCTGGTGAGCGATGTCAGGGCCATTCTGGCCCTCTTGTTTGAATGAATGAATGAATGAAAGACTTTATTTAACGAGGGTGACTCAATTAGTCATAAGACTAATCTCCCTTGAGGCCCTCAACAATACAATCATTTCATATAGTATACATTTTTAACATTGAATATGGTTATATACAAATAATAAACCTTTTCACTACATTGTCAATGATGCTCATGTGCAAAAATTCATCAGCTTCATTTTTATATTAAAACTTCACAAATTCACTGATTGACTGATTGTCAAAAGAGCATGGATTTGGGCGAGACGCCGAGTTATTTGGCTTCTCGTCCTAATCAAACACTTAAAATCAGATTTTTTAACACTTAAAATTCAAGTGATGTCGGGAGTCAAACTGGTTTGCCCCTGTCCATCTGTCAGAAATGTCGTCGTCTCTTTAAGTTAAGTAGTAACTATAATGATGGCGACAAAAATGTCTTGGCCAAGTTTGGTTACCAGTCATTACACCTCAGTTACTTCAGGCAAATTCAATTCTGAGTCCTACAGTGTTAACTAGTCTATAAAATTTCTTGGTGATGTGCCATGATAGGATATACCTTAATTGACAATCACGTTTTGGGCTAAAAAATATTTTACAAACAAAAGTAATGTCATTTTGTTTCAAGAAAAATTTATGAGAAAATGTTACCAAACAAAAAATCTTATGATCATGATTCACAGCCTCAAGGTTTTGCATATTAAATCACATCTTTTTATGTTAGATTTTAAATTTAGGAACGTTTTTATGGTATGTTTACAAATCATCAAGTATTTTCTTTATACAGCTCATCAAGACGCAAATTGTTCAATATATATTATCAGTTAATTATCTACAGTGACATGTTTTGACTAAGTGTATGAAGATCTATATATGAATACCTGCCTTTTTCACATTTAATTCACATCTTAATATGGTACGCATTGTTACATGTGCACAATATAAAAAAAAATCTGGCATCACACAAAAAGTGATCTAGCTAGCTATTGGTTGTCTAACTATTTTAATAGATACTTGTCTGTTCATCATCTGCGTTTAATCTATTCCATACTGTATTCTTATGACATGCTTCTCTAAGATTCCTCTCTCAAACAGCGCTCAGGAAACTACATTTACATTGTTTATAGAATAACCAGAGTCACTGTTGCCAACACCCCATACTGTTGGTCATATTATGGTAAATACTTTTATTGGCCGGATTGCTCGCAATCCAGGCTTATAGATTGGCCGGCCGGTTGACATTTTTGTTCGAGTTAGTTATAGCCAAAGTATAATACCTACAGTAACCAAACTTGGCATGTGGGTTCAGAATTAGGGTCCCATTACATGTCATAGGTTAGCAGGTTACTATGACCCCTTTTTGACCTAGTTTTTACGCTTCATTGACTTAGAGAATTTCCAGGTTAACCTTTTTGTTTGTGTTAGTTATAGCCAAAGTATAACACCTACAGTAACCAAACTTGGCATGTGGGTTCATAATGAGGGTCACATTACATGTCATAGGTTAGTAGGTTATTATGACCCTTTTTATGCCCCAATAGACGATAGTCGGGGGGCATATTGTTTTTGCCCTGTCTGTCTGTTTGTCTGTTTGTTTGTCAGCAACTTTAACATTGGTCATAACTTTTGAGCCAGTATAGATAGAGACTTGATATTTGGCATACATATGTATCTCATGAAGCCGCACATTTTGAGGGGTGACGTGTCAAGGTCAAGGTCATCCTTCAAGGTCAGAGGTCAAATATATGGGTCAAATCGCCGACTTTAACATTGGCCATAACTTTTGGACCAGTAGAGATAGAGACTTGATATTTGGCATGCTTGTGTATCTCATGAGGCTGCACATTTTGAGGGGTGACATGTCAAGGTCAAGGTCAGAGGTCAAATATATGAGGGGGCATAGTGTTTCACAAACACATCTTGTTTGACCTAGATTTTACGCTTCATTGACTTAGAGAATTTCCAGGTTGACCTTTTTGTTTCCGATCGATAACTAATAAACGACTTGGCCTAGAATCTTCAAACTTGCTGTGGTGGTTGGTCATGACAAGTGGATGACCCCTATTGTTTTTGAGGTCACTAGGTCAAAGGTCAAGGTCACAATGACCTTAACTGGTGAAATAGTTTCCGATCAATAACTGCTCAAGGGTTTGGCTTGGGATCTTCAAACTTGCTGTGATGGTTCGTCATGACCACTAGATGACCCCTATAGTTTTTTAGGTCAAAGGTCAAGGTCACCATGACCTTAACTAGTAAAATGGTTTTTGATCAATAACTGCGCAAGGGTTTGGCTTAGGATCTTCAAATTTGCTGTGGTGGTTGGTCATGACAACTAGATGAATCCTCTTGTTTTTGAGGTCACTAGGTCAAAGGTCACCATGACCTTAACTAGTGAAATGGTTTCTGATCAATAACTGTTCAAGGGTTTGGCTTAGGATCTTCAAACTTGCTGTGGTGGTTTGTCATGACCACTAGATGACCCCTAATGTTCTTTAGGTCACTAGGTCAAAGGTCAAGGTCATCATGACATTGACAGGTGAAATGGTTTCCAATCAATAACTGCTCAAGGGTTTGGCTTAGGATCTTACTGAGGTGGTTGGTCATGACAACTAGATGACCCCAATTGTTTTTGAGGTCACTAGGTCAAAGATTAATGTCACCATGAACTTAACTGATGAAATGGTTTCCGATTAATAACTGCTCAATGGTTTGGTTGGGGATCTTCAAACTTGCTGTGGTGGTTGGTGGTAACCACTAGATGACCACTATAGTTGTTTAGGTCAAAGGTCAAGGTCACCATTACCTTAACTTGTGAAATGTTTTCAGATCAATAAATGATTAATGGTTTGGCTTAGGATCGTCAAAGTTGCTGTGGTGATTAGTCATGACCAGTAGATGACCTCTATAGTTGAGGTCACTAGATCAAAGGTCAGGGGGTCTGGGGGTATACATGCTTTACAAATATCTCTTGTTTTAAATGCTTTAATGAATTTCTAGATTGACCTTTTTAACGTGTGGAGTCATAATGAGGACCTCATTACATGCAATTGGAATATGTTTAACTATTTATTATGCCTTCAGCATCTGCTGATGCAGAAATGTATAATGATTGACTGTTCATCTATATCACTTTAATCGGCAATCCGGCCATACCGACATTGGTGTTTTCTTGTCATAAACATGCCTGCAAACTGATCAAATGTCATCAAGTGCCTTTTTATGCCCCAACACTAAAAGAGGGGGTGGGCATATAGATTTGCCTTTGTCAGCCCGTACGTACATCCGTCCTCCCCCAAAAGTTTGTGTCAAGTCTAACTCAAAAAGCGTTTATACTACATACATTAATCGAAAATTTGAAAAGATGGCATTTTTTTGACAAAGCAGAAGTGGAGGCATCTGTGCCCTATAGCCACAGTGTATACTATATCCTATATTGTCTAGTGTATACATACATTTATAAGAAATATTTTGATCTGTCACATTTTAATAAATTCAGATTCTGCATATGTGATGTATCTGTAGATATCTTAAACACATCTAGGGGTAATTATGTCTCTAAAACGGGATTCTTTAATTTTACAATGACTGCTGTGTGAACTGCTTTTATTTCATTTATCAACTGTTGTATACGATTCGAAACATGAACAAATATAAATTATCTACACACTGTCCTGATGACAGGAAAGTGATGAATTCCAAACATTGATAAACACATCTCTAATTTGAGTTTATTCTTACTTTAAGTCTTGATTGAACATTTTGCTGACTGAACCATAGCCACCTGTACTTGTCAAGTTAGATAGACAAAAATCTTTGCTCTTTTGTGCTAGAGACTTTTGACCTCAGGTTCAGCAGAAACACCATTAAGGGTGCATAAGGGCAACGGAATTTAATGTTCACCTTAGAAGAGTTTTTAAGGGCATGAAAATTTACAAAGTGATTGGCATGTAAATTTACAAAGTGCTTATCTTTTGTTCAAAAGAGAGCGTTTATTGGTTGATAAAAATAGATTATGATTATGTACTATAGATAACCTTGGATAAAACCCAAATTTATGAAATTATCCAGAGGCTATTTACTCAAGATATGTTGAGAGAAGTTTAGACTAATTGCAATGAGGTGCACATAATTTCCCTTTTTCCTATGCGTCCTTATTTATGACTGCTTGTGTACATAAGACACAATATGTAAAAAAAAAGTCCTCCTTACATTTGAAATTCATACATATCTTGACACAGATTCCTGCGTCCCGTAAACCCCTGCAGTCTTAAAAATTGAATTTTTATTATGCCCACCAACAAAGTGGGAGGCATATAGTGATTGCACTCTCTGTTCGTCCGTCCCATTTCATGTCTCAGCCATAACTTCTGTAATATTGAATGGATTTGAATCAAACTTCACAGAATTGTAAAGCACCATGAGAAGGTGTGTCGCGTCCATCTCTCGGGTCCAAGGTCAAGGTCACACTTAGGTCAAAGTTCAAATTTCTGTGCTTCGTGTCTCAGGCATAACTTCTTTGCTATTTTATCGATTTAAATCAAACTTCACAGAATTGTTAAGCACCATGAGAAGGTGTATCGTGTCTTACTCTCGGGTCCCCCGGTCTAAGGTCAAGGTCACACTTAAAGGTCAAAGTTCACCATTTTAACATTGGCCATAGCATTTGAACTAGTACAGGTAGAGACTTCATATTTGGCATGCATATGTATTTCATAAAGCTTCAAATTTTGAGTTGAAACATGTCAAGGTCAAGGACATCCTTCAAGGTCAAAGGTCAAATTGATGTCAATGTGCTAGGGGGGTAGGGGTGAAACGATTCAAAAAAATTCGATTCGATTTCGATTTTTTACAACACGGTTTGATTATTTTCGATTCGATTCGATTTAAGATTGTAATAAAAAGAATGCACTATGTATAGTAAATCCTGTGTATTAACAACTCTGAAAACAGACTGCTTGGACATAAACAGATGGAAAAAATCATAATAGCCTAGTCACAGATAGATCTGACTTTAACAGCCAAACCTTACTGCAGTTTGTTTTGGAAGTTCTTTTTTTATTTATATAACTGGTCACTAAAGCAAAGCAAAATGGTAACATTAATATAATCAGTCTTGGCTAATTGTCTAATTGACTAAACAGCCTAAATCTGTAGAACAAAAAAAGAATTTGAGCACTTGGAGGAGATGTTATGTCTCTCTTCATCTGATACAGATAGCTATCAGTTGAAGAGAGATATGACATCTCCCTGTCTCTGAGCAAAAAGCACTAGACATTGCTGCGAGTATATTTTAGCCAGTTATCGATACACAGTTTCATAAATTTTAAGCATTCACAAATTTGCAACAAAGTTTACTAGAAGAAGACGAAATGTAAATTGCAATATCGTGTTTCCGTTCCATACGATTTGACAGATTTGTCGTATTTCCTGTGTTGCAGAGAATATTTGTAAAATAATCTTACATGTTGGTTTATTTGTGTTGTTGCTCTCGCGAAATCTGAAATCTCCACATTTTGGAGCGATAGTTTTTCGGGGTAGCACGTAGATTGACAGCTTCAGCATCAGACATTTTGAGAGAACACAAAGACGCTTGAATAAAGCGCCCAGACGATCAGACTAAGAGCAACGATTGCAACGTGTTATTTGATTGGCTAAAACAGTTGAACTGCCTTCATCCAATCGATTTTGGTCTATCAGAATTCGATGAGTATGTTTGTTTTGACAGCTCTAATGCGGGAAAACAAGTATTTCGACTTTTCAGGGCGAATTTTCATAGGTTAGTTTCATTTCGCTACCAATCATTTAGAAACTAGCCTTTTATAATAAAAATCGAATCGAAAATGAGATCTTTTGAACCGAATTGAACCGAACCGAATCAAGGGCAAAAGATCGCGGTTCAATTCACATCGCGATTAATCGTTTCACCCTTATAGGGGGGCATTTGTCTCTTACAGTGACAGCTCTTGTTTCATATTTTATTTGATGAGCTATATAAGAAGTTGTAATTCTCTGTTGCAGAAACACTAGAAGAATATGAATGCATGGAAGATGATGAGCACGTTGCTGTGACATCAACTGGTAGAGTGGCCTCATCAGGTTTACCGCCAACTCCTACAGAGGCACCAAGTACAGTAGCATCAAAACAAAAAGATTCTGAGTGGAAAGTCAAAAGCTCTGTCAAACGTAAAATGTGGACTGAACAAGAAAAGGCTGCAGTCAATAAAAGACTAGGGAAGTACTTTATGTCTGAGAAGCTACCAGGAAAGCATGAGATAGAAGAAGCAAGACACAATGAGCCTGTTTTATTAAACAGGGATTGGGTACAAATAAAAAGCTTTATCAAAAATTGTAAAAGCTCAAAACGCAAACTGCCAAAAATGGACAAGTGACCATCTAGTCATACAATCTGCATATAACTGCAGCAATTACAGTTTTGTTCTTTTGAGGTACCATCTGTCAAACAGGTTTGACAAGATGACACTGTGGAAAAACATGAGATTAGAGATTCATGTGGATTCTTTTTGTTGAGAAGTAAATGTGAGATTTCCAAAGATCCGGCATATCAAACTGTGTAGACATAATCCTTTGCCCATTATTGCCCAGACTTGTGCAAAACAAGATTTTAGTGATTTCAAGCAGTGTTAATGCTGACCAGATACCACACACAGACAAATCTTCTGGCTCGGGTCAACATTAATTTGAAATGCCTTGTTAATGGAAATCTAACTGTGGCAGTCATATATTTAGACTTGAGTTATGATGATGATACTTGTATAACATGTAACTTTTGATAAAATGTTTATTGTGGATTAGCTTACCTAGTAGTTGATATTGATTATTTGAAAGTGTTGTCACTAATTTTACAACTTTCGTAGGAAAATCTATTATCACATAATTATCATTGAACCATCTTTATGGAAGAAAATTGTATTTCTGCAGTCCTTTATTTATGGCACTTCAAATTAACAGTGTCTATGAGGTCTTCAACATGACGTAATTTGGTATCCCGTTACATACAATCGTTGAAACACACTGAAATTGCAGACTGTGGCGTACGAATTATATACACACAATTTGACAAACAATGGAAGTACCACATAGGATCGAAATATGGGAACGTCCGTCCGTCTGTCTGTCTGTCCCGAAAAGTTTGTGTCATCCATAACTCTAAAAGCGCAAGTATTACAGACTTGAAACTTCATGGCTGTATTACTCAGAGTGGGAACTTGTGCACCTGGGTATTTTGATCCAACTTAAAATAATATTTACGGAGTTACGGGCCTTGATTTAGTGAAAAAACGGCTTTTTTGACAAAGCGCTAGTGGGGGCATCTGTGTCCTATGGACACATTTTCTAGTTTGTACTAAAAACTATAACCAATTTCCATGCTATTTTGTACATCAGTATTCATTCTTTTGTGGTTCTAAGGTACGAACTTTGACTGCTCGACTTTTGACTGCTCGGTCCACTGTCAGGATTAAGTGACTGTGGGGTGTCCATGCCATTGTGTTTGTTGCATGGGTACTTTTATATAATGGATTTTAGAGCTATAAAACGGGTTCGAGAAAGTATTGTGACATAGACTCCAGCCATTTTTGCAAAACCTTGAATTGAATGAGAGTATTCCTGCACCATCACGGACACTACATAAGTGCCTTAATGTAATTTATGAAGCAAAAAAGAAGGCATATATCCATCTCTTATAACATATTTTATTTACCCCTCACAGTTTATTGCTATCATGCTAAGAATTACATAGCTGGAAAAATGACCTCATATGCATCTCCAATTGTATCTAGTCTGCACTTTCTTTTCAAGTCCCACATTTTGTGGGCTTATTGCAATAAGGTTGCAACTCCTTCACTTTTGTGAAGGAGTAACAACAGTGTCCGACAAATTTATTTTTTTGTTGGTAGCCCACTGGGCTATCAGATTTTTTTTGTACTAGCCCAGTGATTACCAGAAAAAAAATCTAGTAGCCCAGATATTTTTTATTCACTTTCCAGATGGTAAGACCTTGCATCCGTGTATGTACTCATTCAGACCTAATATCCCTTAAGAATAATGACAACACAATCATAAAACTAGATCTATATTACATTTTTCTTAAATTTAATTATTTTATTTTAAATTGCCATTCTTCCGCTTGATTTAACTGCTAGGGGCGCTAGCTATGACAGATTTTGAAGCGACTCTGACAAAATGTGTTCCATCAGATGATGAATTTGCACTGTCAGACTGTGAATATATGTTATATACTAACAGTCCACTAGATGTTGAAATTGGTAAATAAACACAAATTTTAAATGGCAATTTCTTACTACTTTGTCTAATACTCATTATTTGTCATTACTTTTGTCATTAATTAAATAAAATTTCATACTGACAGGTCTGGTCATATCATGTTTTAAATGGCTTGAAATAGAAAATCGACTTTCACCATTCTAATTAATGCAGAATTAAATAATTGTATTCAGAACATTGATTTTACGTCCTTTGCACTTATTTTAACCTTTCAGTGTGTGTCAGATGTTAATAAGACATTTTCAAATACAAATGTAGTGTAGCCCTTTTATCTGCGTACCGGTATGCACTGTAAGTCATACAAGAAGATATTGTGGAAATCATCCTTTTTACCTGGTAGAAACTCTGGTCTAAATAGGGCGAATCGCCGTGACGTCACGCGCACCTGTTATCTTAGCCGAGAAAAGCTTGGTGGGCAAAAAGACTGACAGCTGATATGTAAACAATAACAGAAACATTGACAGCACTTTGAAAACTTCTGTTAAAATTAATAAAAAACGATTATGGTGCAATCGTTGATGATAGTTACATCGACAGTACATGTGAAAACATAAAAATGAACCGAAAATTGATTCTGGAAGATGAATTTACACGATACAAACATCTATAATTGGAGTCGGTTGTACAACAAATAACACGACAGATCTACAATAAACTATTTGCCGGCTATGTAACAAAAATAACAAGAGTTTGACATGACAACCTGTGGCATTGAAAGATATAAGCTTTTCAAAGCATGGGTAATGCACAGTACAAAATTATAATAAAAAATTTAAAAAATATTGTTAAAATACACAAACCCTTTCCCTGCTCAGTATTCATGTAAGAAATAATGATATGATGACTATTTATAAGCTAATGTTTCTAATGACATTTGTAGACAGGATTGATTTGTTGGTAGAAACTGAGGAGTCGGACCTATTACAATTTCATAAATAAACAGAGCAGCCCCAGTATGATCTGGGTCTACACTGTTTGCAAATACACGAACACACGCTTATATTAGAGAAAGAGTTACATCTTTGAATGCTTTAATTTTAAGGTGGAATGACCCATCATTGTTTAACTGTAGATCCCATTCATTATATAATAAGACTTAAATTTGCTATATGATTTTGAATAATAAACAGTGAAGACCCTGGTCAGAGGGTTGCTTGTTTAGCTATATATATATATATATATATATTGTCTGGGTCTACATTTTGCAAATGTCAGTACTTTTATTCAGTACTTTTATTCACCGCATTCAAAAATTCTAACAATACACACGATTTTTTTTGAGTACTAAAAATGAATTGTTTAAGACAGTTGGAGACTGTATTATTGCATTACTTACTCAGCCGAAATACTGCTAATTTACTTACTAGACCTAACAGTAACGATCAAAGGTGCCAATCCCCTAATTTCTCAGCAGGGGACAAGGGTCAGCGATCACGTACGGAACTGTCATCTATCACACACTGTCTTATCAACAAAGTTATGAACTATTACGTAACAGGAATTCTTCTATTGTGACAACTACCAAACTATGTGCCAGTTGTCTAAAGTTATGATTTGTTAAATAGCTTCCCGAACAATGGAAGATAACTGTTTTGACTAATTAGGTCTATGGCTAAGCATAATTAAATCCCAACGATTTAGATACATGTATATTTAAAAAGGTAGTTTATTGTGAAATATAGTTCTAAAGATAATATAGATATGATCTAGATCTATTCTAAAATACTTTTATTAGATCTGCTACGGTACTGTATAGTAGCCAGAAAGACAATTTACAACACACGAATGAACGACATATGAGACTGTATAACTCAATATCTAGATCTTATTGAAATAAAACAAGAATTAATTTTTTTAATATTGTTGATCTAAATTATTCGACATATCAGGCATGTCCAACAAATATATAAGAATGTCTCCCATTTCAAAGAAAGGCCAGATCAAGGGATCGGGTTTTTTGTGCGTGTTTTTTAGCTCACCAGAGCCAAAGGCTCGAGGTGAGCTATTGTGACCGCCTGTCCGTCCGTCTGTCCGTTCACTTTTATTTCAAATGACTTCTCCTAAACCACTGGGAGGATTTCAACCAAATTTCACAGAAATGTACCTTAGGGTGTCCTCTATCAGTTTTGTTAAAATCATGACCCCCGGGCAAAAAATGGCCCCGCCCCACTACTTTTACAGGGTTTTTTTTAAATCTTTAAAAATCTTCTTCTCTGAAACCACAATTTCTAGAGCTTTGATATTTGGTATATAGCATCATCTAATGGTCCTTTACCAAGTTTGTTAAAATGATGACCCCGGGCCAAAAATGGCCCTGCCCTTGGGCTTGTAGTTTTTACATAGACTTATATAGGGAAACCTTTAAAAATCTTTTTGTCTGAAACCACATAATCTAGAGCTAAGATATTTGGTATGAAGCATCACCTAATATACCACTATCAGGTGTGTTCAAATAATGACCCCTGGGCCAAAAATGGTCTCGCCCTGGGGTTTTATGCTACTTAACATCTGAATCTGTAACACTTAAAAGGTAATTTCCTCACAGTTATTTCCCTTGTCCCATCAGCATAGCCATAAGGGACAAAGGGAGATAACTGCATTGGAGTTCTATTGTCATTCTATTTATATCTATTTATGATAAAATGTTGAAGGTGAATCAGTGTAGCTGTTTTAGAAGGCATAGAAACAGATCTGTCAAATTCCATTAGCAAATAGCAGACACTGATCCTACAGGAGCCACCTTATCTGGGTCTACTCTGTTTGCAGATGCATGAAAACAAGTTTATATGAGGGAAATTAAGGGTTAAATGAACAACTCCAGATCCTTCAGTTCAAAGGTTACAGCACTGGGCAGTAAAATCTCTCCAGGTCAATGCATGACTCTTAACTCTTTGCATGCTAGTGGTGAAACTGTGATTACCTATGCAAACAGTTTGGATCCAGATGAGAGGCCGCATACTGCAGCGTCTCATCAGGATCCAAACTGTTTGTCATCTTAACCATATTTTTGCAATAAAAAGAAAGTAAGTTTAATTTAAGAATTGAAGCAGATGACAATAACTTTTTGTTGCAGACGAAACATTCAAGGCATTTTGACCCATTAACCCCAGTGTGTAGTGTTAGTGATAGCTAGATGTTACATGGTGTCTTCCAATGTCCCTCAAATTAGATGTGAGAGATATTGGAAAGTAACAATTCAGCCAATCAAGGAAAATGATCACCATCTAGACTTTTGATCTGGGTCCAAACCCAACTGATGTAAGTCATGGTAATGTTTAAGAAAACTGTGAAAACATGATTATGCAATGGCCCAACTGATATAAGTCATGGTAATTCTTAAGAAAACATGATAATGCATTTGCCCCCCTAACAATGATAGGTGTTAAAATTACTACTGCTGCCCAAAAAAGCATCTTAAATATAACATTTTTATATAAAATTTGATGACAACACATTAAAAAGTCCTAAAATGTCTGAATTTTGTATGATATTAATGAAATAACTGAGTAAATATAACTTAATTATAACAGTAGACGTAACTCTTCTCAATTTCAATTGTTAAAAATACTAATGACCCATTTAATTGAATTATCATGAGATATTCACACCTAGATCTAGAATTATTTCTAAACACCTATTAACCCTTAACCTATTTGCTTTGACAAAAATTGATCTGGGACTACTCTTGTTTGCTAATGCTTAAAAAATTGTTATTGCCATAAATAGAAGTTTTAGCTTTGAAAAAAACTGTAAAATCAAATCTATATCTTGTCAAATGTAAACAGAGCAGACCCTGATCAGACAGCTTCTATAGCAGCCTTCTGATCTAGTCTACTCTTATTTTTAATGTGTAAAACACATTATTTCTCTGAAGAGAAGTTTTTGCTTTGACAAAAACTGTAGAATCCGATCTATATTGTGTCAAAAGAAACAGAGAAGACCCAGATCAGACAGCTTCCGTAGGAGTCGTCTGATCTGAGTCTACTCTGTTTGCTAATGCATGAAAACAGCTTTATATGAGGGAAAGGGTTAAACGATTTTTAAAGATATTCTTATTGGTCATTTCACACAAAAACTGGCATTATGTACTGCCTAGCACTTTATTTGCCTACATACCTGGGTCAAGGTATAATTGCATTAATTGCATAGCTTTATTGAAGTCATTTGAATTTCTCAAAGACCAGTTTTAGGCATTTTGAGCTAAGGCAAAAATGGCACAAGTTGTAAACAGTTTAGATCTTGGTCAACCAGTCACTTGGTATTAGTTCTGAATCCAGTTCAAGTTTATTCAGCAGTGAAAGCAGTGCACTAAGCTTATTTCATCTGCTAGATTGTTTTCCACTGAAAAATTAACATGTCAATATACATGTATTACTGTAACTCAGGTGAGCGATATAGGGCCAATGGCCCTCTTGTTTTCAAAGTTCAGCTGGTAGTTTATAGGGCACATTTATTCAATCTTGTTATATCTATCCTTAGAAACTAAAACATAATTGTCATTATAGTCAGAGGATACAGTAAATGTACAGAAATCAACAATTCAAAACCAACACAGTCATTAAATGATGTGTAGGCTAACTGTTTCCTACCCTTTACATAGGTAGGTAATGGCCTTTTTGCCCACCAGTAAACTGCGCATGCGCGAAATCGACGGGTTTGTTTACAAACAGAGATTCGCCCTATAGATCGAGGTTTCATTCTTGTTTTACCCCATATGATATAATACAAACACAATTATGTAACGTGAGTTAACAGAGCCAAACATCGTCAATCTTGAAGAAATAATGACGAGGTGAAAAAAAAAATCAAGTTTTTCAAATTGAGTAGCGAGAGAAAATGTGTAGATTTTCGCCGAGATCCGATCCGCGAAAACCCATTATTTTTTGGTTTTGTTAATGATATGAGCGACCGGAAGTTAATTACATAAACGAGTTTGTTACTGTAACAACCTTATTGCACTGATCCCATAGTTTGTCGCCTCACATGAACTAATGAGAGATACTCTAGATCCTGGAAGTCTCCTTTGTAAGAAACATTTTGATTTCTAAACACGGGTATCAACTTCATGCAGCACAGAAGTAATGCAGAAAGCTGTCCAAGGAGCTTTCTGGATTACTTTATTACTGTATGAAGTGTCGAACATGGAAACGAGCATCTTGGGGGCTCGGTGCAATATGGTTGTAACTTCTTCACATAAGTAAAGGTGTTGCAACCATATTGCACTTAGCATGAAAGTTACAACCATAATGTAATGATTCAAGTTCCTCTCTTTACCTTTGAGTTGAAATTTCAACTTGGTTAAAAAATTAATGATATAAACTGCAATTTTAGCTTGTTCTCGTGCAATTAATGGTTCAAATCTGAGCAAGCATGATCCTATCCTGATACAAACAACACAATAAATTTATCTGTAAACTTTCATGCATATTTGTGTTTCTGTAAAGGGTAATTTCCATGGCTGTTTTCATTGTTGGTTGGGGTTTTGTATGTGTAAAATTCTTGTGGTGGTTTGAAAGGCCTTTTGTATGCTTAAAAATCAGGACCTGTATAGGGAAATTGAATGCAAAGAAAGATGACACTCGAGACCAAACTTGATGCATGGCTCAAAAATTGCCTTTCACTTTGAGCATCGAGTCTTCAGTCTAGGGGCAGTATTTACAAAGCTCCTTTGGAAAATTTTACACCTAAGTGAAAATTTCAAATGCAAATTTCACGTTCCTTTTCTATTATACTTCAATGAAACTTTGCTTGCTTGTGTTTTTTACAAGTATGCAAAGTTTTATTGAGGTATTGTGGGTAAAAATAGAGAAATCTGCATTTGAATAGTAGCTTTGTGAATAGGGCCCCAGGCCAAGCATTCATAAAGCATCTTGAGATGAATATTTCATCATCGGATGTCTCAATCTCTTTTTACCACTGCACAAAATAATTGTCCGTCAGTGATATTATCTATGTTTCACTGGCAAACATAATTATATTGCAGTAGCAATAAAATTGAGGACACTACCTAAGCATCAAATTTGGCGTTTAAGCAAGAACGTGACTCAAGAGGCCTTTTGAAAAATTTGCCAGTCTCAAATTAAGGTTCAGTAACATTCCTGAAAGAAAGCACATGTGCTAGTGATCAGTTTTCATGAGATATCTTGAGTTACATTTTCTTGCTAGCAGACAAATTTAGTGTTGCTATTTGAATTGTAAGAAAAATCAAAATTTGAGTTGAGAGAAATATGATTTGAGAAGTTGTTTCCAGTTCTTGAATGGTGTCAGTTTAGATCATGATTGTTAAATGAGGCATTGTAGATCATAGAATTGATCACGGTGGTGCAAGAAGCGCATTATCACAATCGAGGGCTTAGTGCCATGAGGTTGTAACTCCTTTACAAATGTGAAGGAGTTACAACCTTATGGCACTAAGCCCTCGATAGTTGATAGCCACATTTTCACTTAGACAATGATTGCAAGTACTAAATATCCTCCTGCATCAACTATTTACTCCATTTGTTTATACTTTCTGTTTTGGTTTTTTGAAGATTTTTTTTAGAAATGGAACATTTGCTCATTTTAAGCAAAGGTTCCATTTCCCACAAGGGTTTTAACTCGTTCAATGTGTTCAAAGCCATTCAAAACATTTATTGGTGTTTTCTATTCTTAGATAATGAGTAATAAAATACAACATTTAAAGGGCTTGGTGCAAAAGCATTGTAACTCCTTCATGTGAAGGAGTTACAATAGATTTGTATCAAGTCATCAATATTGAGTATAGTATTATGTTGCACTTATTGTAGTATTCTTTCACCAAGATGTGTAGATTAAAGATGCCTTTGAGATCACAAAAGGTATGCATCACTGTTAAGCTAAGATTTGCATTTTACAAGTTTAAAAGTTTTAAATAAGGTTGAACTTAGTGTTGTTTATACTTTGTATGTATGTATATTGTCTCACCTTAAAGAATAAAAAGGATACTTTATGCACCAGAATGATTATTTTGTTATCATTTCTTAAGCCATTTCTTTATAAACCTCTGTATGTAAATCTCAAGTTAAATGTGTGTTTAACACGCCTCCTTTTAAAATATGATAGGGAGTTTCACAAAGGAGTAACAACCTTTTTGCACTAAGCTCAATAAATAACCTTTCCATTCATATTTAATACTATATGGGATTAGTGCAAGAAGGTTGTAACTCCTGCACATTTGTGAAGGAGTTACAAACTTATTGTACTATGCCCGCGACTAGTGTATGAAGAACGGGGTAAATCAGGAGAGTTTCAAGCTACACAGATTTCCAGAAAAGTCGCTCGTTGATTATCTTTCAAAGTTGTTTTTATGCCCATCACTAAAAGAGGGGCATATAGAGTTGCCTTTGTCCGCCTGTCCGTACGTACGTACGTTCCGAACAGTTTGTGTCTCGCGTAACTCAAAAAAGCGTTTTTTCTACAGACTTGAAACCGTATGGATATAATATTCAAGGTGTGAACTTGTACACCTAGGTATTTACATCCGTCTGAAATTATTATTCACGGAGTTTTGGACCTCTATTTTGTGAAAATATGGCATTATTGTGAAAAAGCGGAAGTTTAGGGCATCTGTGTCATATGGACATATTTTCTAGGTTGTCATGATTAAGCAATTTCTGTCATCAGGATAATTCCCCATATAGGAAAGTCCCCACAGATAGAAAAAAATGACCATGGTCCCTGGAAACGAAGGTCAAATATTTCTACTAATGTTGACAATGACCTTTCCTTGTTGGAGGACATAAACATTTGAATCTCTTAAAATACGCTATATATGTGTATGTTTTATGTTAAAATAAATAAAATCAAAGAATACCAAGCGAAACTGCTTGTAACTTAATGACTCCATGAGTGATTCACTAAACTTAAGTTTCACTGTTATAAAAAGACAAAAGATAACTTTTCTGATTTTCTATCCCATGTAAAGAAACATCATGCCATTTACAGAAAAAAATGCTACCTTGCAGATACATATATAGAAAAGAAGAGCCACTGAAATATCTTTAAGATATATGATTAAAAAATGCAATGAAAATAAATTGGTAAGAAAATCTGGTTGGAATTAAACAATAGGTTTGCTGGCCCATGGCGTTTTAGAACTTCTGAGTAGTATGCATATTTGATATTTGTCAAAGAAGATTGTATGGCGGCCGCTGTCTCGGCTCTGTTTCTTTCTTTAAAAACACACATAAACATGTTCTTTGTTATAGTGTTTGAGAACTCAGATATTCAACTGAAGCATATTAAATGTTTTGTTTAAAGGCCTCTCAAAGTTGGCAAGCATTGAAATATTTAGCACTGTCCTCGTAATGCCGATAGGTTCAGGGGGTACTCATTTCCTTCGAAAACATAGACAAATAAATAAATGGAAATTTCATAGAAACCAAAAATAGAAACAAGATATAATAAACATGTTCTATATTATAGTGTTTGAGAACTTAGATATTCAACTGAAGCATATTAAATGTTTTGTTTAAAGGCCTCTCAAAGTTGGCAAGCATTGAAATATTTAGCACTGTCCTCGTAATGCCGATAGGTTAAGGGGGTCCTCATTGCCTTCGAAAACATTGACAAATAAATAAATGGCAATTTTATAGAAACCAAAAATAGAAACAAGATATAATAAACATTTTCTATAGTATAGTATTTAAGAACTCAGATATTCAACTGAAGCATATTAAATGTTTTGTTTAAAGGCCTCTCAAAGTTGGCAAGCATTGAAATATTTAGCACTGTCCTCGTAATGCCGATAGGTTAAGGGGGTCCTCATTGCCTTCGAAAACATTGACAAATAAATAAATGGCAATTTCAGAGAAACCAAAAATAGAAACAATATATAATTTTCAACATTGGAAATTGCCGTTCATGAACAATATATACTGAAAAAGACGACGATGTAGCGTCCATATTAACAATGGGTCCTCCGAGCGTCGATATATGTCAAGGTCCTCAAAGCGCATGCAATACGCATGTGTGTGTGTGTGTGACATCGATGTGTTGGAAGTGTTTGCTCCTTGTATATGACTTTCTACCGTATGTGTGTGTGTATGTGTATAAATTGCTATATAAATTGCTTTCTGTCGGTGTTTTGGTGATGATGGCGTTGTGTTTGTGGCTTTTCCTGCTTGACTTTACTACTTTTTCATTTAAGGCACCTCAAAGCTCCTTTATATGTGACCCCACTGATACACAGTGTCCAGTTTTGCTGATATTGATAACCTAGAGTGCTCCTGCATTGTCCAGTCAGGGTCAATGGCCACAAGAGATAAAGTTATGCAATATACCCCGATCCTCTGTGATAGTAACCCACACCCAGAATATACAGCATGAGGTTAATGGGTCAACTTTTTTTTCGAAATGCCTTTAAGCAAGGTTACAGATATCACTTACTTCGGAAAATGTTTTCTAAATTTTATTTTCGAAATTTTATCTCTCATTAGCAGGTATAATTGCAATCTACGGACGTTACTGCAACAATGTAGTTTTCACCCAGAAACGCATTAAAACCTTGGAGGAGAAAGGATATGACCCCATTATATTGCAACGCACTGCGTGTTTGGTTATTTGACCATTTTACAGTCGGTAGCTAGACTTCCCTCTTTGCTTGCGCGATGACAGGTCGAGGGTAGTACTCTATGTTGGTATACTCTTAAACTCAGAAACAGGATGAGCTTACAGGACTGATGTATTACCTTTTCCCTGTCGTGCCCTTAACGTCTTCCCTGTAGATGATCTGAATTCGGCAATTTTGACGGATTTTTTACAGTTATTATGCCGTGTTTTACACATTGGCATGTATTTACCGTCTGTGGTGATTGTGCCAGTGACCGTTCCAATGCGATACTCTGTCACTCTAACGTTTGTTTGTCTTGTGCCTTTGTACTTGTGCAATTGCTCATGTTTGGAATGTTTGTCTCTAGTACCAGTGTGTTTGTTAAGGTTTTCTGTGTTTATCTCGTGTATGTGCTTGTGTAGTTGTGTGCGCGACATGCTCTCTGTCGATGTTTTGGTGGTGGTTGCGTCTTGTATGTGGCTTTGCTTGCTTGACCGTAATACTTTTTTTATTTACATTCACTTAGCCACTGTATTTGCCCTCGCGGTTGCTGTAGATGAGTCGGAGAAGGGGTACGTTTTTTAAACTGTTTGTGGGGATGGGTGGGGATGGAATAAGTGTGAGGTTGGGCGCCCCTAAACCGGTTTAAACCCACAGTGACATTTGTCATTGTCCGTTTCAAGGCGGTACTTCCATCTTCTCCCTATTATTTGTTTATTGTCTGTGCGACTCTCGGTGTCTTTTACGACAAGTACATTTACTGTTTTTAGTCGTGGTTCTGTTTAGGCAGTTTTGTATGCGGTGTTTCCTGTATGACACATACATATACTTATATATTGGTATTATTATTAATATTATTATTATTAAACCACATTTATATATAGCGCTCTTTTCACACAGGATGTGTGCCTTCAAAAGCGCTTCACATGATAAAACTGCATGTACAGAAATGAATATATATAATGTACATAGAATATTTAAAACAAATGAAATTTAAGAGATATCAATAAAACTATCAAAATTGAATTAATTTAAGAATTATAGCTAAAAACAAAATCATCCTTTTCTGTACACTTTATGTCCGCAATTCAAGGGAAATAGATGCACACCGTGACTACCGGTATATTGTGTCCGCCTATTCATGTCACCAAAACTCAAAAGAAACATTATATGTACAGTGTCAGTACATCATACAGTTACGACACAGAAGCATCTGGATCGGGTTTATGTATGACATACAACACTATACAAAAGATATTGCCTTACATATGCAGGACAATGTATTAACAGAATAGTATAATTATGTGGCTAATGCATATAAAAAACACAATGCAATTTCAACAATTACAAACAACCCACCAATGTATACACCCCGTATGCAAAATTGGCAAAGGAGCATCGTAATATCAATCCATCCGACACTGACCGAGACAAACAATGCCGTGCCAAGCCGCGACCCAGGTGGTTAAAAAGCGATTGGGCTATCCCTGCCATCAAGATCCACCACCCAGCACAAATCGATACAAACATCAAGTGCCTACGAACAATGCCCATCCAAACAACTGACAGGATACTCCTTGACCGATAATTTGCAAGTAACAAAATGCTCGTGATGGGAGGGATTCGAAAATGTCCCGACAGTCACAATAGAGTGGCATGATCGACACTCCGTGGCCAAGGCAACAGTCATCATGATTGATAATTATTACCTACGTTCCCTTATTACCCTAGTAATTTCCTAGTAAAATATGCCAAAGAAACTTCTGACTTAAACTTAGACAAACTTAGTGTCACGCACATCTCTGAAACCACTAGGGCTAGAGTCACCAAACTTCACAGGGGCGCACCTGGGGCGTTTGAATTGCCTCCCCTGATAATTGTTGAGTTATCACCCCTAATATGATAACTTAAAATTATAGAAAATTTGTGTCTTGAATATCTTTGAAACCAGTAGGGATGGAATCACCAAACTTCACAGGAATGTTACAAGCATGCGTTGTTGTGTACCTTGTGTTTATACCCCTAAAACGAAGTTAAGGGGGGTATACTGGAATCAGGTTGTCCGTCTGTCCGCGCTAACAATTTCTGTTTATTTCCTGTGCTTTGGAGTTGACACTTCACAAAAATAAAAAAAAGCTGCTTGAACTTATTGGATGACATTGTCTGGAAGCAGCCATAACACGTCTTTGAATTTTAACAACAGACTTATTTCCCTTTTTGGACTTGACAATATTTGGTAAAAGTTGCTTTATTTATGTTTGTGATTGCTCTTTGATTGAATATTACATTTTTCTTTATTGCTGAACATCTTGTCATTTCTATTACATAAATTGGGTTTTATAATCTCTTCATGTTTCTGTATGTACATATGTTCAGATTGATGATAGGTGTTCTGACAAGCAGCCAGGTGGGGGGGGGGGTATTCGTTAGCCTGTGGCTTACAGTTCTAGTTTTGAATTGTCTCTCCCTGATAACATTGGAGTTATTGCCCCGGTAGAATTATTAGAAATTAGAACCTGATAACCTTGGAGTTACAGACATTATACTTGTGTATTGGAAAGAGGGTGGCAGGGAGACATCTGTTTTTGTGACAAAAACAAACCTCTAGTTCATTATTGAAAGTGAATGGGTTTTATAATCAAATGAAAGCCGTATAAACCTAAAGTTCAGTGCACTATACAAAGCCTGTTACCCTATATTTGTGTATGAATGTAATTGCACAGGTATAACGGGGCTAGGGGATACAATAACATCATATTGACAAGCTGCTTTCAACATGATGACTCAGAATCAGGTATATAGATTAAAATGTAATTGTGTGAAACAAGTTGAAAATATCATAACATTAAACATGTGTCATTGCCATTGTTTTTTCAGTTGTTGTTATAAAAGTAAATGTTTGAGTTGCCAGAACAGCACCATGACAAACATTAACCCCGTCTATCAACAACACCGGAAATAGTTAGCAGGCGAAGTGAAAAAAGCGATTAAAACGATCAATACGTATAGATTAGTGTTTGTTAGTCGGTATTTACAAAAATAAATCGGTCTAGCAGGGCGCAGCCCCGCGACTGATTTATTTTGTAAAAGCCGACTAACAAGCACTAACCAAATTAGTGATTGAAATTATGTTTTGTTTACGACCTTCCTTCCCTTTTATTTGTCACCGTCTTCCACATCTTTGGCTTCATAACAGTAGCATACGGCAACCGCGGGGTACCTGAGACGCGCTACATTTCCGAGAACAGCATCACAGTTTTTCGAGAATAATTAAGGATGCTCAAGAGAATTATGAAATGGAAGATCTTGATCATTGTAATCTCGACGAACCATTTCTGTCAGCAAAATTGGCAGCGACAACTTTATCATCTCTGTCTGGATTCAAACAAGGAAACGCCGGTCTTAACTATTACGCTCATATCAACGCTTTTCACGCGTTTGCAGGGTAGACAAAGACCAGACGTTTAACCATGGTCCGCTCTGTTCGCATCGTATATAGATATGATCCTGCTGTTTTTGTTTGAGCCAAACATTCCCTTGAACATTTTACATTATAAAAATATGTTAATGAATATTCATGAAGCGATCGATGCATTTAGATCTATAAATGCTCCTTAGAGAAAGAAAGAGTTAACACTTCTTCAAACCGACCGGACTCAAAATGATAGCTTTTAAAGACTCATAAATTCCCCTTAACAACAAACTCACATAGTTTTAAGTAATTCAAATCCACGAGAGTGTCAAAAACAATGATTTGTTAAAATGGACAGGAAAAATTGGTTACTGTCGCTTAAATCAAAACGTAGTCGTGTTTTTTTATCGCTTCAAGGTGTGTTTGTACTGACGTCCAACGTGTCCGCATGTTGATTTTAGAAGTTACTATGTGTTAGATCTAATCATTGAAGAAAACACCACTTAATCACAGTTTAAGTTTAATGTGATAAATGTGCATTTGATTCTGAAATTATTTAAAAAAGCTTGGATTCATATCGGTTGCTGAAAAAATGTCCGGAATATCGAGGCGTCATGTCAATTTCATTTGCTCCAACAGGCACCAGCCGCTAGCCGTTATTATATTATGTCCCTGGGTTGATTCTGCACGCAGGTGTAATATAAAATGGACCGACTTACTGGGTAAATCGTCCCTTACTTCGGTAAATCGACACTTACTAAATAAATGGTCGATTAACAGCTGATTTACAAAAATAAATTACCCACTGAATTTGAAAAATACTGCATTGCGATTGGACAAAATATAATTTCAATCACTAACAGGTAATAATATCATTTGGGTTTTAACTCGCATATTTTTAACCGTCATAGTAAAAGCACTAATGTATCCATGAACATTTAATTACTTCACTTGGAGTTTAAATTGTTGCATGAGTAGGCAAGATCAGAACAATTAACCTGTAAAATGATGCCCTGGTACTGAGCAAAAGTCCCTGGTGCAAGATATTTAGATCTTATTTGGTTTCCTGTAACAAAATTATATCTCTCCATACAGTGTGAAAATATATTAGAATATTCATACAGTACAAGTCCCGAGGACTTTTTGTTTTCCGCGGTACATCGCAATTTTATCCAACGCGCGACAAGATTGTTTTGTCCGCGCTGATATGCGGTCTTCCGCAATCCATCGCCAGTTGTGATTGGTCAGCGATGGTGTCTCACCAGGGGCACTCGTCACCGGGCGCGATCGTTATCACCGCATGTCGCGATGGTATGATCGCGTTAGTCCTTACCTGAATTGAAATTTATATCCTTGAATAATTTTTACAGCCTTTCTTTTACGTTACATGTACATACAAATGTATACATTCATATTGTGCAAAATTGATATGAAATGTATGAAGTAAAACATTCGAGAAATGGTTCGTTGAGACTAATTTCAAACCGAAACTGTTCTGCATTCGGCAAACACAAATCAACCCATCTATTATTTTTGGCGCGTTTAATTTTACAAACCTGGTCGTGAATTGTCTGGTTCTTTTCTGCAAAATACGGGTGCGATATTCTAGCATGTTTTCTGTTTCAATTATTTGTTGTTCAAAACATAAGATTTTTGATATAGAAACACGGTACACCCGTTAAACAAAACACACACACAATAAGTTACTAGGGTGTTGTATCAAGTTTGCATACGTACGTTCACATTGTTAGTGCATTCATCTTCATTTCGACTCTACGTTTGAGGTTCCGATTCTAATTCCTAATCGATTTTGTTTTCAGTTTCACATCAGTCTAAATTTTATTTATCAGAAATCTACTGGAAACGACCAACACAATCTATTGATTCTGTTATGAGAATAGTCCACACTAGTCCTCTTATTATTCCTGTATAGATCTATATAGTTACTTTGTTGGCAGACGAAAGAATTGAGGGATTTTATTAACTAAATTCATCTTATATCAATCACCTCGAACTTTCAGCCAGGTGAGTTGTAAAGTTAGATTTTTTCTCCATTATTGGCACAGCAAACACCTCCTTTCAACAACACTTCAAATGAATCCAAAAAACTAACAGTGGAACCTCTCCACATCGGTACAAATAAAATATCGGTTTTAAAGCAGGTGGCAGCTTAATGCAGGATAAAATTACTTTTGTCCTGCATTAAGCAGCCACCTGTATTCAAAAGATCCCAAGTATTTGTTATTGAGTTGTCTGAGAGATTTGCCATGAAATTAACCTCCGGTGAGAAACAACCTCTCTACAACGACAATGCAGTAGTTCATATCATCCAGAGTGTTGCTTTGCAGAGGTTATACTGTAGCTATCATTTATTAATTAATATAGCAAAATACGCCCCTCATACGCCAAATGTCTTTCTTTTTAAACGGATATTTCTTAATTTAAACACCATTTGCTACTTTTAAAGTAAGCGGGTGGTATAAAATCCGATGCTTTAAAAATGTAATTGATCCTGATAATAACATAATTTACTGCAAAACGTATCCTGTGACTATACCGGGAAAAATAACCTGATTATAGAGGTTCTCAAACCGGTATAGCTTAGTAAATCAACCATTCAAAACAGTTGAATTGACTGTCATTAAAAGAGGTGGCAACTAAACACATGATAGCTGCAAGATCGGTTTAGAAAGATTCTATCTTAACCCATTTGCCCCCAGTGGACTCTTCCATGCTCATAAATTGGATTAGTCTATCTTTTATCTAAGGGATGACTGGTCTAAATGTTTGTTTTGTTTTATATTGATTTCCTATCAGCAAACAGTATGCGGCATCTGATCAGAGTATACGCTGTTTGCCTATATATAGGATCGTGGGAGCAAATGGGTAAAGGGGCGATTGTTAACAACCAGTCTTAAAAAGTTGATTTGACAGTCGTTTAAAACAGATTGCAGCTAATTGCAGAATTGAAGTAATTTAGAAAGCTCCTGAGGGTGATTCTTCAAAAATGTGTAATATGCTGTCCCTCACCTTTCACATGATTTAAAAGTCATAAAAATTTACTTTTATAAGAATATTTTATCTTTGCCTAGTTAATATGACATACCTTAGTGAGAATATAGTGATAACCAGTGAGAATTTATGTTCATTTTCTTGGAATCGAGTTTGAAATATGAAAGGGGATGCAAAATTCCAATGTCCCTCATGATACAACACATAATAGAATGAGATATCTTGACCTTAAATCATCATAAATTTGATAATTTTTCTCTATTGATAATGTCATTATATTATCATAGAATGAATGAATACAAAATATAGCTGTTAGTTTAATCTTTAGTGGCTTTTTTCAGCTGCTGATTTTTGTCCCTCGATTTCCTGTCAGTACCGAAACGGTATGGTGTTTTAGCCTGTACCTATTTTATCTTGAAATTAAGGGAAATCCTTTCTGACGTCATCAGAAGGTTTTCCCCATGCAGTCATTATAGGGTACACTTCGAATTAGCAATCCCAGTTCTATTATAAGAAATGGCCTCCCAAACATCTATTTCTATTGATTATGTTTTTAGGCCGTCAGCACCGAAACGCCCTCAAACCAGGCAAGCTGAACTATAAATTCATGTTAGCAGATCTTGTCGTATACGCTGTGTGTACACGATGCTTAAATGCATAAAATAATTGAAACATGTACTGGGTAAATGCCTGAAATTATGAAAAATAAACAAAATTGTCATTACCGAAACGGTCATTACCGAAACGGCCTGTGTTTCGGTACTGACATAACCCTTAATTATTTTGGTATCTTACAACTATTTTGTGAAAATACGACTTTAACTTGCATCCAAAAACAAAATAAATAATATTTCTGAATAAATTCAGTACCATTTGGCTTTACTTTTTGCTGTCATTACCGCAACGTCATTACCGAAACGTCATTACCGAAACGTTTTTCATTCATTTTTTGGCATTTTTTGGCATTTTTTAAAAGTTGAGCAATGGAAATGTTTGAACTGTATACTTTTACGATAAATTAGTCCTAAAGCTAGTATAAAGCATGCTTTTAGTTAATTAAAAGAAATTTAGCAACACTTTGGAGACAATTTCGATACATCAAAATCTTAAAAATTAGCTGTTTCCATCACCTTAAGAGACAATTTTTGATTTTGCAAGATGTATTACTAAAAGAAACAGAATTACGTTATTCATATTCATAATTTACACACATCATGAACGATAAACACCCTTTAACTAAATATTAAGATAAAACGAGGTCCAATTATACATCGTTGCGGTAATGACATTTTCAGGTCATTGGCAATTTATAAAATGTAAAAAAAAAAATCTATTGAACAATCAGCACGGACATTACTCTTTATAAGTCAAAGACAGTTCATAGTTATGGTATACGTGTTAAGCAAACGGTTTTATGAGCAAAATGTTTTTGAAAAATTTGTAGGCAAAATTACAAATTTTTGAAGAATCACCCCTTACATTTGTCCTGTGTAATCAACCATCTGTTTTAGAGCAATGTAGGAATTTTCTTTTTCCTTTCTGAGCAAGTAGAGGAAGTAGAGCGAGTAAAATAAAATAAAAAATGAAGGGGGCAAATGTCCGCCCAAGCCCAAATATGGGCGGGGCAAAGGTCGGGGGAGGGGGCAAATGTCTTCGGGGCAAATGTCCGTATACCGTATAAATTACCGTATTATCGTATAGAAAACGATCCCTTGATCTGGCTTTTTTTTTTAAATGGGAGACATTCTTATTTATTTGTTGGACATGCCTGATATGTGGAATAATTAAGACCAACAGTATTTAAAATTTTACTTCTCGTTTTATTTTAAGAAGATGTAGATATTAAGATATACAGTCTCTTTGCGTTCATTTAGGTGTTGTAAAATATCCTTCTGAATACTGTACAGTACCGTAGCAGATCTAGTAAAAGTATTTTAGAATAGATCTAGATCATATCAATCTAAACTATCTCTAGAACTAGAATTCGCAATAATCTAACTTTTTAAAAATATATCTAAATCGTTTGGGGTTTAATTATGCTTAGCCATATATCTTATTAATCAAACCATAGTTATCTTCTATTTTTCGGGAAGCTGTTTAACAAATCATAACCTTACATTGTTTGGTAGTACTTACTGTTTCAGTAGAATCATTCCTGTTACGTAATAATTAATTACTTTGTTGATAAGACAGTGTTAGACGACAGTTGTGTGATCACTGACCCTTGTCCCCTGCTGAGAAATTAGGGGATTTACTGACCATCTGGCACCTTTGATCGTTACTATTTTCCTAGGTCAGGTTAGAAATATAGCAGTGTATTTAGGCTGAGTAGTAATGTAATAATATAGTCTCCAACTCTCTAACACAATTCATTTTCAGTATTAAAAAAAGGTTCGTATTGTTAAAATCTTTGTATTTGGGAAATAAAAGAACTGACATTTGAAAACTGTAGACCCAGACACGATAGCTCGAAAGGAAACCCTCTGACCAGGGTCTTCACTGTTTATTATTCAAAATCATACAGCAAATCTAATTCTTATATAATGAATGGAATCTACAGTTAAACAATGACGGGCAATTCTACCTTAAAATTTAACACTTTCTGTAATATAAACGTATGTTCGTGTATTTGCAAACAGCGTAGACCCAGATCATACGGCTCCTAATAGGAGTTTATCTGTTCATGAAATTGTAATAGGCCCGACTCTACAGTTTCTACCAACACCAAAACTATCTTGTCTACAAATGCCATTTAAAACAGTTGCTTATAAATATTCATGATATCATTATTTCTTGTATGAATACTGAATAGGGAAAGGGTTAATCATCACAAAGTAACGGAATAACAAGAATGTTTTCATACTTATACAATTCATAGATCGAGATTTGGATGCGCCTATTGGAGCCGTATGATCGGGACCTACTCTGTTTGCTTATGAAATTATATCAGATCTGACTCTACATGTTCTACCAGTACCAAAAAACGTCATGTATCGTGTACGTATACCATTATAAAATTCAGCTTATAAATATTATGATGTACGTCATCTTTCTGACATAAATATTCAACAGGGAAAGGATTGAAAACTACCGACAACCAACCTTTAGGTTACGAATTTAGCTACAAATGTATACCTGACATGAACCGGCAACAGAAGTAAAAATTCTGAAAGCATCGACGCTTTCCCACGTGCTTGCAAACGGAATAGACCCGGATCAGACGGCTCCTATAGAAACAGTCTGATCAGGGTATTGTGTGTTTGCTTATGAATTTATGTTGGATCTGTTTCTTCATTTTTCCCCAATACCAAAACATCCTCAGTAAATATGCTATTACAAAAACTTAATTTAATAAATATTCATGATAGCAGTATTTCTTACGAGACTATTCACAGAGGAAAGTGTCCCAGCCAATTTGTATGTGTATTACGATGTCAACTCTTAATCCTGGGTGATATTTCACGTCTTATGATTTTGAATTTATAAGGATTTGCAACAAATAACTTTTTGTCCTAGTTAGCAGTATAGTATCCTGTGATAGGAAATGTGTGACAAATCTTTAGAAATGCGTGTACGTTTGTAACTCTTATCAGTATTTTACCCTTTAGATATGACCCTTTAACAAATACAATTTATGCTTGTGTATTTTACAAATATTTAACTTTTATTTTATTTTAACTGTGTACCCATGCTTTGAAAAACCTGTATCTGTCAGAGACATAAACATACAGTATATGTCTCTCTGTTTTCAACTCCACCGGTTGGCACGTTAAACCGTTGTTATTTTGTTACATAGTCGGCAAAAGGTTTATTTTAGGCAAAGACCTATGATAACATAAGTAAGAAACTTAGCCAAATCATGCAACATATCGCGGCCAATGTACCATATCACGCAAGGTCACGTTTGCAAATACGAGGGTCATGCAAAAAGTTCTGTCATTGGGTTCGGTTTTCTTAAGTGATACGTGTAATTAAAAATAGTTTTATTACAAACCTTCGAAGTATTCCACCTTTACCGAAACACATTTTTGTAACCTTTTTCCCAGTCTCGAAAAGCGGAAAAAATAGTTTTCTTTTGGGTATCTGTTGGAGACACTGCCAAGAGAATTTCTGGACTTATATTTCTTTCCAGAAAACATTTTCTTCAGTCTAGAAAATAAGAAAAAGTCACAGGGACTCAGGTCATGTGAATAAGGTGGATGGTTTACAACTTTTACATTTTCAGAAGCCAGAAAAGACTTAACAGCCTCGCACTTGTGAGAGGAGGCGTTATCATGTATAAGATGGACACCTGTCCATCCTTTGCTTGGACGTTTCTTATTGTAAAAATCTTTGACTTTCTTTAGTTCAGAGCTCTTGTAGAATCGTACAGTGACTGTACGACCAGATGGACAAGGCACTTGAACGACTGGCCCACTCGAATTGAAGAATATCGCGTACAACATCTTTTTTGAACTTATGGTTCTCTTGGCAAATCATGGACGTTTCTGATCGTTTCGCTTCCATTGCTTATTATCAGCCCTTCTCTGCGGCTCAGACATGTGAACCCAGGTTTCGTCACATGTAAGCAAGTTAGAAATAACCCGACTATCACAACCTTTGTATGTTTTCAAAAGTCCCCGGGCACATCTAATGCGTTGTTTCTTTTGTTCGTCAGTGAGCAAATGAGGTACCCATCTAGCGCAAACCTTTCTCAGGTCCAAACGCTTTTTTAGAATTGTTTGCACGCTGCCTTCTGATATGCCAGTACAACTAGCTATATCTTTCACAGACAATCGCACATCGTGCTCGACCACAACCTTTCCAGCAGCGATGTTTGCCTTACTAACAGGTTTTAGGTCTACGAGGACGGGTGCCATCTTCAACAGATAATTTCCCAGCTTTAAAATGGAAAAGTAGTAAAGTCAAGCAGGCAAAGCCACATGCAAGACGCAACCACCACCAAAACACCGATAGACAGTATGACACACACAACCACACACCCAAACGCACACACACACACACACACACGAAATTAACACAAAAGAGACACAAGAACCAGGGACAAACGTTCCACAACATGAACAAACCACAAGCACAAAGACGCAAGGCAAACAAAAGGAAGGGTGACAAAGAGAGTGCCGCCTTGGCACGGTCAGCAGCAA
The DNA here is from genome assembly GCA_963576725.1 of Azorinus chamasolen. Taxonomy (NCBI): domain Eukaryota; kingdom Metazoa; phylum Mollusca; class Bivalvia; order Cardiida; family Solecurtidae; genus Azorinus; species Azorinus chamasolen. The sequence goes on along the minus strand of OY755239.1, from coordinate 62,022,294 downwards.
AACACCACTGGGGGTTTAAACCGGTTTAAAAGCCTTGATCCACCCAAAAACTTGCGTATTGAAATGGCATTAGGTCCATATATACCACACAATTCTTCAAATATCTGCTTTGAATCTATATCAAGCCTAATGCGACATTTGATATAGCTACGAATTTCAGGCTTTTCGTCCAATTTACATTGAGACACGTAAATTGATCAGTGTATATGACTGCATGTATTTCTATTTGAAATAACTCTGTCATTTGTAAAGCAATTTGCACAAAATAAACGGATATTGTTAGATAGTGAAAACACTATTCAGGTGCAGTGAAGCGTTTTAAAATATACATGGTTTAATACTACGGAAACCCGTTAGTGACAGAACGTTTTGCAGGACACTCGTATCTCTAGTTGTACGAAAGGTTCGGGAAATATAAGCATATCATTAGGATTAGGATCAAATGTGTCTGACTCTCATTTTTCTGCTTTTCTTCATTGAAATTAAGCAAAGCTTATTTCATTTACATGTATTTTGCAGACTACAGTTTTGAAGCGTATAATTGGGATTAAAGGTTTTGGTCATACATTAAAACAATGATCGCTTTTGGGTGTTCTACAAGGTATGGAAACTACCCCTGTGTTTCATCGCAGGGGGTCATTAATTTATGACCATCAATAAAGTTCCGACAACTTTAAAGGAATGTCTTCACCTTCACCTATAGGCGTGTCAATCCAAAATAGTTAACATTGCTCTCTCTCTCTCTCTCTCTCTCTCTCTCACCCTGACTCTCGCGCGCCCCCAGATATGAATTAACTACGTGAATTGTACTTTTGTGCTAGATAGAAATTCCTTTAACCCTTCTTCCGCTGAGTTTTCATATATAACTGCTGTCTGTGACTATCTTTCATCTCCACGTTTATATTGGTAATAAATACAGAAATAATTTCCCCAGGAAGATTGCCAATTCATGTTTGATAGATCCTATAAGAAACCAGTGCACACCCTGATCATACAGCCTCCAAGAGCTGTCTGATCTGGGTCTGCACTGTTTTCAAATTGCGTCAATATATGCAACTAGCATGAAAATGGTCAATATGAAATATTTACATTCGCCCTGCAACGTCCTTATATAACCTTATTCTAAAAAGAAAGTTGCATGTTCCCATGAACGTTCATTTCAATACCGGTTTGAGTCGGTTCTACTTTTCCCAGAATTCCGCTGGACAATTTACTGATTAAAATCTTGTATTCATTCTATATTTATAATATGTGTTTGGGACTATTTTTCATACTATATATAGAGATCCTTGTCTATATGGGACGGGAATAGATGATTGACACGTCTTCTTCTTTCACAATTTACTTCTCTCAATTCTCTCTTTGCGTACTACATTCAAACTCGATTAATCAACGTCTGTTCCCAAGCGACGTAACGTTACTTCCGTGTTATGTACACGTGACGTAAGGAGCGTTATCTCCAACAATCCTACTACGTTAGAAACGAACCTGGCAACGACCTAGATAGCGGCTATTACGTGACCAGTATATAATATTTAAAAAATATCCGTTGAAATATAAGAAATACAATGGAATATAAATATAAGAAATAAATGACGTGTTCCCGGAGTTCATGAGGTTATGCAACGCATAGCTTTACGAGCAAAGATTCACGAGAAGCCCTTCGGGCTTCACTAACTTTGCTCGTAAAGCTATGCGTTGCATAACCTCATGAACATAGCTTTACGAGCAAAGATTCACGTGAAGCCCTTCGGGCTTCACTAACTTTGCTCGTAAAGCTATGCGTTGCATGACCTCATGAACACCGGGAGCACGTCATTCATTTCTTAATTAAAGGAATAACAGTACGATCGTAGCTTTGAACTCATTTGAAAGACAACGAAATACCAATATTTGGATAATACATGTATTACCACTTTGGTAAATGTCATTCAAACCCAAAGGGAAATGTATTCTTAATTTTTGCATCCAGTCTAGCTCTGTGATAAAACGAGCTTTAGATTTCAAACTACTGGTACTATTAGAATTATAGTAAATTTGCTCTACTGATTGAACCGAAACATGTTTAAATGAATGTCCTGTATGACGAAAATGCTGATGAAGAAAGTAGCGAACTTTTTTGATACGAGAATGGTAATTATGTTCCCGAAACCTTGTTTTTAAAGAACGACCCGTCCGACCTACATACTGAATACCACAGCGTGGCACATTTCAGGTTATAACATATATAATATTTGACGATTTTCAGTCTACATTAGAATTAATCTTCACATTAAACGCTATACCATTTACAAGATATTTAATATTTGATCTAGTGAAAATAAAATTGCAACACATACACCTCTTACTATTGCACTTTTTAATTATTGGATATACTCTATGACTTTTGTTCAAATAATGTGAATTTAGATGAGATTTAGTATAATGAATGATAGATTGCTTTAAAGAGAAAGCACGATTTCGGGTCAATTACTAAAAAAGTTCTTTATATCAGACGAAGGAACATGAAAATACGAAGAAGAAAATGGTTTTAGCGGTTTTATACAAACAGACGGCTGTAGAGATTGAAAATTAGTCAGATTATGAGGAATCTGAACAGAATACACAGAGTATAAGTTTATGTTTTAAAGTGTTAGTGTAGGGAGACTATTCATAGTTTTTGTAGTAGTTGTTTGAGCACCCTTCCGTAAACAGCGACATAAAGGTAGACTTCAAATAAGTATTAATATATCGAACTAAAAGAAAAGTCATGTAAAAATAGTAGCCAGTACAGAATAAATGGATTCCAGCAGCTACGACGAAAGTAATAAAGTGGACTAAAGAGATTGGAAGGAAAACGATGGACGGTATAAAGTAAGAAAAATACCCGTACGGTAAAGTAACAGTATCGAGATCACAAAGGTCGTCTTAAAAAGAAACCAATAAAGTGACACAGTATGTCGGTGAGTACCGAAGCCACTATGAAGTGCAAAGTACGGTGTTAAGGTGCAAAGAAACGCATTGGATGTAGAACAATTCCTGCAAGAGGAAGAAAACAATATGGATTGAATGTACGGGAAGACTTGTGTCGTTTTTGAGATGGAGATGCTCCCTGGTCAACATCTTATGGGGTTTACATTTCTCAACTTATTCGCTTTGCTCGAGCCTGTTGTTTGCTAGTAGATTTTAATAATCGTGATTTTGTTATAACTCATAAACTTCTTGAGCAAGGCAACATATATCATAAAATTCGGAAAGCTTTTCAAAATTCTATTATCGAAATTTACCCCTCATTAGTAAATATAACTGCAATTTACGGACGTTACTGCAACAAGGTATTTCTCATCCAGATTTCTATTGTGATGTTATCTACAAACTTATGAAAATTCGGGGTCATTTCCATTTTCACGATTTGTTTATCAAACGCATTAAAACTTTTAGGAAGAAAGGTTATGACCCTATTATATTGCAACACACTGCATGTTTGGTTATCGACTAAGCTACAACATCCGCGATGGCAAATGGAGTGGTAAAGTGCATGTATAACGAACACATTTAAATGAACAAACTGTATCCACCTATCGCTAGTGTACTCAATGATTTAGCTGCAAACACAGTAACTGCAGAAAAATAATAAAGGGTACGATAAAAACGAAATAGAAATGGGATGAGCTACCAGACTTATGTATCACCTTTTCTCTGTCGTGCCCTTAACGGCTTCCCTGCAGTTGCTCTGTCTTCAGCAAAGTCATTGTGTACATATTTGACGGACTTTCACAGTTGTTGTGCTATGTTTTACATTTTGTACTGCGATTACTGTCTTCTATGTTGTGGGGAAGTCCGGCCGGATACCTTTATTTACAATGTTTGTTTAGCTAGGGTGACCTTGAGATAAGTGTGAGGTTAGGACGTCTGTAAACCGGTTTAAACCCTTAGTGGTGATTTTGCTACTGACCGTGCCAAGGCGGTTCTCTCTTTGTCACCCTTACTTTTGTTTGTCTTGTGTCTTTGTGCTTGTGTTTTGCTCATGTTTGTCTCAGGTGCTTGTGTGTTTGTAGGTGTTTTCTGTGTTCTTCTCGTGTGTTTGCGTGTGTTTGGTTGTGTGTGTGTGACATGCTGTCTGTCGATGTGTCGGTGATGGTTGCATCTTGTATGTGGCTTCCTGCTGTATGTGTGTGAGTATAAATTGCTATATCGATTGCTTTCTGTGGGTGTTTTGGTGATGGTGGCGTTTTGTGTGTGGCTTTTCCTGCAAGTGTAACGTAATGAGATGTTATTTTCATTGAAATTTTGCCATTGATTAACTGCTATTTGAGCGCGCAAATTATAATATTGTCAGTGGTCATATCTGCAGCGTTTATGAAAAATTTGATTATTTAACAATCCGTTGTACATTTTACGCAACCCATCGATATTTTATACTATTGTCCCGTTTGTCAACGTCCAGGTGCTACTTTGCATTTCAATACAGTAAATGAGAGTATAGTTAAACCCAGTGTTAATTCTGGTACAAGTAAGTTAGCTAAAGAGAGTGCATTTTTCTTCTGTTGATAATGAATCATAGGATGTATTGTCGGATGTATTGTTCGATAGTACTTAAGCACGTTTAGCACGTGCACAAATAGCCGCGACTAGGCATTCAGCTTTGGCCGATGAGCGGTCCAAGTTCATATTTAAACTGGTATAAATTCTGAAGGGAGGTGATCCCCCGAGAGCAAATATTGCAACACAAAAAGAGGAAATTGCAGACTCGGTTTTATTGAGTCTGTTCATGAACAGTAATTGAATGTGCAACACTGCTCACGCCCCCTAGCACCGGCTTAAGCGGTATTCAATTTTCAGTACAAGCAGTACTGAAATTCATGATCTCGAAGGATCAGAAGGTATAAAAACACTGAGAATGAAGTACGGGGTGACGTTTTACGGCCGCCACACACGCACTTAACACCTGCTGTTGTGAAGATTATAAATTCTGAAGGGAGGTGATCCCCCGAGAGCAAAAATTGCAACACAAAAAGAGAAAATTATTGTCGATTGATCGACGGGTTTATTACATATATTATTATCATTCATTTATCAGTAAGAAGAATGATGGTGTTAATGCAATATATTATGATATAATATGTTGATAAATCTATATGACTGTTGTGCATGACATACATGCATCGGTCACCGCCCTTGTGCCATGAATTAACAAAGTGTTATTTTCAGTTTGTAGTCTAGGTCAGTGAGTTAGCTAAGTGTCAAGATGTTGGTACAAGGTTTGAAACTATAAAATTAATGTGGTTGGGCTATGCTAGCCGATGACAACAGTATAATGTTTGAGGCTACTTTGCCTGTGACGAACACTATGAAAACATGAAAAATAAACTATGCACAAAAATGTTATGGTGATCAACGATATATTAGCTTTGGGGACCACAATTAAACAATAAACTATAACTATGAACTACTACAGTCCAAAGCCAGTGAGACGACGACTGGTCAATGCCCCAATTCAAAATGATGCTATGAACACAATCCTCAAGCCTTGCCACAAAACTGTATAAATGGGAGCTATAACTCTACAATATGCGATTTGTCATGAGACCCTAAGCATCAAACACTGTTGAAACGTATGGTTAGAAGCTACCTAAACACTACTGTGACTTCAGACCTATGTCTTAGACCATGTTCTATACTAGAATTGAAATATTATGGGCCCTTAAGCTCTGAAACCTTGAACATTGTATGCAACCTGCTTCAAGAAGCTAATAAAACCTAATGTTTTGAAGCCTGCTTCGAATATGTCCAAGGCCCATGCTCGAAACACTGTCCCAGCTAATATGAGACTCTATTAGAATTAGTTGGCAATCCGATGTGCAAAAAGTCGCTTATTTTTCGAGGTCCATGGCATTTTTTAGTAGAAATGTTTGAATACCATAATTGTGTTGCCAGATACTAATCATTTATGGTTTTGGCCCATGCCACTGCCAAAACCCTCTTTGAAGGTCAGAAACTAGGTCAAAGGTCAAATGAGTGCAAAAATGTAATAAAATCTCTATATAGTATAACATAGCCGTAATTTTGACAATTTCAATACTTTTTTGCATTTAATTTAGCAATGTCTCCACAGTAAGTATAGAACTATTTATGGCGCATTTCAGAAAGTTTTGAGTGACCTGTGATGATTGCAAGTTCGGAAAATATCGTTTTAAATACATGTACGGTACATTATCATACACTATAAACTTTGATGCAAATCTGTGCATGTTATTGTACCTCTTCACGCAGATATATCATTTAGAGATGATAATGAAACGCCAGAAGATTAGTCTCTTATTGCAATAATCTCAGTGTAATATTGGTATGTTTTATTGTACACTATGTCTAATATTAGCTGTTTGTATCATTAGCTATTGAAACACCATAGCTCCTGGTGAGTATGGCGATGTTTTTACATAATGAATTTAAATATTTTACCTACACCAGCAGTACCCATGACAAAACCCTTTCTACATTTGTGGGGACATGAACATCCCGGATATTGATTGGCAATTTTAACAGTTACTGGCCATGGGTACCCACTCTAACTCAACAATGAACTCATATGCATATTCCGTGCCGCTAGCTACCTGGAATAAGTGAGTATGTCAGAGTTCTGACAAACATATCTTTCCTTTACCAAAGAAGCCTACGCCACATTTTGTCCACACTTCGAAAGAGGCTAATACATGTTCTATGGCCATCAAAATGGCTGAGTTTGCAGCACACTTGGAAAAATCAGTCCCTTTACGAATCTGTACACTATGTGATATATTCAGTGGTCCCTTCTGAGTTGACATCCACCAGGTTCAGCCAGCCATGATGCAACTCAATCACCCGCCGTTTCTCACGAAAGAAGAAATGTGCGTACAAATAGTGCTGGGGACCAAGGGGCTACAGAAAACTTGCATAGAATTGCAAGGAAGCTCAAGCTCATGATGAGTATGTGATTGACTTTAGTGACAGATACCAACTGTAAGAAGCTTTACACTTTTGTTAGGAGCAAGGCAAGAAATGTGACGGCTCGGAAATAGCACCACTGAAAAATGGTGCCATTAACAATGTTGATACACAAATCAAAGTTAAAATACTGAACCAGTATTTTTCTGTCTTTACACATGAGGTCCTATCTCTCATTTGTGTCGTTTGAGAGTATCCTTATTCGAATGCCCTTCCTATTCATGTCTGCAAGTTTCTTAATAACCTTAATCTCCACAACGCTACCTGTCCAGACACCATCTTATCAAGGTTCTTGAAAGAGATGGCACATTCACTGACTCCTGCTCTTGTTATGATCTTCCAGGCCTTACGACCTTTCGTGTTAATCATATATACAAGACAATGGTCAAGAATAACCCCTTCAAACTATTGGCCTGTGTCCCTAAATTCTGTCACATGTACGATTCTAGAATACATCATACACAGTAACCTGTTTTTACCATTACATCATCAACCCATACCTGCATTGACTTCAGAAGCAGCGCGTCTGTGAGACACATTTAATCAATCGACATGCTTAATGACCTTGGGTCAGGTCTGGACCAATCCTATCAGATTGACGCAAATGTTTTACAAAGTGTCTTGTAGATACCTTCTTCTTAAGCTCCAACACTATGATGTGTAATGCAAAATGCTTGATTGTATCCAACAGCCAACAAATCATGCTGCAGGGTGTTTCCTCTGAGTCAGTACCGATAGCATCAAGTGTTCATCAATGTGCTGTTCTCAGTCCAAAATATTTTCCCTTGAATACAATGATGACCACGCTCTTCATGTCGACTCTTTGCTGATGCTTCAATTTTGTGCCGAGTCAATAGAAGATGCAGACGTCTTCCAGAATGACTTCGGCAGTCTGTAGAAAAGGGAAGAGACTGGGTTCAATGCAGAGAAGTGCTAGGTCCTGCTTATCACCAACAACAAAGAGACTAGTTATACTGTCCATTGCATGAAACGGAAGACTACAAAGAGGGCAAAATAACTGGGACATAACTGTCTTTGAAATTGTCTTGAACATCCCGAGTCGATATGGTCATAAAGGAGGGAAATTGATCCACATCCGTTCTAAACAGGAACCTTGGAGCCTCCCAAAAGTCAACCAAGAAGGCATGTTACAAACTCCTGATCAGTCTGCAGGTTGAGTGCACATCTTTTGTTTTGGATCAACACACCAAGGCCGTGACAACGCATGTGGAGATGATCCAACGTAGAGCTACCATATTTGTAATTTTGCATTATTGCAAAACAAGTGCTCAGCATTGGTGCCATGTTCAACACGATTTGCTCAAACAGAGGCAGAAACAAGTAAAGGCTGTGATGTTCTATAGGATTGTAAATGATTTTGTTGCAGCTGACGCCCCACCTTCTGACTCCCTTACGGTGCACCTACAAGATGTCATTCCTTATGATTCGTTCCAAGGGTTTGCAGGATCATTTTCCTGAGGGAATATTTCTTCCATTCTGCTGTCAACATCATCAGGAATAAGCTACCATAACATCAAGTGATAGCTCCCAACTGTCCAGGTTAAGATTTTAGGTGCCATGTACTCTTCTTCTGTTTGCAATGTTTTAACCTGTTATTTTAACTTGCACGTTGGACCCTCCGTCACCTATGTGCATATCACAATGGTGCGAGTATGCCTGCTTTAAAGCGGCAAAGCATGACAAAATAAGAAGCAGAAGACACAAACACAGAGTTGATGTAGTATACTAGTATTGCAGTACTCAACAGATGCGCTTGAATATCGTCATTCAAGACAAGTGCAGACATGAATTGTCCCAGCTGACATCAAATCATGACGAGGTGGATACATGGCTTGGATGCCTTTTTGAAAGGGGCCAATGCTGGATAGTTGTCAAATGCCAAGAATTTGATGTACTGCTTGCACTGATACATGTATACCAGAAGACCTGTTGGAAGAAATATTTTACATGTCCGATCTGCTTTCAGATATTTTAAGAGATGCACGGTCAGACAAGGCACAAACGTTTGATGTTTGATGTGTGGTGTCTGAACGGAGAACCCATAGATGATACAAAACTTTTACAATATTGTTAAGGTAGAGAAAACACTTGAACTGGTTCCACCAACAAAGGATGTACTAGAACTGAAACTTCAGAGCAAACTGTTAAGCTGCTATATGGATCTGAACTAATGGATACAGACATCAATGTTACTGATACTAACACATATCACGATGGTGTTGAACCTTTATAAGTGGTTTGGAAATGTACCAACTGCACTTGATGCTTGCATTGAAAAAGTTATGGGTGCAAAATCAGGTGCAAATCTATTCGCTGTAAATGCTTCAAAGTAGTTTCAAAACACACTGACATGTGTTTGCGATGGTGTTAATTTTACCAACCAAGAAAATATCCATAAAAATATAGTGAATTAATTAGTTACTTTAAACAGAACTGAACATTTTGTTTAGGTGTTCATTTACCCCACCCACTTTACTTTAAGAAGTATGTGTGCATAATATATAGCTGGTATGACTGCATACAGTATTTTTCAGTAGCAGTCTGTCTTACCTTTATTTTAACCTAATTTATATTTGTTAAATAGAAATAATGATGAAGACGTGACATGTATCATCGTTATATGTTGGTTTTTAATGATTTTTACTGGTTTTCTGATGTTCTCATTATTATTCATGAATATTCAAACAATATATTTTACAAAACGTTAGTGCAAATTAAAGGCCGATGTTTAACCTTCATTTTGATACCATGTTTATTATTTTACACCTAAAATTGATAAAGATATATTAATTTCTCAAATAACGTATATAAAATATGCACTTAGTTGACCTTTGACCTAATTAAGAGAAACAAGGGCAAATTTTCAGGTGGCATGGCCTATTTCTGATTACTCAGACATCAAACATTATATATCCTTTGCGATGGTGTTAATTGTACCAACCAAGAAAATATCCATAAAAATATAGTGAATTAATTAGTTACTTTAAACAAAACTGAAAGTTTTGTTTAGGTGTTTATTTACCCCCACCCACTTTACTTTAAGAAGTATGTGTGCATAATATATAGCTGGTATGACTGTATACAGTTTATTTTCAGTAGCAGTCTGTCTTACCTTTATTTTAAGGTAATTTATTTTTGTTAAATAGCAATAATGACGAAGACATGACATCATGTATCATCGTTGTATGTTGGTTTTAATGATTTTTTACTGTTTTTTTGATGTTCTCATTAATATTCATGAATATTCAAATAATACATTTTACACAAAGTAAGTGCAAATTAAAGGCCAATGTTTAACCTTCATTTTGGTAGCATGTTTCTTATTTTACACCTAAAATTGGTAAAGATATAATGATTTCTCAAATAACGTATATAAAATATGCACTTAGTTGACCTTTGACCCAATTAAGAGAAACAAGGGCAAATTTTCAGGTGGCATGGGGCAGTTTCTGATTACTCAGACATCAAACATTATATGTCCTTTGCGATGGTGTTAATTGTACCAACCAAGAAAATATCCATAAAAATATAGTGAATTAATTAGTTACTTTAAACAGAACTGAAAGTTTTGTTTAGGTGTTTATTTACCCCCACCCACTTTACTTTAAGAAGTATGTGTGCATAATATATAGCTGGTATGACTGTATACAGTTTATTTTCAGTAGCAGTCTGTCTTACCTTTATTTTAAGGTAATTTATTTTTGTTAAATAGCAATAATGACGAAGACATGACATCATGTATCATCGTTATATATGTTGGTTTTAATGATTTTTACTGTTTTTTTGATGTTCTCATTAATATTCATGAATATTCAAATAATACATTTTACACAAAGTAAGTGCAAATTAAAGGCCAATGTTTAACCTTCATTTTGGTAGCATGTTTCTTATTTTACACCTAAAATTGGTAAAGATATAATGATTTCTCAAATAACGTATATAAAATATGCACTTAGTTGACCTTTGACCCAATTAAGAGAAACAAGGGCAAATTTTCAGGTGGCATGGGGCAGTTTCTGATTACTCAGACATCAAACATTATATGTCCTTTGCGATGGTGTTAATTGTACCAACCAAGAAAATATCCATAAAAATATAGTGAATTAATTAGTTACTTTAAACAGAACTGAAAGTTTTGTTTAGGTGTTTATTTACCCCCACCCACTTTACTTTAAGAAGTATGTGTGCATAATATATAGCTGGTATGACTGTATACAGTTTATTTTCAGTAGCAGTCTGTCTTACCTTTATTTTAAGGTAATTTATTTTTGTTAAATAGCAATAATGACGAAGACATGACATCATGTATCATCGTTATATATGTTGGTTTTAATGATTTTTACTGTTTTTTTGATGTTCTCATTAATATTCATGAATATTCAAATAATACATTTTACACAAAGTAAGTGCAAATTAAAGGCCAATGTTTAACCTTCATTTTGGTAGCATGTTTCTTATTTTACACCTAAAATTGGTAAAGATATAATGATTTCTCAAATAACGTATATAAAATATGCACTTAGTTGACCTTTGACCCAATTAAGAGAAACAAGGGCAAATTTTCAGGTGGCATGGGGCAGTTTCTGATTACTCAGACATCAAACATTACATATCCAGTGCATGCTAAATTCTACTAATTAATGCCATGGCTCGAAACATTTTCCTCAGTTGGATGCCCAACTAAATAGCAGTATAGAATTATTACCAGGCTGTTGGACAGTGTAAACGTGCAATTGTCATACCCAAGGAGTTATCTACAGGGACAGTTACTTAGCCCATTCAAAAAAAACAGGTAACTCCACAATTACGTCGCCAAAATATATTCGCTGGTTAATATTATGTTGAACTTGATCAGTGCAAAACTGTATAAGTAAATAGCCAACGATACAGCTTCTATTCTATACATATGTATATGAAGCCGTCGCTGAAGATTCTAATGAATATGCCATGATCACGTAATAAGCAGCAGTGGTCGTTGAATCAGTTTTTACCAGTCTCGGCATTTATATACAGCTTCTATTAATATGAGTAGATTTCAGAACATTAGCATAACAGTGTTCTGTTCATAATAATTAACCCGAATGACCAACCGCCTCACATATTTAAATATATACAGTACTAATGTTTATAAGGTATAAAATAAAAGAAGTTTAAAGTAAACTAACTTTGATACACAACAATTTAGTCAAATTAAACATTTAATTAGCTAACCATCAAAAAGAGAGATAATCCTATATATACATAACTTCAGATAACTACAGATAACTCAAAATTGTGTAACTAGCAATATATGAATGTTTCCTTATTTATCTTATACATGTATATACCAACTTGGTGTAAAAATGAATCATGAATAATTGAAACAAATTCGTAATAATTTCAAAGATTTATTATTTATATTCAAACCATATAAATACCAGAATGATAGGAATAAAGCGTCAAATATCACTTTTGTACATAAATAGATTGAATGAAGTGACGAATTTTGGAACGCGTACATATTCTATACTAACAGAAAATATTTTAACACACACAATATGACGGGATTCACATGAATAAATATTACTTAGAACTGTACTGAACGTGTAGATGAAACATGCTGCTTTCAAATTAAAATACGTATGAAGTCATGTTTAATAGAAATTAAACTAGAGCTATCACTTAAGGTGATTAATACCCCCACCCATCACAAGATCCATTGACTTCCATACAAAAGGCAATCAAATATACTACTTGCGGAGTTACATTTTGGACAAAATGATGCTATATATTGCAAATTACAAAAAGGGGAATAAGTCTCTAAAATGCAATTAGAGTTACAAGCCGGACCGGACAAGCCAAATTTTGACAAAATTAAAAAGGGAAATAACTCAAACAATACTGAAGACAGAGTTGCAAACCTTGTACACTGCACTTTCGGTCAGTGTGATCTATCTGTATCTGAAGTTTGTGGTCAATAACTTTTATACTTTGGAAGTTATAATCCGGACAAACCAGACGGACGGACGAACGGACAAAGGGACGTTCTAACGGATTGAGTGTATGTGGCTATTCTTTTGTTCAAAATAGCCACACAAACTGAAAATAAGCCACATAAAACCGATGAGAACGAAAGATATCTTGTTCTCATGTAATTATCTAGTCACATAAACAGGAATTGTTATCGCGGACAGACAAACGGACGGACGGACAGAAGGACGGACATGGTTACTCCAGTATAACCCCTCCCCCAACCTTCGTTTGCAGGTGTATAAAAAGAAGAGTTATCTTAGATCCTGGATAAAGGAAAGTTTATAATAGACACAAAACAATGGAATGTTGACAAAACTTAACGTGACCTACAGTACAGTCTGTGCACATAGCAAACTACCATATCGATAAGATATATACCAAGCCAACCAGATATTTGTACTGAAGGTAAAGTATCACACAAAACGAAATAATAAAGCAAACTACAACGAATGTTTGACATTGAATAGTTATATATAGATTGACACACGTCACTGATTTATCACAATGCCTAGTGGTGTGCATAACGCGATGAGTTTATTATGTTTGTATACGAGTACATAAAACGGATTTTAAAATGCGCCGTTCGATTGTGTCCACAAAGCTAAAAGCATGTTAAACAAAATATGTGACAAGGTGATGGGACAATAAAGCGTATGTCGGATAGTCCGAGAAGTTGTGCTCATCTTCTTCCTTTGGGCAACTCCCAATTTGTAGTTCTTTTCTCGACAATAACACCAGAGTCTACTAACGGAAACTGGTGGAAACATTCCAATTATTTATCATGACACATCAAATATGTAGTGTGCAATGGCAAACTGTACATGCAATGAAATGTTTCCATTTGTTTGGTGTTTACTTACTTCATGTTGTAAAAGTGTTTTTAAAAGACGGACGTATGTGTTTGTACCATCTTTCTTTACCACACCAAGACAAGGTTCATTCCCATTAGTGGTCGTTTTGTTTCCGAAAATTGATATGGTAAACTATAAACGAATGCTATCAAAAATAACCATTTAGTCTGCAACACTTGCAAGGAACAGTTTACTGCAAATAAGTTAAGACGGCAATAATCGTTCAATCTACTATTATTACTTTTCGATCAATCAATTATGTTCCTCATTTCGAATCATTTTCCTTTTTTTCCTCATATCTATGCATATAAATGTAAGAGTCATGCAGGAAACACCACATACAAGAAACGCAGTCGCTCGAACAACACCATGAGAAAAAAAGAAGGCATTGCTGTCGGTCCGGTCAGGCAATTAGATTTAGTGTAATATATAGAAGTGATTTGGATATTCTATCTACAGGTCTGTCATTCAGCCAGGGCATTGTGGTACAGTGTCCTTGAAGAGACATGTACAATATGTATTTTAGTAGCTCCTGTCATATATACAGTCAGTCTGGTTTGACTGGCAGTGTTGATATGACTGTCAAATAAATAACTAACGTCCTCCCTAGATAGATCTAGTTTAGCAGTCATGTGCTTGTGCTTAACTGTATATGTTTTGTACCTTTTGCACGCGTGTCATGAAGCTGTATTTGCCTATCATGATATATTCGTTCCAGATGAAGCATTGTGTAAGCAGGGGTCTCATCATAGTGTGTAGCTGAGATCTCAGTTGCTACAGTACAGGCCCTGCGGACTTTTTGTTTTTCGTTTTACCAGCGCGGACAAAATTAATTGAGCGCGGGTTTCCAGCACGGACAATTTTTATGGATCATCGCGGACAAATTCTGTGTCCACCGCGGACCGAATTTTACCCTACGGGATATTACCGCCGCGGAGCCATCGCTGTCCGTGCTGATATCAGAGTGGATTGCGAGGCATCACCGCTGACACTACCTTTATGATTGGCAGTCGTTTAATCGATTTAGGTATAAATTATTTTTATACAAAAGCTTTCACGTATATATGAATACACATGTGCATTTTTTTTCAACTGAAGAAACATAATTGATATACTGTCAGTTCTAGAATTCAAAATGAAATTAGATAGCATACGTAAATAGATAGCCTTCACCCAAAACCCGAGACTGAAACGGTTTCTTTCAGTTAAAACTACAATTTATAGTCAGATTTTAACGATTAAATACTCGATAAAAAGAAATAGATACAAAATATCAGCAGCAATTGTTTTCACAATCTGATTTTCAGAAAAAGCGTATCGCAGAGATTATAGATGTCAGGAGCACTCGGTCATATTGTTTTCGACCCCACGCGCGTATTAACCCTTTCCATGTTCTATATTTGTTCCATATTTCAATACAAATGTACCTACTGAATATTCATGGGCAAAATAGTGATAACGAATTATGGAAGGGGGGCATTGTAGACATTTTAGGAATGCAAATAGAAAGATGTATCAAATTCTATTAGCAAAGTGAGTAGACCCTGATCAGACGGTTCCTCTAGGAGCGGTCTGATCTAGGTCAATTCTCTTAGCAAATGCGTGAAAACACGTTTATATGAGGGAAAGGGTAAAAGGGTGGAGAGTTGTATCTCGGGAAACCCATAATTTGTTTACTTCTTGAAAGACTTCTTTTTGAAATCTTAACACTTTACTCCATAGTTTCTTTTCAGTATTGATGACAGATGTTTGCTTAAAACAGGCTGAATGGGACAATTTTGCGTTTTTCTTAGCCTGCTTTAAGCTACCGTCTACTGTGATATAGAAATATTTTCTTATGGCGCATATTCATGAATGTATCAAGTGGAACTATTTTTGAGTGGAGGATTAGATTAAAGCACTATAATGAGCACCTATGGAGTAAAGGGTTGAACTGGGGTATCATTCGAAGAAGATATGCAAGCAGTTGATTAAATAATTCTACATCTACACTAATACACTAATACTACGCATCTACACTATTAATATATACTGTTACAGCTATTCTTGTTTGACCGACCATGTACAGCTACAAGATTTAAGTTGATATCAGAATTAAGATGAAAACTATTGTAGCTTATTGTATTATAATTTATTTTGAAACGGCGCAAAACAGTCGCCTGCATAAATCAATACTCTGTATAAAACAGCCACCTGAAATAACAGAGAGCCAAATATTGGTATGTCGTTGTCTTTCAGATGAGTTCAAAGCTGCGATCGTAATGTATTAATTTTAGTCATATTAACCCTTTTCATACTAGTAGCATATATTGACGCAACTTAAAAACAGTGCAGACCCAGATCAGACAGCTCTTAGAGGCTGTATGATCAGGGTGTGCATTGGGTTCTTACAGGATCTGTCAAGCATAAATTGACATTCGTCCAGGGGATATTAGAGAGAGACAGACAGACAGAGAGACAGAGAGAGACAGAGACGGAGACAGAAGAGACAGAGAGAGGGGGGCAGAGAGAGAGAGAGAGAGGGAGAGAGAGACAAAGAGAAAGAGACAGAGAGAGAGAGACACAGAACGAGACACAGAGAGATACAGACAGACAGACAGACACAGAGAGAGACACATAGACAGACAGACAGACACAGAGGGAGAGAAAGAGGTGAAAGAGATGGACGGAGAGAGAGAGTATGAGAGAGAGAGAGAGAGACGAGAGATAAATTTTGACGTCCCTTCTGGCCTTGTGATTGCGTATCATTGCAAATGTTTTCGTTAGGAAGGGGACTTCTTAGAAACAACAACAACAATTGTACAGAGAGAGGGACAGGAGAGACAGAAGAGACATACAGACAGGGAGAGACAGACAGAGAGAGAGAGGGGGGGAAGAGAGACACACAGAGCCACAGAGAGATACAGACAGACAGACAGACAGAGAGAGACACACACACACACAGAGACAGACAGACAGAGAGGGAGAGAAAGAGGTGAAAGAGATGGACGGAGAGAGAGAGGGAGAGAGAGAGAGGGAGAGAGAGATTTTGACGTCCCTTCTGGCCTTGTGATTGCGTATCATTGCAAATGTTTTCGTTGGGAAGAGGACTTCTTAGAAACAACAACAATTATACAGAGAGTGGGACAGGAACGGTGAGGAAATATATTATGGGCTTATTGACAATGACAAAGGCTAAAACATGATAAATATTTCATTTTAATACGGTGCCCCTGTATTGATTCACAGGTGCTCGTAGCATGCTATGTCTCCACGACAACAACAGAAAAACCCTCAATACAACTGGTCTATAAGGCCTTGTCCCGGTCTGATAGCATGGACGGATATCTTGTATTCACAATTTCTTAAAATAATACTTACATGTAAAATAACATTGACTGGTTTTAAATCGAAAGTCAAACCCGCACAGACATCAATTTCAAGCTTATAGAGATTGTTTTATTTAACCCTTTCCCTGTTCTATGTTTATTCAAAAGTTCAATACCTACTGAATATTCATGTACAAAAATAGTTATAAATGAAATATGGAAGGGGTAACATTGCAGCTGTTTTACAAAGCAAAGAAATATATCTATCAAATTCTATTAGCAAACAGAGCAGACCCAGATCAGACGGCTCCTCTAAGAGCCGTCTGATCTGGGTCATCTCTGTTTGTAAATGTCGTGAAAACACGTTCATATGAGGGAAAGGGTTAAAGTACAATATGAAGAAATTTTGAATACAAAATACCCATTTATTCTATATTTAATATTGTGGGAAATATAGATGGCCACTCATCAATTATGAAGAGCAATATCAATTATTGGTGATTGACACGCCTATAGGTGACAGTTGATTGGATTATGTCTTTTCAATAGGTGGGTCTTAAAGATACTGAACCAATGAGCTGTGACATCTTGAAAGTCGCAAAAGAGCGGAAATACCCGATAAGACTATCTTTAAAGTTGTCGGAACTTCATTGATGACCAAATAATTAACACAATGATGACCTTAAATCACTGACCCCCTGTAGTTTCCGTACATTGTAGAGCACGCAAAGCGATCATTGTTTTAATGTAAGAACAAAACATTTGACCCTCATTATACTGAATTATCGTCCGCTTCAAAAATGTAGTCAAAATAAATCAAATAAGCATTGCTTTATTTTGTTGGAAACAAACAGAAAAATGAGAGCCAGACATATTTGACCCTAGTAAGACTCTGAGTAACTCATCATCTGTTCAGTATACAAACTGTTTGTAAATATTAAGGGAGCCACGCTCGGCGGGCTAAGGGTTGATCTGCATATTTTTATCTTTTGAAACTTACAGGGTCCTATAGAGAATGCTCAAGTTACCTACATTTATTATGATGAAATAATTTGCTTTTAAAAATGATTTTTTGTTTTCTTGCGGGGTTTCCTTTTGTCTTCTTTTAAAATAAAAATCGACTAAATTTTGTTTCCGCGTAAAAACATAGAATTAGTGTTAGTGTATCATTTTGCAAAGGCAAGTGACTGCTTAATGCGGTGTGCAGAAAAATGCCACTGGAAAATATGTCACTGAAAAAAATGCCACCCTTTTTTTAAAATTATTTTGTTATCCCTTTTTTCTAAAAAAAAATTGGTGAATTTAGTATACAGACAGTCAACCTGTGTTAGGTAGCTACTGACCATATAATGCTAAAAGGGGGCAAATGTCCGTAAACCGAAATATCGATATCATGAATATTTATTAAATTTATTTTTAAAATAGCATATGTACTGAGGCTGTTTTGGTATTGGAACAAAACTATAGAGTTAGATCCAACATAAATTCATCAGCAAACAGAGAATACTCTGAAAAGTCATGAAAACTGTTTATATACGGTAAAGGGATAAGCAAACAGAGCAGACCCCTGGTCAAACAGCTTCTATTTGAGAAATCTGATCTGAGTCTTATCATTTAAGAGTTTTAAATAAATAAACATATTTTTATGAATTGTATAACTATGAAAACATTCTTGTTATTCTGTCACTTTGTGCTGATTAATCCTTTCCCTGTTCAGTATTCATGTAAGACATAATCATATCATGAATATTTATAAGCTAATGTTTTAAATTGCATTTGTAGACAATATTGTTTTGATGTTGGTAGAAACTGTAGAGTCGGGCCTATTACAATTCCATAAATAAACTGAGCAGACCCCACATCATGCGTATGATCTGGGACTACGCTTGTGAACACGTTTATATTAGAGAAAGGTTTGTATTTTAAGGTGGAATGGCCCGTCATTGTTTAACTGTAGATTCCATTCATTATATAAGACCTAAATTTGCTATATGATTTTGAATAATATCCAGTGAAGACCCTGACCAGATGGTTGCCTTTTTAGCCATCTTGTCTGGGTCTACAGTTTGCAAATGTCAGTACCTTTATTTCCCGCATTTAACAAAACAAACTATTTGTTTTAAATACTGAAACTTAATTGTGTTAGACAGTTGGAGACTATATTATTATATGACTTACTCAGCCTAAATATACTATAATTTACTAGCTAGATAGAAGAAAATAGTAACGATCAAAGGTGCCAGATGGTCAGTAAATCCCCTAATTTCTCAGCAGGGGCCAAGGGTCAGTGATCACACAACTGCCATCTATCAGTCTATCACAAACTGTCAACAGAGTTATGAATTGTTACGGAACAGGAATGCGTACACGTAATAAAACCGAACTACCTAATAACGTGCCAATTGTCTAAAGTTATGATTTGTTAAACAGCTTCCAAAAAAATAGAAGATAACTATGCTTTGACTAATTAGATCCATGGCTAATCATAATTAAACCCTAAAGATTTAAAACAGTTATATTATTGCGAATTCTAGTTCTAAAGACAGTTTAGATTGATATGCTCTAGATCTATTCTAAAATACTTTTACTAGATCTGAAACGGTACTTTACAGTAGCTAGAAAGAAGACATTTTACAACACATAAATGAACGCCGTGAGGCTGTACATGTATATCTTAATATCTAGATCTTATTAAAACAAAGCGAGATTTAAAATTCTAAATACTGTTGGTCTAAATTATTCGACGGGTGTATCACAATAGCCACTCACTACAAAAGCCCCTCTTGCAAAAGCCCCTCACCAAAATGGTCAAGGTTTACAAAAGCCCCTCTCAAAAAACATTAATTGAACTAACTTTAAGTGTTTTGTTATGTGTACTTTTAAAAGGAGTGTGCTAATTACCTTACTTAACGAATCATTATAAGCTTGCCATTGAGCAAACAGGGTAGATCCAGATCAGATAGCTCAATATTTTAATTTTGGTCTACTCTGTTTGGTCTACTCTGTATAGCTTTAGATTTGATTTGGGTCTAGCCTGTTTGACATAAATATAAGGAATCTCCTCCTTGTGATCTACTATGTTTACTTTTATAAGTATAGAGTGTGCTAATAACCTTACTCTAATGAATCTTTATAAACTTGTCATTCAGCAATCAGGGTAGATCCAGATCAGATAGCTGTAATTTTGATTTTGGTCTACTTTGTCCAAATATTTGGACTATAATGATTAATTAACAAAAATTGTGAGGGGCTTTTGTAAGCCTTGGCCATTTTAGTGAGGGGCTTTTGATCGAGGGGCTTTTGTATGAGGGGCTTTTGTAGTGAATGGCTTTTGAGTGTACACCTATTCGACATATCAGGCATGTACAACAAATAAATAAGAATGTCTCCAATTTAAAAAAAACCAGATCATGGGATCTGTTTTTCCAAAGTTAAGCTGGAAATTTATTGGGCGTTCCCGAAGGCCGATACATTCAAGCTTCTTGTTGTATCTACCCTTCGGTATACGGACATTTTCACTCTAGGCTATTTGGCCATGGGACATTTGCCACCTACCGTTTTGGCGGTTTACGGACATTTGCCCCCGGTATTTTTGACAGGGCTGACATTTGTCCCCTTCAATTTTTATTTTATTTTACTTGCTCTACTTGCTCGCAAAGGATAAAAATACCTACATTGCTCTAAAAACAGTTGATTACACAGGAAATCGGTAATACAGAAAAAGTAAGGAGCTTTCTAAATTACTTCAATTCTGCTGTCATCTGTTTTAAACGACCGTCAAATCAACATTTTTTAAGAATGGTTGTTAACAATCGCCCCTTAACCGATAATCTTTCTAAACCGATATTGGAGTTACATGTATCCTGTGTTTAGTTGCCACCTTTTTTAAATGACGGCCAATTCAACTGTTTTGAATTGTTATTTTACTTCGCTATACCGGGTTGAGAACCTCTCTAATCAGGTCATTTTCTCGGTATGGTCACAGGGTTCGTTTTATAAGGTTTTGCAGTAATTTTGTTATTTTCAGGGACAGTTACATTTTTAACGCATCGACTATTAGACCACCGGCTTACTTTAAAACTAGCAATTGGAATTTAAATTAAGAACTATTCTTTTAAAAAGAAAGAAAGTTGGCGTATGAGAGACATATTTTGCTGTACGTATTTATTAATAAATTATAGCTACAGTATAACCTATGCAAAGCAACACTCTGGGGGATATGAACTTCTGTATTGTCGTTGTAGAGAGGTTGTTGCTCATCGGAGTTTCATGGCAAATCTCTCTCAACAGACAACCCAGTAAGGAATACCTGGGATCTTTTGAATACAGGTGGCTGCTTAATGGAGGACAAAAGTACTTTTATCCTGCATTAGTCTGCCACCTGCCATTATATTTGTATCGATGTAGAGAGGTTCCACTGTAAGTTTTGGGAATTCATTTAAAGTGTCGTTGAAAGGAGGTGTTTGCTGTGCAGAGGGCCGTTATGGAGAGGTGAGGTGTTCGCTGTGCAGAGGGCTGTTATGGAGAGGTTTACTGTATGCTATAAACCCATTCACTGTCATTATGACGTAATAATCCGTCTAACATAGCCACTGCAAAATCAATGTCTGCTTAAATGTTTATCTACTTTTCTTATAAACTCTTGGGATGTTATGATAGTTTTTACTTAACCCTTTCCTCCATAAATACTCCTTTCTACGCCTGTGTAAAAGTCACCTGTTGAAACCAATGTGATAAAGACAGCATTTGCTCCTACATGTATAGGATCATAATGCTCTATTTATCACAATGGTTTCAAATTACAAAATTCTATAAACGATAATTTCATCTACTTAAATTAACTTAATACTCCTTTTCGGTAGATTTATTCAAAGAGGTTTTATCCAAATAGAGCCTACATGTATGGAGGAATGGATTTTAAGAAACTTTAATATGAGTGTCAAATGGTTTGAATCCTTATCAGACGCGGCGTCTGATCAGGATCCAAACTGTTTGCAAACATTAGAGTTTTCATGTTTGACATGGAAGAGTTTAATAATAAATACAACTTACAATCGGAAAAGTGTGACCTATTTCCAAATAAGGAATTTGTCATTGAATTTAAGCAGGCGACACTTTGGTTTAGACATATCCGTTTAGCGAAAGAATGTGGGTGTACGAGGTCCGTGGTTTGAGGTTAAGATAAATCACGTACATGTACGTTTCTTTAATAACATTGATTAATTTAATTCGTATGCCCCTTCACTCCAAGAATTCGGTTGCCATGACATTAACAACAGTTTAGATCCAGAATAGACGTCCAATCTCATTATCAAACCAGAACCAAAACTGATTTACACCTATATCTATGTTTTTAGAAAAAAAATGGATTATCGTTTTTCATCCATAGGATACAGGTACGTCATGGCAATGAATCGATTGAGCAATATCTAAATATGCAGTACATGTGTATCAAGCAGAAAGACAAAACATGTACACAGGTAGATTTTTACACAGTAAACTATTAAGCACACGCGTGATAAAACAACCATACAAGTATTATTCGAATTGCTATTGAAACTGGTTAAAACGTACATTTTAAGCTGCCGAACCAAGAATAAATAATGGAGAAAACTTCTAACTTTACAACTCATCTGACTGAATTGATATTAGATGTATTAAGTAAATAAAATCCCTCAATTCTTTCGTCTGCCAGCACACTATTTATATAGATTTATATAGGAATCATAAGGAGACCAGTGAGGACTATTATCATAACAGCAAAAAACCCTTGTCCACGTTGGATAAAATTGCGATGGGCAGCGGAAAACAAAAAGTCCGCGGGACTTGTACTGTAGATTGACGGTGGATGATGATGTTTGTGTCTGGAGATCTGCTGGAGGAACATTTAATGGACGATTTGTACTGGCACAATTACGCAGTTAAAACTTACGTAGGCGGGTAGATAAATAGATAGATAAATCATAGACAGACATATAGTTCGATTCTGTCTAATTCACAATTGTTTATCAAGTTATTGTGGTTTATACATGTAGTACCAAAAACATTTAAATGTAAATGTCTTACCGTTCGTACTCAATTAAACGATTTAACCGGCGTATCTAAATTGACTTCAGTTGTGTATTTTGATCTAATGCGCATTAACGCAATATTTAGAAGGACATTTAAGAATTATACAGTGTATACTCTCACCAGGGGCCCCTACAAAAGTCCTCTGATCTGGGTATACACTATAGGCAAGAAATGACAAGGAAGGGAAATACACAGAGTATTGATTCACGCATACAACCAACTCTACATAGCTTTGATTTTAAACTTAACACACGCACACATTAACGATTCAAAATAACGATGATAATAATAGGCCACTAAAGTAAACCCGAGTAGTTACTCGATTTGACTGAACCAAACAGTTGTTTTCAAACAAAGTTAATAAACAAAACGACCAGTACCTGTCAACGGGGGAATAAATAATCCACCACCTTCGTAAAAGTCATAATTCTGAACTGCCTGGCCAAAAATAATGTTTTTGTTTCTTTAGAGAACGTCGTGTAGCAGACGTGTACAACAAGCTGTGCGCCCTCTGTTGGATAAATGTGGAATAGTTTTGCAGTTATAGCATTACACTTCCTCATTCGCACTCATATCCATGTCCATGGACGAACTTGTAAATAGTCAACGTTTAACAAACGGTAAGACGTGTTTTGTTTATAATATATAATTTGTACATTTAAACATTTTTAAAAAGATATGACGAATCCAATACGAATGATTTTTATAATTTGTTGATGGATCATCAGAGATACCTCTGTTAATATATATCTATACATAAATACATGTAAATTCCTATCTGTTAGCATATATGAATGACGTTAGAGAGACCTGTATTACTCATGTATCAGTTTTGTTGAAATAACCATTTCTTTAGTCGTGCATCCTGAAAGTAGGAGATCCTTCGAAAGCCGATCAGCAACGAGTAATTAAAAGTTCTTCACAACTCACGTCCCCGAGACCGTCCCCTGGGACCGGCTTATGTGGTCTTAAACCCACTGAAATTCACGTTTCGAAAGGGCCAGAAAATGTTTCGAAAGGGCCAGAAAATCTAACAACACTTATAATGATTTTTACGGCCGCCACACATTCGGCATTAGAGGCAGTCTATTATGCATGTATAATATGTACTGGCTATAATCAACATAAATGCTTGAGTTAGAATCACAAAAGAAACACGATTCATGCATATCAATACCAAGCATAACACAAAAAGTGAACAGTGTTTTCCTCTTGTTTCCCTTGTTGCATTTGATAGTGATAAAATGAAATTGACAGGCATGAGAAGGGTAAAAAGCGTGTTTCCGCGGCCATTTTGGAACCTCACACGGCGAGGTTCAAGAGATAAGATCGGATATCGATCACTAAGACCATAGAAGTACCGCAGCCATTTTGGCGAGGAACCAATATGGCGACAGAGAATAAGATCAGGTTTCAACAAGTATCGATTAACACCAGGGCACTAGCCTAGACCAGGTATTGAATAATAATACTGTATTTAAAATAGCGGACGAGATTTAAAATGATAGGTGCTGGCTATGCTGTAGACTGTTAGTCTACCATTCCTTGTTCATCATCACGCATTTATTGACCTAGTAGCTATACTGTAGATTGTTAGTATATTCATTACTTGTTCATCATGACCCATTCACACATTCTAAGAGAAATAGCATTTTATATGATTTAGGGAGGGCTTCCAAACGCGAACGAAAACGATTCATTGAAAACGCATCGCCTTCACAGATAGAAAGTCTACATGTCATTGTCATATAGGTTTTATAAGACTAAGTACCTGTCATGCATCAAGATAGAAGATATTTCCAATATTTTAAGGATCTGCTTAGGGCTCTAATTAGCGATCGTGTTTCTTTACGTCGGAAGAAAAGATTATTGATGATCTACCATGCCATATTACCAAGATTACTTCGATTGGAATATATACAACCTGCTTCTATGAATGAACTGCGAGGTAGTGAACCTTGAATGAATCTTATGGACGTTAAAATTATCCGTGTTAACATCTCATCAAAGATGAAATTGTTACTTCAATAGTGAGTTAAGAAATTGAATCGTATTTGTGCTTTGTAAACATAATGCAGACCTTACTTTTAAAATTCAGAAGATCACTATCATTAAAGTGGTCAACGGCCTTAATATTATTCCATCAGGACAACCATTGATACCGTGTTATCTGATCGATCTTCGTCTAAAACAATGATGATATAAACAGTTTGAATCCAGATCAGATACCACATAACGTGGTGTCCGATCTGGATCCAAAATGTTCGTGACTCATATTCAACTTTTATTTCGTTTTAAAAACAACATAAAATTAATTTTGATTGTTTTAGCAGACGATATATTTGAAGTAGACGATCATTCATCAGGGAAATGGGTTAGTATGGTCTTTAAGACCATTTTCAAATTTTCCTACACCGTGTTATCTGATCGATCTTTGTCTAGCAAGCGCGAGGAAATAAACTTCAACTCACGCAAACTACGTAGGTCTATACCACCCATACCAATGAACTTGAAAAAACACAAAGGATGGTCTTTATGCCTATTTGTTTTATTCTGGAAAGATTTAAGAAACATAGCTTTAACAAACAAAACGGTAAACCTGTTATGCTTAAGACCACCCTAGTTTAAGCATTACAAACACAGTAAATCTTAATTATGGTGTTTTCCTCACCCTTTACTTCAGAGATATTCATTTTAATGTTTGTCATTTATTCTTGCATTGAAGAAAATAGCTTCACTTTATTTTTTTTTCATATATGCTACCAGATGGTCACTTAAAGTAAGATGAAAGTAAAGCAGAATGTTTTACTTTTTACCTACTTGTAGGTGGCGGTGGTCTAGTGGTAACGCGCTTGACTATCAGTCCGGAGGTCCGGGGTTCAAATCCCGGTCCCAACCGGAAATTTCAGAGACGCTTTTCCGTGTCTCCCACCCGCACATACTCTCCACCCAGGGGTTAAAATGGGTACCTGTGGGGGTCACTCGCCGGTACTGTGGCTGCACAATTGCGCCATATGTTAGCAGTGCTCAATATTGTAGACCAATGACCAGGGGAGTATGTGTACAGTCGGCTGAACGGTCATTCGGACTGAAAGTAGACTATAACTAGGTACTTTTACCTACTTTAAGCGATCAACTGTCTTCAATATTCGAAACCGGCTATGGAAGAAAGGGTTAAAAAGACTTCTGAATAAGGTCTTTACTATTTTTACATGATGAAATTTATAAATTATTCTTAAATGAACAAATAATTATTTGTTATCACCCAGTTTGAGGATGAGTTACTTCAGTGAGATGAAAGAGATAAACAGGTTACCATTTTTATCCCAGAATGTTGGAATGTTTTTTTTTAAAGAAAAGTTAACCGTTTCAACCTGACAGTCCTCTATCACAACCCTTTTTTAACTATTCAATACCCTGGATGATAATTGTGTTGATAAAAGGATCAATATAGTCATTGTATCTTCAGAAAACATATTTTTAAAGTAAAGAACATTTACACAAGGTTGAAAGGATTGATAGTCAACTGTTTTAACACTAAAACTCTGTATAGGCGACTAATCATCTATGGACTAGAAAAACATCAATGGACTAGACAAACATCTTCATCCTTTCAACTCATCAAACCTATATCACAGACCTTTGCATTCAGATTAGACATCAGTTTACTTGATGATAGATGAGTATCCATACTGTTTAACATTCTAAATAACAGTTAAAAAGAACCAATACTCCCTTTAAATTCAATAAACATCATTTTAAAGCAGAGTTGAAAGGTTTTAATCAATACTGGTATATAAGGAAATAAAGTCCAGACTGATTTTAACAATAAGTATAAAATGGTATCTAAGTAAAAACTACACAACATGAACCATTTCAATACTAAGTTATTCCCTTTAGAAGATGATCTACTTAACTTCATTTTTCTGCATTCCTTATTGAATGACAAGTGCTACCATACAGTCTATTAAGAAGATAATAAACCATATGGATTCATATCAGGATCCCTCAGTTTTTACAAATGAGTTAATATATTGCATTAAAAGGGTGAATACAAATTGCACAGTATGAACTCGGTACATGGTTATCAGGTAGCACATTGTTATGAGGTATTACATAACTCATCTAATATACATGTATATTATAGTGAAACGGTAGTAAATTGTAGATCCAAATCAGAGTACTGATGATAAATTCTGAAAATGGGTGATCCGTCGAAAGCAAAAGTCGAAATACAAAAAGAGAAAATTGCAGTCTCGGTTTTATTGAGTCTGTTCATGAGTAGTAATTAAAAGTGCAACACTACTCATGCCCTTAGCACCGGCTTAAGCAGTATTCAATTTTCAAAACTAATAACATCAAATTAATGATCCCGAATGACCAGAAAATATAACAACACTGAGAATGATATACGGGGCGACTTTTACGGCCGCCACACAAGCATTTAACACCTGCTGTTGTGAAGTCCATATATTCTGAAAATAGGTGATCCTTCTAAAGCCGTAAAAGCAAGGAGAGTAATGTTGATCCAGAATCATGTAGCATTGAGTTGTTATTTCAATAGTAATGACGTCATCAGATGACGTCAGGAGCGCAACGACTTCATGCATGCATTAGCGTGCATGTATTCTCCCGAATGTAGTATATATGCGATAAAAATGCATAAATGCGATAGAAGTATGTATGTCGGTGAGATTGAGAGAGAAATTCGGGAGAGAATGAAAGAATATTTGAGTGATGTAAGATATGAGAGAGAGAATCCAATAAACAGATATTCTGGAGTCGTTGGTCATACCAGTGATGATATTAGATTTGTGGTTTTGAAACGGATATATTCACCTGGAAGCTCATTCTCAGGGTGATATATCCTGATATATTCACCTGAAAGCTCATACATGTGAGAGTGATATATCATAAGATCACAGTTTAGGTCTATGGGAGTTTCGCATTGAAGGATATATTGAAGTATAATAAATAGCTGATGTCAACCCATTGACTGTGTCGATAAGAGTTATATCCGGGTTGCCAATACTAATAGAGAGGACCAGACGCTGATTTAGAGGGCGGAGCCGGCGTAACCCCCCCCCCCCATTGCCCAAACAAACTGAGTAATTTTATTATATGTAGATCTAATAAAAATCAATAAAACAATAAAATTTAATTTGGATTTCTATTTCCCTCACTCAATTACGCTCTTTCTCAACATGCATTACAAAGAAACCAGTGATGCCATCCAATTTTTAAAAATCTAAATTTCGTAATGAAATATCAACCAGACAGACGACATTTTGAACGATCAATATAACCTCTCTCTCTCTCTCTCTCTCTCTCTCACACACACACACACACACACACACACACCTCACATACAATAACACTAACACACACACACATTTCTTCTAAATTTAATTTAAATTAACAATAAACCAAACATGTTTCGACTAACGTCTCGTCAGACATATATATATACACTTATTTCAATACCCCTATAAGTTGCCTAATCTAGATCCAACCGGTTAGTCCTGGTACAGCTACCACGTCCTGTACAATCAACTAGTCAAAAGAGATAAACACCCACAAGTTTTCCAATATTATATTATTCTGCAGCTAGACATCGGAAAGTAAACATTACTTGAAATGTACAAAAATGAGTCATGCAGGAAACACCACATACAGAACAAACACTCGCCCGAACAGCAACACAAGGAAACAGCAAATGTACATAGGTAGAAAAAACAACAAGAGACGCACAAAGACAAAACAAACATACAATAGGAGGAAGATGGAAGTACCGCCTTGGAACGGTCAGTGACAAAAGTCACCGGGGGGTTTAAACCGGTTTATAGGCGCCCAACCTCACCCTTATTCCATCCCCATCCTAAACGACAAACAGTGTAAATAAACGTATCCCCTCTCCGACTAATTGAACCTAGCGCATGAAACGGCTACCCAAAAGTGTATAAAATTCAGGTAGGTATAGTCAAACAACTAAGTCTGTCGTGTCAAAGGTCAGCCGAGTCCATTTTTAGGGAGAGCAGCATTCCGCATGTTCTCGCACAATTTTTAAACAGACGAGTTTGGTATATAAGATAAAAACGAAGGCGGAATTGTTGTCAGCAGTTTAGCGCAGTAGGCAAAGTCTAGGTACGCAGAAGGCATTGCGAGAGTAGTTGTTTATTAAGCGTGCGTTCGAATCCCGTGTCGACCTTAAACTTGTTTAATCTTAATGAAAGTATTTTTATGTCATGTTGTTCAATTGTAATGACCATTTATGCACATGTTCGTCAATGTTATGGAAGAGTACCTTTGTTTGAGTTCGAGTCCTACATTAGCCATATTTTCAAACAAATCATTTTTTCAATATGAATATCAATATACATGTACATGTAAGTATTAGCAAATGTCTTCTACAAGTGGCTTCTTAATGTAAAACAAAACTTATGCTCTTAAAGTGACTTTCTGCAAGACTTTTTTCCCTTCATTATGCTGCTGCCTGCCTTAAAGGCTAACAATGACTTATTTTTTGGTGCCCGGTTTAGAGATGTTTCACCGTAGATATATAAGAATGAAAATATACGATGGTTGAAATAAAATTGGAAATAAAAGAATACCCCTCCCCCTCTGGAAACAAAAGAAAAGGTTAAAAATCAATCAAAATATAAAACTAAGTAATTATATAATCCTTAATATTCTTAACAAAAATATGATTTAGGTTGATGCGAGACTCGAACCTGCGGCTTAATAAAATGTTCGCCGATCACATATACTTCTTTATTGCCCTACGACTTATCCACTACGCTGTATTTCCGATAACTAATGCGCTTATTGTTTATACCTATAACTTAACCTTTTCCTTTAAAGATGACACGAGGATATGCTGATCTCGCTTAAAAATGGCCTCGGCGAACCCGTGACCCGTCAGACCTAGTTGTTTGACTAGAACAAAATAGTTCACTAAAAACAGTTCGCTCTTAAGCAATCAGCCAATCAGACTGCAGCTACATACCTACGATACACACTGAGCCATTCGATGTTTAACCTTCGGCCTGATTACATCATC
Organism: Azorinus chamasolen; assembly: GCA_963576725.1. Classification (NCBI taxonomy): domain Eukaryota; kingdom Metazoa; phylum Mollusca; class Bivalvia; order Cardiida; family Solecurtidae; genus Azorinus; species Azorinus chamasolen. Next base: position 61,992,007 of record OY755239.1, on the reverse strand, counting down.
GTATATCAATGAAACCGAAATAGCTACCAGGCGAACTGAAATAATTGGTTAAACTGTACAATACAAGTATGAAAATCTTTTGTTTTCTTTACTTCGAATATACATAGCCATCGCAAAAACAAAACGCCAATGTATCCATGAACATTTATTTATTTCATTTGCATAAGTGACAATGTCGGATTATTTACCTTGTAAAAACGTTGCTGGTACGGAGGAAATGACAGTCGGTTGATATTCTGATCTTACTTTAGCAAACTTTCATTTGTAGGTTCACGAAATAACTGCCAAATCGAAGCATATCGTTGCTAGGTTTCATGTATCAGACATAGTATCTCTCCATAAATTGTATTCGACGATCCACATGTAGGATTGTGTACAGCGAAAAGTTGCTATGGTGTCTGCGAATAGCGTTTCTGGTTAAATGTAGCGGCCGCCGAAGGGTTTCTATAGTTTCCATTAATACTCCGATAAAAGAAGGATTTTAACAGAGAGTGTAGAACTAGGACGCGTAAATTAAAATGACTGTATAGGTTACTAAATATTTAAGAACATTGCTTGATCCTCATGCTTGTTCAAATTAAAATTCTATTCTTAAGTGTATTTTTTATGAATATGGGGTACGCTCTATATAGTGCAGACCCGAACCAGATGACTCCTCTAGGAAACCTTTGATCTTGGTCACCACTGTTTGCCATGTATATTATATTTCGCAGGATGCTGTAGGTTACATGGGCTGTATCACACGATTGCTATATCAAACAGTGCAGACTCTTTAGAACCCGCCGATATTGGTCTACACTGTGTGCCTATGTCCCATATATGGAATTGTGAGATGTTTAAATGAACTGTGTCATGTCATTGTTATAGCAAGCAGTGCAGACCCTGATTGGAGAGCTTCTTTGGGAACAGCAAAACCGCAATTAGAAGGCTCCTCCATGAATCCTCTGTTTGCCTATATCCTAATGTATGGGCTCACGGAATGTTATGGGTTAAAAGGCCGATCGTTATTTCAGTATCTTTTGAAAGAAAAATAGTCAGTGTGGCTTTTTGAATGACGTAGTTAGAATACAAAGAAATTGTTTGATGTAATTGGGATAATTGCATTCTTTACAATCCGGTTTGTACAATGCAGGGATAATTTGACTATTAACAACTTTCGTATGCAATAGTTTCTTCTGCGATTTGTTGTCGTCTGCTCATATTTGGTTAATTTCTGTTTATCTATTTGCGGAATTAGTACGTTCTGAGTGTCTAACAGCTTGGCTTATATGAGTGTCAAACAGTGTTGATCTTGATCAAACACTTAGTTACTCCATAGGTTACCATACTTGTGAGATGTTATACTGCAGGCATCTAAAGACTTTACATGAGACAGCAATCTTTAAATTCACAATGGGCAAAACCAATGACATTTATTACCTTACATTTTAACTCTTTAAGTTACATTTCATCAACAATACAATCGTCCAAATAAAAATTGTCATACTGAGTGGTGGGGGCATGACAAACAAAGAATAGACTGATATAAACCATGAAAATCAATGGAGACAGCAAATAGTGTTGACTCTGATCAGCGTTAATACTGTTTGTCTATGTCCCAGTAATGGTATCCTGGGAGTTAATAGAAAACGTCCATCCGTCAATCAGCCCGCCACCCCGTTCACACATCTGTCTGTCTCTTCAGTAATAAACACCCTGTGTTTCACTTTGTTCATAGTTGTTCTCAGTATAGGGCCTTCCTTATAGGCTATATTTCGAAACAAAATTTTGCGAAACGGGTGTTTTGTTTTAATGATTTTTACTGAAGATATAGCCTTTGAATTGTCATCGAGTTTATCATAAGACCATTTATGACCATGTGAGATAACAGAATGACAAAAACCGAGTTGTGATTATTTGGCCGATAAAAGGCCATGTATTCTGTATTTTGGAAAAAGAGTATAAAACATTTACCAAATGAAAATAAAACTGATGAAATCCAATAAGGATCAATGTGAGGGTTCAATCGAAACCGCCATAAGATAGTGGTTGCTTAGCAAACAATAGCTCCCCACATTGAACAAAGAGCGGGGAATTTGGAAAGTAGGACTGAGAAATTTTAAATACTCGAGACTCCTAGCTTAAGACATATATAAGGTTTATGGTTAACGAGCATAAAACAAAATTTTAAATAATGTAAAAGTTACACAACTCTACCTTAAGACAGGACAGACAACTCAATATCAATTTTACATTATAACATTATATGACATTGAACAAAATGTATGACTGGTTAATCATAAAGGAATTAACGAATGAGTTGTTTGCCCTGGCATCATGAGGTATGACTACAGAAGTTATGAAACAAAATACATATGAAGAGCAAACAAAATGCAATAATAGATGTATCCATAACACGGAATGTCTCAGAACAAAAAGGAAATTCAATACCAGTGCATGTATGTGAAAGGCTTTGTAAAGTGGGCTACACGTGAAGTAATATTGCCCTCAAAATAGCAATGAACATTCAAAACTGGTTTGATAATGCGCTCTTTTAGAAAGGAACCCCACTTTGCTGAGAACAAATACAGCTTTTAAACATCTCATGTACATGTGGATCATACATTTTGCTTACACACGGTGTCTATACAACTTCCCAAGAAGCCCCTATGTAGATATTATAGCCTCTACTAGCTTAGCATAAAATTCATAACGTCGAAAAGTAAATACAATTATTTTCTCTATAACACGTTTTAAACAGCCATCCTGTTATAGCAACAGTCTGTATTATATGTAAAAAATATCATTTGGTTCATAACAGTTGTTACATTTATGAATTTGCTACGAGGCTTGGCTGGAACCCTTTGCAATGACATTACTGGTTAATAAATTTGACTGATACGTCACGTAAATAAACAATGGTGTTTTCCTTGGTACAATTGCAAACTGTAAATACCTTATAGCATAATCTGATACCTAAAACAAGTGGTTGTGTTGAATCGTTTAAAATATCCTATCATAAAAAGAAGGTTCATTCATATCTATGCTTAAAAACAAATAGATACTACACAGCCAGAATAATACCGCTTTAAACAGCAAATGCAAACCAAGCCCTGTTGCCAAACAACACATATTTTGCAGCGCATAAATTGCCTTTCATAGCATTACAACAAGCCCAAGCATGTAGTAATACTGAATCAACATAAGTGTGTTGCCCAGCTATCTGACATAGCCTTTAACAGACATTAATATCATTAATGTCCGAAAGTTTAGTCCTTCAATATTGTATATACAAGGTGTTTTCTGGCACCGATATATACTACAGGCCCAAGCAAGTAGCAAAATGAGTGCACTCGATGCCGAAACAAATTTAGAGGAGTTGTTGTTGTTTAACCATTAAAATGTTATTCATTCATGAATGACAAATATCCTCATACTAAATGGGTAATGCATCAAATGAATATGTTCATTCATATCTATGTTTAAAAAAAATAGATAATAGATTATACACATCGAGAATAATAACGCTTTAAACAACAAATACAAACCAAGCCCTGCTGCCAAACAACACAAATCTTGATGTGCATAATTGCCTTACATAGCATAACAACGAGCCCAAGCATGTAGTAACACTGAATCAACTTAGGTGTTGCCCAGTTACCTGGCATAGCCTTTAAAAGACATTACTATCATGTATACAAAAAATACATCGTCAGAAAGTTTAGTCCTTCCATGTTGTATATACAGTGTGTTGTCTGACACCGATATATACTACAGACCCAAGCAAGTAGCAAAATAAGTGCATTGGATGCCGAAACAAATGTAGAGTTGATGCTGTTTTACCATAAAAAATTTATTCATTTATGATTGATAAATATCCTCGTATTAAGTGAGTAATGTATCAAATGAATATGTTCATTCATGTCTGTGTTTCAAAAATAAAATAGATAATACTGTGTCAACACCGGAATATATGTGAATAATTGCAGTCATTACACAGTTTGCTTGTGTTTGGGCGATAGAGGTGCGAAACTCTTCTGTCGGCTGATCAATTTTTGATGTCGAGTCAGCGTGTTGTCAATTATAGTAATTACAATTATCGGGGCTGTGCACCTGTGTCGAGTCAGCGTGTTTAACGAGTCACCGTGTTTCGAGGCAGTGTGGATAGTTAACATAGGGATTAGAAGACAAGTTCTCGGGACCATTAAAGATTGTCGAGTCAGAACTTAATGTCGAGTCAACGCCTGTCGACTCATTGTAATTTCACTGTAGATTATACACAGCCAGAATAATAACGCTTTAAACAGCAAATGCAAACAATCCCTGCTGCCAAACGAATACATATTTTGCAGCGCATAAATTGCCTTACAGAGCATTACAACAAGCCCAAGCATATACGTAATACTGAATCAACATTTGTGTTGCCAAGCTACCAAACACAGCCTTTAACAGACATTACTATCATGTATAGAAAAATACATCGTCAGGAAGTTTAATCCTTCCTTATTGTATACAATCATTGAATGTGTTTCCTGGCACCGATATAAACTACTGGTCCAAGCAAGTAGCAAAATGAGTGCACTGGATGCCGAAACAAATTTAGAGTTGCTGTTGTTTTACCATTAAAATGTTATTCATTTATGAATGATGAATATCTTCATATTCAATGAGTAATGCCTCAACTGAATATGCTGAGGTTTCCAAACCCATCTAAGTAAGCTATGCTGACCTGTAGCCAACAATATAAACTATGCACACAGCCTTTAACAACAAGCAACAACAAACTGGGATACCTTTACATAGGGAGGTGGGGGACTACAGTCACAAGCCCAAGTATGGATTCACAGTTCACTGTTTCGTATGTATTTGCAGAAAGCGTTAACTTCATTCCAGTGCCGGAGCAATCATATTCTTGCATAACAGTCAGTAGCTTTGCATATCCTAAAACTATGCGATTCATAACAATAATTGGGTAAGCCACATAACTTTAAGGAAGATTGAAATTGTTTATCAAACATGATCCTTGGCACTGGCAGACCTGATAGTAGCGCAAATAGTGGGTCTTTAATTGTTTTCCTTAATTGAATATATTCTTGTAACGCCTGAACAGGAGAGATAGATGTGTTACCATGTGAAACTTCTAGATAGTGAGGGTTACCCAAATTATGTTTATACGAGCAAAATGTGACCCTTACGGTATAGAGTATTCTCTGTTTGTATTGAAAGGAAACATCCGGAAATTGTATACTGTGTTTTCAAGAACTTACCCTAGTATGAGTTAGTTCGCTACATCGCGCAAAGTCGAGTAAAGTTCAAGGCCTGAACTAATTGGTTCAGGACTGGTACAGTGATTGGAAGGCGTATGTTATAGGAAGGAGCCAATCGCTGCGATCCCTTGACCAAGGACGCAATAAGAAAGCTATCGGTCAGGCTTGATGCTCTGAAATGTGTAGAAATGGTCTTAACTGACATGTTTTGACCATGTAAGGCAGTTGTTGCAGATATTTGAGTTGGAGCAACCAATGCATTGGACCCCCTTGTTGTAATTGTTGCAAGTTTTCCTGGTGCTATGTTCTGTGTTAGTTGCTTCAGAACGATAGGGCTGTTTTTGTGTTAGTGCCTGAATATAGAATTCATGATGGATATGGTCCCAAGCCCAAGGGAAAGGTTGGGTTTGGCGCACCTGATGGAAGTCATAGGAGAGCCAATTTCCCTTAGCTTTTGTAATTGACCTGACCTGTTGGTTTGGCCACACAGGGATAACTGTTCCCCTTACTCTGGATATATTAGGCGGTTGACAGACGAGACGTTGCGATTGCATATGTCCATTGCTCAAGATTAATAATCTTTTTATTTAGCACTGGCATTAGGGAAGGTGTTTCCAGAGAATTTATGGTGAATTAAGTAAAGATGCATCCTGCTTAGGACCCACAAGAACAGAGCGGAAATCTATGAATTCATCAGTCCATTTTTTTTATTTGATCTTAAGATTGACTGAGGAATGGAGTGGGACTGCCTTTGAAGACTGAAAGGACAATGGAATTTTGCACCCATGAATGTTGTTACCTGCAACACTTAATAAGTTGTGATCGTCACAGTTAGTTCCCAGCGTTGTTTGCAGTGGCTGAACGCATATAGCATGATCTGCTGCCTGCCTCCCTGTAACATCTTGCTGAGTTCCACCACGTTTACTGTCAGCTGGCAGAATATTATAAAAAAAAATTACTCAACTTGACCAGTGCTAAATTTCAAAAGCTCGCATCTATCTATATATGAACATGCATATATGCGGCATGATTGTCACGATATAACAAAAAAATAATATAAATAAATGAGTCTGCGCCAAAGCATAAATGCTCGCAGAATATATAAACCAAATTATATAGCCTTTGAATTGTTATCGAGTTTATCGTAAGACCATTTATATAACTGCGAAACATGCATTTGTTTAAATGGTTAATATTGAAGATATACATGTAGTCTTTAAATTAGTATCGAGTCGGCGTGCACGTTTTCACCTGGTTAATAGTATGACTCTTTTTTAGTATATCATAGGACAATTTAGGACAATTAAATACATTAAAAACCTCTATAACACCTCTATAAACAGGAACATTCTAGTAGACAAGAAAACCTATTGATGCAGAGCATAGTGTTTCAACACAATTGTGTGTAAAGATCAGTGCGCTTAAGGGGTTCTTTGTACAGCAAACTGTGTATAAAAATGACAAATTGTATAATTGTGTTGATTAACGTACATCTTTTTCTGCTCATGGCTAATTGGAGAGAAAGGGCGAAAGGATACAGAGAAACCCGGGCGCGATGCCCTACTCTTATGATCGACAGAATGTCTCTAATTCATTTAACATGCCCACTGATACACTGATCTCGGTTTGTAGTCTCGTCTGAATGATTTGGTCTGACGGGGAATCGAACCCGGGATCTCTGGTATTGTAGTCGATCGCGCTAACCCGCCGATATATATCCGGTTTATTAATGTTTATATAAATATCAGGCTGGGAAGTAGTACATGTGAATGATAAACTATGAATATCATTTGCACCAAAGGTGATCAGTAGTCTTATTAATGACAGTTTGTATACTAATCGTACTACGAGGGCCTCGTATTAACACTGAATTTATACATGTTGGTTCAGTCAATTAGTAATCGTGATTATATAATTATAGGTATGTTATAAAATTTTAAAATTAAAATACAATATAGCAATTAGTTTCTTCATTTTGGACCGCCTTTGCGCATTTTGTGACCTCCGCGCAAACAAACATCATTTACGTATGTTATGAATTTGAAAGTCGTTATTTCGCATAATTAAAAATATTATGCGAGGTTTAAACGAGGAAATGGCTATTTACGGTATTCAGATTATGAGTCTTTACTGAAATTTCATTTCGTGCTATCTCCCCTGGATATGAAAGTCATATCCGACAGGCCAGAGAGAAAGACCGGGTATGAATCTAAAACTGGTTTTAAGAATAGCTTACTCATGCAAGTGTTTATCTATGTCAAAGTGTGTCCATATTCCTAAATACTCATCAGGTAAAGGGTTAAACATTGTTTCAGCAGTTATCCCGCTGAAACGTGCTAATACACATAAACTAACGTGTGTTTTGCTGCATTTTAGGGCATTTAACCTTTACCCAGGTAATCACGATTTATCTTTTAATTGGCACACGTCTCATCTGGGTCCAAACTGTTTGCATAAGTAAACATTGATCCGTCCTGATAGTTAGGTCAAAGATATGTATTCGGCATCGGGAGAAACACACAAAGTTGTAGTTCCAATTAAAAATTAAAAAAGTTATTGATTAGATAATGCAAAGAAAAATATATGCAAATAATTTTTAAGCAATAATGGGTTTAATGCATATATAATAGTAGAATAAATTGTTATTACTGAAACAGGTTTTTTCAACAACTATGCATGTAACTTCTTTTAGGTTCATATCCGGTGTTTAACCTTCCAATGTCATATGTCATATCCGATGAAGATAAAATCAGTTTTATTCAGTTACCAAGCTTCTCAACTGACTGACGCAATGCGTACAGAGGGTGCAGGTAAACTTGGAACCGATATTAAAATTACTCAACATAAACTTCCTACAATGTATTGGTTACCAAAACTACATAAAAACATATAAAGCGCGTTTCATTGCAAATTTTAGTTCATGTACAACTACTTAATTGTCTATACTTTTGACTTCTTGTTTAACGAAGGTAAAGGAACATGTAAGGTTCTACTGTGATAAGACTTATGAAAATTCTGGAATAAATCTCTTCTGGTCTATTAAGAACTCTTCAGAAGTCTTAAACAAACTTTTATACGTTTATTTACACTGTTTGTCTTTTAGGGTGGGGAGGGAATAAGTGTGAGGTTGGGCGCCCATAAACCGGTTTTAACCCCCCAGTGACTTTTGTCACTGACCGTTCCAAGGCGGTACTTCCATCTTCCTCCTATTGTATGTTTGTTTTGTCTTTGTGCGTCTCTTGTTGTTTTTATAGATATGTACATTTGCTGTTTCCTTGTGTTGCTGTTCGGGCGACTGTTTGTTCTGTATGTGGTGTTTCCTGCATGACTCATTTTTGTACTTTTAAGAACAAAAGGTATCTTGCATCCACTGTAAGCACGTACGATTTTTCTACTCTGTACACAACTCTTCCTCATATTTTAATTAAGGATAAGCTTACTAACTTAATCCAGAAAGTATTTGCCCGGGAAAAACATCATTCTTGGCATGTAATGCTGAAAAAGCTTACTTTACTGACGAGCAAATGAAATATTACACCAATTGGACTTGCTCAGAAGTTTGCGAATCACTAACCTTTCTTTTGGATAACATATTTGTATGTTATGGGAATACTATATACCGTCAGGTAATTGGTATTCCCATGGGTACGAATTGTGCACCAATTGTCGCAGATTTGTTTTTGTACTGCTATGAGATTTCATTTTGCGTTTGAATCCTCAATCACAAGAAGATGTTATAAAAGCCTTCAATGAAACTGGTCGATATTTGGATGATATTTTTAACTTAGATAACCCTTTCTTTGATGCTCTGATTCCTACAATTTATCCTAAAGAACTCAAATTGAATAAAGCTAACCTATCCGACAATTATGCAGCGTTTCTTGATCTCGATCTTAAAATTGATAATGGAATGATTTCTTCTAAAATATATGACAAAAAAGATGATTTTGATTTTAATATTGTTAATTTTCCTCATCTTGACGGGGATGTTCCTCGTGCTCCATCTTACGGGGTTTATATGTCTCAAATTATTCGTTTTGCTAGAGCTTGTTCGTCTATTGACGAATTTAACAGTCGAAATCTCATTTTAACTGAAAAACTGCTTAAGCAAGGATATAAATACCATAAACTAAGAAAAAGTTTACCAATATCAACGATCACACTAAAATTGGAGTAACTAATAGACGCCAAAACCGTTTGCCATGTAAGTTAAGAAAATAAAAAAAGTATTCCCTATTCACACGGCGCTTAAGGGACGTGGCAGATGGCCTGGTTCTGCACTGTTTGCAATACTTGAAGGTTGGTTTTCTTATAGCAGAGATCATTTAAAGTTGCCAGTATCACTTAGTTAAAATGAAAAAAGACATATCCATGTACAATTAGGGCCTTACATTTTGCGGATGCCCTATGGTAAACACCCTGTCTGTTTGTCTGTCTGTTTGTGTACATGCATGTCTGTGTGTCTGTCTCTGTCTCTGTCTGTGTGTATGTCTTGTCTTGTTTGTCTGTGCACCCATCCGTCCATCCGTCCGTCTGTCTGTCGGTATGTCTGTATGTATGTATGTCTGTCTTTCTATTTGTCTTTCCGCCTTTATGCCAGTCCGTACACACTTTAGTGCCAGGTCAATATTTCTATCATGGATGGATTGACTTATTTCCACAGTGTTAGTAACCACATCCAGAAAATGATTCATGCTCATAACTAGCTCAATATGCATTTATCTAACATGATTGTTTCACGTGAACCACTGTTCAGTTTACCCGCTCGTCTCTGCGGATATAAATTATTCTAAAACGACCAAGATTAATCACATTTAAGGAACATAATCAACATAACAAAAGTAAGGGTTCTAGTTTTAGGCCATATTTTGCCAATGCAAACGATGGAATTATATAAAGGAAACAAATACTTTAACATTTGAAACCGAACACCTATATAGAAGAAATGCCTGTCGTTGTATTATAATACTTCAGCAACCGATTCCCATACTTCTAGTAACACTCTTATAATACTGAATATTAGACAGAAAATTTATTCTTATCACGTACAATTAATGTCAGTATTTGTACATATAAAGACTTAACTTAACTCCAGAATTTTAGTCAGGTGCTCGAACTGAACCAAACCAAAACCTGCTTAAACAGGGCGGTTTGTTTGTGTGTGCTGTTTAGTCTCGGGTGTGGGAGGGTGTTACGTTTACGAACCCAGAGGCGTTGTGAAAAATTCTCGACTAATAACTGAATTATCAAAACGTAGGATAAAAGTCAGGCAGGATATGCCACACGAACGTCTACAGTAACACTAGAAGCAAAAATGAGGTGCGCTCGCATATACATACAATTAACGTTCACAGAACTGTTCCTTGTCTGCTCAACATGGACAGTATATGGCTGAAAAGATTCGCAGCCTTGTTAAACCAAAACAATCAAACTTATTAAATTCTGAAGGGAGGTGATCCCCCGAAACACAACAAGAGAAAATTGCAGACTCGATTTATTGAGTCTGTTCATGAGCAGTAATTGAAGGTGCAACACTGCTCACGCCCCTAGCATCGGCTTAAGCGGTATTCAATTTTCAGAACAAGAAGTATTGAACTTCCTTATCTCGAAGGATCAGAACGTATAAAATTAGTATGTACTTCACAACAGCAGGCGATAAGTGCTTGTGTTGCAGCCGTTAAAAGTCGCCCCATACTTCATTGTCAGTGTTGTTATATTTTCTGAGAGGATTTTCAAAGTTTTAACTATTTGTTTCTATTGAAAACAACCCACCCCTGGGGCTGTGCCAATTTAGACCCCAGGGCCATAATTTATATAACTTTTGTAAAGGACCTGAACATGATGCTTTGTGCAAAATATTAAAGCTGAGAGACTTCCAGTTTCAGAGAAGAAGATTTTCAAAGATTTCCCTAATTGTTTCTACTGAAAATTGACCACCTCTAGAGTGGGGCCAGTTTTGACCCTAGGGCACAATTTATATAACTTTTGTAGAGGACCTGAACATGATGCTATGTGCCAAATATGAAAGCTGAGATACTTCCATTTTCAGAGAAGATGCTTTTCAAAGATTTCACTATTTGTTTCTATTGAAAACAGCCCACTCCTGGGGCTGGGCCAATTTAGACCCCAGGGCCATAATTTATATAACTTTTGTAGAGGACCTGAAGATGATGCTTTGTGCAAAATAGTAAAGCTGCGAGACTTCCAGTTACAGAGAAAAAGATTTTCAAAGATTTCACTATTTGTTTCTACTGAAAATTGACCGTCCCTGGGGCAGAGCCAGTTTGACCCCAGGGGCACAATTTATATGACTTTTGTAGAGGACCTGAACATGATGCTATGTGCCAAATATGAAAGCTGAGAGACTTCCAGTTTCAGAGAAGATGCTTTTCAAAGATTTCACTATTTGTTTCTATTGAAAACTACCCAGCCCTAGGGCGGGGCCAATTTTGACCCCAGGGTCATAATTTATATAACTTTTGTAGAGGTCCTGAACATGATGCTCTATGCCAAATATGAAAGCTGGGAGACTTCCAGTATCAGAGAAGATGCTTTTCAAAGATTTCACTATTTGTTTCTATTGAAAACTGCCCAGCCCTGGGGCGTGGCCAATATTGACCCCCGGACCATAATTTATATAACATTTGTAGAGGACCTATACATGATGCTATGTGCCAAATATGAAAGCTGAGAGCCTTCCAGTTTCAGAGAAAAAGATTTTCAAAGATTTCACTATTTGATTCTATTAAAAACTGCCCACCCCTGGGGCGGGGCCAATTTTGATCCCAGGACCATAATTTATATATCTTTTGTAGAGCACCTGAACATGATTATATGTGTCAAATATGAAAGCTGAGAACCTTCTGGTTTCAGATGAGATAATTTTCAAAGTTTTACTATATGTTTCTTTTGAAAACAAGGCACCCCTGGGGCGGGGCCAATTTTGACCCCAGGGGCACAGTTTATATAACTTTTGTAGAGGACCTAAAGATGATGCTATGTGCCAAAGATGAAAGCTGAGAACCCTGTGGATTTAGAGGAGAGTAATTTTAAAGGTTCAAATTGTTGACGACACACGACGGACACCGCACGACGCACGCCGACGGACGACGGACACCAGGCAATCACAAAAGCTGACCCTGAGCACTTTGTGCTCTGGTGAGCTAAAAAGGACCAATTATAAATGTAAATAAGCATATAAATCAGGAAATAAAACTTAGGATCACCCCCTTTCAGAATTTATAATCTTCACAACAGCAGGTGTTAAGTGCTTGTGTGGCGGCCGTAAAACGTCGCCCCGTACTTCATTCTCAGTGTTGTTATACCTTCTGATCCTTCGAGATCATGAATTCCAGTACCTCTTGTTCTGAAAATTGAATACCGCTTAAGCCGGTGCTAGGGGGCGTGAACAGTGTTGCACTTTCAATTACTGTTCATGAACAGACTCAATAAAACCGAGTCTGCAATTTCCTCTTTTTGTGTTGCAATTCTTGCTCTCGGGGGATCACCCCCTTTCAGAATTTAGCAACCGCAATCAGCTCAACAAAACGTAAACAATCAAATATTCTGCCTATAATGAATGTTTAATATTAATAAGCTGTATTTTTATTGATATATATGGGGTTTCGGTACCAGTGAAGATTTAAATTTGTGCAATCCGAGTAAACCCTGATCACACAGCATTGGAGCTGTCTGATCTAGCTGGGTCTTCTCGGCTTGCAAAGTGATCAAAAGGCGCCACTTACTATAAGGTAAAGGGTTATCATTTAAATAGCCATTGCGATTTTGCGTCCGTCATTCACTATAATTATTTTTTCAAAGCTTTGAGGGATACGTATAGATCTAGATTGCTGTCGGTCATTATTATTTGGGTTACAGAAAATTGTGTAAAAATGTTTTACACACAGATTGGAGATATTTGATTACGTGGCACAGCCAAATAAGGCAAAAAGAAAAAGGCGCGAAACTAGTTTCACTGTAACATAAACACGACGTTTGTTCGATTGGTGGGTTTTCTGAGTATTTTGCCGTGCAAGACACCTTCAGGAATGAATTGCAGGCGGGTTCTTTTGCCTAGGAGCTTCTTATCGGAGGCAAAATTAAGAAGAAGGACCAGACGGACAAGACTTCTCCAAGGAATTCTCCGACATCTTGCCCTTCTCCTTGGAAGGTCCCCAAAGTCCGGTGACTAAGCAAACCTTCTAAGGGCCTTTCTAAGCCCAAGGGGAAAAATAGTCTGCAGAACAATCCCTCTTCTCCCCTTCAGTGGGGTTCGGCCAAGAGCCGCATTAGAGCAGTCCCTGTTCCCCACTTGGGGCAGGCAGCACAGAGCTCTCCCCCCCACCCTAGGTATTCTGGACCTTCGAGGTATCAGCTCTAGGGATCCGCTCTTTCTGTACCCCTCCTATCTGGCCTTCCATTCTTGTGGGTGCCAGACCGCTTCAATTGTCGCAGCATGGCGCAATATAACCCAGGATCCTTGGACCATCTCTAATGTTGAGGCAGACTATCATGTCCCTCTGGTTCGGCAGCCTCCTATTTCCAGGGTCCCTATTCATCTGTCGTGGGATCATGATGTCAACACACCGGACTCTGGGTCCTCGCTAAAAAGGCACTGAACGAGAATTCGGCGGGCTTTTACAGCCGTCTCTTTCACGTTCAAAAGCAAAATGGCGCCTTTTGACCGGTCATCATCATTTCTACTCTAACCAAGTACGTAAAGGTGGAACCTTTCAAGATGGAAACAATCGCTTCCATTCGACTACTATCAAACCTGATTAACGGGGCGTTTCGATGGATTTCTCGGATGCATATTTTCATCTCCAGATTCATCCAGCAGACAGACACCTCCTGTGCTTCTGCCATGGGGCTACCGTTTACTTGTCCCGGGCTCTGTCCTTTGGCCTCTTTACGGCCCTAGATATTTCACCAAACTCATTGGGTCATAGCGGCATATCTCCAGCAGAGTGGTGTCACCCTGATTCAGTACTTCGACAAATGGCTGCTTCACCAGTTCCTTTGTCATTCTCTTCTTCTTAACCTCCACTACAACCGGGAGGTGTTGTCTCAGTTGGAACTAGTACAGAATCCGCAGAAATCGGATCTCATCCCATCCAAAGAGTTCATCTTTGTGGGACTGAATTTTCGAACTGACTCCAACACGATCAGGATCTCTCACACAACGAGTGTCGGATACCCTGCATCTGTTATCTCTTTTCGGCCAGAAGGGTCACTGCTCAGAATCGGGCCCTATGAGCTCAGAGCCCTATCCACTTCCTAGGCATTTTTCAATCACGCCCCATTGAATGAGATCCTTAGGGCTGTTTCCTGGAAGAATAGATCTACCGTTTCTTACTTTTATCTGCGCTCTTTCACAACCCCACAGAACAATCAACCGGTACGTTCTCTAGGTCTGCGTGTGGCCTCTCAAATAGTGATATAATTCCTAGGGCTAGCATTTTTCTAATGGCCGTCGGTGTGACCGTTTTGGAAAATAACATGTTGATCGACATAAACTATTGTAATTTTAAGCAATGGGGTTTGAGAAATTGTGATTTTGGACCCTATAATATCTTGTATACAACAAAACATAAAAACGTAATATTACGAATGCAGGAGCAGATAATTAATCGCATACTGTAGGCTTAATAAGCATTCATATAACATCCAACAAGTAACTTTCGATGAAGGGTTGAGTGAGTGAGTGAGTTGGGTTTAACGTCTGACCAACAGTATTTCAGTTATATGCAGACGGCACCCGTATGAGACAAGTTATAGTGCTGCCTCACTGAAAAAACCCTGCCGCGGGCACATGGCAAGGGCATCCCACCCAGTCACATTATCCTGACACCGGGCCGACCAGTCCTAGAACTACACCTTTTGATGTCGAGCACAGACAGACAAGGGAGCTACTAGTACCAACTTTTAACGACTTTTGGTCTGTCGCGGCCGGGGATCGAACCCACGACCTTCCGTACCAAAGGCGGACGCTCTACCACTGATATAGGTGTACAGCTGGCCCTGAATCTAAGGACTTTTAGGACATAACGTTACAAAATACCTTGCTAAAAAGTATTTATCGGCTTCGCGTGGTCTAGGGCACTGTTTTGAAATGTATGTACAAATAAGGTTGGTAATATGTTTATTCGTGTACTGTTACACGCGAAAATACTGTAATAGCTATACATTGTTATTATTTCCCATGTGACAGTCATTATAATCACTTATATATGACATGCATATATTTGTATACATACAGCTAGAAGAAGATAAACAGTGTTTTCCTTATACCTGTTATGAATCGATCCAATTTATGTTTTTGTTTAAAACCCCTATAGCCATAGCTTTCTTGTTCTTTTGATGCATACAGTTACATTATTCAAACGATTTTTGCATGATCCAAACTGTTGTTTTATGTTTATTGGTTTATTATATAGCAGTATGGAGGAAAGACTGAATGACAAGGGTTACAAAAATTGGGTATTGGCCACCCTCGGGTTTCTATTCGTGAAAGAAGGAGTTGAAACATATGTCGACTATAAATCGTCTGACTTTCATCAGCATCTTCTAGGAAAACTTGGGCAAAACGAATGCACTGGGAACAACTGTGTCAAAGGAAAGCGCTGCCAGGTTTGCCAAAATTGGTTTACCGAAATTAGTATTAACAGAAGAACACCTGAGACGATTTACCGTAGAGTACCGGAGACGGACTTCTTATGTTGGCAAAACACCAATCATAAACTTTGGCAATCGCAGAAATGGGAAGTAGTGAAGATATACATGAGCAAAGGTAGCCGCAATGACACGTCTCCTGTTGATGCAGATCTCGAGGACATGTTGAAGTTATTCCTTAACTGTTCATTCTTCGAAGAAGTTGACTTGTATTTATCAAAGCAGGTAACTTGAGACATGGGAATTTTATCAAGTATCTACATTAGTTGACAAAGTCCTGTTTCTTTTAGCTTTTGAAATAGAGTTAACCAATGGCTGTCGAAATCTCTCCTCGGGGAGTACATTTTGCAATGAATTTATTAGTTTACTATAATGATAATTTTGCTGATAATTAGTTATTGAACCACTCACGCAAAATCGGCACTTTTGATTCTGAATCTGGATAATGTTGCAGCTAAATTGCACCACCGTTATGACAAATAACAACAGAAACAATGCTTCGATATTAGTGATGTCTGTCTCTGTTATCGTTATTGAATTAAGTTATTGTTGAAATGTCACCGAAATGTTATTAAGAAAACATATAAACCGAAATGAAAATGTGTGGTCTATGACATTACTCTATCATGGAAATCATTTTTCAGTTACTGGATATGAGGAACAAAGTGATTCATTCGGGTAATATGAGAGTGTCAGATGAATCATTACCTGAAATACTGGACATGTGTCTGGCGTTAGTATGCAATATACCTCAGAGTGTAAATGAGACTGTACAGAACAAGGCGATTGAAAATATACTTCAGGTAATATCTCAAGACTTAGGGTTCGGGATGGAATAAGTGTGTCCCCTTATTGTATGTTTTTTTGTATTTGTGCGTCTCTTAATGTTTTTGAAGTTATGTACATTTGCTGTTTCCTTGTGTTGCTATTCGGGCGGCTATATGTTCTGTATGTGGTGACTCATTTGTGTACTTTTATGATGTATCCTTCGATATTGTGCATCAGTATCACTATGTTTATCTCTTTCATATGTAGCTTTATGTCGTCACGTGTGAAATGATTGATTGTTATTGATTAATATTGCAACTTTCAATTATTTCCAAATCCAAGATGGTAAACATTCGTTAAAAATCTGCTCAGGATGAGCTATTGTGATAGCCCGCAGTTTCGCATCTGTCGTCTGTCAACGTCGAAATAATTTTACCCGAGTGTTAAGTGTTAGGATCCCTTGAGTAGACATCGTCCATCGTTATCCGTCCACGTTATGCTTTACATTCTACTACATTTAATTCTTAAGCAGTTGTAATCAACTTTGGATGTGATATGCGTGTCTACGTTTTCAGCAAACCTGAATTATTACTTAGTCATCTTTCATCCATCCGAAGCATAGGGCCGACTATACCGATTACCCTCTTTAGTTGCGATGGTGTTCGTTTCTGTGGCGTGTGGTGGTTTACGTGGTTATGTGCTGGTCCTATTCACAACCCTCCTCCTGTTACACCCGGGCTTGGGAACGACAATGGCCGATTTTACCTCCATTATTGATTAAGTGAAATTAATAGATCTAGACTTACATGTGCCGGGGTTTCAATGTATATTTGTGGGGTTCGGAATGTATGTGAGGAGTACACCATTGTCTATGTCACTATATCTGAATTTATTCGCCGACTATTCCAGATCATGGTAATCATAATAATCATCAAATACCAATTAAACGAATACATGTACACACAAATTAATACATAAATACGATGATAAACATACACATTGTAGACTAATGATTCAAGTACGGGTTTCGCATAGCGATAAACACTCGGACTTATTACAAATTACAAATATATTTTAAACAACGAAAGATACATTTACTATAATGTATGAAACCTCGAACGTGTCATTATCTATGAAATGTTGAAATATATCAATCGAGAATATGGTTACCTGTATAAATATTAAATTCATCCAGTGTTTTATATTTCTAAGTAAACTAAATATGGCGACATTTTGTATTTTCGAAAGTTCCTCTGCCAATCGCGTGATGTCCGGTTTGTATAAAATGTTAGTTTAACTGATTCGCAAACTTATATAACAGTTCAAAAACCTGAAGAAGATACAGTCTCAGAACATGTAAAACTGTGCACTACTTTTAAGTCTGGTCCTAACTAAAAACAACATTAAATTTCTACTTTGTACCGGATTCCGAAACTACATAAAAAAACCTTTATAAGGCGCGTTTTATTGCCAACTCTAGCTGTTGTACCACTTCTAAAGTATCTAACTTTTTGACGTTCTGTCTTACTACGATCAAAGAACATGTGAAACGTTACTGTGATAAAATATATGAAAAGACTGGTATAAATTTTGTTTGGTCCATAAAAAATTCAGATGATGTTTTAACGAAACTTGAAAATGAACAGTATAACATTTCTTCACTAAGCTCTTATGATTTCTCTACACTCTTTACTACTCTACCTCGTCCTCTTTTAAATGATAAACTGATTACATTACTAGAAAAACATTTGCCAGAAAACAAAATGTTTATTGCTTGTAATGTTCAACGTTCATTGTTTTCGAATTCAGAATGGAAAGGTAGTAAGGTCAAGCCACATACAAGACGCAACCACCACCAAAACACCGATAGACAGCATGTCACACATACAAACACACAACCACACACCCAAATGCACACTCACACACGAGATAAACACAGAAAACACCAACAGACACACAAGAACCAGAGACAAACACTCCACACATGAACAAAATCACAAGCACAAAGACGCAAGGCAAACAAAAGGAAGGGTGACAAAGAGAGTACCGCCTTGGCACGGTCAGTAGCAAAAACACCACTGAGGGATTAAACTGGTTTACGGACGTCCTAACCTCACAGGATATTTTGGATTTAGATAATTCTTATTATGAAAGTTCAGTTTACCCAAAAAGTAAAGTACCTAGTTATAGTCTACTTTCAGTCCGAATGACCGCTCAGCCGACCGCACATTTACTCCCCTGGTCATTGAGTCATTGGCATTCAATACTGAGCACTGCTAACATATGGCGCAATCATGCAGCCGCAGTACCGAAGAGTGACCCATTTTAACCCCAGTATGGAGAGAATGTGCGGGTGGGAGACACGGAAAAGCGTCTCTGAAATTTCCGGATGGGACCGGGATTTGAACCCCGGACCTCCGGACTGATAGTCAAGCGCGTTACCACTAGACCACCGCCACCCACAGAATTGTCTTCAAACAAAGCGAATCAATCTGACATTATAGCTTCATTTTTTAGATTTGAATCTTTCAATTACAAATGATGAGTTTCGTCCAAAATATACGATAAAAGAGAATATTTTAATTTTAAAATTGTTAATTATCCTTTTCTAGATGGAGATGTGCCCGTTCTACATCCTATGTGTTTTATATTTCTCAACTTATTCGGTTTGTCCGAGCTTGTTCTTTGCTTGAAGATTTTAATACACAGACCGATATTGTTAATGCTTTTAATAAAACTTCAAGGTACTTAGACGATATTTTGAATTTAAATAATCCTTACTTTGAAACTATGATTTCTTCAATTTACCCGAAAGAACTGTCTTTAAACAAAACGAATCAATCTGACATTATAGCTTCATTTTTAGACTTGAATCTTTCAATTACAAATGATAAAGTTTAGTCCAACATATACGATAAAAGAGAAGATTTTAAGTTGTTAATTATCCTTTTCTAGATTGAGATTTGCCCCGTTCTACATCTTATGTGGTTTATATTTCTCAACTTATTCGGTTCGCTCGTTTTCTAAATCTTATTAACGAAACTTACCACTCATTAGTAAAGATAATTGCAATCTAAGGACGTTACTGCAACACGGCATTTCTCAACCAGACTTTTTATGGGGGTCTTATCTACAAACTTAGGAAAATTCGGGGTCATATCCATTTTCATGATTTGTTTATAAAACGCATTTAAACCTTTAAGAAGAAAGGTTATGATCCTATTATATTGCAACGCACTGTATATTTGGTTATCGACCCTTTTAATAGTCGGTAGCTACACGTCCCTCTTTGCTTGCACGATGACAGGCCGAGGGTAGTACTCTATGATGGTATACGCTTAGACTCAGATACGGGATGAGCTTACCAGACTCATGAATTACTTTTTCCTTGTCATGCCCTTAACGGCTTCCTTGCGGGTGCACTGACTTCAGCAAAGTCATGGGTACATTTTTGACGGATTTTCACAGCTATTATGCTATGTTTACATATTGCCATGTGTTTACCGTCTTCTATGTTGTGTACGTCCGGCGGGGATAGCTTTATTTACACTATTTGTAAAGCAAGGATGACTTTGAGAGAAGTGTGAGGTTAGGACGTCCGTAAACCGGTTTAAACCCCAGTGGTGGTTTTGCTACTGACCGTGCCTAGGCGGTACTCTCTTTGTCACCCTTACTTTTGTTTGTCTTGCGTAAGCAATGTAGCACTTTCAATTACTGTTCATGAACAGACTCAATTTGTAGTTTTTTCTTTTTGTGTTGCAAGTTTTGCTCTCGGGGGATCACCTCCTTTCTGAATTTATATAAAAACAACAACAATTTCAGTATATCCATTTCAATGTCCATAGTAGCTGTGCCAGGAGTATAAAGTCATCCTTTATGAACCAGAAAGTCGCCCGTGTGTTATTATAAGTTGATCAGTCAACTTCTTACACATGTGTATCGTTGTTTATTTCAGCTGCAAAATAAGAATCTTTATTTGGCATACAATAGCAATCTGGAATTCTGTGCACTGAGGGGGGAAATTGCATCACTGAGGTCACGAGTAAATGAACTTGTGGACGAAATAGCCATTTTAAGGCAAGATCACTCAGAAGAAATCGACAGACTAGAAATTGAACAACAACGGGTAGGTCCTGCGATATAGACAGTGGTGTCTGAGTTCTAGACTGGCTGAAAATAATCTAAGACATAAGGAAAATATCACTTAACATTTTAAACCCTAATTTCTCAAACTCATATTTGAACATACGAACCCATCCATGTTACATACTTGTTGTTACTGCAAAAAGCATATACATTATTCTGGCGACAACCTGTGCCATTGATTTGTATAGCAAATGGTGCCAACCATGATAAGATGTCTCCTCTGGGAGCCCTCTGATTAGGCTCTGTACAATTTGCTTATAGATAGATCGATAGATAGATTTATTTCGACATAAAATTTATAATCACGTGGCAGTCTGTTGTTAAAAAATACGTACATTATAAACAAGCAACAACATGTATTAATTTTAACAAAGCCATGTCAATTAACATTATATGCCAAGGATGACACACAAAAAGTAATAGATACTCTTATTTCCATTGTTCTTCTTCATTTCTATTGTGATTCTTGTATGTTAGTAGAGGCACTAGAGCACTCACCATGTAAGTGAAGGGTCTCAGGTATGGGAATACGGGCATTCATGAGTAAATTGTAATTTAATGAACTACGTAGATTTAGAACACGAAAAGTCTTATATAATAGAGTGGGTCAGTTCTGGTGCTAACGACTGACTTGCACGTGCAAGAAGAATCATTCTAAATGGTACAAGAGAGCTAATATTTACATATATAACGACTGAATTGTACTTTTTGTAAGATTGGATGTCAATTCAGTCAATGAAATAAGTATTTGATATATTTTAGGAACATCCTGTAACAACTTTAAGACTATTTATTTATTGATATGTGTGTCCGAATTATATTTCATTAGAACATAACTAATACAACAAACCTTTTCTTCCAGCTTCAGGAACACTTCTCTGCAGAGGTAAGTACACTGATAACACTACAAAAACACTGATAAAGCATGTAGCAACACATGGTGTTTGCGTCTGTTTTAGGAAAGTCTCATTTGCCAGGTATTTAACATAGTCAATAACAGACCGTTTGTGTAATTATGCTCTACATAACGATAACACCAGGGTGTGCACGTTAACTTTCTATTCAGTACTTGCCGATGGTTGGGTTAAACTTTGCCATAACAGAGCATTACATTTTACAATAAAAATCACAAAAAATATAATACATTAAATGTACTATCACGTGGCAATCTGTTATTATAACATACATACATTATAAACAAGCAACAATATGTATTAATTTTAACAAAGCCATGTCATTCAACATTATATGCCAAGAATGACACACAAAAAGTAATAGATACTCTTATTTCCATTGTGCTCCTTAATTTTCATTGTGATCCTTGTATGTTAGTAGAGGCACTAGAGTACTCACCATGTAAGTGAAGGGTCCCAGGTATGGGAATACGGGCATTTATGAGTAAATTGTAATTTAATGAACTTCGTAGATGTAGAACACAAAAAGTCTTATATATAATAGAGTGGGTCAGTTCTGGTGCTAACGACTGACTTGCACGTGCAAGAAGAATCATTTTAAATGGTACAAAAGAGCTAATATTTACATATATAACGACAGAATTGTACTTTTTGTAAGATTGGATGTCAATTCAGTTCATGAAATAAGTATTTGATATATTTTAAGAACACCCTGTAACAACTTTAAGACTATTTATTTATTGATATGTTTGCCCGAATTATATTTCATTAGAACATAATTAATACAGCAATCCTTTTCTTCCAGCTTCGGGAACAATACTCTGCAGAGGTAAGTACACTGATAACACTACGAAAACACTGATAAAGCATGTAGCAAATATGGAAAAATAGTCAAACAGGGAGAGCCACACACGAAATGACATCGCACCAAACACCATCTAACAAAAGAAACGGTAAAGTCACAAGACAAAACATAACAAGACGCATATCAAGACGAAATACATTAAACATTAAGCATATTATTCAGATGGAAATCGACCCAAAATATCGTTGAAAACAGAATCTACCATGTGGTGCATAGGGTGATGATGAATATGTGATGATGAAATAACGTAAGTAACACCCTCTGTAAGGGGAGAAATAACAATATCGATTTATGTACGGGGAGACGTTTTACGGCCGCCACACGGCACACACAACACTATTGTGTTGGTAAATATGGAAATATAGTCAAACAGGGAGAGCCACACACGAAATGACATCGCACCAAACACCATCTTACAAGAAAACGGTAAAGCCACAAGACAAAGCATAACAGAACGCATATAAAGACGAAATACATTAAACATTAAGCATATTATTCAGATGGAAATACATTAATAAATATTCAATATCATTGAAAACAGAATCTACCATGTGGTGAATAGGGTGATGATGAATATGTGATGATGAAATAACGTAAGTAACACCCTCTGTAAGGGGAGAAATAACAATATCGATTGTATGTACGCGGAGACGTTTTACGGCCGCCACACGGCACACTTGGTGTTTGCGTCTGTTTAAGGAAATGAAAAAGGAGTAAAGTCAAGCAGGAAAAGCCACACACAAAACTCCACCATCACCAAAATACCTACAGAAAGCATAGCATTTTATACTCATACACACATACAGTAGAAAGTCACATACAAGACGCAATCACCACCAACACATCAATAGACAGCATGTCACACACACACAACCAAACACACGCAAACACACGAGAATAACACAGAAAACACCAACAAATACACGAGCACCAGAGACAAACATGAACAAACCACAAGCACAAATACACAAGACAAACAAAAGTAAGGGTGACAAAGAGAGAACCGCCTTCGTACGGTTAGTAGCAAAATCACCACTGGGGGTTTAAACCGGTTTACGGACGTCCTAACCTCACACTTATCTCAAAGTCAACCTAGTTAAACAAACATTATAAATAAAGGTATCCCCACCGGACTTCCCCCACAACATAGAAGACAGTAATCACAGTACAAAATGTAAAACATAGCCTAACAACTGTGAAAGTCCGTCAAATATGTACTCAATGACTTTGCTGAAGACAATGCAACTGCAGGGAAGTCGTTAAGCGCACGACAGAGAAAAGGCAATACATGAGTCTGATAAGCTCATCCCATTTCTGGGTTTAAGAGTATACCATCATAGAGAACTACCCTCGGCCTGTCATCGTGCAAACAAAGAAGAAAGCGTAGCGACCGACTGTAAAGGGGTCGATAACCAAACATGCAGTGTGTTGCAATATAATAGGGTCATAACCTTTCTTCCTAAAAGTTTTAATGCGTTTAATAAACATATCGTGACAATGGATATGACCAAGAATTTTCCTAAGTTTGTAGATAACATCGCCATAGAAATCTGGATGAGAAATACTTTGTTGCAGTAACGTCCGTAAATTGCAGTTATATTTACAAATGAGGGGTAACTTTCGATAATAAAATTTTGAAAAAGCTTTCCGAATTTGCCAGGTATTTTAACATAATCAAAAACAGACCGTTGGTGTAATTATGCTCTACCTAACGATAACCCCAGGATGTACACGTTAACTTTCTATTCAGTACTAACCGAGGGTTGTGTTAAACTTTGCCATAACAGAGCATTACATTTTACAATAAAAATCACAAACAATATAATACATTAAATGTACTATCACGTGGCAATCTGTTATTATAACATACGTACATTATAAACAAGCAACAATATGTATTAAGTTTAACAAAGCCATGTCAATCAACATTATATGCCAAGGATGACACACAACAAAGTAATAGATACTCTTATTTCAATTGTGCTCCTTAATTTCCATTGTGATCCTTGTATAGTAGTTGAGGCACTAGAGCACTCACCATGTAAGTGAAGGGTCCCAGGTATGGGAATACGGGCATTTATGAGTAAATTTTAATTTAATGAACTTCGTAGATGTAGAACACGAAAAGTCTTATATAATAGAGTGGGTCAGTTCTGGTGCTAACGACTGACTTGCACGTGCAAGAAGAATCATTCTAAATGGTACAAGAGAGCTAATATTTACATATATAACGACTGAATTGTACTTTTTGAAAGATTGGATGTCAATTCAGTCAATGAAATAAGTATTTGATATATTTTAGGAACAACTTTAAGACTATTTATTTATTTAGGAATATCCTGTAA
Organism: Azorinus chamasolen; assembly: GCA_963576725.1. Classification (NCBI taxonomy): domain Eukaryota; kingdom Metazoa; phylum Mollusca; class Bivalvia; order Cardiida; family Solecurtidae; genus Azorinus; species Azorinus chamasolen. The sequence continues at coordinate 61,967,052 of OY755239.1, read as the reverse complement.
CAACTTTAAGACTATTTATTTACTGATATGTGTGTCCGAATTATATTTCATTAGAACATAATACAACAATCCTTTTCTTCCAGCTTCGGGAACACTACTGTGCAGAGGTAAGTACACTGATAACACTACGAAAACACTGATAAAGCATGTAGCAACACATGGTGTTTGCGTCTGTTTAAGGAAAGTCTCATTTGCCAGGTATTTTAACATAGTCAAAAACAGACCGTTTGAGTAATTATGCTCTACCTAACGATAACCCCAGGATGTGCACGTTAACTTTCTATTCAGTACTTGCCGAGGGTTGTGTTAAACTTTGCCATAACAGAGCATTACATTTTACAATAAAAATCGCAACCGAGACAGGTGATTTGTTCGTAGTGATTAACATCCGTTTCTGCTCACTATGGGTTAATTGGACGCCCCGAGAGTGGGTTGAGGATACAGAGAAGTCTGAATGCGATGCCCTACTGTTATTTTTGGCCGAATTGCTCGCAATCCAGGCTTATAGATTGGCGAATGCCGACCGTCCGGTTGACCTTTTTGTTTGTGTTAGTTATAGCCAAAGTATAATACCTACAGTAACCAAACTTGGCATGTGGGTTCATAATGAGCGTCACATTACATGTCATAGGTTAGCAAGTTACTATGACCCCTTTGTGACCTAGTTTTTACGCTTCATTGAATTTCCAGGTTGACCTTTTTGCTTCCGATCGCTAACTAATAAACGACTTGGCCTAGAATCTTCAAACTTGCTGTGGTGGTTAGTCATGACAACTAGATGACCACAATGAACTATCTCACCAGTTAATGACCTTAACTGGTGAAATAGTTTCCGATCAATAACTGCTCAAGGGTTTGGCTTAGAATCTTTAAACTTGCTGTGGTAGTTGGTCATGACCACTGGATGACTCCTATTGTTTTTAGGTCAAATGTCAAGGTCACCATGACATTAACTTGGAAAATGGTTTCTGATCAATAACTGCTCAAGGGTTTGGCTTAGGATCTTCAAATTTGCTGTGGTGGTTGGTCATGACAATTCGATCACCCCTAATGTTTTTAGGTCACTACGTCAAAGGTCAAGGTCACCATGACCTTAACTGGTGAAATGGTTTTCGATCAATAACTGCTCAAGGGTTTGGCTTAGGATCTTCAAACTTGCTGTGGTGGTTGGTCATGACCACTAGATGACCCTAATGTTTATGAGGTCATTAGGACAAAGGTCAAGGTCACAGTGACCTTAACTGGTGAAATGGTTTCCGATCAATAACTGCTCAAGGGTTTGATTTAGAATCTTCAAATTTGCTGTGGTGGTTGGTCATGACAACTGGATGACTCCTATTATTTTTTAGGTCACTAGGTCAAAGGTCGAGGTCACTATGACATTAACTGGTAAAATGGTTTCTGGTCAATAACTGTTCAAGGGTTTGGTTGGGGGGTCTTCAAATTTTACTGTGGTGGTTGGTCATGACAATTGGATAACCCTTAATGTTTTAGGTCACTACGTCAAATGTCAAGGTCACCATGACATTAACTGGTGAAATGATTTCCAATCAATAACTGCTCAAGGGTTTGGCTTGGGATCTTCAAACTTGCTGTGGTGGTTTGTCATGACAACTAGATGACCCCTACTGTTTTTGCGGTCACTAGGATAAATATTAAGGTCACCATGACCTTTACTGATGAAATGGTTTCCGATTAATAACTGCTCAATGGTTTGATTGGGGATCTTCAAACTTGCTGTGGTGGTTGGTCGTGACCACTAGATGACCCCTATAGTTGTTGAGGTCACCAGGTCAAAGGTCAAGGTCACCATGACCTTAACATGTGAAATGTTTTCAGATCAAAAGATGATTAGTAGTTTGGCTTAGGATCGTCAAAGTTGCTGTGGTGAATAGTCATGACCAGTAGATGACCTCTACAGTTGAGGTCACTAGATCAAAGGTCAGGGGGTCTGGGGGTATGCATGTTTTACAAACATCTCTTGTTTTTTACGCTTCAATGAATTTCTAGGTTGATCTTTTTAACATGTGGAGTAATAATGAGGATCTCATTACATGCAATTGGAATATGTTTAACTATTTATTATGTCTTCAGCATCTGCTGATGCAGAAATGTATAATGATTGACTGCTCATCTATATCACTTTAATCGGCAATCCGGCCATACCGACATTGGCGGTTTTTTGTTTCTCTGGTTTTTTAGATGCCCAGTGTAAAGCATCTTAAGTGTTTTCTATTAAAGTCATACAAATGTTTTTTGGTTTGTTGCATACGTAGATGAACTAGAAAATTGTGTCCATAGGACACGGCTGCCCTCGTAAGGACAGTGTCTCTAAATCGAGCATTTTCACAATATGTTATATAGTGAAGAAAATCTTAAAGTCTCATTACTCTGGTAAAATAGTCGGATCAGAACTTCCCAATTTAAATTCAATTGAGAAACCCGGGCGCGATGGTCTACTCTTTTTATATACAGAGTGTCTCTGGTTCTTTTAGATGCCCAGTGTAAAGAACATGAAATAACATGAAGAAATATATATCGCAAACAATACATATATAGTGGTTCTGTAAATGTAAGAAAACAACTAATGTATTTCCTAATTTTCACTTTTCGTTTGTTTGTGTGTTTTACATAGCTTCAACGGTATATCAGTCATGTCGAGACTTTAAGCTAATTACAGGTGGAGGAAGCCCCCAATAGTTTTTGGAACATGACAAATTGTATTGTTTGTTCACAGTCTTGCATATATGCATGTGTCGGTCAGACTTGATTCTGTGAATACTGCTTGTGGTGTACATTGAGTTGTTTTGTTTTCAGTCAATCGAGCAACTGTCACAGAGACTAGAGCGCCTAGAACATACAAAGGTAATGTACCTAGATATTTGATAATCTTTGAAAGTAGTAAGAGTCTTTGTGATAGGCGGAATAGGCTAGATATAATAAATGGTAGCTATATAAGTACCTTTTGTACACGTATTAAAGCATATATATGTTATTTAAGAACTATAAAACACTACTTACGCCTTTCTCTGTGAGTATTCAAGCAAGAAAAGAATGAATTCATGAATATTAATTAGACCAAACAGATTTTATAACGGTACATGAATTAAGGGAAATTTAATAGAAACGATATAGTCAGATCTATATTATAAGCAAACAGAGCAAACAGGAACCGTCCTATCTGGGTTAACTTTTAAATAAATCTACCGAAAAGGAGCATTAACTAGAGAAAGGGGTTATTTTTAATTTGTAGTTCAGAAACCATTGTGATAAATCGAGCATTTGCTCCTTAGGAGCAAATACTCTATTTATCACAATGGTTTCAAAAATGACTTTTACAGAGGCGTCGAAAGGCGTATATATGGAGGAAATAAAAGGGTTAGAGCATATGACTAGACGCATGTAACGTAATATCATGTAAAATAGGTAATTGTTGTAAGTCTTATCAAAGCAGAATTATACATGTTATTATATCTTCGTTAAGCCAGAAGTCAAAAGTATAGACAATTTTGTAGTTGCACAATAACTAGGATTTGCAATGAAACGCGCTTTATATGGATGTTTATGTAGTTTGGTAACCAATATATTGTAGGAATAAAAAAAAGTAGTAAACCCGTCAAGCAGGAAAAGCCACACACAAAACGCCACCATCACCAAAACACCAACAGAAAGCAATTTATATAGCAATTTATACACATACACACACATACAGGAGAAAGTCACATACAAGACGAAATCACCACCAACACATCGATAGACAGCATGTCACACACACACACACGCACACCTGTAACCAAACACACGAGAAGAACACAGAAAACACCAACAAATACACAAGCACCAGAGACAAACATGAACAAAACAGAAGCACAAAGACACAAGACAAACAAAAGTAAGGGTGACAAAGAGAGAACAGCCTTGGCACGATCAGTAGCAAAATCAACACTGAGGGCTTAAAGTTAATGTTGTGTAATTTTAATATATTTTCCAAGTTGTTCATGATTTTGGACATGGTCTGAAACGATGGTTTGTTCGTCAGTTGTAACTGAAATGTATGATTTTTTATTAATAATTTCCTGCTTCAATGCATCAATATAGATCTAATGTAATCGTCAAATAATAATCACATTATTAGATGCCTTATCAGCAGGAACAGAAACGTATTTAAATGGAAATCCTGTAAACCATTTTTAAGATGTTTAAAAGAAAGTCTAGGTTTAGGAAGAAGGTGTTGATTAGAGCTATAAAATGAAAAGCTTTTGTCAATTATATCTTAAATTAGTTTTTTTTTCAATTTGAAAGAGCATTATAGACTCAACAGGTTCTCTTCGACACCATTAAATACTAAAATTTTGTAAAGCCTCAGCAATCTGACCTCGACAAGAATTAAGATTTATCAAGGATGGTATTCTATATTTAGGACCTTTATTCAGAAGAGATCGCAGATGTTTATCTTAAATTAGATCTATCTCGAAATTACCTTTAATCACATGACCAGCTGGAGAATTGCAAAATTTTGAGGTGGTACAATCTCAATTATCAGGAATATTATCATTAATATTGAGATCGGCAACAATTTTATTATAATTAAAAATTGTATTTCTGATGGGTTTGTTATATTTGTAGCAGATAGTAGGTGGTTCTGTATTTTTAATTTATTTCGGAATAGTGTCAATTACATTTTGTCTCTTAATATACTTTGGAGGTCAACAGAACCTTCAATGGTGTACAAATAATTTGTCAATGTGCGGTCTGAGAACGTGTAGAGTAAAACTTTGTATCAAACTAGCCGTTCATATAAGAGGGTCTGTTCTAAGAATGAATGCATCGACTTGCTCGTCAATTTAATATTACATGTACTATGACGTATTATGGAATAGCGCTGTCTGTCTCTCTGTCCGTCTGTCTGTTCGTCTATCTGTCTGTCTATGTGTCTGTCTGTAACATTTCCAACTCAAGTTCTGCTTGGTGGATCCTTCTCTCAAATTTAACCACAATGTTTATCTGGACATGCTACAGTTGCATGGGTATGTCCCGGTACGTATTTCCAAGGTCAATGTCGCGCAATGGAACTTAGAATTTGCGTTTAGCATTTGCGTTCAGCAAATAATTTAACCTCAATTAATGTTGAACAAATCCATTTATTTACATAACCCTTTGAGATAATGCTTTGAAACTTGGAACACTTCTTCACCATCACAGGCTTCACCTGTACTCAGAGATATAACCCTTTTAACTTAAGAATTTTTGGTGAAGGTTTTTGTTAAAGTCCACTTATTATTTACTCTTTGAGATAAAGCATTGAAACCTGGAACACTTGTTCACCACCATACGCGTCAGTGTATGTAAGTGTAAATATTTAGCAAATATGTTAACCTCAATTTATGTTGAACAAGGCCTAGACGGACGTATATTGTGCCCACTGGCACTAAGGTTTCTCTTTCAGGGAAAGGGTTGTTCAGTGTACTATTTGGCTATATGTTTCACTGGACAGTGTGAATAGATTTACCCAAGTCTTGGAGGAAAGAAACAATATGTTGCTACGTAAATGAGCTCTCTGATTGGGGTGTGCATCGTTTAACATTCGAAATCATCTAGCAAGTTTAAATATTCCATTCAGAGTTGAGTGTGCAGTTAAATATTGGCGGCCTTTTTCACTGTGGTAATTCAGTGTTGGAAGGTTTAAACTTTTTTTTAAAATTGATCAAAGATCATGTCACTGACCAATTAATTTCGCAGTTGTTGGTAATGGAGTCTCGTTAGCTTTAAAATGTGCCATATATAATATCTAACTCTTATTTTCTATCAGGAGGAAGAAGACATACCCTTTGAATTATGTGAGTATCATATTTTTCTTCTACCCATTGTGAGTAGTGTTTATCTTCTACCTATTGTATTATGTGAGTATCTTTTTCTTGCTTCTTCGAAATGTTTGTTTTTTCAGTCACGCTGCTCAACGCTGTTCAATGTTATTAGTCAGCTTATCCCAGAGGCTTAGTTTATGTCAGTGATGTCGTTTCGGTGTACTTTGGACTGACATGTATTAACTTATGTATCAAACCAATGTTACATTTTCATTTTCTTTTTGAAGCATTTTACATGAAAAATTTGGCTAAGCGGTTTCTCCAAAAACTTTAGTCGAATTTTATGAAACCTCAAATGATTGATCAGCACCATGCCTAGTTGTGCAAATCTTATCCCTGTTCCGGTTCGAATATTTTCTGCAGAGTTATTGGACTTTGAAATTTTGCATGGAACATTTTGTCAGCGTGGGGGCGGGGGCGGGGGGGGGGGGACATCAGTTTTTGTATCAAAAACAATTCTTGTTTATGAAGCAAACCATTCCGACTGATCGGATGTCGCGACTGTTTTTTCTCTGTATATTTGCCAATGTTTGTGCCATGTTTTATTGATCGTAAATTTAAACGGAATACAGAATTGTACCCCCTTCTAAATCGTAATTCTAGTAGAGAAGAATTTAGATACTTTTAGGCAGGTGGCTTCTTGATGCAGGGTGAACGTCATGCAGAAAGCTCTTCGAGGGGCTTTCTGCATGACGTGCATCCTTCATTAAGATGCTACATGTCTCCAAGACCGATATCTATACTAATTGTAAGGGTTTTCATTGTACAGTTGTTCAGTATAAAAGCTACCTTTGTATTGGTATGCTGTTGCAGCTAATCTGTTTATTTATAGAATTGGGAACAAGTGCATGTTGGATGGCAGAGAGACAAGAGACAATCACAAATTAAGAAGAGATGTAATGACTATGTTCCTAACCTTGATAAAACTACGAACAGGTTGGACAAAGCTATTTGCAACGAAATCACGAATTGGCGATTTGCTGAAGGAGAATAACTCTCATGTTATATGAATGAAATTCAATAACCCGTGTAACCCGGGATGCACTGACATTTCAAACAGTGTATATCCAGATCAAAGGGTTGCTACAGGAGTTGTTTGTCATTCGAAATCCTCTGACAAGTTTACACTTTTCATACTGAGTGGACTCTATAGTTAAACGCTGAGTGGTTATTCTATTCTGCTAATTCAAGGCTGAAAGGGCAAAGCGATAACCCTTACACCTGCTCACCACTGCCCAAACTTTTTTAACTATGGGTTATGTTTTAGCAAACCAAAAGTGTATATATCCGAAGCTATTGTGATAATTCAGACGGCGTTGTTTAACAATTTCCCTGTTCTTTATTTACTCCAAATTAATATGCCTAATAAACAAAATATTTTAATGAAATATGGAAGATGGGACAATATAGCCATTTTAGAAACTAAAGAAACAGATCTATCAAATTCTATTAGCAAAAAGAGCGCTCCTACAGGAGCCGTTTGATCTGGGTCTACTCTGTTTGCAGATGCATGAAAACACGTTTACATGAGGGAAATGGTTAGATAATGCTCAGAAAATAGTTTTTGTACTCACCAGATCTGTAAATACACACTGACAATTTCGCAATTTAAAAACACATTCCCTCTTAGTGACACATTTTGGCGCCTCTGTAAAATTCAAATCCTGAAACCTTTGTGATAAATAGAGCATTTGCTCACTAGCAGCAAATGCTCTATTTGTTACAATGGTTTCAAAACTATACAATTCTAAATGTCTCCTTTTTAATGCTCATTTCGGTAGGTTTATTCAAAGAGGTTGGGTCTAAAAATAGTCTAGGAGGGAATGAATTAACCACTATTGCATGAGTGTGATAATATTAGTTATGCAGTGCTTAGTGTCCCTAATATGGACTATACACTGCCAGCAAATATTTTTATGGGACGAGGCGAAGATAAGAAGTAGTGCACAACTAGATGAGCTCTTTTGCTGCCGATGTCACATCTGTTATTACCTATGCAAACAGTTTAGATCCATATGAGACACCGTAACTCGATGTCTCATCAGGATCCAAACTGTTTTACTGTAATATCAATTGTTTTTAAAGAAACGGGGAGAAATACAAACAAACGAAATTTGTAGCAGACGACAAATTCATATTTCATTATAACCACCATTATATTCTTATATGCTTGAAGTTATTTATCATATTCTGTATTTGGTTATATATTTACTATAAATGTATTAAAGTGAGTAATATAAGATTCTAACATTTTGTTTGACATTAACCCTTTCCCTCATATAATCGCATTTTCACGCATTTGCAAACACAACAGACCCAGATCAGACGGCTGATATAGGAGCCGTCTGATCGGAGTCTACTCTGTTTGCTTGTGACATTATATAGATCTGATTCTTCAGTTTTGTCAAAACAAAACATGTCTCTTGAAAAGTTTACAGTACAAATAAATCAGCTAATAAATAATCATGATATCATTATTTCTTACATGAATATTGAACGTGGAAAGGGTTAAAGGTAAGTTTGAACATATAGCGAGTGCAATAGACAACATGTAACCCATTCCCTCATATTGACGACTCTGTAAAAGTCACTTTGTGAAACCATTGTGATAAATAGAGCATTTGCTCCTATACGAGCAAATGCTCTATTTATCACAATGGTTTCAAACTACAAATTCTAAAATTTTCTTTTTCTCCAGTTAATACTCCTTTTCGGTAGATTTATTCAAAGAGGTTGTATCTAAAAATAGCCTAAGAGGTAATGGGTTAACCGCTTACCTGATAGAGACGTCTTTTCATGTATTTTCAAACAGTGTAGACCCAGATCAGACGACTCCTGTAGGAACCATCTGATCAGGGTTTGCTACGTTTGCATACGGAATAATACATTGTATATGATTCTATAGTTAACCTAATGGATTTAACATATTGTGTCGATGTGCAATTATAAAATTTCAGCTTATTCCTACATACGATGTCTTTTCTCTTTGCATGAATGTCCATCTGGTCAAGGGTTAAGTGAATCATAGGTCCAAGGTAATAAAACTTGTGATTCTAAGATCATTCTCAAGTATCTGATTGGTCAGATTCTGAGCAAGCTCAGAATCTAACCAATCAGATGCTTGAGAATGATCTCAGATTCAAACAAATGGTTTTATAACCACGGGACATGTATGTATTTTATGCTTTCCTTTATGTGAACATTGCATATGTAACGTGTATATATATAGCATAACCATTTGGGCGCTGGTATAGGGTCGTGTTGTGTCGTGCAAAAAGGTATTCCAAACATACACGTTTGCAAAAAGAGCAGATTATATAGTTGTATAGGAGTAAGACACCTGTTCCAGACCTTTACCGTTCAGAATCATAGCATACAGAGTTCGAAGAGACTAGTGAATAACATGTTTTGAGCCTGGCAGACTAGTCGTCGTGTTGGAAACCTGACTACTGTCGGAGCTCTCACTGGTTGTGTGGTCGGAATGTCTGTTTTCCATTGACACAACTCGTTATCCCTGTGATATAGATCGTTAGACTTCCTGGGAGTCTTCGTGACTGTTTTAGGATATTCAGTAAACCCCCTTTAAAACGAATGTTTCATCAAGAATATGTGTATTTTAGGCAGGTGACTGCTTAATACAGATTGCTTAATGTAGAATGAAAGTCATGGGAGCTTTCCGTACGACTTTCGCCCTGCATTAAGCTGCCATCTGTCTTCTAGACCTGCGTTGATACTAATTTGAACTTCCGTTTAGAGCGGCTTTACTCTAATGTCTTAGAGCGTTTGTGATTTTAATAGCGTTTGTGATTTGAATAGGTGATGTATATTGGTGCTTGATCCGCCAACGATGAAACAACGCCACTCCCTCCCAGTTTATTAGCCTCTCATAAATAAGATATACTTATAAACCATTTCCATGCTTTATATACAGTCCAACTTTCAATACCTACTGAATATTCATGGATGAAATAATTATTTTGAAATGGGGTGGGCATAACATTGTAGCCATTTTAGAAACTAAAGAACCCGATATATCAAATTCCATTTGCAAATAGAACAGACCCTGATCAGACAGCTCCTGTAGGTTTAACGGCGTGTACCATAATACGTCTATACATACATATAAACTATCAATTAGGGCTTATTAAGGGATACAGTTTTAACCCTTTCTGTGCGGGACACGAATCACTAATGTCCTTTGCAAACAGTGCAGACTCAGATGAGAGGGCTCCTAGAAAGGTCTGCACTGTTTGCCATTTTACACTAGAAATGTCCCCAAATATCCATAATAAGCCAGATCTTTTTGAAGTTTGGAATAGTCCTTTTGAAAACTCAGTGCTGTAAGGGTAACCCATATTATGTTGTGGAAAAATCATTTCTGCTTAACCCATTTGTGCCCACGATCCCATATATGGGGCATATGCAAACAGAGTAAACTCTGATCAGACGCCGCATTATCAATATAAAACAAAACGAAATTGAAAAGTTAGACCAGGCATCCCTTAGATAAAAAATGGACTAATCCAATATATAAACATGGAAGAATCCACTGGGCGCAAATGGGTTAAATAAGGATCTGGTACAATGGTGACTACTTGGATTCGAACATCACTTTAAAGAGTTTAAAGAGTTTAAAGACTTATTGATTGAGTGTGAAACAGCCCGATACTGATGAGACGTCGAGTTACACGGCGTCTTGTTTGGAATTAACCCTTCTCTTGCTGAATTTTAAAATACATTTCTCCTTCTTTACCCATGCCCTGATTTATAATTACATATATCTTCACTGTGTACAAGTATTTCGCTGAGCAATCACTGCTGTGGTTGCATGGTTGCACAATTAACTTATAAATAGTGCAGACCCTGATGATACAGCTCCTGCAGGAGCTGTCTCATCTAGGTCTTCACTATTTACAGGTAGGTATAATGACGTGAATAGCAAGCGAAGGGTTGTTTGCAAATGCATGTCAGATACCACCGGTAATCTCCTACATTCAGAAAACATTAGAACCTGTCCTTATCGACCATACATTTATTGAGCATAAGAGTCTTAAAAGCAGGTTTTACAGGGGGTTACTTATGAAGGACAGCAAGCTAGGAATCTGATCAATCAGATACTTGGGAATGATCTCGGACTCAGAAGTTTTATAACCTTGGATCCAGATGTTAAGAGATTGAGTAGCGTCCGTAAAAGGTCTACCCGTACTTCGTTCTCCGAGGTTTTTTTTTAAATATGTTCTGTTACAAAATGTACCTCAAACAAAAATATCCATTGCGTTCTGTTATGAAAACTGAATACTGCTTAAACCAGTCCAAGGGGAAGCAAGTAGTATTGTACTGCTCATGACCGTACTAATAAAACAAAGTCTGCAATATTCTTTTTTAGCAGTGGTGCGTTTGATGTCGAATGGGTCTCCTCCATGAACTTTCGGAATTAACCCCTTCCATTATATAAACGTGTTGTCACCCAGAGTAGACCCTGTAGGTGCAGTCTGATCAAGGTTTGGTTATGGAATTTGATAATTAGGTTTCTTTACTTTCTAAAATGGCTACAATGTTTCCCTTTCCATATTTTATTATTATTTTAATAGATCTAGTTTGTCCATGAATATTCAGTAGCTATTGCAATTTGGAATAAACATAGAACAGGGAAAGGGTTAAGACATCAAAGTCGTTTGACGAATTCATTTTGTGTTGGTAGAAAAATATACATGTTATTGTTTTCTTCATACTTGTCCAGGTTTATTTCAACTTCTGTAGTCGGCCGCCGTTGGCAGATCAAGCACAATGAGAATTGTATATAGATATAGATCTAGATATTTAGTACTCAAGAGTTTTTTATTTGATGTTTTAATTTTCGTCAAAATTATCTAATTTGATGTTTAGTATGCCGTTACATTTATTTGTTATGTGGTCTTGATTTGGGTGACACTATAACAGCAATATTTAGACACAGTCAATACTTAATCTCATAGAGACTTGCAAACAGAGTAGACACAGATTAGACGACTCCTGTAGAAGCTTTCTAACCAGATCTGCTCTTTTTAGTAATTAAATATTTAGATCCAATTCTTCAGTTTCTAGAATGGCGCAAACACCATTTGCTCTTATCCCCTTTTAAATATCCAGCTAATTAATATGCATTATGTCGTTATTTTACATAAATATTCATGAGGTATAGGGGAAAGAGTACGGTACATGTGTTAATAAGTCATCTAATGATTGTATTGAACTAATGTATTAATGAATACATTCGACCGTTCGAACTTTTGACCGTTTACCTGTTAAATAAACATGTAAAAAATACCAATTTGATGGGTATTCGAATAGCTCAATCATTTTGAAACAGTGTCAAAAAGAAGATATTAACACTTTACCTGATGAATATCCATATGAGAAACTGATTTATCTGAGTTATCGATAAAGGAGCTTATTCAAACACTAAAACCGTCATCTCCACACATCCCCATGTTGTAACCACTCTTTAGAATCGTCTCGAAGAGACAATTCTAAAGAGTGGTCACAACATAGATATGGGTGGAGAAATCAGGGACCTACATTTGAAAATATTTTAATTTACACATCTAGGCCTCTACTGTATGGATATTAACCCTTTCACCACAAACATTCACCAAGACAAATAATGCAGTCCCAGATTAGACACCGCCTTGTCAAGGCGGCGTCTGATCAGGGACTTCACTTTTTGTCTCATCTCTATTTCTATATCTGTGTTTTAAGCCTTTGAAATTTGCATTTATTTCTCTCATTTCCTTATTTTACCATATGATTTGAAGACGTACATCACAATTACTGCCAGCGGAGAGTGTCTTTTTTTCAAATTTTGCACCATCAAAGTTTAAGCCTTTTAAATAATGCTAGTGACACCATAAAATATAGGGTCACTGTGTTTTTTTTTGTAGCTATGTGCTATTTAATTGAAATATATCAAGTAATTTCCAAAAAAACAAAACCCTGCAATATGTGTAGAGAAAATGATAATATTTTTAAAAAAAATACAAAATCTAAAAAAAATACAAATTTGAAAAGAGGTGTATTTGTTTCAAGAATAGCACAAAGGTGAAAAAAACGTTTTCCAAAGGACTTTTTTTTTAAACTCTATGTAAGTGTGTTTTGTGACCGATGGTTTCTTAAACATGAACATCGCCATATACTTTTGACTAAACATACATTGTTCTTGAAATTGTTGATTGAAACTATCGAAAATGTGCAAAGATGATTGAAACTATAGAAAATGAGCCAAAAAGTATGCCTATATATGTCATAGAAATACAATATAAAGATTGTGTTTGATGAAATAATCCAATTTCCATCGGTAAATGTATTGTCCATGACAGAATATGTGGAAAGGGAGGTAATGCTATCAATAAATGCAGACCAGGAATGTTTCTAAGCAAAGAGAATGCCAAACTTTATACAGTATACAGCATTGTCTTTATAAACCTTTTTCATTAGAACAGTGTCATTTACAAATAGATATATCGCTGTACTAGAGCAAATAAGTAAAAAGATAATAACTCCAAAACAAGAGCAGTCCAAAGACAACACGTTTGACTATTCACGCCGTTTGACAATCTTTTCTGCAACAGTTACTGTGATTCTGTGGTTAAAAAAATCTAAGTCTAAAAAGGGAACACGAGTTGGTTTCTATCACATGTAAATGTTAATTCACCCCAAAATTATTGGTCTTGGCTTAAAGGGTCATCCGATATTTTTGTCAAAGTACAAAAATGAGTCATGCAGGAAACACCACATACAGAACAAACACTCGCCCGAACAGCAACACAAGGAAACAGCAAATGTACATAGGTAGAAAAAACAACAAGAAACGCACAAAGACAAAACAAACATACAATAGGAGGAAGATGGAAGTACCGCCTTGGAACGGTCAGTGACAAAAGTCACCGGGGGGCAAGTTTGATGGCAATAACATACAGAGTTTTTCTGAAAAATTCCTTCAACCAAAAACTTTAACCAGAAAATAAGTCCAATAACAAGCATAAGTTGGTCTGAATCCAGTGCAGAGTTAAGGGATTTGGCCTATCGGGTCATCTGATGGCCCCCGTATATGAGAATCAAGTTTGAATTTATCGGTGTACGCGGCAACAGCTATCTGTTAAAACATACACATACACGAAAAAGATGCGCACAAACTATTGTGATATACGCCTTTAATAAAATTGGATTGCAGACGACAGTTAGAAATTTGGCGGCGAAAAGCTTCGTAAACAGAAATCTTGTAATGGCATTATTATAACAGCGGAAATCAGAATGTAGAATTTGAATTTCATAAACAAGCAAAGCAGACTCTGAGCAGAGGTCCATCTTGTTTGCGTCACTAACAGGTAAAGGGTTAAACAAAACAATACAAAACTAGACCACAGTTTAGATAGAATACAATGGAACATATATCTATATCTAGACCACAGTGTATATAGTGTAAAACATATCTAATCGGAACTCAGATAAGTTTATTTGTTTGTTTATCATGTTGATTAACCCTTTCTCTCATATAAACGTGTTTTCACGCAATTGCAAACAGAGTAGACCCAGATCAGAAGGCTCCTATAGGAGTCGTCTGATCAAGGTCTGCTCTATTTGCTAATGGAATTTGATAGATCTGGCAGTTCTTTTACTTTCTAGAATGGCTACAATGTTCCACCTTCCATATTTCGTTATAACTATTTTGACCATGAATATTCAGTAGGTATTGAAATTTGGAATAAACATAGAACAGAGAAAGGGTTAACCTCCGTTTCTGCTCACAATGGGCTAACGTGACGCCCGGCTATTGAATATAATAGACACCATTTAACCGCTTACCTGATAGAGACCTACTTTCATGTATTTTCAAACAGTGTAGACCCAGATCAGAAAACTCCTGTAGGAACCATCTGATCAGGGTTTGCAATGTTTGCATATGGAATAATACATTGTATATGATTATATAGTTAACCTAGTGGATTTAACATATAGTGTCGATATGCAATTATAAATTTTCAGCTTATTTCTACATGTCTTTTCTCTTTACATGAATTTCCATCTGGTAAAGGGTTAAGTGAATCATATGTCCAAGGTTATAAAACTTGTGATTCTAAGATCATTCTCAAGTATCTGATTGGTCAGATTCTGAGCAAGCTCAGAATCTAACCAATCAGATGCTTGAGAATTATCTCAGATTCAAACAAATGGTTTTATAACCACGGGACATGGTGTATGTATTTTATGCTTTGCTTTATGTGAACAATGCATATGTAACATGTATATATAGCATAACCATTTGGGCGCTGGTACAGGGTCGTGTTGTGTCGTGCAAAAAGGTATTCCAAACATACAAAAAGAGCAGATTAGGTAGTTATATAGGAGTAAGACACCTGTTCCAGACCTTTACCGTTCACAATCATAGCATACAGAGTTCGAAGAGACTAGTGAATAACATGTTTTGAGCCTGGCAGGCTAGTCGTCGTGTTAGAAACCTGACTACTGTCGGAGCTCTCACTGGTTGTGTGGTCGGAATGTCTATTTTCCATTGACACAACTCTTTATCCCTGTGATATAGGTCGTTAGACTTCCTGGAGAGTCTTCATGACTGTTTCAGGATATTCAGTAAACCCCTTTTAAAACGAATGTTTCATCAAGAATGCGTGTCTTTTAGGCAGGTGACTGCTTAATGCAGACTGCTTAATGTAGGATGAAAGTCGTGGGAGCTTTCCGTACGACTTTCGCCCTGCATTAAGCTGCCATCTGTCTTCTAGACCTTCGTTGATACTAATTTGAACTTCCGGTTTAGAGCGGTTTTACTGTAATGTCTTAGAGCGTTTGTGATTTTAATAGCGTTTGTGATTTTAATAGCGTTTGTGATTTTAACAGATGATGTACATTGGTGCTTGATCCGCCAACGATGAAACAACGCCACTCCCTCCCAGTTTATTAGCCTCTCATAAATAAGATATACTTATAAACCCTTTCCATGCTCTATATACAGTCCAACTTTCAATACCTACTGAATATTCATGGACGAAATAATTATTATGAAATATGGTAGGTATAACATTGTAGCCATTTTAGAAACTAAAGAAACTGATATATCAAATTCCATTTGCAAATAGAACAGACCCTGATCAGACAGCTCCTGTAGGTTTAACGGCGTGTACCATAATACGTCTATACATACATATAAGCTATCACTAAGGCTTATTAATGGATACAGTTTTAACCCTTTCTGTGCGGGACACGAATCACTAATGTCATTTGCAAACAGTGTAGACTCAGATGAGAGGGCTCCTAGAAAGGTCTGCACTGTTTGCCATTTTACACTTGTTTTAGAAAAGTCCCCAAATATCCACAATAAGCCAGATATTTTTGAATTTTGGAATAGTCCTTTTGAAAACTCACTGCTGTAAAGGGTAACCCATATTATGTTGTGGAAAAATCATTCCTGCTTAACCAATTTGTGCCCACGATCCCATATATAGGACATATGCAAACAGTGTAGACTCTGATCAGACGCCGCATTATCAATATAAAACAAAACGAAATTGAAAAGTTAGACCAGGCATCCCTTAGATAAAAAATGGACTAATCCAATATATAAACATAAAAGAATCCACTGGGCGCAAATGGGTTAAATAAGGATCTGGTACAATGGTGACTACTTGGATTCGAACATCACTTTAAAGAGTTTAAAGACTTTAAAGAGTTATTGATTGAGTGTTAAACAACCCGATACTGATGAGACGCCGAGTTACACGGCGTCTTGTTTGGATTTAACCCTTCTCTTGCTGAATTTTAAAATACATTTCTCCTTTTTTACCCTTGCCCTGATGTATAATTACATACATGTATATCTTTACTGTGTACGAGTATTTCGCTGTGCAATCACTGCTGTTGAGTGCACTGGTTGCACAATCAACTTGTAAATAGTGCAGACCCTAATGAGACAGCTCCTGCAGGAGCTGTCTCATCTGGGTCTTCAATATTTGCAGGTAGGTATATTGACGTGAATAGCAAGCGAAGGGTTAAAACAAGTTGTTTGCAAATGCATGTCAGATACCACCGGTAATCTTCTACATTCAGAAAACATTAGAACCTGTCCTTAGTGGCCATACATTTATTGAGCATAGGAGTCCTAAAAGCAGGTTTTACAGGGGGGGGGGTTACTGAAAGGTAGGAATCTGATCAATCAGATACTTGGGAATGATCTCGGACTCAGAAGTTTTATAACCTTGGATCCAGATGTTAAGAGATTGAGTAGCGTCCGTAAAAGGTCTACCCGTACTTCGTTCTCAGTGTGTTTTTTTAATATTTTCTGTTACCTCAAACAAAAATATAAAATGCGTTCTGTTATGAAAACTGAATACTGCTTAAACCAGTCAAAGGGGACGTAAGTAGTATTGCACTGCTCATGACCATACTACAAAAACAAAGTCTGCAATATTCTATTTTAGCAGTGGTGCGTTTGCTGTCGAATGGGTCTCCTCCGTGAACTTTCGGAATTAACCCAACCACCATATAAACGATTTGTCACGCAGAGTAGACCCTATAGGTGCAGTCTGGTCAGGGTTTGGTTATTGAATTTGATAATTAGGTTTCTTTACTTTCTAAAATGGCTACAATGTTCCCCTTTCCATATTATTATTATTTTATTAGATCTAGTTTGTCCATGAATATTCAGTAGCTATTGAAATTTGGAATAAACATAGAACAGGGAAAGGGTTAAGACATCAAAGTGGTTTGACGAATCCATTTTGTGCTGGTAATAAAATATACATGTTATTGTTTTCTTCATACTTGTCCAAGTTTATTTCAACTTCTGTAGTCGGCCTCCGCTGGCAGATCAAGCACAATGAGTATTGTAGATATATAGTACTCAAGAGTTTCTTATTTGATGTTTTAATTTTCGTAAGCAGTTCCTAATTTGATGTTTAATATGTCATTACATGTATTTGTTATGTGGTCTTGACTTGGGTGACACTATAACAGCAATATTTAGACACAGTCAATACTTTATCTCATAGAGACTTGCAAACAGAGTAGACACAGACTAGACGACTCCTGTAGAAGCTTTCTAACCAGGTCTGCTCTGTTTGGTAAATGAATTATTTAGATCCAATTCTTCAGTTTCTACAATGCCGCAAACACCATTTGCTCGTATCCCCTTTTGAAATATCCAGCTAATTAATATGCATTGTGTCGTTATTTTACATAAATATTCATGAGGTATAGGAGAAAGAGTACGGTACATGTGTTAATAAGTCATCTAATTATTGTATTGAACTAATGTATTATTGAATACATTCGATAACTTTTTTACCCTTTACCTGTTAAATAAACATGTATAAGTAATACCAGGTTGATGGCTTTTCGAATAGCTCAATCATTTTGAAACAGTGTCAAAAAGAAGATATTAACACTTTACCTGATGAATATCCATATGAGAAACTGATTTATCTGAGTTATCGATAAAGGAGTTTATTCAAACACTAAAACCGTCATCTCCGCACATCCCTATATTGTAACCACTCTTTAGAATCGTCTCGAAGAGACAATTCTAAAGAGTGGTCACAACATAGATATGGGAGGAGAAATAAGGGACCTACATTTGAAAATATTCTAATTTACACATCTAGGTCTCTACTGTATGGATATTAACCCTTTCACCACCAATATCGCAAAAATTCACCAAGACAAATAGTGCAGTCCCAGATCATACACCGCCTTTTCAAGGCGGCGTCTGATCAGGGACTTCACTTTTTGTCTCATCTCTATTTCTATATACATGTATGTGCTTTATTCCTTTGAAATTTGCATTTATTTATCTCATTTCCTTAATTTACCCTATGATTTAAAGGCGTGCCGGTATATCACAATCATTTCTAGCGGATAGATTTTTTTTTAAATTTGCACAATCAAAGTTTAAGCCTTTTATGCAAATGACACACTAAAATATAAGATCACCGTGCTTTTTTTGTAGCTATAATCATATTTCAGAAAATACAAATTTAAAAAGAGAGAGGTGTGTTTTTCACGAAAAGCAAAAAAGTGAAGAAAAATATGTTTTCTAACGGTTAGATTTGTTTTTAAACTTTATGTAAACGAAGTGGGGTTTAGTGAGCTATGGTTTCTTAAACATGAGCACAGACATATAAGTTTGACTAAACATACATTGTTCTTGAAAGTGTTGATTAAAACTAAAGAAAATGTGCCAAAATGTATGCATATATATGTCATAGAAATACAATAACGATAGTTTTTGATGGGGAAAAAATCCCAATTTTCATCGGAAAATGTATTTTCCATGACAAAACATGAGGAAAGTACTCAGGGAGCCAGTAGTGCCTACCGTGCACCCCCCCCCCCCCCCCTAGACTTTTTTTCATGGGTACCAAAATGTTCAGAAAAGTGTCCTGAATCAGAATCGCGAATGTACTCAAACTTAAATTCTTTTAGGCTATGTGTATTTTAACCGTTTCCATGGCAACCCCCCAGTTTTCGCAATGATGACCCATACCTACAAATTCGCCCATATCACAGCCAGTTTTTGTCCTAAAACTATAAAATTGGTGCCAAATGGAGGATAAGACATTGTGCTTTTATTTCCAACTTGTTTTTTTAAATTATCTTATTTGCATACTCATGAATATTAATGAGAACATTAAAAATAGTAAAAAAAGTATATAAATAACGTAAAACTTTAGTTTTTTTATCCTACAAATATCAGAAAATAACTTCAAATGCAGTTTAACATGATGACGAAACCCCCAGGAAACAAAATATCCAATTTGAGGACCATAGCATTAATTTTAAGCACCATTTTTACCGTTTCCATGGCAACACCCTAGTTTTCGTAATGATGGTACGTACCTGCAAAATTGTCCATATCACAACCAGTTTTTGTCCAAAACCTATAAAACTGGTACCAAATTGGAGGTAGGACATAGTGCTTTTATTTCCAGTTTTTTTTTTAAATTGCCTTATTTACATACTCATGAATATTAATGAGAACATCAAAAATAGTAAAAACAATATAGAATTAACGTAAATAATGTAAACTATTCACTTTTTATCCTACAAATATCAGAAAACAATTTCAAATGCAGTTTAACCTGATGACAAAATCCTCAGAAAACAAAATATCAAATTTGAGGACCAAAAATTTAACTCTAAGTAACTTTTTAAATGTTTCCATAGTAACCATTCATTTCACTCTGTTCACACAGTTTTGTTAGTCGACACCTGCCTGCAAACATCTTCCATATCACAGGAAATATTTGTGCTAACTGTATAAAACTGGTACCGAATTATAGCTAAGACAGTGTGCTTTGGTTTAAAAGCTTTAATTAGGAATTACCTTATTTGCATACACATGAATATTAATGAGAATAATTAAAAAATAGCAAAAAATACAGAAATAACGTAAACTTCGTAATTTTTATGCTACCATTATCAGAAAACAACTTCAAATGTAGTTTAAAATGATGACAAAATACTCAGAAAGCTAATCATCTTAATTGATACCCAAACAATGGACTGTAAGAAAGATTGTAACGGTTTCCATGGTAACCGATCCTTTCACAAATTTTGGAAATTTGACATCCAACTGTAATACTCCGCTAGATCCCGGTTATTTTTTATGAATCATGAAATCAATTGTTACAAACATAGATATGAGGCATTGCTTTAATAGTAAATATTACTTTTCTAATATAAACTAATTTGCATATGTATGAATATTTATGAGAACAGTAATAGATGTTGAAATTTTCGACAGACACTAGTCTTTCTCTTATAAAGCAAACAAATATGGAAAATGGTTTGCTAAAGTTTACTATGATCACTGAATATCACCAAGATTATTAGATAAATAAGTTTGGGACACATTATATAGCACTGATGGTGATATATCTGTTTCCTAGGCAACCATTCTAACCTCATTGTTCATATTACAGAGTGTTTACATACCTGCAACATACAAAGATATTGCTGCCTTCTTGGGCAATAATTATAAATGATATAAACATATACGCGGTAGTTGATGTATGAATCTTAATGTTAGGTTCACTTTATGCAAATTACCTTATTTGCATCCTCATGAATATTAATTAGTCAAACAAAGAGAAACAATATGGAAAATAACATGTTTCGCAGTATGCCGAGCACAACATTAAACCATGCTCCAAGTATAGCTTGCAATAATAAATGTACTTTTTGATGATGAATAAATAAATGTTATGCCTAAAACTGTTACCAAAATGACCATGCACTGCTTCCATGGTAACTGTTGAAAGCCAAGTACTTATGATACCCCAAACAATCTTCTGTAATTGTTTTTAAAGTGTCAGTGATTTTAAAGCCCATAAAGCCTGTGTTGAATTCAGGGTTTCAAGACGGTTTGACTTTTGATATACCATCATCTGTCGAGAACTGGTAATCCTGTGATGTGTTTTAAGACCCTTTGATTTGTCTGTCTTGCTAAGCCATCATCAGCCGTACCAATACCGAAGGGAACTGGTGTCAGCAGATTCTGCATCAGCTCACCTATATCAATCTGCATATTGGGTCTTTGTGAACCACTAATAATTGCTATAATTCCTTGATTCCTTACGATTAGAAGCTGCAAGGCATAAATGTTTTTTCACATCTATGACGATGAGCCTAACCAGTTCTCGCCAGATTATGGTATATCAACAGTGAGAAACAGTCTTGATGCCCTGATTTCAACACAGGAAGAAACTGAAACAAGGATCGGTATTTACACCAAGCATGCAAAAGAACAAGGCTACAAAACTGTTCATCTTCGAACTCCAGACAGTGATATATTCTTCATTCTTCTGTATTACCTTAACTAGTTTGAATGTGTTACTGTCTTGTTTGATACTGGCTCATGCAATCATCAAAAATAATAAACATGTCAGAAGTTGCCCAAGCATACACAGAAGATTACCGATCAGCACTTTTGGGTCTCCATTTGTACTGTGGCTGTGATTCTACAAGTGCATTCAATGGCTGAGAACATTTGACACCCACTAAGACCATTGAAAAGGAGCCAATGTTTATAAAACCATTAGCAGGTTTGGGCAACTCTTGGGATGTGTCTGGAGATCTTGTGCAAGACTTGGATAAATTTACGTGTGCAATGTATGGCAACCTAAGATTTCACACTGTGAATGAATTGATATTGTTTAAGATTAAGGAGAAGTGTGAAGATAAGCCAACAGATGCACTTCGCAATGCTGATATGGGAACATTACCCCTTTGTAGGGCCTGCTTAATACAGCACATCTGAAGAGTTATTTACCAGTTGATTCTTTGGAAAAGATCTCTTTCCCGACCCAGACATTCCCCTTGTTTTAGAGAAGAATGGTTGTCAACATGTAACTCTGACAGTCAATCAACAGATATGATTACATTATGGCCTATAATAAGGGTATGCTCCACAGACATTCAACAGCAATGTTATCATCTTGACCTAGCCCTTATCAGAGTATTACCTGAGAAGATCCAATATAAACTGTTCCATTTTAGCCTCTAATTAAGGTATGCTCTGAGAGTCAGACCTTCAATTTATAAATTAGCTGATAAATACCCATGATGTCATTATTTCTAACATGGATATTCAGCTGGTAAAGGGGTTAAGTGAGATATCATTCGTCTATTTTTGTTGAGTCGGCATACTCAAAGAAGCTTTCTGTAAAGGTGTTTTAAAGCAGAGAGTGGGATTAACCCTTATCTAGATGTATACATGCCCTTTAACATCTTTTAGACAGTTTTAGAATTAAAATTCATTTATTTATCACCAAAAGGTACATTTATCATTGCAAGCTATATTTGGAGAATGGTGTAATGTTGTGCTCGGCATACTGCGAAACATGTTATTTTCCATATTGTTTCTCTTTGTTTGACTAATTAATATTCATGAGGATGCAAATAAGGTAATTTGCATAAAGTGAACCTAACATTAAGATTCATACATCAACTACATGGTATATGTTTATATCATTTATAATTATCGCCCAAGAAGGCAGCAATATCTTTGTATGTTACAGGTATGTAAACACTCTGTAATATGAACAATGAGGTTAGAATGGTTGCCTAGGAAACAGATATATCACCATCAGTGCTATATAATGTATCCAAAACTTATTTATCTAATAATCTTGGTGATATTCAGTGGTCATAGTAAACTTTAGCTGACCATTTCCATATTTGTTTGCTTTATAAGAGAAAGACTGGTGGCTGTCGAAAATATCAACATCTATTACTGTTCTCATAAATATTCATACATATGCAAATTAGTTTATATCAGAAAAGTAATATTTACTATTAAAGCAGTGCCTCATATCTATGTTTGTAACAATTGATTTCATGATTCATCAAAAATAACCGAGATCTAGCGGAGTATTACAGTTGGATGTCAAATTTCCAAAATTTGTGAAAGGATCGGTTACCATGGAAACCGTTACAATCTTACTTACAGTCCATTGTTTGGGTATCAATTAAGATGATTAGCTTTCTGAGTATTTTGTCATCATTTTAAACTACATTTGAAGTTGTTTTCTGATAATGGTAGCATAAAAATTACGAAGTTTACGTTATTTCTGTATTTTTTGCTATTTTTTAATTATTCTCATTAATATTCATGTGTATGCAAATAAGGTAATTCCTAATTAAAGCTTTTAAACCAAAGCACACTGTCTTAGCTATAATTCGGTACCAGTTTTATACAGTTAGCACAAATATTTCCTGTGATATGGAAGATGTTTGCAGGCAGGTGTCGACTAACAAAACTGTGTGAACAGAGTGAAATGAATGGTTACTATGGAAACATTTAAAAAGTTACTTAGAGTTAAATTTTTGGTCCTCAAATTTGATATTTTGTTTTCTGAGGATTTTGTCATCAGGTTAAACTGCATTTGAAATTGTTTTCTGATATTTGTAGGATAAAAAGTGAATAGTTTACATTATTTACGTTAATTCTATATTGTTTTTACTATTTTTGATGTTCTCATTAATATTCATGAGTATGTAAATAAGGCAATTTAAAAAAAAAACTGGAAATAAAAGCACTATGTCCTACCTCCAATTTGGTACCAGTTTTATAGGTTTTGGACAAAAACTGGTTGTGATATGGACAATTTTGCAGGTACGTACCATCATTACGAAAACTAGGGTGTTGCCATGGAAACGGTAAAAATGGTGCTTAAAATTAATGCTATGGTCCTCAAATTGGATATTTTGTTTCCTGGGGGTTTCGTCATCATGTTAAACTGCATTTGAAGTTATTTTCTGATATTTGTAGGATAAAAAAACTAAAGTTTTACGTTATTTATATACTTTTTTTACTATTTTTAATGTTCTCATTAATATTCATGAGTATGCAAATAAGATAATTTAAAAAAACAAGTTGGAAATAAAAGCACAATGTCTTATCCTCCATTTGGCACCAATTTTATAGTTTTAGGACAAAAACTGGCTGTGATATGGGCGAATTTGTAGGTATGGGTCATCATTACGAAAACTGGGGGGTTGCCATGGAAACGGTTAAAATACACATAGCCTAAAAGAATTTAAGTTTGAGTACATTCGCGATTCTGATTCAGAACACTTTTCTGAACATTTTGGTACCCATGAAAAAAAGTCTAGGGGGGGTGCACGGTAGGCACTACTGGCTCCCTGAGTAAAGGGAGGTAATGCTATCAATAAATGCAGACCAGAAATGTTTCCAAGTAAAGAGAATGCCACAATCTATAATACAGTCTAGTCTTTGTAAACCTTTTTCATTAGAACTGTACCATTTACATGTAGATCTATCGCTGTATCGGAGAAAATATGTAAAAAGATAATAACTCCAAAACAAGAGATGTCCAAAGACAGCACGCTTGATTATTCACACTATTTGACAATCTTTTCTGCAGTAGTGTAATGTGATTCTGCGGTTATAAAATCTAAGTCTAAAAAGGGACACGATTTGATCTATACCACATATAAATGTTAATTAATCCCAAAGTTATTTGACTTGGCCTACAAGGCCATCTGATATTTTTGTCAATTTTGAAGGCACTAACATACAGAGTATTCCTGAAAAATACATCCAACCAAAAATTTAACCAGAAATTCAAAGTAAAAAGCAGGCATAAGTTGGTCTGAATTTAGTGCAGAGTTAAAGGACTCCCGTATATGAGAGTGAAGTTTGAATTTATCGGTACGTGAAACCAGCTATCTGTTAAAATATACACATGCGCGAAAATGATGCGCACAAATTATTGTGATATACGCCTTCAACAAAATTGGATTGTAGACGACTAGAAATTTTGCGCCAAAAGGGTTAATAAACTGAAATCTTGTAATGGCATTATGAACAATGAAATTTTATAACAGCGAATATCAGAATGTATAATTTCATACACTAGTAAAGCAGACTCTGATCAGAGGTCCGTGTTGTTTGCGTCACGAACAGGTAAAGGGTTAAACAAAACAAGACAAAACTAGACCACAGTGTATATAGTGTACAAAAAACATATCTAATCGGAACTCATATAAGTTTGTTTGTTTGTGTTGATTAACCCTTTCTCTCATATAAACGTGTTTTCATGCATTTGCAAACAGAGTAGACCCGGGGCAGACAGCTACTATAGGAGCCGTCTGATCAGGGTCTGCTCTGTTTGCTAATGGAATTTTATAGATCTGGGGAGTTTTACTTTCTACAATGGCAACAATGTTCCACCTTCCATATTTCGTTACTATTTTGTCCCTGAATATTTAATAGGTATTGAAATTTGGAATAAACATAGAACAGGGAAAGGGTTAACGTCCATTTGTGCTCACTGTGGCCTAATTGGACGCCCCAGAGAGAGGGGAGAGGATACAGACTCAGATAAGTGTCATTGTCAGTCTTTACATTATGGTCATACAGCTTCGACGTCTGTTCGATGGCGAGCAGACAAGGAACAGCTTTGTGAAGGTGATGTGTGTATGTAGGCGCATGCAAATAGTTTGGATCAAGATGAAACATCAAGTAAAATTGGCGTCTCACCAGATCCATACTGTTTGACGTTTTGATTATGTTCCTTGAACAAAAATTAAAATAAAAGAAAAGTGTAGCATATGACACAATTTGTAGACGACATTACATGGCAGCCACCTGCCTAAATTATCCTAATTATTCTTTTGTTGAAGCATATATGTGTTTTGTATTAGAATAAACATATCCGTATATGTGTGGGATATTGTACGGTCTTATATGTCAATATCACACTTGTCGCCAATTAACCTTATTAACAGGTAAATCCTTACAACTCTACACAATTTAGATAATATTCTCCAGAGAGAAGATAAAATGGCGGAGGGTTTAATTGCTGCTGACAGATACAGATAAGAGATTCTCCTGCAAAAAAAAACATATGCCCATTTTAAGAAAAATCTCTCTCCCTCTCTCTTCACAATAAATTGTTATGAACAAGATCACTGTTCTCAGTGAGTGTTAATCAAAAAGGTTCATACCAAAATGTTTATACTCATTAGTATACATGTATGTATCATCATATTGTGAATGTTTCACATTTTATACTCTCATGTTTTTAGCAGACATCATGTAGCTCTCACATTAAACCTGTAACCACAATGCATTTTCTGTTTTCACTTGTTATTGCCTTGACAAATTATTTATCATGTGTCGTCTACATAATCTGACTCTTTCTCCATTTTATCAGTGTTTCCAATTAGAGGGTCAAACATAACAGGTATGGCACTAGATTTTGTTGTACAGGAAATTAGGCCTAAAAGTTATATCAGTTGCTGTATGTTGGCGACAATGTATAGAAGTTATCTGTCTATGTGTGCGATACTGTACGGTCTTATATGCCCGTCGGTATCGCGACGGACATGACCGTACAATATCACACTTGTTAATATGAGGGATAGAGTTAACAGCGGGACAAAGGTCAACTCTTTGCTCTATAAATACGCTCCTTCGTCTTTGCAAACAAAGTAGACCCAGATCAGACAATTCCTGTAGTAGCCGTCTGACCCGGGTCTGCTGTGTGCTTATGAAAGAATATAGATCAGATTAGATTAGAACAGTATCTGCTATGGACAAACATTCATGTATGTGCTAAGATATCATTTTGAAAATTCAAGTAATTATTATTCATGATGTCATTAATGATTACATGAATATTCATGAAGTAAATGGTTTACCAGAAGACATTTTCTATGACCAGCACATTACTTACCCTGCAAGCTGTTAATCCTTGCCCGCTGTATAAACATATGACTGTTCAAATTTGGATCGGTTCAATTTTGACTATGTCCGGTTCAATTATGGTTTTGAGTCACTGCTTACCAAATGTCAGATAGCTTGGATCCTGACGAGACACCGACTTACTAGAATTAAGCTAGAATGGACATTCCTATGTCACGTGACTCAATCCACTGACCCAGCACAACAGCTGATGAAGACCGTGAGATACGATCGAAAATTCCTAAGTGTAAGTGAATTTGTTCTGAGTTATGGAATTAAACCAAGTGGATAATGCTTCCAGAACAAGATAACAAAACGAAAATCAAACGGCAATCATGTGATCATACACAAGACAAGGACTATTCATTCATGATGAACAAAGCTTTATTGAGTAGAAATACATATATGAGTCTTCAGCATGCTGACCATATTGATGTGTCCTTCACTTCAAATGTCTAGGTATCTACAGAGCAACACCACCATTCCTCCACCAAACCCTATCATGTGACTCTAGAATCGTGGTCACAACATAGGGTTTGGATGAGAAATAAAGAAGTTATTCTGGAAACATTTTTAATTTACGCATCTTACCTCTGGTATCTGTTTAAATGCTGACAAGACCCTCAATTAATTAGAATCTTACATGTATCCAAACAGCAAATAACAGTTAGCTGATATGTCTATAGCATGCTGACGGCTGAATGAACATATATAGTAGCAACATTGTCAAAGTGATCTGCGATACTAAATAATGTCAGTTATTTGTGTGTGAACATTTAGCTTGACTTTAATCACTTCACCCTTTCCCTCATAATAAATGTCTTTCACGCCTTTGCAAACAGAGAAGACCCAGATCAGATGGCTCCTGTAGCAGCTGTCAGATCAGGGTCTGCGCTCTGTTTGCTTATGAAATTATAATACATGTAGATCTTATCTTACTGGTTCTATCAATACCAAACATTTTTGTGTACATGTCATTATAAAAATTCTGCTAATAAATATCTATAATGTCATTATTTCTTAACCCTTTCCCTGTTCTGTGTTTATTACAAATTTCAATACCTAATTCATGGACAAAAAGGTTATAATGAAATATGGAAGGTGGAACATTGTAGCCGTTTTAGAAAGTAAAGACACAGATCTTTGAAATTCTATAAGCAAACAGAGTAGACCCTGATCAGACGGCTCATCTGGGAGCTGTCTGATCTGGGTCTACTCTGTTTGCAGATGCGTGAAAACACGTTTATATGAGGGAAAGGGTTAAATGAGTAAACAACAGGGAAAAGGTTAACACAGGTTTACCATTACATTAACCCGTTACTCCATAAATATGCTTTCCTATGCCACTGCAAACAGAAGACCCAGATCAGACGGCTCCTACAGGGTCTGCTCTGTTAGCTTATGGAAATATTTAAAGCTGATTCTACAAGATCTATCATGGTCAAATATTTCTGTGTCCATGTGCCATTATAAAAGAATCATAATCTCATTAATATTCCTGATGTCATACTTCTCAAATAAATATTCATGAAGTAAAGAGTTAACATTATATATCATCTCTTAACCCTTTCCTCCATAAATACGCGTTTCTGTGCCTCTGTAAAAATCACTTTATGAAACCATTTTGATAAATAGAGCATTTGCTCCTACAGGAGCAAATGATCTAGTTATCACAATGGGTTCAAACTACAAAATTCTGATTTTTTTCCTTTTTTCTAGTTAATGCTCCTTTTCAGTAGATTTATTCAAAGTGGCAGGATCTAAAACTAGAGGTTTTTGTCAAAAAACGGATGTCTCCCCTCTAATAAAAACAATATGTAAAGGGAAATCACTAAAAATGTTATGGTCTTGATGAATGATACTTCCCCTCATTATGCGTTTTCCACACTACATTTTTCAAGAAGAAAATGATAACAGCTAATAACTCCAAAAATACTGATACCAGATTTATGGCCCTTGTGCATGACACTTACTTTCATCATGCTTTTTCCAAAAATAAAATGTCATTCCAATAGCATCAGTCGAACAGGAATTATTGATCGGCCAAAAAATGTAACAAAGGGCAATAACTCCAAAATTATTGAAGCCAGAATTATGGCCCTTGTTCATGACACTTTCTCTCATCATGCTCTTTCCATGTATGAAGTTTCAATACGATGGCAAGAGCCATGTAGGAGATATCGTCCGGACAAGAAAGAATTAAACAAATGTACAAGGGGCAATAACTCTAAAATTTATTGAAGCTGGAGTTAAGGATCTTATGCATGACACTTTCTCTTATCATGATCGTTACATGTATGAAGTTTCACTCCAATGGCATGTGTCACATAGGAGTAATCATCCGGACAAAAAATTGTGATTGTTTTACAAAGGGCAATAACTCCAATATTAGTGAAGCCAGAGTTATGGACCTTGTGCATGACACTTCCTCTCGTTATGATCTTTCCATATATGAAGTTTCAATTCAATGGCATGAGCCATATAGAAGTTATCTTCCGGACAAAAAAGCGTGATTTTTTTTACAAAGGGCAATAACTCCTATATTAGTGAAGCCAGAGTTATGTACCTTCTGCATTACACTTTCTCTCATTATGCTCTTTCCATATATGAAGTTTCAATCAACTGGCATCAGGCATATTGAAGTTATTGTCCGGACAAAAAATTATGATATTTTTTACAAAGGGCAATAACTCCAATATTAGTGAAGCCAGAGTTATGGACCTTGTGCATGACACTTCCTCTCGTCATGATCTTTCCATATATGAAGTTTCAATCCAATGGCATGAGCCATATAGGAGTTATCGTCCGGACAAAAAAGTGTGATCTTTTTTTACAAAGGGCAATAACTCCAATATTAGTGAAGCCAGAGTTATGGACCTTGTGCATGACACTTCCTCTCATTATGCTCTTTCCATATATGAAGTTTCAATCAACTGGCATCAGGCATATTGAAGTTATCGTCCGGACAAAAAGTGTGACAGACAGACGGACAGACGGACAGACAGACAGACGGACAGACGGACGGACAGACGGACAGACAGACAACTCTCACGAAAACAATATGTCTCCCCCATATAAATATGGGGGGAGACATAAATAGCCTATGAGGTAATGGGTTAAACACAGTGACAGGTGAATAAGGTACACAGAGTGATTTCTGAACACAATTTCACTTATTTCACTCGGACAGACATATGTCATTTTCAGATAACAACATTGAACTTTTGGTATGTCAGTTAACCCTTTACACCATAAAGATGACTTTTGACATCTATGTAAACAGAGTACACCCAGATCAGACGGCTCCTGGTCTTAAGATCATGGTCTGCTCTGTTTGCTTAGAGAATATTTTAGAACTAATTCTACACTATTTGGCACGGCTATTTGTTTTATATATAACAATATACAATAATTAGTTAATATTTATAATGGGTGGAGTCTGTCATGAATATTTATAGAGTACTGTGTGAATATTTATGGAGTAATGGGATAATATAAATATTCACAGAATAATTGTAAACATGGTAGACAGAGTTCATGATCTGTTCTGAGACAAATAATATTTTCTTTTTAAGGCTCTTTAAAAGTCAATATGAATCATGAATAATCTTTAAAGCATGGGAGGGAAAACAATATGATGTATCATAAAATAATAATATTAATTATTATAACAAGTCATTAGGAAATTTAAGTACTGTAACACATTCTATTTTTATCTGCCAACCCCTATCTTGTTGGTACTCATTAACCCATTCCCTCACAGGCTATTTTTAGATCCAACCTCTCTCAATAAATCAACCAAAAAGGAAATTTACTTCAGAAAAGGAAAATTTTACAATAGTGTAGTTTTGAAACCATTGTGATAAATAGAGCATTTGCTCCTATGGAGCAAATGCTCTATTTATCACAATGGTTTCAAAAAGTGATTTTTACAGAGGTGTCAAAATAAGTATCAAGACAGGATTTGGCCAAGAAAAAGAGAGTTTTAAATAACACTACTCTTTATGTACAGTTCTGCTATATGTATCAATTACATGTATACATGTGTTAACATTAACCCTTTAATCCATATTTCACAGTTTTGCTAATAGAGTAGACCCAGATCAGGAGTTGTCTGATCAGGGTCTGCTCTGTTTGCTTATGGGACAATATTGATAGGAGTCTTCAGTTTCTGTCACAGCTAAAGTTTCTCTAGTTAATATGCCATTATTAAATAAATCCAATGAATATTCATATTATTTCTTACATAAATATTCATGAGGGTAAGTGTTTTTAACCCTTTCCCTCATATAAACATGTTTTCACGCATTCGCAAACTGAGTAGACCCAGATCAGACGGCTCCTATAGGAGCCGTCTGACCAGGGTCTACTCTGTTTGCTTATTAAATTATGATAGGCAAGACTTTACAGTTTCTACCATTACCAAACCAATCCTGTCTACAAAATTATAAAGCCATCATAACAATTCAGTTAATAAATATTCATGATGCCAATGATTCTTACACGAATACTGAACAGGAAAGAATTCAACATGAGAAAGGTACATTCAGTTCTTTTGCAACAGTGTAGATCACAGAGTTGTAGATAAAGAGGAGTTCTGATTTGAAGTCAACCCTGTAGTGTGGGTACTTACAGATAGAAAGGTCATTCTAATGAGCACCAACAAGACAATGAGATTGAGAAATGTAAAAAACAAACATTTTACATAAAAATGTCTCTAATCTACATCTCTATAGTAACTCTGTATTAACCCTTTACTCCATAAACACTCCTTTCTATGCCCATACAAACAGTAGACCCACATATAAGACAGTTCCTATAGGAGCCATCTGATCAAGGTCGGCTCTGTTTGCTTATAAAATAATAGAGATATGATTCTACAGTTTCTGCAAAGACTAAACATTCATCAATTAACAATTACAGTAGTAAAATTTTGAAAATCTTCTCTTCTGAAACTGGAAGGTTCTCAGCTTTCATATTTGGCACATAGCATCATGTTCAGTCCTTTACAAAAGTTATATAAATTTATGCCCCTGGGATCAAAATTAGCCCCGCCCTAGGGATGGTCAATTTTCAATAGAAACATACTGTGAAAACTGTGAAAATCTTCTCCCGAAACTGGAAGGTTCTTAGCTTTCATATTTGGCACATATCATTATCTTCAGGTCCTCTACAAATTTATATAAATCATGCCCCTTGGGTCAAAATTGGCCCCGCCCAAGGGATAGTCAGTTTTCAATAGAACCAGATAATAAAACTTTGAAAATCTTCTCTTCTGAAACTGGAAGGTTCTCAGCTTTCATATTTGGCACATAGCATCATGTTCAGGTCCTCTACAAAAGGTATCTAAATTATGCCCCTGGGGTCAAAATTGACCCCTCCCCAGGGGTGGCCAATAGAAACATATATAGAAACATATAGTGAAAATTTTGACAGTCTTCTCCTCTGAAACTGGAAGGTTCTCAGCTTTCATATTTTGCAAATAGCATCATGTTCAGGTCCTCTACAAAATTTATATGAATTATGCCCCTGGGGTCAAAATTGGGACCGCCCAGGGATGGCCAGTTTTCAATAGAAACATACTGTGAAAACTTTGAAAATCTTCTCCTCTGAAACTGGAAGGTTCTCAACTTTCATATTTGCAAATGGCATCAAGTTCAGGTCCTCTACAAAAGTTGTATAAAATGTGCCCCTTGGGCAAAAATTGGCCCTGCCCCAGGGCCACCTAGTTTTCTTTAGAAACATATATTGAAAACTTCGAAAGTCTTATCCTCTGATTGTCTGGTGAGCGATGTCAGGGCCAATCTGGCCCTCTTGTTAAAATAACAGTCTTCCATTTAGTGCACAGATGGTTGCTTAATGCAGAATGAAAAAGATGCAGAAAGAACCTACAGGAACATCCTGCATTGCTTTCAGTGTGCATTAAGATACTATCAGTATTTTTAAAAACCTATATTTCTTTGTTTAATAGTTTTCTCCCCCAAGAGGTATGGCGGCGTTTAACACGTCATATATCAAGTAAAGGATTAACCTTAATTGGGTTAACCCTTTCGGCGCCAAATTTCTAAATGTCTTCTGCAAACCAATGTTGCTAAATCATTCGGTAAAAAGATAAATAGATGCAAATTTCAAAGGAATAAAGCACAGATATAGAAATAGAGTTTGAAACAAAACGTGAAGTCCCTAATCAGACAGCACTTGAAAAGGCGGCGGCTGATCTGGGACTGCACTTTTTGTTGTGGTGCATTTTTGCCACATTGGCGGTGAAAGGGTTAACTTTCTGAATGTGGGATACAAACGCACTCGCTTTTGCAAACAGTGTAGACCCAGATTAGAGGGCTCCTAAAGGAGCCCTCTGATCAGGGTCTGCACTGTTTGTCGTTCAAAATACTCTAGCAAGATTAAGTCTTTCATACTGAGTGAACTTGCTGATGGGTTTATTCCAGTTAGAAAAACTCAGTGTTGAAAGGGGTTTTATTTTGTTAGCATGTCATCTTAATCATTTTAGAATCTGCCGGGTTAATTTTATTCCTCGAAGACTACATATAGTATTGCATGTTACCAGTGAATTATCAGATAATACATGTATAACCTTTTTATCATCCATTTTTACTGGTATTTTACTTTACTTTTTACCTGCAGGAAAGTTAAATATCTCTCTCAACCTTGATTCTTTGCATACTACGATGTCTGCAAAACTTACAGTCAGAATTACATAGGAGACTCTTTCCCTCATATAAACCACAGGGGTAAGACACGTTTGAGTCAGTATATGTATGTATACTTATACTGACTCAAACGTGTCTTACCCCTGTGATATAAACGTGTTTTCAGGTATGTGCAAACAGAGTAGACCCAGATCAGACGGCTCCTAGAGGAGCCGTCTGATCAGGGTCTACTCTGTTTGCTAGTGGAATTTGAAAGATCTGTTTGTTTTCTTTCTAAAGTGGCTACAATGTTGCACCTTACATGTTTCATTATAACTATTTTCTCCATGAATATTTAGTAGGTATTGAAATTTGAACTAAACAAAGATCAGGGAAAGGGTTAAAACACTTTGAATCCAGTTGAGATACTGAGTTACTCAGCGTCTCATCAGGATCCCAGTTGATTTCTTTGGTAATTGGTAGTTTTCCTGCAAAGAGTTAGGTTAAAGGCCTATTTCACCATACAGTTGAACTTCGATATCTCGAACTCGGATAATTCGGACTTCGGGATAACTCGAACTAAATGTTCAGTCCTTCAAAAATCTTACACTACAGAATTGCTCTAAAATGTATCACTACTCATATCTAGAAACACATTTCACAGCCAAATGCAGGTCTACAGTAATGCTGAAAGATCCTACAGGAGCTTTCAGCATTACTGTAAGTCTGCATTTAGCTGTGAACTTGAGAAATTGTCCATATTAGAAATCGGATAACTCAAACTTCTGTTATGTCAAACTTATTTATATAGTCCCTTGAAATTCGAGATATCGAAGTTCAACTGTAGTTTGTGTGCATCATGTTCGCGCGTGTGTATGTTTTCAAACTTCACATTCATATAAGGGGGGTCATCAGATGCCCGGGTAGGCCTTAACTCTGCACTGAATTTAGACCAACTTATGTCAGTTTTGTTACTTCGAATTTCTGGTTAAAGTCTTTGGGTGGAAGTATATTCAGGAAAACTATGTTAGTGCCTTGAAACTTGACAAAAATATCAGATGACCCTCGTATAAACACCTTTTCATGCCTTTGGAAAAAGTATACATGTATCCAGATCAGACGGCTCCTATAGGAGCTGTCTGATCGGGGTCTGCTTTGTTTGCTTATGAAATTATAATAGTTCTGACCCTCTCCCTCATATAAACATGTTTTCACGCATTTGCAAACAGAGTAGACCCAGATCAGACAGCTCTTAGAGGAGCCATCTGATCAGGGTCTGCTCTGTTTGCTGATGGAATTTGAAAGATTTGTTTCTGTACTTTCTAAAATGGCTACAATTTTGCACCTACCATATTTCATCATAAATACTTTGTTCATGAATATTCAATAGGTCTTGAAATTTGAAATAAACATAGAACAAGGAAAGGGTTAAATCAATTTGATACCATTCTGACAGCTTTAATTTAGACTGGTATAATTGCAAATTGTGTAGGAACCCGATCAAATTTCTCATCTGTAGCATTTTGATCTCGGTTTGTTTCATCTGTCTGAATACCTAGGGTTATTATGATAGATAGTCAGTTATACTTGGAATGTAATGTACTATATCCATATACAGTAAAGCCCCTCTAATGCGACCACCAAAATAGGTCTTATTCTGGATCATAAATACAGGTGGTTGCTAAATGCAGGGTGAAAGTTATGCATAAAACTCCTAACTTTCGCCATGCTTTCAGCAACTACCTCCTTTTAACTCTTCGCTTGCTATTCACGTCAATATATGTAGCTGTAAATAGTGAAGACTCAGATGAGACAGCTCCTGCAGGATCATCAGGGTTTGCACTATTTACAATTTGATTGTGCAACCAGTGCACTCCACAGCAGTGATTTGCACAGCGAAATACTAGTGCACAGTGAAGATACAATGTATATGTAATTATACAACAGGGCATGGGTAAAGAAGGGGAAATGTATTTTAAAAATCAGCAAGCGAAGGGTTAAAGACCACTTTAGATATTAAATTAGTGGTCACTATAGAGGGGTTCAACTGTACTTCATCTGATTTTCCCCCATGATATCTAATTAAACTTTTTTATAGAACAAAGTCAAAGAGTGCTGCTATCGCTAGGCTGACAAAGGTTTAGCCATAACTGAATAATTCAATATCAACAGAACATGCTTATTAGATTTAAAAAATGAAATATGTTTGGTACGTACATGTATTTGTGTTTAATTTATTAATTCTTTGCATGCTAAATATTTTTTTCGTCTGCAACAATAATTATTGTCGTCTGATTCAATTCTCAAAATGCAGTTTCTCTCATTTTATTTATCAAAGATATGGCCAAAGTGTGTCAAACAGTTTGAATCGTGATGAGATACCGCATTATGCGGCATCTCATCTGGATCCAAACTGTTGGCATATAGGTTATTACATTTTCGCCACTCGTGTTCAAGGAATTAAACACATTGGCCTGTATAGTAAAGCAACAAGGACTTTTAATAATGGCTTGTACAATGCATATCCAATAATATACAGGGGTGCAAAAATCCCCAAATTTTCCACATGCTCATGGACAAGTTATACTTACCTGCTCATAAAGAGTAGTCCTCAAAAAATCATGATCATCACATTTTAAACCCTTTCGCTCATATAAATGCCTTTTGACACATTTACAAACAGAGTAGACCCAGATCAGATGGCTCCTGTAAAACAGTTTGGATACTGATGATACGCTGAGTTACATGTACTCGGTGTCTCATGATGTCATATGGACCCAAACTGTTGCAAAGGTAATCACTCATCTGCCCGCAGCAGGCTAAATTTTAAGCTGAATAATATACTTGTAATAATTTACTCCATAAATATGCCTTTCTACACCCTTGCAAACAGAGTAGATCCAGGTCAAACGTCTCCTGTAGGAGCCTATTGATCAAGGTCTGGTCTTTGCTTTTTAAATAAATCTTGATATTCTACAGTTACTGTCTTTGCAAAACGTTCATGTGTTAACCCATTCCTCCATAGGCTATTTTAAGACCCAACCTCTTTGAATGAATCTACTGAAAAGGAGCATTTACTAGAGAAAAGGAAACTTTTAGAATTGAGTAGCTTTGAAACCATTGTGATAAATATAGCATTTGCTGCTATGGAGCAAATGCTCTATTTATCACAATAGTTTCAAAAGTGACTATTACAGAGGTGTAGAAAGGTGTACATGTATTTATGGAGGATAGATTAATAATTAGACATTTTGAAAAATAAATATTATCAAATATTCATGACATCATTAATTCTTTCATAAATATTCATGGAGTCAAGACATAGTAGTAAATAGTAAATACCCTGATCAAACGGCTCCTTCATGAGCTGTTTGATCTGGGCATTCACTATATACAGTAGAACCCCTCTAATGCGACCACTTAATGAATAAACATGGGTGTCTTTATAAGAAGCTACTACCTGCGTCTAGCACCCATAATTATACCTCTTTTAAGTGGTCGCATTAGCGGCATTTTACTGTACTTTATAATGCTTGTCTGTCCAAATATGTAGGGTAATTGAGTATTCTAAGAGCGTTATAGTGCACATGTACTGACCACGAGCTAGAAAAACAAATGTAACTACCTTATGGGGCTTCCTTTATCTTAGACTTAACCCTGAATGTGCCGGAATCGTGTACATAAGATCTTAGAAAACCTTGTAGACTCAGATCAAAGGGTTCCCCTATGAGCCCTTTGTTCAGGATCTGCACTGTTTGTCATTTTCTTTTTTGATAATGTTTGATACAATATTTTGCTTAATTAATATTTAGAAAGGGAGGAGTCCGTTTAAAATTATTCATCAGAATTGGGTGTTAACCCATTCCCTCATAATGCTGTTTTTAGATCCAACCACTTTGAATAAATCTACCGAAAAGGAACATTAACTAGAGAAAAGGAAAATTTTAGAATTTTATAGTTTGAAACCATTGTGATAAATAAAGCATTTGCTCCTATAGGAGCAAATACTCTATCACAATTGTTTCAACAGGTGATTTTTACAGAGGCCGTAGGAAGGCGTATTTATGGAGGAACGGGTTAATGACGTATTAGTGGAGAATTAGGGACAGACTTTGTAATGATTCATGTCAATGTCAAAGTTGTTGGTTCAGAGTTTCACTCCAGTGTCCATTACTTCACCATTTATAATCATATTAACCCCTTCCCTCATAGGCTATTTTTAGAACCAACCTCTTTGAATAAATCTACAGAAAAGGAGTATTTACTAGAGAAAAGGAGAAGTTCATAACTGTGTAGTTTACTCTGAAACCATTGTGATAAATAGAGCATTTGCATGGAGCAAATGCCAAATATGAATAATCTTTTCGTCCATGTCCTTCATATAAATGTCTTTGCAAAAAGAGTAGACCAAGATCAGATGGCTCTTGTAGGAACCTTCAGAGTCTGCACTGTTTGCTTATGGTATACTATAGATATGACTGTACAGTTTCATAGTTTATTATAGATATGACTGTACAGTTCCATGGTATAATATAGATATGACTGTACACTTCCATGGTATACTATAGATATGACTGTACAGTTTCATAATATACTATAGATATGACTACAGTTTCATTGAATACTATAGATATGACTGTACAGTTCCATGGTATAATATAGATATGACTGTACAGTTTCATGGTATAATATAGATATGACTACAGTTTCATGGTATACTAATATAGATATGACTGTACAGTTCCATGGTATAATATAGATATGACTACAGTTTCATGGTATACTATAGATATGACTGTACAGTTTCATGGTATAATATAGATATGACTGTTCAGTTTCATGGCATAATATAGATATGACTGTACAGTTTCATGGTATACTATAGATATGGCTGTACAGTTTCATGGTATACTATAGATATGACTGTTCAGTTTCATGGTATACTATAGATATGACTGTACAGTTTCATGGTATACTATAGATATGACTGTACAGTTTCATGGTATACTATAGATATGACTGTATATTTCATGGTATAATATAGATATGACTGTAAAGTTCTATGATATAATATAGATATGATTGTACAGTTCCATGGTATAATATAGACAATGACTGTACAGTTTCATGGTATACTATAGATATGACTGTACAGTGTCATGGTATACTATAGATATGACTGTATATTTCATGGTATAATATAGATATGACTGTTAAGTTCTATGATATAATATAGATATGATTGTACAGTTTCTATCTGAGTCTAAATTTCCTGTGCTTATATGCCATTGTAGAAAATGATTTAATTCATTTTCATGATATCATTATTTCTTACATGAATATATGCAACAATAAGTGGGTTAATAAAGATATGATAAAGAAACCCATTGGCATGGCAAGTTATGAGTAGCATATGTAAACAGAGCCAACCCTGATAGACAATTCCAACAAGTCTACTCTGTTTACTGGGACGTAAAAAGGCATATTTTTGAAGTAAAGGGATAAGGTCACAGTCAAATGCATTATGTTTTGTCCCGTTTCAGAGGTAATCCTTCAATACAGGGTAATGCTATACTAGCCCTAGCAGGGCTGACCATGGTTGTGCAGCGATTGGTTACCAGCCTGGAGAAGGCGGAGCGTAAGAGGACTGATGACATCACTGAGCACACAAGCCACACCCACTGGGTCATGATGGTGATTGACAGCTGTATGTCCTTGGTGGATAATGAGTTCCAGATCAAATCTTCATTGCTTGGACTGTGCCAGCAGGTTAGCTAAAAATTTATTGAAGTTTTGAATATGTCTCAGATTATACTTCTTAGCTCACCTGGCACAAACTGCCCGTGTGAGCTATAGGGTTCATCCTGTGTCTGTCACCTCTTATACAGCATCAAGAATGTCGTTAACATCTCCTAAAGTACTAATAGAATTTGTTTTGACCAAACTTTATAGGAATGATTCTTAGATGGTTCTCTAATGATGTTATTTGAAAGCTTACGGTAGGTTTGTTACATGAGGAGCTAAATACAAAGTGTAATGAACAATTTCTTTAAATGACATAGCCTTCTAAAACATTCAGTGGAATATGAGCAAACTTCATGACCTGTAGGTAACTGGCAATGAAGTCTTTCAGTTCTGCTGAATCAGGCCATGTGAGTTAAAAATAAGTTTTAACTTAAAATACCTATAAACAACGTCTATATTAAACTGAATGGTTTTCCATGAAAATTCACAGGAATGATCTGCAGCTGTGCAGCTGACCCTCTATCAGATTTATGTAAATCATTCCTGTAAATTTCATATTAATGATGTCATGGGAGCTAAAAATGATTTTAAGGAACAATTGTCTTTACATGGCATCCCCTCCTAAACCATCTCCATACACAAAGACCCTCCAAAAGCAACCATTGAAGAGACACACAATTGTAATCCAGTCAGATTGATGGTAGCTCGATTCAGGCCGAAAGTTATACAGAAAACTGCATTGCGTGCTTTAAATAACTTTTTCTGTGTACATACATTTGAAAAATTGGAATGGTTACTGAGTTTAAATCCTTCAAGATCTAACTACTCTCGAAATGGCTCTCAGTAATGAGTTTTACAGCTTCACCAATTTATTCTGACATTTTCAATTTGTTCTTCACAGTTGCATGATCAGTCCGGAATGGCTGGCTAAGACAGAAACTATATTGATTTCACTTTTGATTTGACTGTATTCATTTAGCTTGAAAATGTTCAGTTTAGTATGAAATGGTTTTGATTAAGGTACATGCACATCTATTTCAGCGAGCTGTGAATGACAGACTTCCAGCCAGTGTTTTAGCGCAAGCCTCAGCCTTGCTGGCACTGTGCCAAATGGTGCCAGTTATCATAAGTAATTACACAGGTAAGCTGTCTATGCAAAATATTTAACCTTTAACCCTTTCCCCCATGAATATTTATGTAACAAATAATGACGCCATCAATACTGATAAACCCTTTCCTCCTTTATACGCCTCTGTAATAGTCACTTTTTGAAACCATTGTTTTAAATAGAGCATTTGCTCCTAAACTATTTATCTAAATGGTTTCAATAGTAAACAATTCTAACATTTTCCTTTTCTCAAGTGAATGCTCCTTTTTGGTAGATTTATTCAAAGAGGTTATGTCTAAAAATAGCCTATGAGGGAAAGGGTTAAATGCATTCTTCTAACTGCATATGAATACAGAGAGTTTGGGTCATCGTAGAATCTGTAGAATCTAAATCATATCTATATTATGTCATCAGCAAACAGAGCAGACCCTAATCAGACGGCTCCTTTAGAGTCTGATGTGGGTTTTCTCTGTTTGCAAAGGATTGGAAACGTGTATTTATAGAGGAATGTGTTAAAGAACAGAATAAGGCTTCTTTTTGAAGCGCTAATGTAGAGAGGTTTTACAATTTTTGCCTTGGTCAAATATTCCTTTGTTCAT
This sequence comes from Azorinus chamasolen, assembly GCA_963576725.1. Lineage (NCBI taxonomy): Eukaryota > Metazoa > Mollusca > Bivalvia > Cardiida > Solecurtidae > Azorinus > Azorinus chamasolen. The sequence goes on along the minus strand of OY755239.1, from coordinate 61,925,833 downwards.
CATGCCATTATAAACAAATCGGCTAATTGACCCTGTACCTGTTCAATAATACCCCCATTCCACTGAGCAGCGATTCCGCTACGCTTTGAAATTTTGGAAAAAAACGCGAATCGTAGCAGGAGCGGCAACAGCACAGTAGAAGCGCCCTGATCGTAGTAGAACATAACAGAAGCTTCTTGATCGCCACTTCACTGCGATTGTTTTGACCTTGCTCAAAACAATCGTAGTGACATCGCCGTGGACTCGAATCACCGCAGAAGCGTAGTAAGAAATTCATGAACGCAGCAGTATCGTAGCCGCAGCGTGAGTAACGTAGGGCAATCGCAGTCGCATCGCAACGAAAGCGCCAAGATATTTGTCCGCATACAAATGCTTTTTCACACATTTGCAAACAGAGTAGACCCAGATCAGAAGCTCCTATTGGAGCCGTCTGATCAGGATCTGCTCTGTTTGCTTATAACATGATATAGATATGATTCTACAGTTTTTGTCAAAGCAAAAACATTTCTTATAAAGGTTTAATTGTTAAAATGCAGCTTATAAATATTCATAAGATCGTTCTTTCTTACATGGATATTGAACAGGGAAAATGTTAATGCTTGAGTCGTCCCATGAAAGACTTAGCAAAAAGAAGACCTAGATCAGGCCCAACACTGCGTTTTTCTTGATCTGGGTCTTCAAAACAATTTGATCAATTTTCTTCGAAGGATGATGGTCAACTACTTCCGAAATCAGTTTAATCACCCACTAAAGCACAACAGAAGTGCAGCTCCTGCGCCTAGGTCGAAGCCAGGTCATAACAGCAATGTATTAAGCGTAGACGAAGCATAGCCTGAAATCCCATGTCGTAGTGGAAGCGTAGTAGAAGCGTCTTGGAGAGACCTCAAGCGCCGTAGAAGCGCAGCAACATCGAGACAGGATCGTAAACAGCGCAGCGAGATCGTTATTGAAGCGTACTATAAGCGTACTAGAAACGCCCAAGTCCCAAAATTAGGCACATGACGGCACTTCTGCGGCGATTTGGAAGATTTTGGAGAAGCGCCATGAGCGCAGTGGAATTTAGTAACGCCGCCCAGTGGAATGGGGGTATATGAAATTGACATCATGAATATTTATTAGCTGAATTTTCTAAAATGTGAAATTTTCAAGGGATGTTTTGCTCTTACAAGACTTTACAATCTGATCTATATTATATCATAAGGAAACAGAGCTATAGGAGCCATCTGATCTGAGTCTACTCTGTTTGCAATTGCGTGAAAAGGCATTTATAATCCTTATATGCAGGAAAGGGTTAATAACAGTAAATTCCCAACATTGCGGATGGTCATTTTGTACAAACTGATATTAACCCTTTCCCTTATGTAAATGGTTTTCACGTGTTTGCAAACAGAGTAGACCCAGATCAGATGGCTCCTATAGGAGCCGTCTGATCAGGGTCTGCTCTGTTTGCTAATGGAATTTGAAAGATCTATTTCTTTACTTTCTAAAATGGCTTTAATAGTCCCCCCTTCCATAAATTCATCAATGCATCCATTAATATCCAGTAGACATTAAACTTGTGATAAACACAGAACAAGAAAAGGGTTAAACAGGTCTTGGAAAATGTTATTAAGGAAGCTTAATAAGAATTTCCAGGATAAGTTTAATATCAATTAATGCAAAATGACTAGGAGCATCATATTGTAATGCCCCCAACGGCGGGCATATAGTAATCGCATTGTCCGTCCTTCCATCTGTCCTTCCATCCGTCCGTCCGTCCGTCTGTCCCGTGTCCCTTCTGTAACTTCTTAATCTGTGAATGGACTTCAAAATAACCTGGCACAAATGTTCAACACACAAAGACGATGTGTCGCATTTAACTCTCTGGTCCATGGGTCAAAGGTCAAGGTCACAGGGTACAATTACTTGTCACAAATTTCATGTCCGGCCTTTAACTTCTTTATCTATCAATGGATTTCAATATAATTTGGCACAAATGTTTATCACACAAAGACGATGTGTCGCTTTCAACTCCCTGGGTCAAAGGTCAAGGTCACAGGTTACAATTACTTTGTCACAAATTTCGTTTCCGGTCTGTAACTTCTTTATCTATTAATGGATTTTAATATAACTTGGCACAAATGTTCACCAGACAAAGACGATGTGTCGCGTTCAATAGGTCAAAGGTCAAGGTCACATGGTACAATTTTGGGGGCATTTGTCACATGACTGTGACAGCTCTTGTTAGCACATAACTTACTTCGACCAAAAAATGCTGTTTTTGACAAGTCCTGCATGTACATTTCTTCATGATGTTGTGTTGTTTTTATGTGACGTAGCAGTTTAATGTATTAAATATGTGTAATATAGAGAAATATGTGATGGCTATATTAATTTGAATGCAAGGGAGGTTGGAATAGTCATTACACTGATATGAATTAAGTTTTTTGCAAAACAACTCCCGCACATGAATTTGACTTACCGAGCATAGCTCAAAATCAAATACAGGGTTCCTGCTAGGGGAGGGAACTGTTGTCAGCATCTAGTAGGTGCATGTGAAGTCCTTTATCAACATTCATTTACCAGCATACAAAATTTCCGAAACATACATACGTTCAGAATTTGCGAAAGTATAAACTTGACATTTTGGCAGATTTTGAGAACAATATCAGTACGAGCAGCAATCACTAACAATATACAACCGGTAACGAAGAATGTGAATGGTTTAAGATCGCGATGCAAAGGAGAACTCTTGTCATTAGACCATTGATCCAAAGTCAAGAGCTTAGGTTTGCAGTGAAATAGGGCATAAATGGAATGATAGCATCAAAGAGAGCTTTCTGCATTACTTTTGTCCTGCATTAAGCTACCACCTGCATCTAGCACCAAGAATTATACCTCTTTTAGGTGGTCGCATTAGCTGGGTTTTACTGTAATTAAATTTGTTACCATTAGCCCTGTTGTGAGGATCCCAACCACATGACTTTGAAAACAGAGTAGACACAGATCAGTTGCCTTGGTAATAATGTGGCATCTGATCAGGGTCTGCACTGTCTGCAACACATGAGCACCTACTTTACTTTATTGACTTGCCTGATAAATATATTTTAAAAATAGCACAGACTGTCTTAATAATATGTGAATCTCTGTCTTATGTGACCTTTGCTGACCCCCAATGAAGGTTACATAAGACAGTCTAGTCTGAACTCATGAGGCAAAGGTTTGCTACATTGTTAACCCTTTACCTCATAGGCTATTTTTAGATCCAACCTCTTTGAATAAATATACTGAAAAGGAGCATTAACTAAAGAAAAGGAAAATTTCAGAATTTTGTAGTTTGAAACCATTGTGATAAATAAAGCATTTGCTCCTATAGGAGCAAATGCTCTATTTATCACAATGGTTTCACAAAGTGACTTTTACAGAGTCGTCAAAAGTCGTCAATATGAGGGAAAGGGTTAATGAGAGCATGTGTATCACATTTTATTCAAGAATATAGTTTATTTATTAGCTGTAGTAATTTGATATTTTGTTTGTTAGTTCAATACTTTGTACATTCAAGAACTAGCTTACACACTGATGACCATGCTGACAGAACGGTTACCAGGGCAACCAAAGAGCGAAGAATGTCCACAGGTTCTTCACACATTTCATGGTCTAGGCCTTGGAATTATCCTGTCAAAACTTGTACAAGAAAGTTTCCCTGACCTCACAGGGTCAAAGGTCAGTAGATCAGAGGTTAATAATAAAACAAAAATTAGATTTAAGATAAAAATACAAAAGCAAATGAATGTGACTGGTTTACTGTTTGTTTAGGTTATTGTGAAGAATGAGCTAGTCTGTTCCTATAAATAGCATTGCTTCCTGCAACTGGATCTTACACCTGATATGTAACCCTTTACCTAATGAATATTCATGGACAAAATAGTTATAATGAAATGTGGAGAATTGTAGCCATTTTAGAAAGTAAAGAAACAGTTTATCACATTCCATTAGCACACAGAGCAGACCCTGATCAGGTGGCTCCTATAGGAGCCGTCTGATCTGGGTCTACTCTGTTTGCAAATGGGTGAAATCAATGAATATTTATGTAAGAAATAATGACTATGAACAATAACTAGATGAACTTCTATAATGACATAAACAAAAAAAGTTTTTGCCATGGCAGAAAGTTTAGGATCAATTTATATTATTCCATAAGCAAACAGAGCAGACTGATCAGACAGCTCCTATAGGAGCTGTCTGATCTGGGTCTACACTGTTTGCACAGATGTCCAAAGACATCTATTAGGTAACACGTTAACCCATTCCCTCATTTTGACGACTCTGTAAAAGTCACTTTATGAAACCATTGTGATAAATAGAGCATTTGCTCCTATAGGAGCAAATGCTCTATTTATCACAATGGTTTCAAACTATAAAATTCTAAAATATTTCCTTTTCTCTGGTTAATGCTCCTTTTCGGTAGATTTATTCCAAGAGGTTGTATCTAAAAATAGCCTATGAGGTAATGGGTTAAACTGTGTAAACATAAATGAGAAGGATCAGACAAAGGTTTTGCAATATTTCTTACATGATTTGCTCACAGTAGATGATCTACATGTAGTAGGATTGACCCGAAGTTAAGAAAAATATTTTGCTTGAGTGTGAGTTCTTTCCCAAGCATCTGATTGGTCAGATTTGAGCACACTGATCTGACGGCTATGTCCTGCATTATTTGCTACAATATTTCCATTCAGTAAACGGTCTAGTAGGATTATAGCTATATGGCAACAAGGTTTTAAAAGAAATTCTGCTTGAGTATGAGTTCATTCTCTAGCATCTCATTGGTCATACAGTAAGTTTGAGCTTGAGTCTCGGAAGTTTTTAAGCCTCGGGCCTGGGCTTACCTAGACTGATGGAGCCAGCGAACACTTTTTCTTTAGGTTACTGAGCATGTTCTTGTTGATGGAAACTGTTGTCCAAATCAAATTTCGAAGCAAACCACTTAGAGGTCCAGATAAGATGCGTAAATTAAGATATTTGTAAGAACAACTTCTTTATTTCTCCACCAACCCTGTATTGTGACCATTTTTTAGAACCCTCTCTTCGATTCTAAAGAGTGGTAGCAATAATGGATTTGGTGGAGAAATGACGATGTTAGCACAGTCCAACCTGCTGTAAGCGGTCAGTCTAGGGAAGTGGCCACCTTGGCTGCTTACAGCAGGTGACTGCCTAAACCAGATGCATGTTTAACCAAGCATACTTTTGAGTAATTATGACAGACATACATGTATTATATGTACAGCAGTACTAATCGGTATTTATAAAGACTGTTCTGACCTAAAGTGCCCGTAATAATCGCATGTCATATTGAATTAATTGCCTTGATTGCTGCTCTTCAACTTTTTGTTCTTTATTCATAAGTGTCAGTGCTCTCATTTGAGTAATACACATGCCAGTGTAATTCGAATTTGACTTCGGAACGAAACTTCTAAATGGTGTAGCCATGTTTGACATGACTGGTTTCCCAAATATTCCGTCCACGAACATCTTACTTATAGAGAGGAAATCGGGTGGAATTCACACGTGATTACATTCCTGGGGAATCATGAGTAGAAGGTAAAACCCCAATTAATATGGCATGAACAATCAATGCGCTTTGTAAACAAACAAAAGAAACTGTGATAAGGGGTCCAAATGGGTCATGACCGTTAGTTGTATGCATTCAAATGTGACAAAATGTCTGCTGTTACCGATCGATAGCCTTGAAAATTGTTTACACACTTTACATTTGTAGAACACCTGGCCGCTTACACCAGTGTGTATATGCCATTTGGGATGAAATAGACTGGCCGCATTTGGTAGGTGACCGTCTATACCAGGTGTAATATATAACGTTTTTCATTGGGAGGGTCCTGTAGTAGCCGCTTACAGCAGTGTGGCGGCTTATACAAGGTGACCGCTGAAGCAGGTTAGGCTGTATATGGGTACACACCTTTTCACTGCAGTGGAATGCACTGGTTGCACAATCAACTTGTAAATAGTGAAGACCCTGATGAGACAGCTCCTGCAGGAGCTGTCTCATCTGGGTCTTCACTATTTACAGGTAGGTATATTGACGTGAATAGCAAGCGAAGGGTTAATTATGAGAGCTACAGATAAAGGTGCTTACTCAAACACTAAAATTGTTATTTCTCCACCAAACCCTATACTGTCTCGAAGATACAGTTCTAAAGAGTGGTCACAGTATAGGGTTTGGTGGAGAAATATAAAAGAGCTATTCTTGAAACTGTTTAAATTTACACATCTTATCTGGACCTCTGTAACATGCATTGTTTATATTTCTAGGGAAGTCTTGCAGTCATGTCTGCCCTGGATGCGCTCGAGGAATGCTGCTTTTCAAAGAACGATCACAGGTACACTTAAAACATTACCTAAAGTTTTACTTATTTTTACTCAGGACCTTCGTAATTGGATGTAGGCAGACAGTGTAGCCCCAGATGGCTCGTTTTGTATCCATGTACATTTGCCTGTGTTGGGACATTCCATGTTCAAATGAGGTTTTAGATTATAGCAGCATTGGTTTCATGCCGAATTGGTTTTACCACTGCTTATGGGAAAACACTCATCAGGACATCACAAACAGCTAATGAGAGTCAGACAAGATAAAACAAGGATGTAGACTCATCAGCATCTAGAAATAGTTTATATTTGAAATTTGTTGACCTTGATCATAGTTATGCTACTGTAAAACCTCTCTATAACGGCCACTAAATTGTGTTAATTTGATGGTATTTAGGGCAGGTGGCTGCTTAAAGCAAGATGAAAGTAAAACAGAACGCTCCTATAAGAGCATTCTGTTTTACTTTCACCTTGCTTTAAGCAGCCACCTGCCTTAAACACAATACTTGATGTAATTTAGTGGCCGTTATAGAGAGGTTTTACTGTATGTCTCTGGTGCCATTTTGAGATCTGAAAGTATTCATGAACAAGTTGATTGATTCCTTACTTCTGTCAGAATAGTCTGAAAGCTGGAAACCAAGGAAACCTATCTTACTTCAAGCCCCAGTCTGGGTCAACTCTGTTTACAAAGGCATGTTTTTTACCCTTTTTTAGCATTGCTGTTTACAAGCGTTCTCCTTTCTGCAGGTCTGGAGCCATTCTAGGAGTCGGCATTGGGCTTGCAGCTCTGTGTAGGGATGGGAAGATAGAATCACGAGTACATGTATCGTCCATTCACAGGAAGCTGCAAGACTTACTACAAACCACCTCTCCAACTGATATTGTACATCAGGTAACTTGTATGTGTCTGTGTCAAGCAGGTCTATGTTAACCCTTCGCTTGCTATTCACGCCAATATACCTACCTGTAAATAGTGAAGACCCAGATGAGACAGCTCCTGCAGGAGCTGTCTCATCAGGGTCTGCACTATTTACAAATCGATTGTGCAACCAGTGCACTCCACAGCTGTGATTGGACAGTGAAATACTTGTACGCAGTGAAGATATATGTAATTATACAACAGGGCATGGGTTAAGAAGGAGAAATGTATTTTAAAATTCAGCAAGCGAAGGGTTAACCCTTTCGTCCATGAATATTTATGTAAGAAATAATAACGTCATAAATAATAATTAGATTAATTTGTTATAATAGCACATGGACACATGAATTTTTGGCAATGGCAGAAACTGTAGGATCATATCTGTATGATATCATAAGCAAATAGAGCAGATTAGAGCAGACCCTGGTCAGATGGCTCCTACAAAAGCCATCTGATCTGGGTTACTCTATTTGCAAAGGTGTAGAAAGGCGTATTATGGAGTAAAGGGTTAACCCTTTGAATGCAGGAAACAGTGTACTGGTTTTTGCAAACATAGTAGACCCAGATATGTAAAAGGAAGGTTTCTACTTGATCCTTCTGATTGGGGTCTGCGCTGTCCGTCATTCAAAACCCTTTCGTAAATCACACCCTTTCATTCAGAATGAGCTCAATAGAGGACTATTCTATGTTGATGAGTCAGCATTAAAAAAGAGGAGAGCCAGATTGTTTAACCCATTCCCTCATATTGACACCTTAAATTTGACACCTCTGCGATAAATAGTAGATAAATAGAGGATTTGCTCCCGTAGGAGCAAATGCTCTATTTATCACAATGGCTTCAAACTACAAAATTCTTTAAAAAATCCTTTTCTCTAGTTAATGCTTCTTGTCAGTAGATTTATTCAAAGTGGTTGGATCTAAAATAGCCTATGAGGGAATGGGTTAATGATAGTTTCCATTCAGTATGAAAGGGTATAATTTGCATGAGAATTTTGAATGAGAAACAGTAGGCCTACAGACAAAACCCTTCACTCCATAAATACACCCTTCTATGCCTACTCTCTATACTCAGATCAGATGACTCCTGTAGGAGCCGTCTGTATCAGGGTCTGCTCTGTTTGCATATGATATAATACAGACGTGATTCTACAGCTTCTGCCATGGCCAAACATTCCTGTATCCATGTGTTATCATAAAACTTAATCTAATTAATATCATGATGTCATTATTTCTTACATGAATATTCATGGAGTTAGAGGTTTAAATGACATGACTTGTCTAGAAGCCCTCTTATAATTTATGTATCTGCACTGTTTGCAAAAGACAGCACATCAGCTTTCTGTATGCTTATAGGGTTAATGGGTCAATTAACCCTTTCATCCATAGGCTGTTTTTAGATCCAATCTCTTTTAATGAATCTACCAAAAAGGAGCATATAAAAAAATAGAAAAAGAAAAAAATAGAAAAGGAAAATTTTGGAATTGTGTAGTTCTGAAACCATTATGATCAATAGAGCATTTGCTCCTATGGAGCAAATGCTCTTTTCATCACAATGGTTTCAAAAAGTGACTTTTATAGAGGCATAGTATGGACACATGAATTTTTGGCAATGGCAGAAACTGTAGGTGCTGGAGGAAAGGGTTAAACCTTTACTCCATCAATAGGAGCTTATATCTGATCTGGGTGATTAAAGCAGGGCACAAACATTTTCAAAAAATTCACTTGTCCTGCAATATAGACAAAGAAGAGAAATTTGCATGTAGGATGAGCAGACAAGTGATTTTTTGTGCCCTGTAAAGGATTATAGGATTATAGAATTAGAAAAATGATAAGGTAGCAACATTTGATCAGGTTCTGAAAACAACTCATTGCCCTTAACCTGTTACAACATGAATATTTTATCCTACTTTCAGCCACTCTGTTATTCCTTGGCCACTATTACTGGGACAGGATTCGTTTCAAATGCTCTGGACATAGAAACGGCCAACAGCACCCTTAACCTTCTTACCAGTATCCATGGCAACAGCAAAGAGGTAGATGGGTCTAAGACAAATTTTAGCAAATTGTTGCAATATGAAGATAAAAAGTAATTATGCAAACAATGAAAATGGTGATGTAGCAATTCGAGTAATATGTTGTGTTTTGTGTTGTGAAATATTTGAAAATGTTCTTCTCTGAAACTGGAAGGCTCTCAGCTTTCATATTTGGCACAGAAAATCATGTTCAGGTCCTCTACAACATTTATATAAATTATGGCCCTGGGGTCAAAATTGGCCCCGCCCCAGGGGTGGGCAGTTTTCAATAGAAACAAATAGTGCAATCTTTGAAAATCTTCTTCTCTACAGCTGGAAGGCTCTCAGCTTTCATATTTGGCACATAGCATCATGTTCAGGTCCTCTACAAAAGTATATGAATTATGGCCCTGGGGTCAAAATTAACCCCGCACCAGGGCTGGTCAGTTTTCAATAGAAACAAATAATGAAATCTTTGAAAATCTTCTTCTCTGAAACTGGAAGGCTCTCAGCTTTCATATTTGGCACAGAGCATCATGTTCAGGCCCTCTACAAAAGCTCTATAAATTATGGCCATTGGGTCAAAATTGGCCCCGCCCCAGGGGTTGGACAGTTTTCAATAGAAACATATAGTGAAACCTTTGAAAATCTTCTCCTCTGAAACTGGAAGGCTCTTAGCTTTCATATTTGGCACAGAGCATCATGTTCAGGTCCTCTACATTAGTTTTATAATTTATGGCCCTGGGGTCAAAATTGGCCCGCCCCAGGGATTGGGCAGTTTTCAATAGAAACAAATAGTGAAATCTTTGAAAATTGTCTCCTCTGAAACTGGAAGGCTCTCAGCTTTCATATTTGGCACAGAGGATCATGTTCAGGTCCGCTACAAAATTAGTATAAATTATGGCCATAGGGTCAAAATTGGCCCTCCCCCAGGGGTTGGGCAGTTTTCAATAGAAACAAATAGTGAAATCTTTGAATATCTTCTTCTCTGAAACTAGGTGTTTCTCAGCTTTCATATTTGGCACATAGCATCATGTTCAGATCCTCTACAAAAGTTGTATAAATTATGGTCCCGGGGTCAAAATTGGCCCCACCCCAGAGGTGGACAGTTTTCAACAGAAACATATAGTGAAAACTTTGAAAATCTTCTCCTCTGATTGTCTGGTGAGCACTTCAGGGCCATTCTGGCCCTCTTGTTTCTAGTAGGCTGAAGTTTGTTTTGTTTTGTTTCAGAATCAGGGGGTAACACTATCACTAGGGATGCTGTGTCATAGTCTCAGTCTTGGTGGCCACCCAACCATAGACAAACAGATACTCAAGCTGCTTACCGATTGGCAGCATTCAGCACATAAGGGAGATAGCCCTGCTATGGAAAGACTAGCTTCACTGGCAGGATTACTGGCCTTGGTTGGGTCAGAGAACTGTGTGCAGAGAGTATGTAGAAAGAAGAATAGCTAGAAACTATGATAATGTTTGTATAATACTTTACTCCATAGATACACCTTTTAAACCTCTTTCTCCATGAATATTCATGTAAGAAAATACGACGTCATGAATATTCATTAGATTAGTTTGTTATAAAAGCGACTGGACACTTGCATTTTTGGCCATGACAATAGCTGTATAATCATACCTACATTACATTACAAGCAAACAGAGCAGACCCTATAGGAGCCTTCTGATCTGGTTCTACTCTGTTTGCAAAGGCATAGAAAGGCGTATTGTTGGAGGAAAAGGTATAGCTCTTGTATGAGTCCGATAGCTCTTGTATGAGTCGTCTGATCAGGGTCTGCTCTGTTTGCATATGGAATGACAAAGATTTGCTTCTACAGTTTCTGCCATAGCAACAACTTGCATGTGTTGATGTGCTATATAAAAAATTCATCTAATTAATATTTATGATGTTTTTATTTCTTAAACAAATATTCATTGAGTAAAATAAATATTCATGGATAAATCAAAAGACACTTATTAGTTGTTGAATCTTGCAAACAGTTTAAAAATATTTCAGCCATAACATGCAGCATCTGGTGAGAGTCTACGCTGTTTGCAACAGTAACGCCTCATGTTATATATATATATATATAGGAGCCATCTGATCTGGGTCTTCTCTGTTTGCAAATGCTTGAAAACATGTTTGTATGAGGGAGAGTGTAAAACCTGTGTTAATTTGCGAGCACTAAATCAGTCCAGTCAGATATTTGAGAATGATCTCGGAGGTTTGATTACCTGAAAGCCTGGCCAAGTTTCAAAGATGCGGTCCACAACATTGGGTAGGCACTGACGTCTCTAACCAGAAAATTAACCCTTCGCTTGCTGAATTTTAAAATACATTTCTCCTTCTTTACCCATGCCCTGTTGTATAATAACAATTATCTTCACTGTATACAAGCATTTCGTTGTGCAATCCCTGCTTTGGAGTGCACTGGTTGCACAATTAACTTGTAAATAGTGCAGACCTTGATGAGACAGCTCTTGCAGGAGCTGTCTCATCTGGGTCTTCACTATTTACAGGTAGGTATATTGACGTGAATAGCAAGCGAAGGGTTAAAACATGAATGATCTTATTAAAAATATATACAGATTTCAATATGAAATCAAACAATATGAATGATAAACTTGGTCTAGGAGTATAAAACTTCTGAATGGAAGTTCACTCAAGTATCTAATTGGTCAGATTTTGAGCAAGCTCAAAATCTAACCAGTCATATGCTTGAGAATTATCTCTGACTCTAGCAAAAAGTTTTAAAACCTTGGGGCTTTGTTTTATTTTAATTGTAGTTAGTGATAGGAAATACTTTCTCTTGGACATATGTGGACATTCCAGATCATCCTGGACCATTGTAACATTGCGTCTCCTTATTGTAAACCTTGACAACACTATGGACACATCCGAGACAACCTTTAAATGCAAAGTACTTCAACAAGTCATCAGGATCAAAACTGTTGTATCTTAATTCCTTTGGAAGATTTCAGAAAAAAAATCTGCTTTGAAATCTTATTTAACCCTTTACTACATAAATACGCTTTTCTATGCCTTTGCAAATAGAGAAGACCCAGATCTGATGGCTCCTATTGGAGATCAGGGTCTGCTCTGTTTGCTTATGATATAATATAGATAAAGTTTCACTCTGAAAATTTAGGGTTGAAGGAGTTAAATATAAAATATTGAACCTGCTTGTTAGAAACATAAATCGCTGACCCTGATCAGATTTTTTTTAGTATAAACTTGATAGTCACTGTTTGAAAATATTCAAATGCCCTTTTTGCCCATTGACATCAGACAAATTATTGCTTTTCTGATATACTACTATTTCAGATTGAAGGTGACTTTTCAGCTGTGTCTGGGGATATAAAAATAGACAAGGTGATAGTAGAAGCATGCCAAATCATCACCACCTGCGACCATGTTGGTATCCAAGGAAGCGCCTCCTGGTTGCTAGGCAACCTCTACATGTCCTTATGCTCTGTTAATACCTCTTCTTCTACAGGTGAGTATTAAACCCATTCCTCCATAGGCTATTTTTAGACCGAACCTATTTGAATGAATCTACCCAAAAGACACATTTACTAGAGAAAAGTAAAATTTTAGAATTTTGTAATTTGAAACCATTGTGATAAATAGAGCATTTGCTCCTATAGGAGCAAATGCTCTATTTATCACAACGGTTTCATTAAGTGACTTTTACAGAGTCGTAGAAAAGTGTATTTATGGAGGAAAGGGTTAAACGCCTTTCTACGTCTTTGCAAACACAGCAGATCAGGGTCTGCTCTGTTTGCCTATGATATAATAAAGATATGATTCTTCAGTTTCTGCCACGGCCAAAACAATCCTGTGTCCATTTGCTATAATAACAATTTAATTAATATTCATGATGTGATTATTTCTTACATGGCTATTCATTGATTTAAGGGTTAAACCCTTTGAATGCTAAAGTCGCATGGTCAATCAGGGTCTAAAGGTTGAGTCCATTGAACTGAAATCAAAACGATTTATGTCCTAGAGGATTTTGAATGTCAGGCAAAATGTACAGATCCTGATCATAGGACTTGTGTATGAGTTTTGATCTTTGTCTTCATTGTTTGCAAATATCATAATTTAAAGATAGAGTCAATTATGTGGGAAGGTTTATATTTCCGAGGGAATTTTGAAGGACAAACTGTTAACCCTTTACCTCATATAATTGCCTTTTCACACATATGCAAACAGAGCAGACCCAGATCAGATGGCTCCTATAGATCAGGGTCTGCTCTGTTTGCTAATGGAATTTGATAGATCTGTTTATTTACTTTTTAAAATGACTACAATGTTCCACCTTCCATAGTACCTTATAACTATATTGTCCATGGATATTTCAGTAGGTATTGCTATTGAGATTTGGAACAAACATGGAACAGGGAAATGGTTAAACAGTTAAGACCATCTGTTATTACACTGAGATCCAATGTTCAAATGGTTAATGTGGCTGAATGCAAATGGAATGTTTATATTTATGCCCTACTTCTGACAAGGGATCATGTAAGGTTAATGCTTTACGTCATAGATATTCATGTAAGAAATAATGACATCATGAATATTTATTACCTAATTTTTTATAATTCGAGGGCTTGGTGCAAAACTATTGTAACTCCTTCACTTTGTGAAGGAGTTACAATAGTTTTGCACCAAGCCCTCGATTTGTACATGAACACAGGAAAGTTAGGCCATGGTAGAACCTACAGAATTAGATCAAGTTGTTGTCTTCTGCAAACAATTAACCTCCTCTAGGAGCTTTCTGCATTACTTTTGTCCTGCATTAAGCAACCTCCTGCTTATAAAGACACTCATATTTATTCATCAAGTGGTCGCATTAGCGGGGGTATATATAGACATAATTATACCCCAGAGAGTGAAATTGAATAGGGAATATAGTTTTTGACCCATCCGTCTGTCAGTCAGTCTGTCCATATGTCCTAAATATCCTAGATTGTTGCTCATCTGACACTTTCATTTCTTAACATTTTTATGCCCCCCAGATCAGATCTGGGGGGCATATTGTTTTTGCCCTGTCTGTTTGTTTGTCTGTTTGTCTGTTTGTCTGTTTGTTTGTCAGCAACTTTAACATTGGTCATAACTTTTGAGCCAGTACAGATAGAGACTTGATATTTGGTATGCATATGTATCTCATAAAGCCGCACATTTTGGGGGGTAAAATGTAAAGGTCAAGGTCATCCTTCAAGGTCAAAGGTCAAATATATGGGTCAAATCACCGACTTTAACATTGGCCATAACTTTTGGACCAGTAGAGATAGAGACTTGATATTTGGCATGCTTGTGTATCTCATGAAGCCGCACATTTTGAGGGGTGACATGTCAAGGTCAAGGTCATCCTTCAGGGTCAAAGGTCAAATTGTCTGTTTTCTGTCTGTAACTTTAACACAACTTTAACATAGGTCATAACTTTTGAGCCAGTACAGATAGGGACTTGATATTTGGCATGCATATGTATCTCGTAAAGCCGCACATTTTGAAGGGTGACATGTCAAGGTCAAGGTCATCCTTCAAGGTCAGAGGTCAAATATATGGGTCAAATCACCGACTTTAACATTTGCCATAACTTTTGGACCAGTAGAGATAGAGACTTGATATTTGGCATGTGTGTGTATCTCATGAAGCTGCACATTTTTAGGGGTGACATGTCAAGGTCAAGGTCATCCTTCAGGGTCAAAGGTCAAATTGTCGGTTTCTTTGTCTGTAACTTTAACATTGGTCATAACTTTTGAGCAAGTACAGATAGAGACTTGATATTTGGCATGCATATGTATCTCATAAAGCCGCACAATTTTAGGGGTGACATGTCAAGGTCAAGGTCATCCTTAAAGGTCAGAGGTCAAGCATATGGGTCAAATCACTGACTTTAACATTGGCCATAACTTTTGAACCAGTACAGATAGAGACTTGATATGTGGCATGCTTGTGTATCTCATGAAGCTGCACAGTGGGAGGGGTGAAATGTCAAGGTCATCCTTCAGGGTCAAAGGTTATTAACTTCAAATTGGCCATAACTTTTGAACCAATAGAGATAAAGTCTTGATATTTGGTATGCATGTGTATCTCATGAAGCTGCACATTTTGGGGGGTGACATTACTAGGTCAAGGTCATCTTTCAGGGTCAAAGGTCACCAACTTTAACATTGGCCATAACTTTTGAACCAGTAGAGATACAGACTTGATAGTTGGTATATGTGTGTTTCTTATTTGGCTGCACAGTTTGAGGGGTAACATGTCAAGGTCAAGGTCATCCTTTATGGTCAAAGGTCACCAACTTTAACATTGGCCATAACCCCATGAAGCTGCACAGTTTGAGGGGTGACATGTCAAGATGAAGGTCATCCTTTAGGGTCAAATATCATATCTAGGGGGCATAGTGTTTCACAAACACATCTTGTTTTTTTCAAATTTGCTTTACCAATTGTCATGAATAAAAGCTTGGATGAGTTTGATTTGCAGGGGAATCTGTCATGACGAACCACTTTTCTTCTCTGAGGATGTGGCTCTGTGGGATATATGTGAGCAGTCGGTCACTGTTCTTACATGCTATTAATCAGACAGGTCCATATTATTTTCAACACTTCACCCTCTACTTCATAGAAACACCTTTTCATGCCTCTGCAAACAGAGTAGACCCAGATCAGACAGCTCCTGTAGGAAATGTCTAATCATGATCGGCTCTGTTTACTTATGGAATATAGAACTTATGAATTATAAAACGTCTGAGTCAGAGATCTTTCTCAAGTAACTGATTGGTCAGATGCTTGAGAATGATCACAGACTCAAGCAAAAAGGTTTATAATCTCGGGGCCTAATTCTACAGTTTCTACGAATTCCAAAAACTCCTGCCTACAAATGCTGATATAAAAATTCAGCTTATAAGTATTTATCTTATATAAATATTGAACGGGGAAAGGGTTAAGTCACTATATTATTGCCAAAATTGGGAAAATTATAGATATAAATAATAGTTTTTTTATTGGACATTTTCTGTTTGTTTCAGTGCCAGTCAGTTACCATTATCTACAAGAGAGTAGTGTACTGCGATATGTCACTGAGTTCCTGATCCAGGCTGGAAAACAAGGTACAACTGCATTACTGTTCTAAAAAACTAAGTGTGCAGCACATTTTTAGAGCACAATACAAGACTCGATAAAATGAAGATGACACTGCAAAGCCTTTACACCTGGGTCCCTGCTTATAAAACTTTTAGTTGAGTCTGAGTACGTTCTCAAGCTATTGATTGGTAAGATTTGAGCCTCTGGCTCAAATCTGACCAATCAAAAGCTTGAGAACTCAAATCTGACCAATCAAAAGCTTGAGAACGAAACTCAGACTCAACTAAAAGCTTTATAAGCATGAACCCTGATGGATATTCGTGTAAGAAAAAAAGTGACTCTATCAAATTTATTTAGCTGAAATTTTATAATAACGGCTCATTAACAAAAGAATTGTTGGATTTGATGGAAACTGAAAACTCAGATCATATGAGCAAAGAGCAGATCCTGATCAGATGGCTCCTGCAGGAGCCATCTGATCTGGATCTACTCTGTTTGGAAAACTTGAAAAGTATTTGCTTATGAAATAGTATAGTTATGATTCTACAGCCTTTGCCATGGCCATAAATGCATGTGTCTATGTGATATAACATGTACAACAAATTAATCTAATTTATATTCATGACATCGTTATTTCTTATATGAGTAAAGGGTAAATTTTCATGTTAAATTCTTTACTGTTTGGCAATAATTTCCAGGGTTGCCACACGTCAGGGAAAAGTCAAGGAAATTTAATTTTTTTCAAGGTCAGGGAATTGTCAGAGAATTTTGAGAACTGTAAGGGAAATTTGAAAATATAGGCAAATGTCAGGGAATTGTCAGAGAATTTTGAAAACATGAGAATGAATGTTATATATTTTAAAACATCCATACCATATTACAGAACTTATGACAGAAAGACCAAATTTGGCGATGAAATGTGTCCAGGAAATTTGAAATTATGTCGGGGGAAATGTCAGGGAATTTTGATTCCTCTGATTTGTGGCAACCCTGATTTCCATATTTTGCATTTTTATACTGGTCTGGGTTGAAATTATCCTCAAAAAGTAACTTTTTGGCCTGACTGTAGTCAGTTGTAGCACTTTAAGAGTGATACTTTAGCCCTTTCCTCCATAAATACGCCTTTCTTCGCCTTTGCAAACAGAGTAGATGCAGATCAGAGGAGCCGTCTGATCAGGATCTACTCTGCTTCTAGAATAATATAGATCTGATTCTATAGCTCCTACTTTGGCAAAAATTTCATCTGTTAATATGCCATTTTAAAAAAAATATAATATTCTTCATGTCATTATTTCTTACATGAATATTCATGGAGTAAAGGGTTAAAAAAAACCCCTGAAATTTGTCCTAGCTGGATATCTATAATTGCATATGAAAACAGAGCGTTTAGGCCAACAGAGCAGACCCAGATCAGATGGTTCCTACAGGAGCCACCTGATGGTGATCTGTTTGCATAGGCATTAACCCTGTCCTCTATGAATATTCATGTAAGAAGTAATGACATCATAAATTTTAATTAAATTAATTTGTCATAATTTCACATGGACGCAGGAATATCTGTGGTCATGGCAGAAACTGTAGCATCATAATTATCTATATTATGTCATAAGCAAACAGAGCAGACACTGATCAGATGGCTCCTACAGGAGCTGTCTGATCTGGGTCTACTATGTTTGCAAAGGCGTAGAAAGGGGTATTTATGAAGTAAAGGATTAAAAGGACATTTTTGGAGTAACGGGATAATGCTATTAAAATATAAAGTAAGTGATAAAGATTATGTATTCTTATTAATTTTTGCATGTATATATATATCACTCTGTTGCATTGCTTCAGGTCCAGAGCAAGTTCCCAGTAGATTGGTTGAGATCTGCTTATCAGCTCTTCAGAAATAGGTAGCTGGTTCCCTTCCACCACTCAACTGGACAGGAGTACTCTCCCCTCTTATGAAGTTACCATTTGGTAAAACTCCTTTACTACATTTCTATCCCCAGTTGTGAAATATATATGAGGGTATAGATATAAATGACATGGGTAAAAAGACTACTCAAGCATTACAAATAATAAATTGATAGATCATTTCAGTGATTTTGGTCTAGTACACTGACTCTTGTCACAGTCTGACTGTCAAGACATTGCAAGCAGTAGTGACCCTGATCAGAGGCCTTGTTTGCCTGAACTTGGTTTACAGAGTGCACGTGTTCTCAATGAAGATTAACCCTTTCCCTCTTATGAACACTTTTTCATGCTTTTGCAAACCTAGTAGACCCAGATCAGACGGCTCCTGTAGGAACCGTCTGATCAAGGTCTGCTCTGTTTGTTTATATTTTTAAATAGTTCAGACTCTACCAAAACCAAATATTCCTGTATGCATATGACATTTTCAAAATTCAGCTAATAAATATTCACGATGTAACTGTTTCTTACATGAATAATCAAACAGGGAAGGAGTTAAGCCCTTCACAGTGTCACATATATTCATCTGCAAATTTTACTGTCTGCTTCATTATAATTTTGAATTTTCTTCCTTTAACCCTAACAATGCTGAGTTTTCAAATGGACTATTCCAAAGTTGAAACAGGTCACGCTTATAGTGAATCTTTAGGGATTTTTCTAAAGAAGAGTGTAACCTGAATAACCGTGCAAAACCTAGAGGAGCCCTCTCATCTGGTTCTACACTGTTTGCAAAGAACATTAATGACTCGTGTCGCGCAAAGTAAGAGTTAAGTATCAAAAAATAATTTTATTGTCTTAGCATCAAACAGTTTGGAACCTGATCAGATTTCAAGATAATAGGCATCTTAATGAATCCAAACCACTTTAACCTTTTACTCCATGAATATTCATGTAAGAAATAACAACACCATGCATATTAATTATTTTGTATACAGGTATCTGAATAGACATTTTTGGCTATAGCAGAACCTGTAGAATCAGATCTATATACAGGGTTCACACAGCCTTGAAAAGTGCTTGAATTTCAGTGATTGCCTTGAAAAGTTCTTTAACCCTTTCCCTGTTCTATGTTTATTCCAAATTTCAATACCTACTCAATATTCATTAACAAAATAGTTATAAAGAAATATGGAAGGTGGACTATTGTAGACATTTTAGAAAGAAAAGAAACAGATCTATCAAGTTCTATTAGCAAACAGCAGACCCTGACCAGACGGCTCCTCTAGGAGCCGTCTGATCTGGGTCTACTCTGTTTGCAAATGTGTGAAAACATGTTTATATGAGGGAAAGGGTTAAAACATAAAGAAGTGATTGAAAAGTACTTAAATATTGGCCCATCCTGAAAAGTGCTAAAAAAAGTGCTTGAAAATCTTCATAAATGTCCTTGAAAACTGTCCAGACAGAACTATTGGCTACGACTGACTACTTATTGAAGTGTAAATGTAATGCAGAAATATCCTGTAGAAACCTTCTGCATTACTCTTGCACTTAAATAAGCATTTTTCTGCATGTGGTTGCTTTTGAATGGGCTTTTTCAGTGCTTGGGCAAGACCGACTGTGTCACTAATAGTGCTTGAAATTTGAAATAAAGTCCTTGAAAAGTACCAGAATTTTCCCACCAAATCTCTGTATGAACCCTCAATTATATACTTCCATAAGCAAAAGGTGCCGACCCTGAGCAGATGGTTCCTATATGAGTCATCTGATCTGGGTCTGCTCTATTTGCAAAGGTATAAACGACGTAATTATGAAGTAAAGAGTTGAAAGGTCATCTCAGGTCAGTGATCGACTTAGAAAGAGGTAACACTTTATCCTGATATAGATACCTTTTTACCTATTACCTCACAGGCTATTTTTAGACGCACCGTCTTTGAGTAAATCTACCTAAAAGGAGCATTAACTAAAGAAAAGGAACATTTTAGTATTTTGTAGTCTGAAACCTTTGTGATAAATACATCATTTGCTCCTATAGGAGCAAATGCTCTATTTATCGCAATGGTTTCACAAAGTGACTTTTACAGAGTCATCAAAAGTCGTCAATATGAGGGGGCGGTTAATGCTTGGCAGAGTACACCCAGATCAGATGACTCCCTGTCAGAAACCATCTGATCTGGGTCTGCACTGTTTGCTTATTGAATGATATGCATTGTATATAAGCCATATTTTGCTGCTAAAAGAATAATGATCTCACTAGACAACATGCTTAAGGTATGTTCCCACTTTGCCAACCTTTTGATTTAACGACTCTGCAAAATAAGCCTAGTCTTCTTATTTGCTTGTTCACACCTTCAAGTTACCTGTATTTTCGATACTGTTGCAAAAAAGTGAAGTTAAAGATGTGCACAGTATTTAAAGAATTTTGTAAATACAACGCAAAACTTAAATAGATAAAAGAATGGCCATCATAAATGATTTTTGTTTACAACACTCATAATGCGATTAGTTCAATGATAATTTGATAACAAGTAATGCTTGAACAATTAAGTGACTGATTGACTGTTTGGCCATTCTACTTTCAGTATTCAGCATTCAGTTGGTAAAGATTTTCACTATTTTTAGTAAACTTAAAATTAACAAGCTAGACAAGTAGATTTTCATGTCTCTGACAACCGCAGTGTCATCCAATCATATGCTGTGCTTTTAACATTGCTGGTAACCTGGTTTCACATTATTCTGAACTGTGATCTTGTTTTACAGGAGATAAGGTTAAGCTACTATGTGTGAAACTCACCTTGAAGATTTGTACCTCGTCTTCAACCGCAGCTATGTTCCTGGCATCCTGGATTGTGCCCCCTTTATTTACAAAATTACCGGTAAGTATGGAGCATGATGAATGATCTTCACTGAACACAGTGCAGTGATGTTTAACCTGCTAGAGCCAGCATGAAGATGGGTAGCCTTATTACCATAAGCATTAAGACACCCAATGTCCCCTCACAACCTTTTTGTAAAGCTGAATATGTCAATTTGCAACCATGTTTATACGTTTTAATTAGACTTACATAGTAGCAAATAGTGAATACAGTAAAAACCCTCTAATGCGACCACCCAAAAGGGGCATAATTCTGGGGGCAGAGGCAGGTGGTAGCTTAATGCAGGATGAAAATAATACAGAAAGCAGGAGCTTTCTGCATTATTTTTGTCCTGCATTAAGCAACCACCTGCTTTAAATTACGCAAATGGCTGTTTATTACGTGGTCGCATTAACAGGGTTTTACTGTACTCTAATCAAGCAGCTCCTGAAGACCTGCACTATTCGCCTAAGTTTGTAAAAAGTAAAGTACCTAGTTACAGTCTACTTTCAGTCCGAATGACCGCTCAGCCAACTGTACATTTACTCCCCTGGACATTGAGTCATTGGCCTACAATATTGAGCACTGCTAACATATGGCACAATCATGCAACCACTGTACCGGCGAGTGACTCTCACAAGTACCCATTTTAACCCCTGAGTGGAGAGGATGTACTGGTGGGACACACGGAATAACGTGATTTGAACCCCGGATCTCCGAACTGATAGTCAAGCGCGTTACCACTAGACCACCGCCACCTGCAAGTTTGTCCAAATACTTAGAATAATTAGGGGAGCACATGTACACAAATGCTGCATGAACAAAGTCAGTACTTAACCCTTTACCTAATGAATATTTAACACCTGCATGAATATTTATTAACTGAATTCTTAAAATATAAATTTTTCAAGTGAATGTTTGGCTTAGGCAAAAACTGTAGGATCAGATCTGTATAATTTTATAAGTAAACAGAGCAGACCCAGATCAGACAGCTCCTACAGGAGCTGTCTGATTTGGGTCTATTCTGTTTGCAAAAGTCTGCAAGAGCATTTATATGAAGGAAATGGTTAACAGGAAGTATGGATAAAATGATCCAACAGCTTAATATATTTTGAATATTTCATTGAACGTTTTGCACAGAATTCTGTGCCTTTTGATTTAAATGTCCGTTAAAACCCAGATCTAATCAGCTAATACTGTAATTGTATGCCAAACTTCAGTTTTACCTTTTGAAGTATTCCGAAATGACACTTGCTACAAATAATCCCCATAAAGATGTGTCAGTTTGGTGGGTGGAGGGACCATATTCAGATGTTACGGAGTCGGTCGTCAACCGTGCGATTGAAGTTGTCGCAATATGAATGCACCTACTAGTCCCTAAAATAGCCAGTAAAGTGTAGTTATGTATTTAAAATTCTTCTCCCTAGCTGTAGTTTTTAGTCCTTCACGCATTGAATTTAACCTTTTCCTTCATATAAATGCATTTTTACATGTTTGCACACAGAGTAGTCCCAGATAAGATGGCTACTATACAAGTCATCTGATTAAACGTGAAACACTAAGGTCCATAGTTAAGCTCTTAAGATTTCATACAACATTATCTTTTCACCCATGTTCCCTCATATTATATATATGAGCCATTGTCATGGAAAAGGGGTTTTATTGCATTTCAAACACTGTAGGGCCAGTCCATTAGAGACGTTGCTTCTGGCATGCATGTTGGTGACTTATTAAGGTCAAGATCATACATGTACATCAAGGTCAAGGGTCATGACGGGGCCGTAGTGCTTCACAAACACAACTTGTTTTTCATGCCTTTGCAAACAGAGTAGACCCAGATCAGATGGCTCCAGTTGGAGCCATCTGATCAGGACCTGTTCTGTTTGCTTATGAAATTAAAAAAGATATGATACTACAGTTTCTACCAATAACAAAATGTCATGTGAACATAAAAATTATGCCATTAGTAAAATTCATCTAATAAATATAAACATTATTTTTTACATGAATATGCAAGAGGGAAGGGGTAAAGGTGCTGATGTATACAGTGTACTCTTACAAAGATGAGTTTTAAGTGGTTTTTTTTTTCAGAAATCCTCACAAGGAGCCATTCTAGAGGCTAGCAGTCAGCTGATAAAGTCAGTCACTCCAGCTACACTGCAGGCCTTCTTCAACAAAAGCTGTACTGAGATGTTCTACAGTAGAAGCCAAGGGAGAATACTCCAAGCATGTGTTCTCAAGGGAGTCAACTCTGCCCTGATGGTAGCTGACCCACCCGAGGCTGTAGTTGCCATGCTTTACAACTTTGTGCGGGAGCTGTTTCATATCATGGAAGCTGAGAAAGATGTAAGAATCATTTCACTCTTATCCTGTTCTCAGTCTGTTGTACTGTGTGGGCGATTGCCTCCTTTTTCAGACTTTTGCTATCTTGAATGTTTACTTGCATCTTTATTTCAGACGGTGCTGCTGTCTGGACTGGCAAAATGTCTTGGTCAGTTGCCTGATGCCATCTTTGATGAGCTGACAGGTGGCGACTGTGTGAGTGCAGATACCATTTTACGAGGAGCTTTTGTACGCAGTTACCTTGTAGGGCATGGTAAACAGCCAATTGCTGTCCTAAACAGCTGTATAGATGCTGCCTTCAATATCCCGTGGTAGGTATTGTATGTACTAAACACTTTCTCCCATTATTAACCCTTTCCTTCATATAAACGCTTTTTCAAGCATTTGCAAACAGAGTAGACCCAGATCAGACAGCTCCTATAGGAGTCGTCTGATCTGGGTCTGCTCTGTTTGCTAATGGAATTTAATAGTTCTGTTTCTTTACTTTCTAAAATGGCTATAATGGTCCACCTTCCATATTTCATTATATAACCTTTTTTTGTCCATGAATATTCAAGAGGTATTGAAATTCTGAATAAACATAGAACAGGGAAACAAGGTTAAATCAATCACCATAATCGAAATCTCTTCATCTAATGCAATTTAATGCTTTACTTCATAGATATACCTTGTTTCAGTAAATGACTATTATAGCGGTGTCAAAATGCATCAGTATGAGGGAATGGGTTAAACACATTTGCAAACAGAGTGGACCCAGGTCAGATGGCTCCTGTAGGAGTTGTCTGATCATGGTCTGCTCTGTTTGTAATATAGATCTGAATCTGCAGTTTGTGCCATGTTCAACAACTGCCATTTTCATAATGCCATTATATAAATTCTGGTCAGTCAGTTGGTCTGTCTGTCTGTATGTGCGTGTTTGCATTGTCGGTCGGTCTGTCTGTCCCTGGCATGTCTGTCTATGGCAGATTTGCGATCTAAGCAGGGGTATTCCATCACTTTTAGTGATAGTTCTGGTTTGAAACTATTGTGATAAATAGAGCATTTCCTCCATAGGAGCAAATGCCCTGTTTATCACAATGGTTTAAAACCCACACAATTCTCTAAAAATGTTCTTTTTCTCTAGTAAAAGTTCCTTTCAGTAGATTTATTCAAAGAGGTTGAGTGTAAAAATAGTATATGAGGTGATGAGTTAAAAATATCTCTTCTTCATGTGACTTATTTATCCCTTACAGACATCTTTTAACCTTTTACTCCCAGAATATTTATGTAAGAACTGATCACATCGTAAAAATTAATTTGAATTTTTATTTTGACATATGAAAACAGAAATTTTGGCTGTGCATGAAACTGTAGAGCAGACCCAGATCAGATGGCTCCTATAGGAATCGTCTGATCTGGATCTACTCTGTTTGAAAGGGCATTTCTTTGAGAACAGTCCTGTTTTGTTAGTGAGATGTGAGAGGAGTTGAGATTCTGGAAGCATTTGATGAATACTTACAGGCTGTACTGGATTTGTTTTATTTCAGTGATGGGTTCCCTTCCCTTCTTTGTGTTATTGCAGTGACTAGTTGACACACAGTCCTGCTTTGTGTTATTACAGTACTGGTCAAATGTCCTGCTTTGTTTTATTGCAATGACTGGTCAATCCACTGTTCTGCTTTGTTTTATTGCAGTGACCAGGTTCATTATCCTGCTTTGTTTATTGCAGTGACCAGTCCTCAGTACTCTACTATCTGATGCATGCCTTTGTTAAGATGGACAGAGTGGACAGTAAGAACACTCGTACCATGGCACGGGCCCAGTGGCTACTGGAGATAATGGGCCATTTACGTAACATCACAACTGGTACTGTTCAACTGACCAATACAGATGCTGACCTTAAAATGGTATGATACAGTTCACTTTTATATCTCCGCATACAAAGTTTTAGGGTGTATGATGATACTAGAATTTGGGTTGTACATCCATTTTTAAGCATCAGTAGTTGGTTTGGTAAAGTCCCCCTTCAATTTGAAAGTTATTAAATTAATATTTGGCATTCATTTTCACAAACTCATCCTCCAGTTGCAAAGTTACTGAAATTGGCATATTTGGCATGCATAATAACCATGAGTAGTAGATATGCAAGACACATGTGCCACAAACACATTGTCTCTTTGAAGTGCAGATGGGCATGACATAATTCTTTTCAGTATCTAACAATTCACACAGGAGTTATTATACCCCCACAAACTTGTTTGGGAGGGTATACTGGAATTGCCCTGTCTGGCGATCGGTTGGTCGGTATACCTGTAAATAGTAGATGTACCGACGCAAAGTTTTTGTGTTTACTGCTGAGCATTGCAGAATTATCTCACCTTCATCTCCGAGTTTGCCTTGAAACATGGGTATTTGGATTTACGATTAAGGCTGCTGTGTGGGGGTATTCCATCACCTATAGGTATAGTTCTAGTTTTCTCCAGGACTTGAACCAAATGTGTTGCTAGCCAATTAGTCTAGAGAGTGAAATTCTCCTTCAAGTTTCAACATAATTCAAAAAAGGTAATGTGCATGATCTCTATGAAGTGTAGATGCATCATATATTTTGTTCAGTATTCTAACATTAGTCTTCAGTCCTTTGAATCGTAATATAGGCTGCCATCCAGATGTATTCATCAACTTTTGTAATAACCTACTTGCCTCCAGAAAGGATTGGGAACAGGGCCAGATAGCTTTGGAACAGGGTCAGATAGGTTGGAAGCAGGGTCAGATAGGATGGGAACAGGGGTCATTTAGGTTGGGAACATGATCAGAAAGGTAGGGAACAGTCAGAAAGGTTTGGAATGGGTCCAATTGGTTGGGAATAGGGTCAGATATGTTTTGAACAGGTCAGATAAGTTTGGAACAGGTCAGATAAGTTAGAAATGGAGTCAGATAGGTTGGGAACAGGATCAGATAGATTGGGAACAGGGTCGGATAGGTTGGGAATGGGGTCAGATAGGTTGGGAACAGGGTCAGATAGGTTGTGAATGGGGTAAGATAGGTTGGAAACGGGATCAGATAGGTTGGGAACAGGGTCAGATAGGTTGGAAACGGGGGTCAGATAGGTTGGCAATGGGGTCAAATAGGTTGGCAATGGGGTCAGATAAGTTGGTAATGGGATCTGTCGATACAGTTGTTTTTTTCCCAATATTCATAGAGACACATTTCTCAACTTTGCAAATAGCATTGACCCAGATCAGACAGCTCCTTGCAAATCAAGGTCTGTTTATTCATGTAACGGTATAGCACTGATTCTAAAGTTTGCTTCATGGCCAACAGTTCTCCTGTTTAGGTACAATTATAACGGTTCGGTTGATGAATATTTAAGAACTGACAGAAATATTGATTAATTATTCATGGATAAAGGGTTATGCAGCTCAAAGTTATATGTTTGTCATAGGGGGAATACTTCTGCTGGAACTTGATTTTCTTGCGACATTTTTTCCCCATTCCCATCTAAACAAAATATGGTACTCAGTACTCTAATTAGCCTATGTATTTGGGGTCTACTGAAGGAGCAGTTTTATCAGAGTCTACAGAATATACAAATACATATTTATGTCAGTCTAAGTTAAAGATATCCGAATGGTTGCATAATTCAGCTTTACAAGTACATGGAGAGGAGATGCCGGTATTGGGTATAAAATACTTAGTGACATTAGGGTACCATTTTATACATCGGAGATCCAGATAATATGTGTAAATTAAAATATTTTCAAGAGTAACTTCTTTATTTCTCCACCAAACCCAATGTTGTTACCACTCTTTAGAATTGTCTCTTTTAGACGATTCTAAAGAGTGGTTATAACAGAGGGCTTGATGGAGAAATGACGATTTTAGCATTTGAGTACCCGGTACACACGTTTATCTGTTGCTCTTCTACATTCTTATATTTTTAAGGTTGCTAGTTTTGCACTTGACATCATATCAGCTGCAGTATGTGCCTGGACAAGTCAGCAACACCCTGCTATATTTGGAGTGACCTTTGACCTCTTTGACATGGATAACCTATTGCATGTGACATCAGGCGAAAGTTATTTGGATGTGAGACCCCTTGACCAACTGAGGAGTCAAATTCAGAAGCTGGACATTGAGCTATGGAATCAATTAGTTCCAAAAGTAAGATTGAATCTGTAACAGCTTTAGGTCATAGTTGAACACATTTTAAAACAAAAATCCATTTGAATTAAAAAAATTGATACACAAATTCATGTGAATGAACACTTTACCACATGGCCAAAGTGTCATAAAAACTTTCTGCATTAAATTGCAACTTGTTTATACCCCATTACCTGATAGTTTCTAATGTCTTTGCAAACAGAGTAGACCCAGATTAGACAGTTCTGTACGGTGTAGGACCTGTCTGACCAGGGTCTGCTCCTATAGCCTGTATGAGCTGGCTGATCTTGATCTTCTCTGTTTGCAAAGGGAGCTGAGGTAGTCCTTTGATCAGGGTCTGTACTCTTTGTCGTAAAAAAAAAAGAAAAGAAAAAATTATTGGGTGATAAATTTTGATACAACATTGTGTTTGATTAACCCTTTCCCGGTCTGAATATTCAGGCAAGAAATAATGATAGCGTGAGTATTTACTAGCTGAAGTTTTATAATAGCATATGTACACAGGAATTTGTTGTATAGGTAAAGTTAGATATATTACAATTTCAGAAGCAAACAGAGCAGACCCCTGTCAGATGGCTCCTACTGGAGACGTCTAATTTGGGTCTACTCTGTCTGTAAATGCCTGCATAGGCATTAATATGAAGGGAAGGGTTAATATTCAGAATGTTTGGGAAAGGAGGGGACCAGTTTTAATTATTCAGCAGATTTAGTGTTCATGCTAATGTCTTTCACTTTTTAATTGAATCTGTGATTCTTGGATTCATGTGATTCATTGAGGGCCTCTGTTTCACTGCCTACATAACTGTCAAGTCTTTACCACATGAATATCTATTTATTATTCATAATATTCTTTTTAACTGAGGTCCAGATGAGATGTGTAAATAAAAACGTTTTCAAGAATAACTTTATTTCCCCACCAAACCCAATGTTGTGACCACTCTTAAGAATCATCTCGAAGAGACGATTCTAAAGAGTGGTCACAACATAGGGTTTGGTGGAGCTATGACGATTTTAGTATTTGCGTGTGCACCTTTATCTGTAGCTCCATTTTTAAGTTAATTTTATATTGGCCAAAACAATGTTTTATTATGACAGAAACTGTAGAACTGTATACTATGAGTGGTTATTGATAAGTCCGTGGCCTGAGGCAGGGAGCAGCAGTTTGACCTCAATATTTTCATTTATTTTTCAACATAGTCACCTTGCAAGCTTACACACTTTGTCCAACGGTGTTGGAGCATTTGGATACTTGCCCTGTAGAAGGTGGCATCTGGGGCCTCATGAAATGCTTCAACAACTTGTTTGACATCATCATTAGTGCAAAAATGGCGGCCGCTGAGTTCCTTTTTAGCTCACCAGAGCACAAAGTGCTCAGGGTGAGCTTTTGTGATCGCCTGTTGTCCGTCGGCGTGCGTCGTGCGTCGTTCGTCGTTCGTCGTCCGTCGTCAACAATTTGAACCTTTAAAAATCTTCTCCTCTGAATCTACAGGGACCTCAACTTTCATCTTTGGCACATAGCATCATATTCAGGTCCTCTACAAAAGTTATATAAATTATGCCCCTGGGATCAAAATTGACCCCGCCCCAGGGGTGCCTTGTTTTCAATAGAAACATATAGTAAAACTTTGAAAATCTTCTTCTCTGAAACTGGAAGGTTCTCAGCTTTCATAATTGGCACATAGCATCATGTTCAGGTGTTCTGCAAAAGTTATATAAATTATGGCCCTGGGGTCAAAATTGGCCCCGCCCCAGGGGTGGGCAGTTTTCAATAGAATCATATAGTGAAATCTTTGAAAATCTTCTCCTCTGAAACCGGAAGGTTCTCAGCTTTCATATTTAGCACATAGCATCATGCTCAGGTCCTCCACAAAAGTTATATAAATTATGGCCCCGGGGTCAAAATTGGCCCCGCCCCAGGGATGGGCAGTTTTCAATAGAAACAAATAGTGAAATCTTTGAAAATCTCCTTCTCTGAAACTGGAAGGCTCTCAGCTTTCATATTTGGCACATAGCATCATGTTCAGGTGCTCTACAAAAGTTATATGAATTATGGCCCCAGGGTCAAAATTGGCCCTGCCCCAGGGGTGGACAGTTTTCAATAGAAACAAATAGTGAAATCTTTGAAAATCTTCTTCTCGGAAATTGGAAGGTTCTCAGCTTTCATAATTGGCACATAGCATCATGTTCAGGTCCTCTACAAAAGTTATATAATGTATGGCCCCAGGGTCAAAATTGGCCCCACCCCAGGGGTGGGCAGTTTTCAATAGAAACAAATAGTGAAATCTTTGAAAATCTTCTCGTCTGAAACTGGAAGGTTCTCAGCTTTCATATTTGGCACATAGCATCATGTTCAGATCCTCTACAAAAGTTGTATAAATTGTGGCCCCGGGGTCAAATTCGGCCCCACCCCAGGGAACGACAGTTTTCAATAGAAACAAATAGTGAAATCTTTGAAAATCTTCTTCTCTGAAACCGGAAGGCTCTCAGCTTTCATATTTGGCACATAGCATCATGTTCAGGTCCTCTACAAAAGTTATATAATGTATGGCCCCGGGGTCAAAATCGGCCCCGCCCCAGGGGTGGGCAGTTTTCAATAGAAACAAATAGTGCAATCTTTGAAAATCTTCTTCTCTGAAACCGGAAGGCTCTCAGCATTCATATTTGGCACATAGCATCATGTTAAGGTCGTCTACTAAAGTTATATTAATTATGGTCTCTGGTCAAAATTGTCCCCGCCCCAGGGGTGGACAGTTTGCAATAGAAACAAATAGTGAAATCTTTGAAAATCTTCTTCTCTGAAACTGGAAGGTTCTCAGCTTTCATATTTGGCACAGAGCATCATGTTCAGGTCCTCTTTAAAAGTTATATAAATTATGGCCCTAGGGTCAAAATTGGCGCTGCCACAGGGGTGGACAGTTTTCAATAGAAACATATTGAGAACACTTTGAAAATCTTCTTCTCTGAAACTGGAAGGTTAGTCTCAGCTTTCATATTTGGCACATAGCATCATGTTCAGGTCCCCTACAAGTTTTTCCCAGGGCCGGCTAGTTTTCTATAGAAACATATAGTGAAAACTTTGAAAATCTTCTCCTCTGGTTGTCTGGTGAGCGCTTCAGGGCCATTCTGGCCCTCTTGTTCATCTTGGGGAATAGGTAGTAGTCAGAGGGTACTAAATCAGGGGAATATGGTGGATGCTCAACCATTTTGAAACCACATTCCTGAATGGCAGCCATGGCAACAGTGGACTTGTGTGCTGGAGCATTGTCCTGATGAAAGAGCACACTTTATGACAGCTTGCCATGCCTCGTCTCCTTGATTTTTCTCGAGGCTGCCTCATCAGGTCAGCATAATACCTTCCGGTTATTGTGTGACCTCTTGCAAGATAATCCACTAGCAACACACCTTTCACATCCCAGAAAACTGTGTCCATCACGTCCCCAGCGGATGTTGTCGACTTGGCTTTTTTGGGGGTGTTGATTCTGGGTGTTTCTACTGTTTTGACTTGTCTCAGGTTCGAAGTGGTGAACCCATGTTTCATCAACAGTTACAAACTGCTTGAGAAACTTCTCCTGCTCCCGCTCAAACATGGCAAGGTTTTTTCCTGGACATGTTGCACCAAACTGATTTTGGTTGAGACTCAGAAGTTTGGGGACCCATCTGGCAGAAACCTTTGTCATTTGCAAATCATTATGGATAATTGCATGGACTCGTTTCTGTGATATACCCAGCTGTGTAGAAATGTACCGCTTTGTAATTGGGAGATCTGCCATAATTATATCATGGATTTTATTGATGGTGTCCTTTAAGGTGACAGTTGGTGGCTTGCCAGGACGGGGGGTCATCTTCAAGACTCTCTCTACCGCGTTTAAATTCAGCGGCCCATTTTTTCATCATGCTATAACAATGGACATGCTCCACTAATGTAGCTACCATGTCTTCATGAATCTCCGTAGGTGATAAGCCTTTGAGGCCAAGGTATTGAATAATCGGGCGATGGCCAACATTGTTCATTTGCTTCGAGGTACTCAAAGTAAGTAGCTTTGAGAATCAAATTCTGGCAAACAACAGAGAGAAAAAACATCCTTCTGTCTCTGCAGAATGATTATAACACCTTTTCTACACAGACATCAAATGGTATGTTTATCAAATGGTATGTTTATAAGTGGTCTGTTTCTACCCCAGGCCACCGACTTATCAATCACCCCTCTTATATCAGTTCATATGCAAAGCAAAGCAGAACCTTATCAGATCTTGGTTTTATCTGTATGCAAAGGCATGAAAAAATACTTCTATCTGATAAAGGTCTTTGAAGATAGGGAAGAAAATCCACTTTAAGAATTTGTTGCAGTATGTAGTTTATGCTGATGACAAAATATGTGCAAAGCACAATGTACTTGTTGCAACAGTTCAATATTATGAGAATATTTCTTTGATTATTATCCATGCTTTTTTTTCACAGGTTTTAGACTGGCTTATTGTAATGCAGGAGCTACTCTCCCAAGAAAACAAGAGGACTCTTACCAGTAAGTAGTCGTCTGCAACTGTATTTTTAATTTGGGTTTGAGAGGGATATATACAAACAGGTGAGATAAAGGGAGATAATGAGAGAGAAAGTAACCCTTTCTCTGTTTAACCCATTCCCTCATAATGATGCCTGTTGATGCCTTTGCCAAAGTCACCTGTTGAATCCATTTTGATAAATAGAGCATTTGCTCCTATAGGAGCAAATGCTGTATTTATCACAATGGTTTAAAAGTACAAAATTCTAAATCTATCATTTTCTCTAGTTAGTGCTCCTTTTTGGTAGATATATTCAAAGAGATTAGATCTAAAAATAGCGTATGAGTAAATATTCATGTCAGGAATGATGATGTCATGAATATTAATTAGCTGAATTATGATATATATAACACAGGATGTTTTGGCCAAGGCACAAACTATAGAATCAGATCTATATTATAGCATAAGCAAACAGAGCAGTGCCTGATCAGATGACTCCTATAGGAGCTGCTGTCTGATCTTGGTCTACTTTGTTTGCAAATGCATAAAAAGATATTTGTATGAAGGAAAGGGTTAACATGGAAAACGTTTATTATTGGTGTTGTGCGATATATCTCTGTCTAGTCTCTATATCTATCATTCTGTCTATCTCTGTCTTTCTTTTATCATGTATTTTAGCTGATCAAAATTAACCCTTCTCTTGCTGAATTTTAAAATACATTTCTCCTTCTTTACCCATGCCCTGTTGTATAATTACATATATCTTTACTGTGTTTACGTATTTAGCTGTACAATCACTGCTGTGGAGTGCACTGGTTGCACAATCAACTTGTAAATAGTGCAGACCCTGATGAGACAGCTCCTGCAGGAGCTGTCTCATCTGGGTCTTCACTATTTACAGGTAGGTATATTGACTTGAATAGCAAGCGATGGGTTAACTAGCAAATTGGTATTTCATGTTTATAAAATTCAGTAGAACCTGATCTAAGTGGCCATTCATTTATTGAACATTGGAATCTAGAAAAGCTGGTCGTTGCTTAATGCAGGGTGAAAGTAATGCAGAAAGCTCCTTTAACAACTTTCTGCCTTACCTTTTTATGGCCATTTAAGACAGGTCTGCTATAATGTTTGCAATGGGAATTCGTTTCAGTCTTAATATCACTAGTGTTATTTCCATGATATTTGCATAACTATGCCTTTGGACTATTACAGCAGGGTTTAGGTGCATGTATCAAATATGTATGAGTAAAATCAAGTGCTGATTTCCTATATTGCTTTCCTTGTCTATTTCAGGTTGCCTGTCCAGTCTGCGACACAGCAATGACTTTGCCAAAAGTGCAGTCTGGACAAAAGCTGTGATGTGTTAGATTCAATGGCCAACTTGTTCCACCTTGATAAGACAACCAATAACTAAGACATAATTTTTAAAATCCCTCTTTAACCCATTACCTCACAGGCTATCTTTAAACATAACCTCCTCGAATAAATGCACTGAAAACTAACATTTTCTAGAAAAAAGAAAATCTTAAGAAGTAATTAGTAGTTTTAAAAGCTTTGTGGAATTGTGGGTCAGGCGGCTCCTATATAGGAGACGCCATCTGATTAGGCGTTGCTCTATTTGCTTATGGTATGATATAAATTTGATTCTACGGTTTGAAACTAATTATCACACTTGTTTCAATGACTTTTACAAAATGTGTCAATATGAGGGAATGGGTTAATGAGATTGGTATTAGGATAGTCCAGGATTGGAATCATTAGATTTAATTGGATATTTTAATAATTCAAAACATTTTCTGCACCCAACAGTGTAGGTGGCATATAGCCTTGCACTTGTCCATCGATCAGTACACAGGTTCCGTAAATCTTTTGTCTCTTCATGCATGGGAGGATTTACTTCACAGATGAACAACATTGATGTGAAGATGTATGTAAAGCAAGGAAAGTTTGCTCCAACAGCTTTTATGAGTTATTATCCCCTGCCAAAGGCAGAGGGATATTGTTTTGGTTTTGTCCGTCCGACCTTACGTCCGTCCGGTTTCTGTCCGATGCCATATCTCTGTAACGGATTGACAGAATTCAATGTAACTTGATATGAATATCTGTTATCACTGGGGCATTGTTCCCATGTATTACTATACCAGAGCACTTTCGGCATTTAGGAGTTATTGCCATTTAATACGCAAAAATGACTTTTTTTCGGCCTTCCATCCATCCAGTTTCTGTCCGATGCTGTATCTCTATAACGGATAGACAGAATTCAATGTATCTCGACAAGAATATCTGTTATCACTGGTGCATTGTTCCCATGTATCACTTTCCCAGATCACTTGAGGCATTTAAGAATTATTGCCCTTTTATATGCAAAAATGACATATTTTTTTCCATCCGTTGCCATATTTCTGTAACAGAATGACAGAATTTAATGAAACTAGACATGAATATTTTTAATCACTGGAGCATCGTTCCAATGTATTACTTTTCTAGACCACTTGTAAGATTAAGAAGTTATTACCCTTTGAGACTCAAAAATCACATATTTTTTCCGTCCTATGCTATATCTCTGTAAAGTATTGACAGAATCTAATGAAACTCAATATGAATATGTGTTTTCCCTGGCATCATTCCCATGTATTACTTTTTCAGATCGCCTGCGGCTTTCAGGAATTAATCCCCTTTGAAACACAGAAACCATATATTTATTGCCCTTAATTATCTCCTGCTGAAAGCAGAGGGATACTGTATTGCATTCAATACTGTTTTACATTAAGTACTTGAATATGCTTTATACAGCTTTCATATTCAAGCAGTGTCAAGATAAAATAGACCTTATGAATCAAACAGTTCAGAAACAGATCAGCAACCACGTCACCAATGCAACACCCAATCCGATATGTAATGATTCACTATATCAGAATAAACTGTATAGTATATACAAACTACAACTAATGCAAAAGGTAGTAGACTGGATCAGATGCCACAGCAGAGACGCGGCACCCAGTCTAGGTCTATACTTTTTGTAATACAATAAGGCACATTTCACCTTGCTGTGGCTCATTCAGTATCAAAACATGTACACTATTATTAAAGATTGTCGTAGAAAGCAGTAATTTAACCCAATATTCATAAAGTTGGTCAAAAGGTTATCTAAAGCCGCCCCCGGCCATTGTTTGCAGTTTTGCTAGGTAATACCTTTGGCAGGGGATATCAATTTTATGAAATTGCTTGTTTTTCTCAATTTTCTTCAGTATATAACATATCACGAACAGTGCTTGATTTAGAGACAGGATCTTTAGGGAGCATCCGTGTACTATGAACACAATTTTCTAATTTAAATTGAGGATATTATATTTTGTTAATGACAGAAAATGTTATCCTATTGATGTCAACTATGGAATTGCTTTTAGTGGCTTGTCTTGAATTTATTATGGGGGAGTGCTCAGAAGTCTTTACTCCGTGAATATTCATGTAAACAGTTATGCAATTATGAATATTAATTAGATAAACATTTAAAATGGCATACGAAACACAAAACAGTTCGGTAATGGCAGATTCTGTAGAATACGATCTATATTATTTCATAAACCAATATAGCAGATCCAGATCAGACAGCTCCTACAGTAGCCATCTGTTCTGGACATACTGTTTTAATTTGTTAAGATAGCACATAAATAGAGGATTGTTTTGCCATGGCAGAAACTGTAGAATCATCTCTATATTATATCGTAAAAGCAAACAGAGCAGACCCTGAGCGGACAGCTCCTATAGGGGCCATCTGATCTTGGTCTACTCTGTTTGCAAAGGCGTAGAAAGGTGTATTTAACCCTTCGCTTGCTATTCACGTCAATATACGTACCTGTAAATAGTGAAGACCCATATGAGACAGCTCCTGCAGGGTCTGCACTATTTACAAGTTGATTGTGCAACCAGTGCACCCCACAGCAGTTTGCAAAGGTGTAGAAAAGTGTATTTAACTCTTCGCTTGCTATTCACGTCAATATACGTACCTGTAAATAGTGAAGAGCCACATGAGACAGCTCCTGCAGGGTCTGCACTATTTACAAGTTGATTGTGCAACCAGTGCACCCCACAGCAGTGATTGCAGAGCGAAATACTTGTACACAGTGAAGACATATGTAATTATATAACAGGGCATGGGTAAAGAAGGAGTACTGTATTTTAAAATTCAGCAAGAGAAGGGTTAAAAGGCATATTAATGGAGTGAAAGGGTTAGTATACAAAAATGAAATAAATGGATCTGATATGACTTATTTAGTTTGTAAAATAAAACTATTAGTGTATTATTGTGAGTAATTGTATTTATTATCGCCCTGATATATTTTGTTCACCTGTATCAAATCGAGGGCTTGGTGCAAAACTATTCTAACTCCTTCACTTTGTGAAGGAGTTAGAATAGTTTTGCACCAAGCCCTCGAAATATTCGTTCTATGTTGTCTATCCCCCCCCCCCGGACTCTAGGTCAATAGGTACAATAGTAGGAAACCCTTGTGAACACTCTAGAGGTCACATTTTTAGCCAAGTCTTCATGGGAATTTAGGCAGAATGATTGTCTTGGTAAATTCTGGAAGGAGTATGAAATTGGGTAATGTTAGGTTATAAACTAGGTCAGATAGTAGAAAAACCTTGTGATGACTCTATCTAAAGGTCACATTTGTAGTTGAATCTTTATGAAACTTCATCAGAATGATTACATGTATTTCAATAAAATCTTGTTGAATAAAATCTTTAAACTATCTTGCTGAGGACCTTTAGCATGTCCCAATGGTCCACTATCATTTATATCTATGATAATCAGGTGAGCGATAAAGGGTCATCTTGGCCCTCTTGTTAACTCTTAGTACACTAAATCATTGCCAGTGTACTAAATCGTCGCCTGTATCAATTCTTCTTAAAACTGATATTAACTCTTTCCTTCATATAAACGCATATTCTCACGCATTTGCAAACAGAGTAGACCCAGATCAGACGGCTCCTATAGGAGCCGGCTGATCAGGGTCTGCTCTGTTTGCAAATGGAATTTGAAAATATGCTGCTTTACTTTCAAAATTAAGATACAATAGTCAACCTTCCTTATTCTGTTGTAACTATTTTCCCCATTAATATTCAGGTATTTAAACATAGAACAGGGATGATTAAATAAATAATCCTCAAACTGCTCAGACAGTTTCGATCCTGATTAGACCCATTCAAGTTCGGCGGGCAACAACAAGGCTTTCACATCAAAAGCAATGCGATCCTTATTTCTACATATAAACTATGGTTCAAAATGGTATGTCCAGGTTTGGTCACATGTTATAATTTCTTCGGAATGATGTGTATCAAATTTATCATACTACTCGAATATTTGTGATTCAGTCTAACCTTAATTATGTCTCCCCAAGTATACCGGGGAGACATTGTTTTCATGGGCGGTGTCCATCCGATGTTTTCTCCGCGCGGTTTTTCCAAAACCTTTGGTCGGATTTTCATGAAACTTTATAGGATTGATCAGCACCATGCCTAGTTGTGCATATCTTGTTCCAGTTCGATGTATTCCGCAGAGTTATGAGAAAGTTGTCCCGGGGGTTGGGAGAGACAGCGGGTACATGTACACACTTTCCAAAGCCGAAGTTGTTCACGTAATATTTTAAAAATCAATGAATGTCAGTTATATCTTCTATTGCATGCACTGTATACCATACACCATCAATTAACCTATTCCTTCCTGGCGAGATTTGACCGCTCTTTTAACTCTGTTATAGGCATGTTTGAAACCATGTGATTAATAGGGGATTTGCCCCATAGGAGCAACTTCTCTAACACATTGGTTTCAGACAATCATGTGATTCCTTTCGGTTAGTGATTTCATATGTATTGTATATCTTTCATTGCCTGGATAGATAATCATACGGTTCGTTCCGATTAGTGATTTCATCCATGTGAATCGCTTTTGAATACACATACCCTGTGTGAAAAGAGCGCTATATAAATGTGGTATAATGATAATAATTATACAATTCTAAGAATTATTTTCTAGTAAATGCTCTTTTCAGTTGATTTATTCAAAGAGGTTTAGTCTAAACTAGTTTAGGAGGGAATGGATAGCAACACCGTCACTACTTAAACATTTTTCCTCCCCTGTGGGTCATGTTCAACCTACTCCCGACATCATGTAAAACTCTGCGCCTTTTACAACCTGTACCATACTTGAAATCACTATTCTACAAACGTTCTGCAAATTGGCATGCATTTTTGACGAGGGACACCCGAGTTGTACTGAAGAGCAACACAACAACCTCTATCTAAACCGCTTTCCCATTTATTATAAGTTAAAATTAGCTCTAGGGTACTTGTAACCACGTGTTGTACGACAGACCCCCAGCAAAGCTATTGAAAAAGTGTCCCGATAACGGTTGTAAGTGGACACTTTTGTACGCACGTGATTCTTGTGGTTAAAACCTATCTACCTAGGATTTGAATTTGGTGAACCAAGGGGAAAACATTTTGTACTCATTTGTGAAAAATTCATTTTTATTCATTTTTAATCAAAATTAAAAGTCTACAACGTACTGTCGTACAAGTAAGATACATGTACTTGTCTAACTACCAAAGTGTCTTCTTACAACCCTGAACCGTTATCAGGACAGTTTGTTCGCATGACCTCAGACAAGTGTCCTCGGCTACGCCCCGGACACGTCTTCGGTCATGCGAACAAACTGTCCTGATAACGGTTGTAAGAAGACACTTTGGTAGTAAGACTCGTACTGTATCTATTACTTGTCAAATCTCCGCGTGGCATGCACGGGGATCATGGGCATCGCTTAACTTGCCCCCATTCTAGCAAATAACGTTTAAACTAGCGCTGTGTAATTCATTGTGTAATTTCCCCTTCGCGTAAAATCTACGGACTTAACACTTTAGCGCCAATGTCGCATCTGTGATTGCCTATGCAATGAAACGCTGAGTAACTCGGTGTTTCATCTGGATCCAAACTGTTTGTTACTGTAACGGGTTTTTAAACGAAAATGAAGCAAAATGGAAAAATGTAGCAGACGACAAGGTTTACAGACGACAAATTTTTGCAGCGAAAGAGCATGCACGAGGGTCACGTGCATCGCTTATTTACCCACTAAATGGAGACTGTTTAAACTAGCTCTGTGTAATGCATTGTGCAATTTCCCTACACATAAAATCTACGGATTAGAAATGACCCTGGTAGTTACTCGGCATCTCATCTGGATCCAGACTGGCAGCATGGATTATCACGAGCTCGCCGCGAACGTGTAAACGGTCAGTAATGTTAAACTTTACCTCACCAAGCGCTACTTTAACCCTTTACTCCATGAATATTAATATAAGAAATAATAGGACATGAATATTAACTAGAAAAAATATACTGGCACACGTGCAGAGGACATTTTGATCATGGCGGAGACTGTAGAATCAGATGAGCCGTCTGATCTGAGTTTACTCTATTTGCAAAGGTGTAGAAAGGCGTATTTATGGAGTAAAGGTTTATAACACCACGTCTCACCTGGATCCATGCTTAACACTTGTTTAACAATTTACTTGACAAATACGCATTTAAACGCCTTTACGCTAGACCCAGATCAAATGGCACATGTAGGAGTCATTTG
This sequence comes from Azorinus chamasolen, assembly GCA_963576725.1. Classification (NCBI taxonomy): domain Eukaryota; kingdom Metazoa; phylum Mollusca; class Bivalvia; order Cardiida; family Solecurtidae; genus Azorinus; species Azorinus chamasolen. The sequence continues at coordinate 61,886,085 of OY755239.1, read as the reverse complement.
ATCAGGATCTGATTCGTTTGCTTATTGAATAATATAGATTTGATTCTACAGTTTCCTGTTGTTCATGGAATAATTGGTTATTACTTTCTCATAGTTCCCCCGAATCCTGAATAGAAATAGTTAAAATTGTATCGGATCCGAATTGGTGTAGACATTTTACATCGGCATAAGGGTTAACCCTTTCCTTCATATAAACGCCGTTTCACGCATTTGCAGAGTTGACGCAGATCAGACAGCTCATGTAGGAGCAGTCTGATCAGGGTCTGCTCTGTTTGCTAATGGAATTTGAAAGATTCGTTTCTTTACATTTAAAATGGTTACAATGTTCTACATTCCATATTTCATTATATTTGTTTTCAATGAATATTCAATAGCTATTGAAATTTGGAATACAAGCAGGGACATTTGTGTACATAATAAAAACAACAAGCCAATCTACGTTTTATGTATAATCCGTTTATTAAGAATACACACGAAAAAAATAATGACGTTGCTCACCTAAGTCATCGCTTCCTTTACTAGTTACCTCGTGAATATTCATAGAAGGATTCGTTGCATCATGAATATTAATCAGGTGTTTATTTATACAGGTATGTGAACACACATTTGACCATTAAAGAAACTGTAGAACAAGATCTACATTATTATAGACTCTGATCCTTAAGGGATTGTCTGATCTGGAGGGTCTAATCTGTTAGGACGTTAAAATTGTTCTACGAGGTAAAAAGTAAAAGGAAACGTGTTTTCAATAACCCTATAAATGAGTGTACTGGCATTACAAAATATGTAGACCAAAACCAATGAGCTACTCTATGCTGATATGAGGACTTTCACAATTTGGCAAAAGAAATATTCTATAGCAGATTAAACCCTTCCTTGCTCCATCGTTAACCCTTTCACTGACAATGTCGTAAAAATGCAGCACGACAAATAGTGCAGTCCCAGATCAGATGCCGCCTTTAAAATGCGGCATCAGATCAAGGACTTCAATTTTTGTCTCAAATTTCAATACAGTAGAACCCCTCTAATGCGACAACTTAATGAATAAACATGGGTGTCCTTATAAGCAGGTGGTTGCTTAATGCAGGTCACAAGTAACGCAGAAAGCTTCTCTGTGAGCTTTCTGCATTACTTTTGTCTTGCATTGTCTTACATTAACACATAATAGAAAAGCTTTCTGCATTACTTTTGTCTTGCATTGTCTTACATTAACACATAATAGAAAAGCTTTCCGCATTACTTTTGTCTTGCATTAACCCATTATCCCTTAGTGACGCATTTTTGCGCCTCAGTAAAATTCCCATTGTGACACCATTGTGATAAATAGAGCATTTGCCCCTATAGGAGCAAATGCTCTCTATTTATCACAAAGGTTTCTAACTACAAAATTCTAAAATTTTCCTTTTCTCTAGTTAATGCTCCTTTTTGGTAGATTAATCAAAAACAGATTGGGTATAAAAATAGCCTAGGAGAGAATTAGTTGAACTACCACCTGCATCTAGCACGCATAATTATACATCATTTAGGTGGTCGCATTAGCAGGGTTTTACTGTATATGTGCTTTATTCCCTTTGAAATTTGCATTTAATGATCTGATTTCCTTATTTTACCGAATGATTTAACATAACTGGTTTGCAGACAACAGCTAGACATTTTGCGTCGAAACGGTTACTCAGAAGGATCGTTCTACTTGAAACATTCAGAATTGAAACGTAATGCGCTACATATTTTCAACAAGAAAAGGACTTGTGCTTTTCAAACTTAAAGTACACTTAAATAGAATTCATGGCATCAAGCTCCCGGTTATATTAGGTGAGCTTAGGTCAGTAACCGAAACAATTAGAATAATTCTCGAAAAACAAGAGGGTTCAGAAGGCCCTTAATCGCTCACCTGATTACCATAGATTTTTGCTGGGTAGGGCCAATATTGACCTTAGGGACATTATTTGAACAAAGTTGATAGTGGATCATGAGCAGTAGTTCTGCAGAACAAGATTTTCAAAGATTTAGTATATTGATTTTATCAAGATTGGCCTAAAAATGTGCCCTCTAGAGTAATTTTTCTAAGATTTGACCTAGTGACCTACTTTTGATTCCCATCCAATCTATGTTCACACTCAACCTTGGTATCACCAAGACAAATACTCTGAACAAGTTTGAGTAAGGCTGGACTAAAAATGTGGCCACTGGAGTGTAAACTAGATTTTTCTAAGATATGACCCAGTGACCTACTTTTTGACCTCACATAACCCACTTTCAAACATTTATTAGATTTCATTAGAACAATCATTCTGGCCACTTTTCATGACGATTTGGCTATAAATGTGACCTCTAGAGTGTTCACAAGGTTTTCTTACTATTCGACCTAGTGACCTATTTTTTTTAACCCCACATAACCCACTTTCGAACTCGTTTGAGATTTTATCAAGACAATCATTATGACTAAGTTTCATGAAGAATGGACAAAAAATGTGACCACTAGAGTGTTCTTAAGGTTTTTCTACTGTTTGACCTAGTGACCTAGTGACCTAGTTTTTAACCCCACTTTACCCACTTTCAAACTCGTCCGGGAATTTATCAAGATATTCATTCTAACCAAGTTTCATGAAGATTGGACTAAAATTGTGGCCACTTTAGTGTTCACAAGGTTTTTCTACTGTTTGACCTAGTGACCTAGTTTTTTACCACACGTAACCCACTTTTCAACCTCCTCCGATATTTTATCAAGACAATCATTCTGACCAAGTTTCATGAAAATTGGGCTAAAAATGTGACCTCTAGAGTGTTCACACGGTTTTCCTACTATTTGAGCCAGTGACCTAGTTTCTAACCCGACTTGACCCACTTTCGAACTCGTCCGAGATTTTTCCAAGACATTAATTCTGACCAAGTTTCATGAAGATTGGACTACAATTATGACCACTAGAGTGTTCACAAGCAAATTGTTGACGACGCACATACGCACGACGGACATTCAAGTCTCCCAAAAGCTCACCCTGAGCTTTACTCAGGTGAGCTAATAAGCAGCAGTTCGAGCGTCATCAGCGATCTGATGAACGTTCATTTAAAAAATAATGATATCATGAATATTAATTATATTATGTTTTATTTTTAATGAAGTTTTGGCCATAACAGTCTGTTGAATCGGATCTATATAATTTCATATGGAAGTAGAGAAAACCTTGATCAGATGGCTCTTGAAGGAACCACCTGTGCAGGATCTGCTCCGCATGCAATGACATCAACAGTGTTTCGTCGAGGTAAAAGGCTAACCCTTCTCATGCTATTTGCGTGCATATCTTCATTTGCAAATACTGTAGACCCATATAAGACAGCTCCAAGAGGAGCTATCTCATATGGGTCTGCATTATTGCCATTTCAAATTATTGGCTAGTGTTTTATCTAACTTTAGAATGATTCAGCTAATTAATACTCATAGTGGTTGGATACACATTTAGATATTCATCATGAGAATGGGTAACAGTGCAGACTATGAACTCAATTTACATAATAGTATTTATACATGTAACACGTTTACTGCAGAGCAACAGAAAAGGATGCGTACTCAAGTACCGGAATCATCATTTCTCAACCAGACCCTATCTTGTGTGACTGACCACTCTTTAGAATAAACTCTTCGTGGCGATTCCAATGAGTGATAACAATATAGGGGTTTTAATTTGTGCATCTTATCTGGGCCTCTGTTAAATCTGTTTATTAATCAATCCTTTAAATGCTACCAATCATGGCGTCAGTTGATCAAGTGATTGCAATAAATTTTAAACAAACATTATGTCAGCTGAACATTTAATTGCAATTATTTTTAAACATTTATCCAGTAGGTTTCATTATCAATGGAAAAGTAGTAAAGTCAAGCAGGCAAAGCCACATGCAAGACGCAACCACCACCAAAACACCGATAGACAGCATGACACACACACACACAACCACACACCCAAACGCACACAAACACACGAAATGAAAACACCAAAAGACACACAAGAAACAGGGACAAACGTTCCACAACATGAACAAACCACAAGCACAAAGACGCAAGGCAAACAAAAGGAAGGGTGACAAAGAGAGTACCGCCTTGGCACGGTCAGCAGCAAAAACACCACTGGGGGTTTAAACCGGTTTACGGACGTCCTAACCTCACACTTCTCTCAAAGTCACCCTAGCTTTACAAATATTGTAAATAAAGGTATCCCCGCTGGACTTACCCACAACATAGACGACGGTGAACACAGGACAACATGTAAAACATAGCATAATAACTGTGACAATCCGTCAAATATGTACTCAATGACTTTGCTGAAGTCAGAGCACCTGCAGGCAAGCCGTTAAGGGCACGACAGGGAAAAAATAATACATGAGTCTGGTAAGCTCCTCCTGTATCCAAGTTTAAGAGTATACCATTATAGAGTACTACCCTCGGCCTGTCATCGCGCAAGCAAAGAGGGAAGCGTAGCTACCGACTGTAAAAGGGTCGATAACCAAACATGCAGTGTGTTGCAATATAATAGGATCATAACCTTTCTTTTTAAATTTTTTAATGCGTTTTATAAACAAATCATGAAAATGGATATGACCCCGAATTTTCCTAAGTTTGTAGATAACATCCCCATAAAATTCTGGTTGAGAAATGCCTTGTCGCAGTAACGTCCGTAGATTGCAATTATATTTACTAATGAGAGGTACATTTCGATAATAAAATTTAGAAAAGGTTTTCCGAAGTTTGTGATATCTGTAACCTTGCTTAAGAAGCACTGCTTGAACATTGAATTGAATCGTAATGGTCCGGACCGGTGCTCTAAACATTAGCCGATTCATCCAATGCTCTCTCCACCCAACTGTTTATAACGTGTATACCATGTTAGCTAGTCACTAAACCTGGCTAACTCCAAGCTATACTGTAGCAGTAACAATATCCAGAGCAACAGATAAAGTTGTATATTCAACTACTAACCCTTCGCTTGCTATTCACGTCAATATACATACCTGTAAATAGTGAACACCCAGATGAGACCGCTCCTAGAGGACCTAGAGGGTCTGCACTATTCACAAGTTGATTGTGCAGCCAGTGCACTCCATAGCAGTGATTGCACAGAGAAATACTTTTACACAGTGAAGATATATGGAATTATACAACAGGGCATGGGTGATGAAGGAGAAATGTATTTTAAAATTCAACAAGCGAATGGCTAATATCGTCATTTCTCCACCAAACCCTATGTTGTGACCACTCTTTAGAACCGTCTCTTCGAGACGATTCTAAAGAGTGGCCACGATATAGGATTTAGTGGAGAAATAAAGAAGTAATTCTTGAAAATGTTTTAATTTATTCATCTTATCTGGGTCTCTGTTAACTGTTTATTAATTATTCCTTCTAATGCTACAAATCATGATGTCATTTTCTATTTGAACAATTCATTGCAATCAATTTAAACAAAACTGATATCAGCTGGCTGAACATTTCATTGCAATCAGTTTTAAACATGTATCTAGTAGGCTTCATCATCAAGCAGTATTGGCCCTGCTTGGAACATTGAAATGAAAGATAATATTCCGAACCGGTGCTCGAAACACTAGCCGATTAAGCCAATGTTCTCTCAGCCCAACTGTATACCATGTGTATACCTTGTTTGTCACTCACTAAACCTTGCTAACCCCAAACTATTATGTAGCAATCTAACTAATATTCAGAACAACAGATAGCCTACTCAAATACTAAAATCCGCCATGGCTCCACCAAACCCTATGTTGTGACCACTCTTTACAATCGTCTCTTCGAGACGATTCTAAAGAGTGGCCAAGATATAGGATTTAGTGGAGAAATAAAGAAGTAATTCTTGAAAATATTTTAATTTATTCATCTTATCTGGGTCTCTGTTAACTGTTTATTAATTATTCCTTCTAATGCTACAAAAAATGATGTTATTTTATATTTGAACAATTCATTGCAATCAATTTAAACAAAACTGATATCAGCTGGCTGAACATTTCATCGCAATCAGTCTTAAACATGTATCTAGTAGGCTTCATCATCAAGCAGTATTGGCCCTGCTTGGAACATTGAAATGAAAGATAATATTCCGAACCGGTGCTCGAAACACTAGCCGATTAAGCCAATGTTCTCTCAGCCCAACTGTATACCATGTGTATACCTTGTTTGTCACTCACTAAACCTTGCTAACTCCAAACTATTATGTAGCAATCTAACTAATATTCAAAACAACAGATAGCCTACTCAAATACTAAAATTCGCCATGTCTCCACTAAATCCTATGTTGTGACCACTCTTTACAATCGTCTCTTCGAGGCATTTCTAAAGAGAGGTCACAACGTAGGATTTGATATAGAAATAAAGTTATTGTTGAAAATAATTTAATTTACGCATCTGATCTGGACGTCTGAATATTATTTCAATGTCTCTGCTAATCTGAGACCTACACGAGAATAGCAGTGTGGATATAAAATAAGGCTGGCGATAGTTTTCACGTGCTCTTGTCAAGCTAGAGCAAACACCATGGCCCCATATCCGTAAAGCTCTTTAGGAAAACTTTAGGGAAATATTTATGTCTAAATTTAAAGCAAGGCTAGTGGGTGTATACTCATTCAGCCTTTACCGAACACCCTAATGGATAATCCGGATCGTATTTAAATATTCAGCATGACAGCAGTTAATAGTGCATAATATGGTAATAGTTATATGTCACAATTATTGTATTCAAACGTCTCACATTCTTGATTATATACGAGTACTAATGTAATTAATACTAATTAAAATGTTTCTATGTACATACAATGTTTGCCGGTCATCAAACCTTGCTTACTCCAAGCTATATTGTATCAGTCCAAACAAAATGCAGAACAGCAGATAAAGATGCGTACTCAAATACTAAAGTCTTCATTTCGCCACCAAACACTATGTTGTGACCATATTTTAGAATTGTCTCGAAGAGACGATTCTAAAGAGTGGTATCAACATAGAAATAGGACTTGGTGTAGAAATAAAGGAGTTGTTTTAATTACCGCATCTTATCTCGATATCTGAATACTATTTAATACTATTTCAATGTCTCTGCTTATCTGAAACCTACATGACAATAGCAGCTTGGGCATATAATAAGGCGTTTGTACATGCACTGTTCATGCTAGAGAAAACTCCCTGGCCCATATTTGTAAAACTCCTTAGGAAAACATTAACCTTAAGCAAATTTAAGGGAATATATTTATGTCTAGATTTAAAGCAAGAGTAGTGAGTGAATATCATTCAGTGTCTATTTCAATATCGTGCTAAAACTATTTCATTTTAAGCTTTGTTTTCCTAAATTATAATTATACTCGTATCGACATTATGAAATATACTAAGAAACTAAATCTTGTTCTTATTATTTTCCTTTGTAGCTTTTAGAACATGGTCACAGGACAGTTACTCAAACTATTCAAAAGAGCATATTACGTTGACCAAGTAGCCAAGGCATTCGTATATTGCTTAATTTTACTGATTGCAATACTCAAGCAAAATGATTTCATATACATGTATTTAGATGGAGCCGTCACCGAACATTCTAAGAATAGTCCTGGGTCCAAGATTATTTAATTTCGGACTCCGAGTCCGAGACCATTCTCAAGTATCGCATTGGTCAGATTCTGAGCAAGGTCACAATCTGACTAATCGGATGCTTGAGAATCTCAGACTCGGGCAATCCGTTTATAACCTCGGAACCAGATCACTTATGAACAGTTGTAGTCATGAAATTGGGATGTCCTCGTCTCCTGACTTATGTAAAGCTTCCATTGAAATGAAAAGATTATGGTAATATAGTGTTCTGTCACAATAATTGTGTACAAACGCCTCATACTCTTGATTATGCTAAGTATTTAACATTATATTAGAACAAAACAAAATGAAGCTTATAATTGGTATATGATACACAATAAAAAGTCAAATTTTACTTAACAATGCAAAATAAGGGACATAACGTGTATGTACAAAACTATATTTCAACCCAAATCGCTACCTGTTGCAAATCTACTACAGGTTTTCTTGACAATCTCCGATGTGCTGTCTGATACGGGTATTCATTGTTTATATGTTTCCATGTTTATATGTAGCATATATAACAGTATCACTACTTATCGGAGATTGCTTAGATGACAATGAGTTTACTGTGGGTGTACAGTAAAGCCTCTCTAAACCGGGCGTTCAATTTGATATAAATATCGGTTTTGGAGACAGGTTGCAGCTTAATGCATGGTAAGAGTCATGCAGAAAGCTCCTCTAGGAGTTTTCGACATGACTTCCACCCTGCATTAAGCAACCCTGCCTTCAAGTTCTGGTTTACAGAGGGCTTATTGTAAACTATAAACCGTCTGTAAGAATGTCATTTTCTATCATTGCACTGCTAAACTTAGTGTATTAACATGCAATTTCTATTTTTAACTTCATATAAACAACTGATCCACATGTTTAGATCTGATCCGTATGCAATGACATCAACAGTGTTTAGAAACTAATAGGTCAATGTTTTACATACAATTGGCGTGTATGCCTTCATTTATAAGTACAGTAGACCAATATGACAGCTCCTAGAGAAGCTATCTCATATGGGCCTATACTATTTGCCTTGCAAATTATTGGCTAGTATTGATCCAAGTTTAGAATGATTCACCCAATTAACAATTTCCCCCATTAACCCATTATTTCTTACATGAATATTCATGGAGGAAAGGGTTAAAACGCATAGTGGATGAATACATATTTGAATATTCAGCATGATAATGATTAAAAGGGCAAAATATAGTAAAAGTGTTATGTCACAATTATTGTGTCCCAACGCCTCACATTCTTGATTATATACGAGTACTAAGTAATTAACATTATAAATGACAAAAAACTGTATGCCATGTACATACCATATTTGCAAGTCACCAAACCAAACTATACTATAGCAGTCTAAATAATATGCAAAACAACAGATAAAGGTGCGTACTCAAATACTAAAATCGTCATTTCGCCACCAAACCATATGTTGTGTCCACCTTTTTAGACTCGCCTCTTCGAGACGACTCTAAAGAGTGGTATCAAAAAAGGAATAGGACTTGGTGTAGAAATTAAAGGCGTTGTTGTTGAAAATGATTTAATTTACGCATTTTATCTGGATATCTGAATACTCTTTCAATGTTTCTGCTAATAAAGGACCTACATGGCAATAGCAGTCTGTGCATATACTATGACTTGTGAAAAGTATGTACATGCACTTTTCATGCTAGAGCAAAGTCCCTGACCAGTATTCGTAAAGCTCCTTAGGAAAACATTAACCTTAAGAAAACTTAAGGGAAATATTTATGTCTGAATTTAACGCAAGACTAGTGAGAGAATACTCATTCATTGTCTATGTGAATATTGTGCTGAAGCTAATTCTTATTTTAAGCCTTATTTGCCTAGTGTAATTATACTCGTATCTATTTTGTTAAATATACTAAGAAATTAAAAAATGTTCTTAATTTTTCTTCTTTGGAGCTTTAAGAACATGTTCACAGAACAGTCACTCAGTCTGTTCAGATGAGCTGGTTAAGTTGCCCATGGAGCCAAACCATTTGTATGTTGCTAAACTTTATTGAGTACAATACTCTATCAGTCAATATCTAGCAAAAATACATATATTGAGATGGAGCCGTGACCGAACACTCTAAGAATAGTCATTGGTCCAAGGCTATTTAACTTCTGACTCTGAGTCAACTTCTGACTTTGAGTCTGAGACCATTCTCAAGTATCTGATTGGTCAGATTATGCGCAAGTTCAGAATCTGACCAATCAGATGCTTGAGAATCTCAGACTCGGGCAAAACGTTTATACCCTCGGAACCAGATCACTTAATTAACAGTTATGGTCATCAAATTGGGTTGCCACCGTCGCATGACGACTTAAGTACAACTTCCATTGAAATGATAAGGTTTAGGTAAAAGTCTTCTGTCACAATAATTGTGTCCAATCGCCCCACATTCTTGTTTATATATACGAGAACAAACTAGTAAACATTATATTAGAACAACAACAAAACTGAAGTTTAAAAGTGACATATGATACACAATAAAAAGTAAAAAATAACCCAACGATGCAAATAGAATGGACCTGTATGTACAAAATTATATTTAACCCAACACACTAACCTATTACAAATCTAATATGGTTCTCTTGACAATCTCCGACGGGCTGTCTGGTACGGGTATTCATTGTTAACATGTTTCCATGTTTATATGTAGCATATATAACAGTATCACTACTTATCAGAGATTGCTCAGATGACAATGAATTTACTGCGGGTGTACAGTAAAACCTCTCCAAACTGGACATTCAATTTGGTGTGAATATCGGCTTTGGAGACAGGTGCCAGCTCAATGCAGGGTGAATGTTATGCAGAAAGCTCATCTAGGACTTTTCTGCATGACTACCAACCCGCACCAAGCAGTCACCTGCTTAAAAATATCTTAATTCGTCTCTACCAGAATTCCGGTTTAGAGAGCTTGCTCATAATCTGATAAAATAACCGTTAATTACCTCCGAACCAGATCACTTATGAACAGCTATGGTCATGAAATTAGGTTGTCACCGTCTCATGACTTATGTAAAGCTTCCATCGAAATAAAAATGTTTAGGTAATAATGTTCTGTCACAGTAATTGTGTCCAAACGCGCCACATTCTTGATTAGATACAAAACTGCTTCACAGTATATAAGAACAAAACACAAATGATGTATATCAGTGATATATGATACACAAAAAACTCAAATTTAACTCATGGTGCAAAAAAGAGAAGTAAAATTGTATGTACAAAATTATATTTCAACCCAAATCGCTACCTTTTGCAAATCTACTACAGGTTTTCTTGGCAATCTCCGATGTGCTGTCTGATACGGGTATTCACTGTTTATATATTTTTCATGTGTATATGCAGCATATATAACAGTATCAGAGATTGCATGGATGACAATGAATTTACTGAATTTACTGTGGGTGTACAGTAAAGCCTCTCTAAACCGGACATTATATTTGATATAAATATCGGTCTTGGAGACAGATGGCAGCTTAATGCAGGGGCTTTCTGTGTGACTTTCGACCCACATTAAGCAGCCACCTGCCTTAAAGTATCTGACTTCTTCTCTACCAGAATTCCGGTTTAAAGAGGGTTTACTGTAAACTATACACTGGCTGTTAGCATGTCACTAAGACTGGTTCTATATTTGCTCTGCTTAACTTAATATATTAACAAGCAATTTCTAGTTTTACCTTCATATAAAACAATTGATCCAGGTTTGTATCTAATCCACATGCAATGACATCAAAAGTCTTTAGAAACTACCAGTAGGAAGGTCAACCCTTCTCATGCAATTGGCATGCATGTCTTCATTTGCATTTACAGTAGATCCATAATTTTCCCATATGAGACAACTAAACTTTGGCTATAATTGTTCCAAGTTTAGAATGATTCACCTAATTAACACTTTCCTACTTAAAACCATTATTCCTTAAATTATTATCCATGGATGAAAGGGTTGATATTCATAATAATTTGAATATTCAGCATGACAACGGTTAATAGTGTAAACCAGAATAATAATGTTCTGTCACAAGCATTGTGTCCAAACGCCTCACATTCTAGATTATATACGAGTTCTATGTACTTAACATTATAAATGGAAAACTGTAAACTATGTACATACTATGTTTGCTAGTCACCAAACGTAGCTAACTCCAAGCTATACTGTAGTAGTCTAAACAATATGCAGAACAACATACAAAAGTGCGTACACAAATACTAAAGACGTCATTTCGCCATCTGTTGTGACCACTCTTTAGAATAGTCTTTTTCAAGACGGTTCTAAAGAGTGGTCACTACATAGGTCTTGGTGTAGAAGTAAAGAAGTTGTTGTTGAAAATGTTTTAATTTACGCATATGGATTTCTGAATACTAACTTAATGTATCTGCTTATCTGAGACCTACGTGACAATAGCAGTCTGGCATATAATAAGGTTGGTAGACAGTATGTGCATGCACTTGTCATGCAAGAGCAAACTGCCTGGCCCATATTCGTAAAACTCCTTAAGAAGGCTTAAGGGGAATATTTGTGTCTCATTGTAAAGCACGACTAGTGAGTGAGTACCCATTCAGTGGTTATTTTAGTATTGTGCTAAAACTATATTTCATTTTAAGCTTTATTTGCCAAGAGTAATTATACTCGTATCAAATTTATGGAATATACTAAAAACTAAAGCATGTTCTTAATTGTTCTCCTTTGCAGCTTTAAGAACTTGGTCACAATACAGTTACACAGCCTGTTGAAAAGAACATTTAGCACAATGGTTTTATAACAACACATTACTCACGTTTCCTTTATTCTATTAAATGTTCCGTTGCAGTTGATTTATTCAATGAGGCTGTGTCTTAAAATAGCCTATATTAGAATGGGTTATACATTTGGATTAATGAGAGTATAATCCAAATCAAGAGCACATGTTCCCAACACTACTTAAACTCGTTGCAAGCTAATGAGACGTTCATGATAACCCATAACAAGAGAGTCATGGTGACCCTGATATCGCCCACCAGCACCAGACAATCAGAGGAGAAGATTTTCAATGTATTCACTAATGTTTCTATAAAAAACTGGCCACCCCTGGGGCTGTTACTCAGTTGAAGCCAGGGACATAATTCATATAATTTTGTAGAAGACTTAAAGATGATGCTATGTGCCAAGTATGAAAGACGAGAACCTTCAAGTTTCAGAGAGAAATATGTTATTTGTTTTTCACAATGTGTTTCTTTATAAAACTGACCATCCCTGGGGTCTGGCCGCATTTGGCCACAGGGCATAATTTATGTAATATTTGTAGACGACCTGAGCATGATGCTATGTCCTAAAAATGAAAGCTAAAAACCTTTCAGTTTTAGAGAGGAATATAAACAAAGTTTTTACTATATGTTTCTACAGAAAATTGGCCACCTTGAGACGGGGCCATTTTTGACCAAAGGGACATAATTTATATAACATTTGTAGAGTATCTATAGATGGTGCTATGTGCCAAAGATGAAGCCTAAGAGCCCTGTAGATTCAGAGGAGAATATATTTAAAGGGTTCAAATTTTTGACGTCGGACGACGGACGACGACGGATGTCAAGCAATCACAAAAGCCCACCCTGAGCACTTTGTGCTCAAGTGACCTAACAAACAACTGTTTAACAATCTGGTCAGATGTTAGATATTACTTAACTTGAATTTACTTGCATGGGACGTTGTCAACTTTTGCACAAGATCCAAATTTGAGGAGACAATCATTTTTATGTCGAAATCTCGAGCTATTGTCGTTACCCCGGTGTCCGCGTTGTCGTCGTCATTGTCGTCGTCGTCCGAAATATTAACATTGACCATAACTTCTTCAATTATTCATTTTCAACCTTCATTTTTGGTATTCATGTTCATCTTGACAATGCCGGAAGATGAGCGTTCGCACCCGCTTGCGGTGCTCTTATTTGTCACAGAGTGAAATGGGCTTATCTCTGTACAGAACTTAGTGTAAGTGATTGAAATTATTGCATTTTGCATCAGTAAAAATGTATCGGTTATCCTGAAATTGGTTTTCCTCCTATTTTTTTCATTAATATAAAGGCAGATCCTATAAATATGTTTATGGCTATAACATCAAGGCCAAGTTTAATAACCAGCAAGATTGCACCATAGGGATAAGACACGTTTGAGTCGGTATATGTTTATATAGAAAGAAGGAATCCAAATTACCAAATCCAAATTACCCATTCCTCTACTTTAAACAGTTTGCAGTACATGAAATGCATCAATTTTTATCAGATAAAAACCTATTCCGTGAGCAAAGACATTGTTTTATTCGAATATGCAAATATTTCCCGGTCAAATTAGGGATAAACTTAACACGGCACCAGAAACATGAGAAAAATAGCCAAAATTCGTTAGTCGGGCACGACCTCGTCCCTGATTGCGAACCACTGACAGCATTGGAACTATTTGAAAGTGTCTTTGCTTACGGAATAGTTCTTTATCTTATCGAAATCGGTGAAATACTTGCAGTGCGAAGTGTTTAAAGTAGAGGGGTAGGTAATTTGGATCTTTAGAAGTCGGACCCCTTCTTTATATATATATAAATATATATATACACACACATACATATACTTAAACGTGTCTTACCCCTGTGGATTGAACTAGGCACTTTAGAGTTATGGCCCTTGAATAATACAAAATTTGCAATTTTAGCCTTGTCCACTAAGGCATAAAGTTCTCATCTAATCATTACCGAACCTTATGTAAATGTTTATGGTTATAATATCTAGGCCATTTGGAATAAGTAACAATATTGAAACAGTTACTTCAGAGTTACGGCCCTTGAATTGTTGAAAACTGGGCCTTTGTTTAGCTTTGTCTGCTCTCTAAAGCAAAAGAGTCCTCATCCAGTCTCCAACAAACTTCATTAAATGGTATTGGTTCTTCCAAATAAGCAGCTTCTTTCTTCACACTGTCCATTTCCGCATGCCACTCAATGTCATCTTCGGCAGCTTTGATTCAACAGACATGATCACGTGCGTTGTGTATAGCTGAAACCGTATATATACAAGATAATAATACAATTCCGTTTTAAGTGTTTTTTATGATAAGAGTTCTATTCATTTAACACAAATTTAAAAAAAATGGCAACTTTTTGATGAAAGCTATTTATTTACAATATCACTTTACAAGTTAGATGGTACGTGTTTTGAAAACACTAACCCCGGTTATTTTCTCGATTGCTGTATCTATGTAGAGTTGTTCAATATCAGAAACATCCGTAAATCCATTGAGGAATTGTAAGGCCATTCCCAAGTAGTTTTGTAGTTCTTCCTTGCCCACATTGCAATATGCAGAATCGAAGAGAATATTTCTAATATCCAGTATCTGAAAATCGATAAAAAAAACGAAAAGGGATAAATATCATGTACACTTTACTTTCGCAGAATAGTATTAAATAAAATGATGTATTTCGTTCACAACACTAATACTTCACGTTTTATACAAAAACAAAACGTTCAGTAAAACTATAAAACACATTACATGAATTGTATTCATCTGTTTATGTTATACAAATGGCCATGTATTATTCCATTAAATAACTAATCATATTGCTTTATGGCTGAATCATACAGAAAGAGTCATTCGAAAGAGTCTATAATACGAGGTCCGATGTATCAGTTGGCATCTAAAAGAACCAGAGAAATTGTGTCGATAATAAGAGTGTCGCATCACGCCCGGGTTTCTCTGTATCCTTTCCTCCGCTCCGGAGCGTCCACTTAACCCACAGTGAGCAGAAACGGACTTTAATCAAATTAAATCAAATCATATAGAAAATACTGTATACATGTGTTTGCTAAATGGGGCCATGATTTCAATGATTGTTCTGTATAAGTGGCGGGTAAACTGGTTTCGTCTATATCTCCGTACGATCCCTGATTCATAAACAGAACGTCTGCAACTGTTTTCGAGCTATTTATTGTTACTTGATATTGCAATCGATAATATTAGTGTTTTAACCTGATGATGTTGACAAACCATTCCAAATTTCAATTTCTCTTCATCTTCTTACAACATGACTATGATTGGTTTTGTGGACTTATATCAATTCGTTACAATTATAAAAAGGGACATTTAAAATCAATCTGAACTTTAACGTTGTGCCTGTGTGTTAGATATCCATACAGACTCAGTCGTAAACATAAAGGTTAACACAGTGCCGAACACAACTAGTTCTAGCAGAAATCATAACATAACCGATATACAGATAGACCAACTTAATTTGGAACAAAACATGACCTACTCTAATGTAAACAAAACAAAGTGACTACGGTGCTTCTTTATTTTGAAATGACTTAGCAAGCCGCATATCTTCAGCATACTTGTTTTGGTGCTATAGATATGTATTTGGGCTTCCACGCCGCTGCGGGTCTCGAGTTCGATTCTGACCAGTGGCAAATTCTTTTTATTAACTTTTTAACAAGAATAAATATAACATATAATAATTAATAACAAAATATTTACATAAAATTGAAAAAGAATAAACAATAAAAAGACGATTGCAAATAGCAAATCAGTATTCTTAAAAAGAGAAAACTGCATAGCGTGGGATTCGAACCTACGACCCTCAGTTTGCAAGGCCAGGTACATATCCATTAGACTAAAGCCCAGTACATAATATGTGGCGGCTTACTAAATTGTGTTGCCTGGCCGTGTATTTGTGTGCTGTTATGTAAACAAAAAAACAACAAGTCTCAATTTAGCTCTCTTTCAAGGATATTAATAGTTTGTATCCATAGGAAGCAGTAGAGCAATATACCTGATGTCGTTTGACGAAACTGGGAAAAGCCGAACATTGTCACTTTCGCTCAACAAAGGCCATGTTGAAGAATGCATCTCTTTATCAAGGGTACAAACACAATAATTACTTTTAAAATAACTTGCCTCTTTCACCAAGCCGTGTTTGTCGAAATTATTGCTCTTGTGGAAATATGTGCATCTTTGGAAGAGAGTCAATATTGCCGATATATCAACATCCACAACAGATTCACTGGTTTTGTATATAGCTGGCAGGTATATCTTACATACTTCCCAAGGATCTTTTGGCCACAACAGAGGGTCACAGTTCTCCGGACACAATGCAGTAATATCATTGGTATTTTCTATGATTGTCTGTAACCAGCCATTGCATGCTTGACAATTCATAGGCAATTTGTAATAGATACTTTTCCCAACATCTCGAGCAGCACATGAACTAATGCATATTGACGGTTCCGATTCGAGGATTTGGGTGTGAAAAGCGGATGCCTGTATGTCCACAAATTTGTATAAACCATCTTTCAAAAACTGAAGAGAAAGGGTACCACGAAGCCAATTGTTGAACCGCAGGTCGTCGTCATGATACCTTTCTGCTATTCTGTAAATATGAATAAATATTATCAATCGGTTTCACTTTCGACTGTCATGTGGAACGTAAATTGTTATATGTGATGTCATCTATTTATCTATCTTATTCGAGGTTTTGTGTGTGAAAAGCAGATGTCTGAATGTTCACAAATTTGTCTAAGTACAAAAATGAGTCATGCAGGAAACACCACATACAGAAAAAACAGTCACCCGAACAGCAACACAAGGAAACAGCAAATGTACATAATTATAAAAACATCAAGAGACGCATAAAGATAAAACAAACATACAATAGGGGGAAGATGGTAGTACCGCCTTGGAACGGTCAGTGACAAAAGTCACTGGGGGGGGGGTTAAACCGGTTTATGGGCGCCCGACCTTACACTTATTCCATCCCCACCCTAAAAGACAAACAGTGTAAATAAACGTATCCCCTCTCCGACTAATCTTCAACAACCGCGATGGCAAATACAGTGGTAAAATGCATGTATAACGAAAACATTTAAGTGAACAATCTGTATCCACCTTTCGCTAGTGTACTCAATGATTGAGCTGCAAACAGTAACTGTAGAAAAGTAATAAAGGGTACATCAAAACGAAATAGTTCAGATATCCGACGTCATCCTTCCGTTTCTGGATTTAAGAGCTTCATAGAATACTCAACCTTTCTTGTCGGCGTACATGCAAAGAGGCCAGCGTGATTGCCAACTCTAAAAGGAATGACAACCAACCATGCAGTATGTTGTAGTACTACAGGATCCTATCCCTTTTTAATGAATTTTTTAACATATTTGATGAACAAAGTGAGAAAATGGGTATGTCCAATAATTTTACGAAGTTTGTAAATCACATCACCATAAAATTCAGGATGTGAAATTCCGTGTCACAGAAGTGCCTTGAGATTACATTGGTACTTGCAAATAGGTAAGAGATTTCGAGAAAGTACAAACATGAGTCATGCAGGAAACACTACATGCAGAACAAACAGTCGCCCGAACAGCAATACAGGGAAACAGTAAATGTACATAACTATAAAAACATAAAGAGACGCACAAAGACAAAACAAACATACAATAGGGGAAAGATGGAAGTACCGCTTTGGAACGGTCAGACGGTCAATACTGGAAAAGTAGTAAAGTCAATTAGGCAAAGCCACCGAAACACCGACACGCACGCACGCACGCACGCACGCACGCACACACACATACACACAGACACACACAGACAGACACACACACATTGGCATAGTCTGATTAATGAACACTGTTCATATAATGGTAAATGACTGAACCCATGGCACCTCTTCGTATGAAACGACGACCGTCTAGATATATTTTGAGCGATGGGAACATCCAAAAGTCGCACAGTGCCAAGTCTGGAGAACAGGGAGGATGTGGTAGCACTGATACTCCCCTGATCTTCAAGAAGAATGTAGCAAGTGTTGACGTATATTCTGGGGCATTATCATGTAAGAGTGTCATTCCATTCGAGCGTAGGACAAGGTGATACTTGGTCACATATTGTTCTTTCTTTTCAAGACTAGGTCGCTATACAGTTTTCCGGTAATACACATATCACGTGGAAGTGGCACCTGTAAACTTACTCCGCAATAATTGAAGAATATCGCTTGCATGACTTTCTTCACACCAAATGTCCGAAATATTCAGACATCCTGGACGAGGCTTGTCTTTAATTGACGTCACAACACTTTTGAATTTCTCCACCCAGCTTGTAGCAGTAGAATATGATATCTGCTACTTCCATAAGCCTCAAAGAGCTCGTCAAAAATAGTTCTTTCATATATCCCCAGTGAAACACGGGTTTTAATATACCCTTATACTTTAATACGATTTTCATTAAACATAATTACGCGCAGTGTTCACGAGTGTATCTGCATAGGAGGAAAATAATTCCGATACTAATCTCGGAATTTTAATAAACTTTGTATCGCTGAATAGCTGTAGGAAAGGACAATAGGTAACGTGAATTATGTTGAGTTGCGAGGGCTAACGATTAGATCGATTCCAAGAGCCAAAGGAGAGGTCGATTCCGAGGTCCAATGTAAGGTAACTGGCAAGTTTCATTTTAAGAAAAAACGAACCCATCGCTCTAGCCATCTCCTCCATTTCGGACAAAGGAAAAACCGAAACAATCGGTCCGGATATCTGTGACTGTCGATCAGAACCGATCCGATATCTGATTATTCACTGTCGGTCAGGATCGGTCTGCTTCTATTAATAAGGGAGTTATTGTTGTGAAATTCAACATGGGTTCGTTACTATTTACGATACTAAAGTGTGCGTGATGTACTCATATTAAGTACTGTTGTGTTCATATAACATAGGTAGAATTAATTTACTACTGTAAGATTAGCTCAAAACATGTAACATAAAAATCGAAATCGGTAGATACACGGTGAGGGAGGAACGATGTTAATTCGAACATTTCATAGTAATGCGAATTTTGTTTTCTATTACATCGGCCCATTTAGTTTGAGCTAATAATTCAGCCGAAAGTACTACCATATTGCTCTTCACTGTTGTTTTACACTCAGATTCAGTCGCTTTATATTCACTCAAATATGAGTAAATCACGCACATTTTAGTATCGTAAATAGTAACGAACCCATGTTGAATTTAACAAAAAGGCATTTCTTGAGCGAGGCAGTTGCTTGCTTCAAAATATATTTAGCGGCATTCAAATATTGACATAATGTACAAAACAATTATGGTATTAAATCTCTGCCATATTATATAAAATGCAAAACAACCACAACAGCACTGGAAAGATGTCTATGAATGACCGCGGGAAATTGTCTGAAGCACGTTCGGAGTATATTTGTAACATGAATATATGCATGGGCTTAAGAATTAATT
The DNA here is from genome assembly GCA_963576725.1 of Azorinus chamasolen. Classification (NCBI taxonomy): domain Eukaryota; kingdom Metazoa; phylum Mollusca; class Bivalvia; order Cardiida; family Solecurtidae; genus Azorinus; species Azorinus chamasolen. The sequence goes on along the minus strand of OY755239.1, from coordinate 61,866,223 downwards.
CATAGTTTAAAGGGCATATATTTATATTGATATGAAGATAACATATTGAATGAACTTTAAAGCATATATAATTTGGTTTTTGTGCGTGCAGAGTCTGTAATTACGTAAAGAACGGTATTTATCTAGCCTAGATCAACGCATTAACTTGTGTGCATCATCATTAGTAACACCATTAACTGAATCTATTTTTAAAACTATAAAGTAAGCAGCCCCAACCTATTTCCACGGTCCAAAACCCAAAGTGATAGAGCCGTAGCAATAGCTTTCAGTAAGTAGCTTTATATCACAGAGAGCCAACAACCAGATCATCGGTGCTATATTCGGGGATAGTAATTAATACTATTAATGCCACTACTTTACTATATTAAACAACCTTTCTTCTTTATTTCCTATGATGTTGACTGTGGATTAGGTTGGTTTCGTCAAACTACCTGTTCGTCAAAGTGGACTTTGTTTCACTTAAATGCTTTTGTTTTACATGCACTTTACCAATGTATTTGCCATCGCGGTTGTTGTAGTAAGTCTGAGAGGGGATACGTTTATTTACACTGATTGTCTTTTAGGCTGGGCTTGGAATAAGTGTAAGGTTGGGCGCCCCGAAATCGGTTTACCCCCCCCCCCCCATTGACCTTTGTCACTGACCGTTCCATCTTCCCCCTATTGTTTGTTTTTTATGTCTGTGCGTCTCTTTGTGTCTTTTATATACATGCACATTTGTTGTTTGTAGTCGTGGTGCTGATTGGGCGGCTGTGTGTTCTGTATGCGGTGTTTCCTGCATGACTTATACATGTACTTTTATTAAATTTATAGCAAAATAATAATAAAAGTTGAAAAGTTTAATAGTGGTGGCGTCAAACTGGTAATAATATTCACCAATTATTACCATAAGTTAATAAGTAAGATAATTGGTATAAAGTGTGGCACCAGATTGTTGGTATCTTAATAATTATTATTTATTTATTAATAATAATTATAACATCATTTATTTGTGATAATTTATTATACTTATATGTTATGTTTTTTATGCTATTATTAAAGAGATTTTATTGATACATTTTTATTCAAATCTCAAATGATGAAGTGAAGACCTATGGTAACATCTTTGGATGAAGACGATGAAGATTTTATTATTGTTGTTGTTATTTGAAATGAGGATTTATATTTATTCTGTATTATCCTGCCAATTTGACCTGAGACACGATTAATCTTCGGCGTTTTTATCGTGATTGTTTGTAATACTCTGTGACAAAATAACAAAACAAAAGCCGGAAATAACTAAGTTCATTCATTCATCTACAAGAGTCCATAAACTAGAACACGACTGTTTGGGAGATATTTTCTATTTCTAAAATGTTGGATTTGTCATGATATTTATCTGTAGCAATTTAATAAGAATCTTTGTTAATCAATTAGAACTATTCTCAGTTAAGTATACGACTTTAAGAAGGAGCTAACTGATTCAAAAACTTATATAACAGTTCAAACACCTGAAAAAGATATAGTCTCGGAACATGTAAAAATGTGCAATGATTTTAAGTCTGGTCCTAACATAAAACAACATAAACTTTCTACTTTGTACTGGATTCCGAAACTACATAAAAACCCTTATAAGTCGCGTTTTATTGCCAACTCTAGCTGTTGTACCACTACTAAATTATCTATACTTTTGACGTCCTGTCTTACTACGATCAAAGAACATGTTAAACGCTACTGTGATAAAATATATGAAAATTCTGGTATTAATGTTTTTTGGTCCATAAAAAATTCAAATGATGTTTTAACAAAACTTGAAAATGAACAGTATAACATTTCTTTACTGAGCTCTTATGATTTCTCTACACTCTATACTACTCTACCTCACCATCTTATAAAGGATAGACTTATTAAATTAATAGAAAAAACCTTTGCCAGAGAAAACAAAATGTTCATTGCTTGTAATGTTCAACGTTCATTCTTTTCGAATTCAGAAGTTGAACATTACACAATGTGGACTTGCCTTGATGTTTGTAGATCTCTTACCTTTCTTTTAGATAATATATTTGTGCGTTATGGAGATACCATATATCGTCAAGTTGTTGGTATACCCATGGGTACAAATTGTGCCCCTCTTGTTGCAGATTTGTTTTTGTATTGCTACGAGAGGGATTTTATGCTTAGCTTAAAACCTGATACACAGACCGATATTGTTAATGCTTTTAATAAAACTTCAAGGTATTTAGACGATATTTTGAATTTAGATAATCCTTATTTTGATACTATGGTTTCTTCAATCTACCCAAAAGAACTGTCTTTAAACAAAGCTAATCAATCTGACATTAATGCTTCATTTTTAGATTTGAATCTTTCAATTACAAATGATAAAGTTTCGTCCAAAGTATATGATAAAAGAGAAGATTTTAATTTTAAAATTGTTAATTATCCTTTTCTAGATGGGGATGTGCCACGTTCTACATCTTATGGTGTTTATATTTCTCAACTTATTAGGTTTGCCCGAGCCTGTTCTTTGCTTGAAGATTTTAACAGACGTAATTTAGTTATAACTGATAAACTTCTTAAGCAAGGTTACAGATATCACAAACTTCGGAAAACCTTTTCTAAATTTTATTATCGAAATTTACCTCTCATTAGTAAATATAATTGCAATCTACGGACGTTACTGCGACAAGGCATTTCTCAACCAGAATTTTATGGGGATGTTATCTACAAACTTAGGAAAATTCGGGGTCATATCCATTTTCATGATTTGTTTATAAAACGCATTAAAAAATTTAAAAAGAAAGGTTATGATCCTATTATATTGCAACACACTGCATGTTTGGTTATCGACCCTTTTACAGTCGGTAGCTACGCTTCCCTCTTTGCTTGCGCGATGACAGGCCGAGGGTAGTACTCTATGATGGTATACTCTTAAACTTGGATACAGGAGGAGCTTACCAGACTCATGTATTATTTTTTCCCTGTCGTGCCCTTAACGGCTTACCTGCAGGTGCTCTGACTTCAGCAAAGTCATTGAGTACATATTTGACGGATTGTCACAGTTATTATGCTATGTTTTACATGTTGTTCTGTGTTCACCGTGGTCTATGTTGTGGGTAAGTCCAGCGGGGATACCTTTATTTACAATATTTGTAAAGCTAGGGTGACTTTGAGAGAAGTGTGAGGTTAGGACGTCCGTAAACCGGTTTAAACCCCCAGTGGTGTTTTTGCTGCTGACCGTGCCAAGGCGGTACTCTCTTTGTCACCCTTCCTTTTGTTTGCATTGCGTCTTTGTGCTTGTGGTTTGTTCATGTTGTGGAACGTTTGTCCCTGGTTCTTGTGTGTCTTTTGGTGTTTTCTGTGTTCATTTCGTGTGTGTGTGTGTGCGTTTGGGTGTGTGGTTGTGTGTGTGTGTGTCATGCTGTCTATCGGTGTTTTGGTGGTGGTTGCGTCTTGCATGTGGCTTTGCCTGCTTGACTTTACTACTTTTCCAATTAGTAGTGACTTCATTGTGGCAATTTTAAGACTGGCGTAGTGAAACACTAAATCTAATGCTCACTACGGCATGTTTATGGATATTAATATGCTACCATGCTAAGATTCTTAAATTCTAAGATTCGTACGTCGATTCTTTGTCTGTTCTTAAAAAAGCGACGAGGTGAAGATCGAAGCGCAACCCTTGATCTAAATTTGCAGAAGAAACTGAGATACCTAAGTGGCCTGGAAGTAATCCAGGTATCTGCTGAAACGTTTTCAGAGAGATGGGAAAACGTGAAGAAGGAAGAAAAAATGTTTTCTCACATGATCTGGTGGTTTTTCAATTTGTAGAGTACCCCTGACGTTGTGTAATTAGACATTCTATTTATTGTACACGGTTGGATAAGTACTTTCTGTTTCGTCCCTCTCCCCAAAAAAACTAATTTTTTACAACTTTGTATTCAAACAAAGGAGTAACCCCAGTTCCTTTCATAAGAGGTTTTTAGCAACACCTTAGTCAAAAGTAATCGTTCTTTCCTTTCTATGTGGTTTAGATACTTTGAATGAGTGACTATCTCGAATCTATAGTTCTTTTTACAATGCAATGTTTTCATGCCAAAGATCAGATAAAAATTACGTCATTCAATAATCTACTGGAAGCGAACTGGTATCCGCATAGTTTTCTTGTAAAACGATTATAACATCATGAATATTCATAGAGGCCATTTTCACACAGGAGCAATGATTTTAAAATTCAAACCCAAGAAAAAGATCAGACTTTTGTCTGCTTAGGGTCCAATCTGTTTGCCAACATACATATGTCTAACATGCGGCTTCAGCTTTAACTCATGGATCTGTTTACATTTGTAATAAACAAATATTTTGCTACATTCAGACAAATCAATTTATAAAACAATATTTGAAGATAATTAATACTGATCCTGTTGTTCATACTTTGTCTACATATTGTTTCGTACTACATTATACTCATACTTCATATTGTTGAAGGTTATTACTTCTAGTTATATTATCACCATTTATTACTAACAACAATTGTTAAATCTTCACTACCATAACAATTTCGTTGGTCTAAAATCTTTCAATCCCACTTTAATACATTTTCGCTTTGAAATCAGTACTTTGATTATTATGGGAATTTCCCTGTAACGTCTATTTTAAGAACAGAACTTTCGACAGTCTTCCATGCTAAATATCTGCGTAAATAATGACTTTCTGTATTATATGACTGAACCCCGAGACGTTGATAGAAAATGTCTGTATAACAGAATGCCTTATATTTGATGTGGTTAGGTTAATATGGATCGATTTCATTGATTTTAGCTTGCGAAGTTGAAGTAGCTAATTACCATAAAACATGGTGCTTTGAAATAACTACTAGGTCGTAAGAATGACCCCAGGATTTTCAGCACGTAAGCAGACTGTATATCTGGATTTTACATTTACATTTTGGCCGTGTGAAGAGGCATTATAATACGGCTGTATGCCGGTCTAGGTATTAACTTATGAAAATACAGTTTACTACTAAATACTAGTAGGTCATATGCAAATTACAATATAACATAGTTTCTGATTGGTGGAAAACTAGATATAATGAAACTAGACAGCTAGTCCCTGAAAATCGTAATGCACTGGTTTATCATTAATAAGACGAATAGAAAATACGAACCCTCGAATTCTACAAGAGCAGAACGTTTAGCGATGTTGCGGCTTATTCTACTGTTGAAGTATTATTTGAATACTGAATAGGGATGAATTTAGTATGAACTAAGGAATGCGAACTTGCTACAGGTTTTAAACGGCACCGTAATAATAGTAACTAAGTAATCTGTACTAACTATCGTGGAACAACGCAAGGCATGGTAGAATTTTCACAACTCAGTATTTGGATCCAATGACAGCATAAAACAGTCGGGTTCCGATTTTCATTTTCTTTCGGATGTTCAGCAAGGTTTAAGGCAGTAACAAAAGAAGGAGCCACAGTTCATAAACTGCGTAGATCTTAAATTATGTCTATAATATAATATATATATATATAGCCGAGATCTCGTATACAATTGTCGGAATCTGATATCATTGTTATAATGGAGTTGATAAACTTGTGAAAAGTTGACAGCTGTATGATTTGCCGAACAAACCTATTCACTTGTTTGTCTAGATATTGTTTCAGACTAAATGAAAAAGTAGTTAAGTCAAGTAGTAAAAGGCACATACAAAACGCAACCAACACCAAGACACTGTACGGTCTAACAGAAGTTGTGTTTTAGCTTGGTTCAAAATGACCCGTTCTAGTTCCGTTCTAGTTCTTGCTTGAGATGAGCCGTAAGCTCCATTATAGTGGGCATGTTCCAATGAGACTGTACGTGAAAATCGACACAAAACATGAGTTCTTATAGTCGCACTACTCATTGTGCAAACAAGACACATAAGCAGAAAGAGAATAAGTTTTAACTGTGTCCATTTTCTGATTCTTTAACAAAAACAATGAACAGCAATATGGGTGCTCCTTTTAGGTGTGGTATCATTTTGGATTTAACTTATTAAGGCTAGGGCAACAATAGTTTATACATTCATAATTAACAGCAATACTACGATATTTAATTACGGAGAGCTCTCATAATCATTACAATACTATTGTCAATAAAAAGGAATGTAACTGGTTATCGTTAGGCCTTTAATATTATCAACACTTTTATCAACAATTTGAAACCAATCGAGGCATAACATCATCATCGCATCTCACGATTGTATTGATTTGAATATCAGATAACCTCTTTCTCTATTTATACAAAACACATCTTAAACGGACCACGCTAGCAGACCACGCGTAGTATAACCTTTAATCATATCTCATTATACCGTATCAATCTCGATACACTAGCATAAGCTATCACAACATTAAGTGACAGATAAACCCTTCCCTAATTTGTAGGATCTTAAGGGAAAATACAATAATTCTGATACTGTTCTATCCATCGGAAACCTTATGTTTACATTTTTAAACAATACCAAACCGAGGAACGTGATTTAGGACTTAATTTACCGTTTGTTTGATAGGTTGGCCGAATGTAATTAATGGACTTATCCTCGTTTTTACCGGAGCTGTCTGAACATGGGGACATTAACAAAAGTTCATGACAGTTGCTACTGACAGTTTTATTATCGCTCGTTGGTCTCGTTTATGATAACATGCCACGGACGAAATGGTTGATGAATTGATCCTTTCTAACTGAGTGCGATGCAGTTTTGTTTGTAATTTGGCCAGTGGCATTCTGTCTTCTTGAGACGAAGTACTAATTAGCGAAAAACGTTGTTTTCTGGTAGACATTAATGCTGACATCGGTATTAGATGTGCTACTATACAGTTTCCTAGAGGGCGAGGGCTAAGATCCAGTCTTTCCGGCAAATCCAACTCCGATATCGGACAGCGGACGATTTGCTTGACTGATTCTTTAGTAATAAAGTTTGTGTACCGATAATTTCCAAGACATGGAAAAATAGCACCCGCTCAACCTGCAGTTTAGAATGCCTATGGAAGTTATTATAATAGACTGGTCGTTAAAACTCAATATCTCAAGATCTCTTATTTCTGTTATAAAGACCATTCTAGTATTCTGGGGATTTAAAATTCGGTATATACCCTGTAGTATATTTCATTTCTTTACAACATTACCAATGTGATATACGCTGCTATAGTAAATATGTCTTTGAGAAATAAGGTGTCAATTGGTAAAAAAGGATCCAGGCCAAAAAGTAAAAACTATGGACTGTGATTCGTATTAGTTAAAACACAGGCCTCCCATAGCCTAGTTAAAATACTAGATCAAAATCTGACGGTTTATCTGAAATTGATATCGATATAATTTCGTCACGAGCGGTGGTCTAGTAGTAACGCGCTTGACTACCAATCCGGAGGTGTGGTGTTCAAATTCCCACACGCTCGGAAATTCCAGATAATCTTTTCTGTGTCTCCCAACCACATGGGGTCTGAGAAAAACTGTCTGTAAAGCTTAAAGTGTTCGAAAAGTAGTCATTAGCCCACATTGACTTGTGACACAGCTTGTCATAGTGAGTCTGAAAGAGCATAGCCCAATTGGAAAAGAGCTGTGCATCTGTGATAAGTGCTGAGTAAATTCCACCAGTATATGGAGAGGCAGTCTATGAACATCAGTGTGAAAGCACTCGGGGGACCATGACTAGGAGGGACAACTCGGAGAGAAAACCGTGGAGACGAAATCACGAGTAACTGTGTACGGCACTGAGTACGAGGAGACAAGAAACGAGTACGACGCATAGCAGCGAGCCAGCGGAGGTGAATGTGGGCGACGGGTGAAACTCGGGCATGAATACGCCAATACACCACAGACAGAAAAAACTATTCGTAACTACTTCTATGGGTTCTTTCAGTTTTACCATTTGCTTGAGGGTGATAGGTGGAAGTTCGAACATGCTGTATATTAAGCTCTTTCATCGTCTCGGAAAACACCTACTAGTAAAATTACAACCGGTATCAGTGATTATTCGCAATACAGAGTCGTATCGCCGGACTATGTTCTCGTAAAATACATTCATTACATCTTCAGGGGAAAGGTTAAAGGATAGCGACGTAGGACGTTAATTGTTATACAGAACAGATAATATACTTATAACCTGAATAAGTGTGTGTCCTAGGTCATTGAATATCAAAAGCAACTATAGAAATATATCCGGTATTAAATGCTGCAACAGGCGCTATTGAATGCACATATCCGATGTAAAAAGCGCGCTATATAAATGTGTTTTAATAATAATAACTTCGGCAAGCGGAAAATTCACAAATTCACAGATGGGCACTGAATGCAGTGCTCTATATATTCGCTTGCGTGATGATAAAAGGTTGTCCCAGTAATATTTATTTTTGATAGCTGCATATAAACGTTTGCTTCCTTGGTATCACATTTCATGATAGGAGTATAATCTGACGCAGATGCGATGTATAATATATAGACGGTTTTTAGGATTGCGATCAGAATCCGATATGTAATATAAACTGTTATCTTGTATAATAAATTTGCGACTTACACTCTTACATAGTTATTCCGAACAAGATGTATCAAGTTTGACAAGTCTTCGTCTAAGGTTTGATATATCATATTGTAATATGGCAATATGGTAATATTATGGTTTATACTGGTAGTGCGATCATCTGAGTTGACTCTCGCCTTGGGGTGTATTGTCTGACTGTTAATTGCTGCAACGGCCTCGGTACGTTTGCTTTCATTAATTAGCAGGATTCGATATGGTTTGGATTCAGATTTGTCATTAACTTGGTAGTTTATACATTGTTTGGACTCAGACTGATAATTTGTTGGTTTAGACATTGTTTAGATGCAGATTGGTTTTCAGACAGTCTCGATAAAAAATCAGCAACCTTATTCTTGCTACATGTACAACTAATAAATTCAATTTTACAGTCGTGGCAGGAGATAGTTAATGCATAACGCTGTAATATCGTACTGTCAAATTGAGCTGTCTGCATATATGTTAAGGGTTTATGATCAGTCTTGACGGCGAATTTGGATCCCTGAAGATAACAATACTTTATTCAAAGAAAATTGCAAATGTCTCATTTAGCACTATATTTCTGTTGAGATCTAGACAATTTGTGACTGAGAGAGTATAGTTTATTCATCTTCTATTCAACTAGTAGGGATATGTACCCAAACTGAGTCCACTGCTAAATTACTAGCATCAGTATGAGGACGTACGGTTTGTTAAAATCTGGGTGGGTCTTTATCGGCATTTTTTTTAAATTATTTTATTATTTCTTTGAAACTACGTTCACAACTTTCATTCCAGATAAAATGAACATGTTTTGGGGTTAATCGAGTTAATTGCAAGCTAATTCCTGCAACAAAATATAGTAACCTACCTGAAATTAAAACAAAACCCTTTAATCCTTAAGTCTTTGGAGTAGCAATTTGTCTAAGAGTCTAACATCTATCCTCATCAGGTTTAATTCCCTGCTCACTAATTGCTTGACCTAAGTATTTCAAGCTAGGTGTGATGGAGTGCAATTCTTCAGTTTTAGCTTTAGGCAATTTTGGCGTATGTGGTCAAATATGGTCCGAATGTATGACAGGTGTTCTTCCAGACTAAAATCAATATATATCGTCTAGATAGACAATCAAAGTACTGACAGTACTGAAGGTTTCGGAAAAATTGTAAAGTTACAAATATGTTTCAACTTAGCATGGCAGGATACAAAGAGTTAGAAAATAAAATTAACTAGAAAATCGTTTCCAAGACACGGATGTATACCCTCCCCTAACACTATTGTTTCCTATATCAAGCGCTTTATGTTATATGGTGTAGACAATTCCATAACGGGTAAAAATGGTCTGTCAGAGCAAAAATATGCCTTTCTATGCCTTTGCAAACAGAAAAGACCGAGATCAGATGGTCCTTGTAGGAGCCGTCTCATTAGGGTCTGCTATATTTGCTTATGATATTATAATTAATTAAGATATGACTTGACAGTTTCTGCCACGGTCAAACATTCATGTGTCCATGTGCTATTATAATAATCAATCTATTTAATATTCAAGTTGATGTAAGGACTTAATATTGTTGAATTTATATATATAACTGAGAACAATTTTTGTCTTAACTAGATAGTTCAGTCTAATTGCTCGACCTTCATCAGCTGTTGTAAGAAATGGTCAGCAAATGTCGTGTGACCATTTGAGTAATGAAAATTCAACGATATGGATCATCCAGAACAAGACACCAACATTTAATTTTACAGTTTATGCCATGGCCAAACATGTATGCATTCAAATGCCATTATAGTTTTTTTCTATCTAATTCATAAGCATAAGGGCATTATTTCTTCAATACATATTAAAGGAGTAAAGGGTTACCTAAGCCATCAAATTTATGCAAATATCATGCAGTTCAACTTTTTCATTTTAACAAAAGTGGCAATAATCCACAAACTAAATCTGTATCTTATATATGAAAACTTTGGGAATTTTAAGATTCGAAATTTGCTTATTTCCATTTTGTTCCTTTTAAAACTTTACAAACAGCGGCATAATTTGACCAAATATACAGTGGTGTATATTTTCAGAGAAAATGTATTAACCCATTCCCTCATATAGACGCCTTTTGATGCCTCTGTATAAGCCACTTTTTGAAACCATTGTGATAAACAGAGCATTTGCTCCACAGGAGCAAATGCTCTATTTATCACAATGGTTTCTAAACTACACATTTCTAAAATGTCCTTTTTCTTTAGTAAATAATCCCTTTTTGTAGATCTGTTCAAATCGCTTGGGTCTAAATATAGCCTATGAGGTAATGGGTTAACAGCTTAAATCATTCACTAAAAATCCAAAAGAGAATTAATCCTGTCCCTCATATATAAACATCTTTTCATGCCTTTACAAACAGAGAAGACACAAATAAAATTTCTCCTGTAGCAGCTGTCTGAACAGTCTGCTCTGTTTGCTTATGGAATAACGTAGATATAATTTTACAATTTTTGCCAAAGCAGAAACCACCTGTATGCATTATCCATTATAAAATTAAGCTGATAAATAATAATGATGAATATTAATGAGGGAAATGGTTCATAACTGAATAACAGAAATTGCCTTCATATTAGTGGCAGCTGGTAAGTTACATGTAATCTGCATTTAAACTATTTTCCTTTCACTTGTGAAGATACAGAAATTGGCAGCATGTTTGCACACTTTGTTTGTACGTCTTCTCGTCATACACAAGGTATGACACCAGCTGGCGGTCATTGGTTGGTAGTTGTGCCTCTATCTCCTGCAATAAAAGAGTGAGGTAGAAGCAAGCATGTTAAGAAAATCAAGAACATCCAGATGGATTTGTTTTTTAAAGAAAGAATGCATATACATATATGTCACATTGAGCTCAGATATTCAAGTATGACTCATATCTTTCACTGAAAGGTCATACATGAACCTTACCTCATAGTCTTTTTAGTGTAAAACTAGAAATGTGTCCATAGGACATGAATGCCCCCCACCCACACACACACACCTTTTGTGCTTCAGAAGCATGTTTTTAAGTGTAAAGAATTACAAAGTTCTGTAACTTTGCAAAAGGTCACTGCAAAAGTGTTCTTCTTTATATACATCTTCACATCAAGGTTCTATATCTGTGAAAGTTTCAAGCAAATTCTCCAAGTGGTGTATGAGGAGTTTGACCCACAAGGTTTTATAGTGAAAAAAGTACAAAGTACTGTAGCTCTTGTAAAAGAACTAAAAATGGAGCAAAAGTTCCCTGCTATACAACCATCTTCACATTGAGTCTGTTCACTTGTGAAAGTTGGAAATAATTCATCTACATGGAGAATGAGCAGTTAGATATACAAGACATTTTCACTATGAATTATACAGGGTTTCCACAAACCAGAGAAACAAAATTCCCTGACATTTCTCAGATAATTTCAAATTGCCCTGACACATTACATTGCAACATTTTGTCTTTTTCTGATAATTTATATGAAATATTTTTGAGGAAGTCTAAAAGATTGCCTTAAAAGATAAATCTCTTCTTTTTTTTCAAAATTCCCTGACATTTGCCTATATTTTCAAATTTCCCTGACAGTTCTCAAAATTCCCTGACAAGTCCCTGACCTTGAAAAAACATTTCCCTGACATGTGGCAACCCTGTTATATAATGAAGAAAATTTCAGTTCCTAACTTCAGTAGTAATGGCTGAAACAAAAGTTTCCTTCTCTTTGTCCATTTGCACACCAAGGTTGTTTACCTGTGCAAGTTTGAAATCATTCTTCTAAATTGTGTTCATACATTTATGTGATGTATAAATGGACAGACAAGAGCATGATTATATGCCTCCCACCATGCTGGGGTCATAAGAATGTATTGTTTATTGGTGTTTAACATTGATTTACAGTGTTACGACAATGTTCAGCTAATTCCAGGTCCAGGAAGGACCTTGGTGCTTTTTGTACTTGATCCCTATGTCTGACTCCAGTCAAAGATGCCATCAAGGAAGAACTATTGACCATTCAAAAGCAAGCCAGATAGATTTTTCTCATGTCCCTGATGAGACAATGAACTTATACACAGCAAAAAGGCCTTGCTAATGTTCATGCATTTTGACGGCACACTTGGCCTCTTTGTCATGGAGGTCTCTTCCCCTAAACTGGTTTTCAAGTTTGTCTTGAAATATATAATATTATATTAGTAACAATTACGACATGTTTGCTGCATAAACAGTCTTCGATCAGGTATGTTAGAGCTTAATCATATTAAATGCTATGTACAGTAAATAAATACAGGAACAATTATAACTGGGTCTACTTTGTATGCAAAGGTATATGAGTACAGAGTAACTGATTAAAGAATAACTCATGCATGGGAATGAATGTCCTTACCTCCATAGTAGACAGCTTAGTGCTCTTCAAGGTTGTTTTGCTGCTAGGTTCAAACATGGCAGTTGGTCCCCTTGACAAATGATTCAATACTTTACTTGAAGACACTTGACGTCATAGCATAATGTGTATGGTGGCACCATCTTGCGAAATGGTCAATGGTCTGATGTCTGCAGGTGCAGCAGCTGCACCAACAATCACCTTGTGTTTTGCCTCCATCTGAAAAAGTATGAACACTTACAGGACAACTAAAAATACAGATTGCTACCGTACTACTGATAGCTTATCAAAGAAAACCCTAAAGTTACAATACATAATGAATATTCAATAAAATTTTTTTATCAAATCCTGATTATGTATTAGTTGATTTTTCCACCAGGGACAGAAGCTACACTCACATTTGAATAATTCCTTTGACAAACAGAGCAAACCCTTATCAGATGGCATCTTTAGGAGCCATCTGATCTGGGTCTACTCTGTTTGCAAAGGTTTTGGTTTAGATCAAAGAATAAATAAGTAAATCAAGTCTTTATTAAGTTTTTATTGAGTAAATTGTTAAAATAACCCTTTACTCCATAAATACACATTCCTACACCTTTGCAAAGGGAATATATCCAGATCTGATAGTCCCCATACATGCATATAGGAGCCACCTGAGGCTGATCAGAGTCTGCTCTGTGTGCTTATATATGGTATACAAGCCATGGTCAAACATACCTGTGTCAGAGTGCTATTATAACAACAAAACTGATTACTATTCATGATGTAATTACGACATGAATATTCATGGAGTAAAGAATTAAGTAGACTTTAACATCCATATTACATCATCTCAGCAGTCAACATAATTTATCCCTTATAATTACTCATTACAAAGACTTATTGAATATTCACATATTTGCAACCAGTGCTGTTTCAGGTCAGACAGTTTCAGTCAGTGTCACAAATTAGCAAATTGAAATGGATCGAACAGGATTTTACGGGTTTATCATTACTTGTACGGCTTTGCAGTACAAGCATGCTTTTATGGCCATGTGGTAGAGTGCATGACTGCGAACCTGGCGACCTGGGTTCGATCTTGGGTCTGAGCGGGTGTATTTCTTTATAAGAACACCCGGTTACATGCTAAATCAAAACCTATTTCAAAAAGCATTGAAAATCATGAACTTGAAAGAACAGAAAATCAAAATATGACAACACTATGAGTGAGGTACAGCAATTCAAACACTTTTATTTGGTCTCAATGCTTCTATTTATATCAGAAAATATTGTCTGATCTGCCAGATCTGGTATGATCGAATACGATAATTCATGATACCACTTTCGGAATATGTCGGATCAGGATCTGCACTGTTTGCATTCAGAATTTGATAGCTTTCTCCTGTCTTCTATGTATGATATTCCTTTAAATTAAATCCAATATAACATTACACAGAGGCGGTTATTATGATGAGGTTGGTACTGAATAGGAAGGTCTTTTTATGATATAGTAACATGTAACATCCATGACTGTATGAATGAATGTATTATATGAATATATCACATATGATACAACGTGTGAAGTTATTATGTATAAGCATTATTTTATCTTTATATCTGAGTCTTGATCTGATAAATTAAGCCGTAGTGACACACAAACAGCTGCATTGTCCCCAATGTGGCTGTTGTTCAGGGTCAGAACTATTTGGCACACATCAGTATCATTTTTTTTAAAATGCAGCACATCTAATCTATTGTTTAAAATTGATATGTTCATACCAATCAATTATTATTTTTTTTATTGATTCAGGTTGTCCCTTAAATTTCCAGACTTGATCATTATGGATAATCATTGGATGCCATTTTGAATTATTCAAAGAATATCACGATTCATGAAAAAAGACAAATGACTGTCTTTAAATGTAAAGAACATGGATTCTTCTTCAAAGAAGGTGTCATTATAGAATTAAATGTATATTACAAAGATTAATAATGATTTTCTATCAAATCAATTATAATACTTTATGAAATTATTGGGTATAACACTTTTACTCCATAAATATTTAGTAAGAGATAATGATCTCATGAATATTAATTACCAGCAGATTAATTTTCAAAATAGCATATTAATCCATTATCTCATAGGCTATTTTCAGTCCCTTTACCTCTTTGAATAAATCTACTGAAAAGGAGCATTTATTAGCAAAAAGGAAACTTTATATAGTATTGAAATAATTGTGGTAAATAAAGCATTTGCTCCATAGGAGCAAATGCTCTGTTAGTCACAATGGTTTCAAAAAGGGTCTTTTACAGAGGCGTCAAAAGGTGTCAATATGAGGGAATGGGTTAACACATTAATTTTTTGCCAAAACAGAAACTATATAGAATCACATGATGCAGACATCTACATTATTCTATAAGCAAGCAAAGCAGACTCTGATCTGATGGCTCCTATAGGAGCCATCTGCTTTTGGTCTACCCTGTTTGCAAAGGGAACATACTTTACTATTTACTCCATAAATATGTTATGGAGTAAATAGTAAAGTCTGTTCCCTGAAAACATATTATTCTGTAATCAATACACAACAAGAAAGAAATTGTTGTAAAAAGATCTCATTTAACCCTTTCCTTCATATTCAAAACATGTTTTCACATATTTCAAACAGAACAGACCCAGATCATACGGCTTCCATAGAGGTCATCTGATCTGGGTCTGCTGTTTGCTAACGCAATTTGAAAGATGTTTCTTTACTTTCTAAAATGGCTACAATTTTCTACCTGCCATACTTCGTTATTGTCCATGAATATATTCAGTTAGTAATAAAATTTTGGTATTGACATTTGGAACACAGAACAGGGAAAGTGTTCATCTAACAGTTTCATATCTCATAGTCTCATGATTGAGTGGTTACAGCATGCTAATTTTTTTTGAAGGTTGCCGTCTGTCTGAATATTGTTAAAAACCAAAAGCAGCTTGATATCACCATTTAGACTTAAAAGTACACAATTGTGATCTATCATATAAGCAAGCATCGCTTATAAAACAGATATCAATTAATATCGCTAAATTTATCTATCTATCTATTTTTGTATAATGCCGACTCCGCTTTCGCATATTACTGCGTGAAAACGTGCAGGCCGAGAGAATAAAAGCTATAAAAGTTGTGAAAGTGAGACTACAAAAGTGGGATAGAGAGAAAGAGTATAGTGAGATAGGTGTCAAAACAAGGTGAGGATTAAAATCAGATAAAACACTCGATTCCAGACCTTTAGGGGCAATTTGAAATAAGAGAGGGGATAATACTGATTTGAACCCCTCTAGATCTGGATGCATAACAGCAGATGCTGGCAAGCTGTTCCACACGACCACTATTCAAGGGAAATACGAATATTTAAAGTAGTTTACAGAGGTGTGTATTTGACGGAAAGAAAAGGGGTGCATATGGCGAGACATTCTCACAGGTCTACTGAGATACAATGGCAAACTAATGGATGGCGACTAAACCATACACGATCTTATAAAACATGACGACCCGTCCTGTGTCACTAAGTGTCGGCTAGCCGAGGGACTGTTGTACGTAGTTCTGTTATGCTTTGATTGTAAGAATAGTTGGAGGTGGTCTATCTTGCTGCCCTTCGATGAACTTTTACATTATATCTACTACACAAGAGGGCCAGAATGGCCCTGACATCGCTCACCAGACGATCAGGAGAGAAGATTTTCAAAGATTTCACTATATGTTTCTATAGTAAACTAGCCGGCCCTAGGGTGGGGCAAATTTTAATTCAGAAAGAATAAATTAATCTATACTTATGTTCAAAATTTCAGATATTTTCATTACATCTTCATGAGTTCATATTATTATTCATATCTTATCTTAAGATTGATGTACTTTTAACCCTTCCCCTGTTCTATGTTTATTCAAAATTTCAATACCTAGTGAATATTCATGGACAAATAGTTGTAATGAAATATGGAAAGTGGGACAGTATAGCCATTTTAGAAAGTAAAGAAATATATTTCAAATTCCATTTGACAAACAGATCAGACCCTGATTAAACAGCTGCTATAGGAGCCGTCTGATTTGGTCTGTTCTGTTTGCAAATGCATGAAAAGTCATTTATATGAGGGAAAGGCTTAAGTAAACATATTATAAGTGCATGTATATTGTACACAAAATAAAAATAATTTAATGCAATTTGCACTATATTATATCATAAGCAAATACAGCAGATTGATCAGATGGCTACTACATGAGCCATCTGATCTGGGTCTACTCTGTTTGCAAAGGTGTAGAAATGCATATTTATGGAGTAAAGGGTTAATTGTTCTATTTACAGGTCGGATCTAATTTGCCATTATCCAGAAGGGAGGCAATCCAGTTGTAATCAAAAAGTGCGAAAGGGAGATGTATGCTTAAAATAGCCAGCTAAAAATAGACACTGCTCTCCAAGATGCAATTGAACACTTGAATTTGTATTAAGCTGAACTTCACAGCAGATACAGTTATGGGATAGATATTGATAGCTGGCAGCTTAATGCAGGGCATAGATATGGAAAAAAGCTTTAAGAGCTTTCTGCATTTTGAGTATTATCCACATAGTTTTCTCAATCTAAAATGAGTGTGTGTAATTTGTCTAAACACAATTTCTACTCTACTGATCAGGCTAAGGGTGATTACCAATACACTCTGGCCAGCGAGTCCTATCAGAGCACTGGGTTAGGAAAACTTTAACCTGTAGAACGTTTAGACTGTAGATGTGAAAAATTGTATATACACAGGGCAGGGCCAATTTTAACCTCAGAACTATGATATTAACAAAACTCATAAAGGCATGCTAAGTTAATCTGTTTAACAAATATCTAAGCTCTGGGACATATGGTTTTGACAAGAAGAGTTTCAAAGTTTTTCCTATGCATATATAGTGATCCCATGGGCTGTTTATGCAGTCAGCTAAAACAAACTGTCAATCCCTGGAGTGGGGCCAATTTTGACCCTAGGGGCATAATTTATGTAACTTTTGTAGAAGACCTGAAGTTGAAGCCATGTGCCAAATATGAAAGCTGAGAACCTTCTAGTTTGAGAGGAGAAGAATTTCAAAGTTTTCAATATATGTTTCTATTGAAAACTGAAAACCCCTGGTACAGGTCCAATTTTGACCCCAGGGGCATAATCTATATAACTTTTGTAGAGGACCTACAGATGATGGTATGTACCAAAGATGAAAGCTGAGAACCCTGTAGATTCAGAGGAGAATATTTTTAAAGGTTGAATTTGTTGACGCCCGACGACGGACGACGGACGACGACGGACGACGGACATCAGGCGATCACAAAAGCTCAACCTGAGCACAAAAGTGCTCTGGTGAGCTAAAAAGGATGGGCCTTTTTGACATGGGCAAATCTGGTCCGAGATATTAAGTGTGCCGTTTTGACCCACATTCAATTGAAATCTTAATTAGAATTTAGATGGTAGCTAGTACGAATTGTTATGGGACGAAATGCTATAGATAAAAGTATAGTGAAAGATTTAAATTTACTTATGAAGATCTACATGAAGATACATCATTTAAAATTTATATGTACTATTCGATAGGCTACTGTGTTAGGAGAAATAAAATCTACTTACCAATACCATGATCCCATAAATATCGTTTGAAAACTTCTGTTTCTGGCCATTTCCGATTTCGAGCAGTTCTGTCGTTCTGTTCGGGTGCTAATGTCAGAGATGTGTAGAGATCAACGACGTTCTGACTATCAATCATTAGCCTTTCTCTGTAACGTTACTGATTCGACAAAATTCAACAAGTGACTGTATATAGAGTTCAATATTTCCGTCCAACTTAACTTTTTCGCGCAATTTTTAAGATTCCGGAACCGGATTGTAAGTCAAGTACTGCACATGCGCATATATAGCTATAGGGCGACTTCGCTTTGGTCTATAGTTTGAACACTAGTTACCACAGTTTGATATCAACGGCGATAATCGCGACTAAAGTTATGCCATATGACTTTAGTCGAACCACGCCACATGGTTTGTTTGCCGTAGTTCCAAGATGGCGGCAAACGATAAACTGAAAGTTTGTATTTTAAATTTTGATTAGAATTATTAAAGATATTATGCAACATCATGCGTAATTTGATCTCGACAAAATTTAAGATGGGTCACATCACATGTACTATTCTGAAATGTACGGTAACGTATTACATGTTATTTTGTCGTTAAAAAGATCAATAATAGTTTTGGTTTGGTTTATTTTCATTTTTTGACAATAGTTTCGTTACAAATGTTCACTTTTGTAATTTCTATTTTTTGCATTTAGCGATATTTATGGTTCAAACTATAGACCCAAGTGAAGTCGCTGATAGTGCTGTCACGATTATCCCCCTGCTATTAATAATTAGGGGAATTCCCGCTACGTAGCGCTCGTGCAATAGGGTTTTCCGCCATAGTTTGAGTCGCAATCCATTTTATAAGGATTTCGGCAAAAGCCGAAACCCTAAAAAGCAAAGCTCTCACAGCCTTGTGGAACCTTCACCATAACAGACTGGAATTAACCACATGCAATAATTATCCCAAAAGAAAACCGATTACACTCATAAAGGATCTCATTGCAATAAATGCCGTCTTACCCTTATCCTGTTCTTTGAGCTCGAGTTGATGATAACTTTTGCTAAGGTCAAGACTAGTGAAACATTTTGCGCCATTTAATGAGGGCCAAAATAGCATCGGCTCATGGGAGAGAAAACAAAAACGTCAGTTTAATGAGAGTGTTAAAATTCCTAAAATCTAATACCAATCTTTTAGTTCAATCCTTTTTGTCCATTAGTAAGCGGGGTGTTGACCAATCAGAATGCGACTTTCAAATAACGTTTGTTTTTAGTAAATCATTGATTTTTTTATTCTGTGCAATTGGCCCATATGTTCCCCGACGGCATTGTTGTTTTGTAACATGATTTACTGATCGTTTAGTTTCCGTTACACACGGTTCAATCGATTGCACGTTTTCTACCTGTCTTTTTGAGAACATTACCGATGATACAACATTGTTTTAATCTAATCGTTTTATTTGATACATTAGAAATTAGAATAGGAACTGTTCTATGTTAGTTTAACGTGACCAGGGAACTAATTAATTACAGATAATGTTATTGGAATAGGTAACCGCTATATATAGCTGTAATGACATAATCTGTTTCATTCTGGAGTTTGTTTGAGTTTATCACTTAACTGATAAGCAGTTTGTGGTTTTGATATTGTGGTCAAGTCTAACAATACAATCTTCACAAAGAGCGTCTTGTAACCCGACAAGTTCATCCATAATTTTGATACAGGTCAAATCGAAATAGATGCGACAACTTTTAGCGGCTAAAAATCGTTCCCTAAAATACATTTTCGATTCAGATCATCAACTACGAAAAAAGTATGATTGATGTTTAATTCACCCAACTTCATCGCTAATTGGACAGTTCCGAAAACATATATTTGATCACCTTCAGCGGAATCTAGAGTATCTTTAGATTTTCATTAAAGGTGTCTCAGGCTGAAGATAATTAAAAACTCTATGATAAATTAAGGATATAGTGGCTCCCGGGTCGACGATTTTCATCATACACAAATTTGGTTTTTCTATATTTGCAGTAAAAGAATTGTTTGTCCTCCCCCTAAAAGTCTCAGACCCGTTGATCCCAAGACCGCGAGACTTGGATAGTTTTCTTCGAACTAAACCGAAATTGGATCTGAACTGTTTGTTGCCACTGTATGCATTCTGCAATATTGTGTCCTCGTTGTGTGCAAAACAAATACTGACCGTTTGACAGCAGAAAAATCAATAAATGTTCCATCTTTCATTTCCGCCCATGTCGCATTAGGTTTATCTTTCATACGTCGGTGAATGAAATCTTAAACCATTACTGAATTAAGGAGTGTTATTATTCAGAATAACACCGTTTGTTTGGAGCAAATTGGTTATAGAGTTTTGGGTTGTGCTGGGTCCGTGTTTTAGGTTATACCCGAAGTGAAATTTACGAGGCTTAGAAATTTTCAAGGAACCGCCTTTCCGAATTGCAGCCATCAGGAAAGCGAAAAACAAAAATTGTTCCATCAAAATCGGAAAAATACAGACTGTCGTAACGACGTAATTTCTTATATTGTCGTTATCGTGTATTTGATTTGCTTGGTTTATAATGTAGGTGATTTGCAAAACTGGATGATTGTCCGTTTATTGCTATTTTCATGGATAGACAGGTGAACGAGTGGCTTGTTACTCACGCATGCTGTCTGCTTAGGCTCTAAATGTTCTTGGTTGTATAAATTAAACTTGAATAACTACAAGAGCAGATTACACAAAATTCTTGTCAGGATAAATTCCAGAGGATAAAGACGTTTATGTTTATTCATGCGGCAGGTTGTCACCGAAAGGAGATGTAGCAATCGCATGCGTAGTCCGCAGAATCACCAGACAATATGATCAGGTGTTTTAGTAGAACATAAACTTCGGTACTTAACTGATGAATGAGCTGAAGACGTCTTTCAACAGAGAATGAGTTAAAGTAATTAGTATTGTAAGAGAGTAAAACTATGAGTCATTATCTTAACACCCCCTCACTAATTATGATCCAATGTGGAGGTATCAATAGAGTAATGGTGTATGAGGGAGCGGATGTAAAACTAACAGACTTGGATCAACAGGTGTTTAAAAGGTGTTGAAATAAAAAAAATACAATTGACAGGATAGTTAATGATTTATAGACACATAAAAGAAATTTGGTCAACTTCAAAGGCAAACGCATACATGAACAGTCAATAGGGACAAGGATGAGGGGTAGTTTTTACATAGAAAATATAGTAACCGTATAGGTTTTCATTTATCGTTTCATAATGCGTAGGTCAAACCGAAAAAGAAGCGTTCCAGCCAGGTTGACCGACAACCCAGCAGCTAAGAGGGCGGCGGGTACCACATCAAGACTTGATACGCAGTAGCATAAACAGCCAAATGGGCCAGAAAAAGGCGTGTCAGAGGTTGAAGCACTATCAGTTCCAATGGTAATCCCTCCAATATAGGTACTGTATGGTTAACACAAATGGTAGCCCCAGGCCCAATAACTTGTGTCAATTCAGCATTGGGTTTGGGGTTACACCAAAGCGTAAAGGATAAGATAACTCAAAAACAGTGTGTAGCAATGTTGTGCTTTTTACAAACTCATAGACAGTACAGGGCACTTCCTTTCCTGTGTGCAATTTGGAGCTAGTTCAGGTCATTGATCGTTTCGCTCTTTACTTGTGTGTCAATGATACTTCTATATTCAGAGGAACATACGTCTTGGTTAAAATAACAGTGTCGTGTCTTTCGTTCTGCTTTGCATGTAAAAATTCCACACGGTGGATCCAGGAAACTAATTAAGTTTTCACGACACGTTCGCCCTGTGACGCTTCGACCTTAGGGTACTGAAACCGCATGGAAAAGACCAGAATTCGCTTATGCACAAATGTCATGAAACCATCACGAGAAAGGATTATTAAACATTTGTCCAAACCAATACATAGTTTTCATGGCAGTGTAAGTTAAGCATTCTTTGCATGCTTACATCATTCCACACCTTTCGTGACACTTGCTTGTTTTCCTTCGTTACATGACCACAGGCCGTTCAAGAACCAGGAAAAGCCCAGCTCGGTTGGACCTGCCAGAAGATGCAAGTCCTATTATCCAACAGCATGACAACCAGCCCCTCACCAGTTCCAACCACCTTTAAAACACAAGCCTCTACCAATGGTAAACGTGGCCCGACAACAAGCCTTGCATCAGCAGGACCAAGAGAGTCAACCCATTCAGCCTTGTCAACCAGGTTATATAGGTAGTATAGGTAAAAAGGGTAATATCGGTAATAATTATTCTGTCCGATCTGGTTTGGAAAAAGTGAAAAAGGTAATATCGTTAATAATTATTCTGTCCTATCTTGTTTGGAAACCCGCTCCATTTTTCAATGTTTTTTGTGGTGTTTGGATTAGGGGTCGACACAAACACTCGCGACAAAATCTCACAGGGCCAGTTTGTCGAGCTACACCCTTCTTCCCGAGTTCACTGCATATTGTTTCGGGGCCCATACAGGTCATTAGTCAGAGGGCGTACTGGCATTGGCCCCAGCAAACATCTAGACAATTAATAATATTGAAGAACGGTCAAATGCTTCCTGATATCTAGAAATATGTACACGACTGCAAACCAAAGCTCATATAGTTAAACTATTTCACCTTTCACCTAGGCAGCACAGTGGCGTGGGTTGGCTCAGTTGTGATACCATTGTTCATAATAGCTCACAAGACCTTCATCATTGTGGTCATCTTGGTCGTTTGCCAATTAAAGTTCAAAATCATGAAACATTTTTATAAAACTTTATAATCCCTAACGGATGGCTTCGAACATGGTTTCCTAATGGAATAGTCCAGTCCTAGTTCTGCTTTTGCATGTCGGAAACTCAAAGCCGCATTCGATCATAAATCAGAATTAGGTGTAAATAATTACCTGATAGATTTCATTCGGCAGAATAACTGGCCCCTACCCAGCTCAACCCTAGCCGAATTTTTATATTTCCATTGGGTTTAGTACCACAATCAGACGGCAATTGGTGTTTGATAACTCATCTGTCATACTCCCCATAATACCAAGGTAATACCAGTATAAATGATGTCTTTATTTGATCAGGATCATAGCACATTTCAAACCGGACATGAAACTATAAACTGCACAGGTGATTGTACCAATATTCAGGCAGCCCTAAATTTCGGACTAATTAATTTTCCAAATGAAAAACATCTGTTCAGTAGTGGTATTAAGAGTATAAACTAATCATAGCTTGGAAATATCTGCACATACTTCTGTTTGGTGTAGTGTATAGGGCTAAAAAGCTGTTCATTTCTTGCACAAATTGACCTTAATGTGTCACTGATAAACAGGGTTGCCACGCGTAGGGGAAATGTCAGTTGAAAAAAGAATCGAAATAAAAGATCAAGGTCGGGATTTTCAGGGAAGTTTGAGAACAGTCAAGGATATTTGAAAATATAGGCAAATGTCACAGAAACGAGCGTGAAGGTAATATATTTTAAAATTACAGAAATTATGACAAAAAGACCAAACTTCGCTATGTTATGTGTCAGGGAAATTTGACATTGTGTCGAGGACTATTGTTTTCTCCGGGTTGTGGCAACACTGGTAAAGACATAGTTTACCATAGAATATAAAGTTCAAAGGAAATATTGTATTCATCATTAATTAATTATAAAAAGGATAGAATGATGATAATAATAATACAATACTGACAATAATAATAACAACATAATACAATTAAAATAATTTAACTATTAATAATAATAGTAACGGGAATAATAGATATAAAAATGAAATTGAATCAAAAGGAATAGGAATATTACAAAAATGCGTATATTGTAGATGAGATTGAACATTGAATAGACAGTTGAATAAGGAACGGCAAGGAATGGGATCAATGCGGATGGGTAGAGAATTTGAATAAAGCATATAGTACAATAGATTAAGGAATATGATTAAGACATGAACTAATATTTAGCTTTTCAGATTACAATACGTTTTTCTAAAGCAGATCAATTGGGTAAAGGCCAGACTATAAAATTTACCAGACGAAAGCACTCTCTCAAATTTGTCAAGTCCTGATGCTTAGAGGTACTTAGCCATCAGACCAGCCTGTTGAGGTCCTTTGTTTGACACCTTAATGGTCAACCCCTCACGCGTTACCAATTCTCAAAAATGCTTAAGAAGTCCCCTAGAGCTTCAGACCCTCAACTGGAAGCCTATACTTTGCATAGTATCCGTCTTGGGACAGCGCCGATAAAACACAAAAGTCAGGTCGTTGGGTTTCAGACACTAAAAGTACAAAAATGAGTCATGCAGGAAATACCACATACAGAACAAACACTCGCCCGAACAGCAACACAAGGAAACAGCAAATGTACATGGGTAGAAAAAACAACAAGAGACGCACAAAGACAAAACAAACATACAATAGGAGGAAGATGGAAGTACCGCCTTGGAACGGTCAGTGACAAAAGTCACCGGGGGTTTAAACCGGTTTATGGGCGCCCAACCTCACCCTTATTCCATCCCCATCCTAAAAGGCAAACAGTGTAAATAAACGTATCCCCTCTCCGACTAATCTACAACAACCGCGACAGCAAATACAGTGGTAAAGTGCATGTATAACAAAAAAACATTTAATTGAACATACTGTATCCACCTATCGCTAGTGTACTCAATGATTGAGCTGCAAACAGAGTAACTGTAGAAAAGTAATAAAGGGTACGACAAAAATGAAATAGTACAGATATCCGACGTTCTCCTTCCACTAAGTCTATGAGCAGGAGATATTGACACACCTTTTGATGGGTGTGGTTACGTTTTTATTCCTTGAGGATCTTGGGCAGAATGATAAGTCTGTTCAATATTTTTATTTTTATGTTGGTGAATTGAGTAAGTTGCCATTTTTGCAGTCAGCAGATATAAATTGTTGCCAAAGTTATTCTTGGCACTATTATAAATTGTTTGGATGCGCCAGCGTGTGTAGGCTGCATTAATTTCGCTCTGATATTTTTCATAGTTTTAAGAGGAAGAAACTTCAGAACACTTTCCGAAACGTGACACAATTGTGCATGAAGGAAGTGTGACTAGATTGGTGTACATTTTAGGTGATTCTGTTGTGTGATTTGTCAGAAAAAAAAGTGAATTTAATAAAACAATTTTGTACCATATTGGATTTTTAAATTCAAATGTGTGTGGCTCAGGATATCAGGACATATTATTATTATTATTATTAATATTATTATTATGCCACATTT
This sequence comes from Azorinus chamasolen, assembly GCA_963576725.1. Lineage (NCBI taxonomy): Eukaryota > Metazoa > Mollusca > Bivalvia > Cardiida > Solecurtidae > Azorinus > Azorinus chamasolen. The sequence continues at coordinate 61,840,495 of OY755239.1, read as the reverse complement.
ATATAGCGCTTTTTTCATACTAGATATGTGCGTTCAAAAGCGCTTCACATGGATGAAATCACTAACCGGAACGATCCGCATAATTATCTATCCAGACAATGAAAGACGTACAATATATATGAAATCGCTAGCCGGAAGGAACTACATGATTTTCCATCAGTGATTGATATGCAAAAGATATACAATAGATATGAAATCACTATTCGTAAGGAATAGCATAAACTGTATTAACAAACTTGACACAGACAAGTTTACTGAAAGCCATGCTCATCAATATCAAAAATTAGAATAAATGGGCTGACTGAAAATCATTCCATTTATATGACTGTTGGGTCAACTGTTATCTTGCTGGTTGGCTGAAAGCCATTTCTATCCTGAACTCAGTTGCCACTGTACATGACTACTGGGTCAACTGTTAGCTTAATAGGTTGACTGAAAGCCATTCCTATCCTTAGCTTAGTTGCCACTGTACATGACTATTGGGTAACATGTTAGCTTAATATGTTGGCTGAAAGCGATTTCTATTCTGAACAAAACTGTCCTAGTAATAAATGTTGAAAAAATGCGTTTTCAGACACCTTTTGAAACATGCTAGTGACATTGCGTCTCTAATGCCTGAAGGTAGAGCATTCCAATGTTTTGGAGCTGCATGCATGAAACTTCTCTCACCGTACTTTACCTTACGACTTTTTGGCACAACCAACGACAATGATCTACTTGCCGACCTTAACTCTCTGCGCGGCCTGTATATGTCAAGCATGTCGACAATGTACTTGGGAGATTCAATGTGCATGGCTTTATACGTAAGAGTAAGAATTTTGAATTCAATCCGATGTTGGACCGGAAGCCAGTGACGTTCCTTCAAACCGGCGTGATATGATTATATCGAGGAGTTCTGGTTATGATGCGGGCTGCTGTGTTTTGCACTCTTTGAAATTTCCGCAGTGAGTTGTTTGAAATTCCATGCAGCAGTGAATTGCAGTAGTCTTTTTTCGAGGTAACAAGAGAGTTTATCAAAGTCTTGGTAGCATCAGGTGAGAGGCACTTTCTTATATGGCCTATTTGTCGGAGCTGTGCATAACTTAACCTACACACGGAATTGACATGTGGTGTCATATCGATTTGTGAATCGGGCCATGCACCGAGATTCTTTATACACGAAGATGGCCTGATTTTAGAGGGTCCTACTTGCACACTAATCTCTGCAGGTACTTTTGTGTTTTTGTATGAAACAGAATGACCTCAGTCTTGTCAGTGTTGAGCTTCAGCATGTTCTGATGCATCCAAGACACTACTTCTTTGAGACAGTCCTCAACTCGCGATAAAGCCTCTTGTTGACAGAAAATGCCCTTGGGCTTGAAAGGACAGGTATAACTGTGAGTCAACGGCATAGAAATGGTGATTAAGCCCATGGTTTCTGCACACTGAGCCGACAGGTTTCGTGTACAATGTGTAGTGTTTTGGTCCTAGGACGGAACCCTGTGGCACGCTATATTTCATTTTAACTGGGGTGGACAGTTCTCCATCTACTGAGACTATTTGATAGCGGTCATTCAGGTAGGAGGTTATCCACTCAAGAGGTTTTCCAATAATTCTGAAAAAAAATCCAGGCGTTTTAGTAGATTTTCATGATCGATAGTGTCAAATGCAGCCGATAAGTCAAGCATGACCAGAACTGTTATTTCGTTTTTATCAAGGGATTGAAGGATGTCGTTTTGAACTTTCAGGAGAGCAGTCTCCGTTGAATGATGCTTTCGGTTTGCCGACTGATGGTGCTCATGTAGTCCGTTTGAGGTCAAGTGGGACTCAATGCGTTTGTCGACCACTTTTTCTAACACTTTGGAGACAAATTGCAAATTCGAAACAGGCCTGTAATTCCTAAGTTCGTTTGAATCCAGATTCGTTTTCTTCAAAATAGGTCTGACATGTGACATCTTGAAGTTTTTTGGAAAGATGGCATTGTCTAAAGAGGAGTTTACAATTTTCGTCAGAATCGGTAGAAGTTCATCAATGCATTACTTTAACAGCCATGTAGGTATAGGATCCAGTTCACAGGACTTGCAAGGGGATGCCTTAATGATCTGTTCTACTTCTTCTTCTGTAGCTGTAACAAAACTATAAAAAGCGTTCGTTGCATGCTGCATTTCAGTGATAACTTGTGCACTCGATATAGTGCCTGATCTGACGTATTTTGTCCACTTTGTTGACAAAAAAGTCACTGAAGTCTTGTGCAAGTTGTCTTGAGAACGAAGTCTTAGGCAATGTGATGTCACTAGATATACCTAGCAGGTGCTTAGTGACTTTGAAATACCTGGCAAGATTCTACTTTCTCTGAGTAAAAATCAACCTTTATACCCCGGGGGCCAGAAAGGGTTACCGTGCACCCCACGTGTGACTTTTTCTCATGGGTACCAGGGTGTTTGGTAGGGTCTGATGAATGCAAATCAAAATTTTACCCATGAAAAAACTCATTCCTGCTATGGGGTTTTCTACCGTTTCCATGGCAACCGGAGGTCTGGACAACGACGGTGGGTAAAGGTTATAGTGTAGTATATCTATGCTATTCGGGGCACTAAGAGTTTGAAACTGGTGTCAAACTTAAGGTAAGACATTGGTCTTTAATTAAGAATATGTTTTTGTTAATTACCTCATAATTATGTATATTAATGAGAAACCGGAAACATGAAGGAAAAAAGACTAGAATATGGTGAAAACTAGATCTGAAGTCACCTGTGATGGTCCAAATACACCCAAATATGTTTTTATACATAAAACATCCCCATTGAAAGTATTATTTAAAACAAAATCATGTCTTTATGGCTTATTTGTATTTTTATTGCATTTTTGAGTATCCATAGCAGAGGTACGTCCGTGTAGCGTAAGCACATAGGGAAGATAGCATTATATCTCGATGCCTTCGAGAAATAACAGCTAACAATATCATCTTGTTACCAAATATAAAATAAATACACTGGTATTTTATTTAAAATGTATTGTAGTTAATAAGTCCATTAGCATATTCATGAATATTAATGAGAACCCCCTAAAATTAGAGGAAAAGACAGGGAAATGGTGAAAACTAGATCTGAAATCACCTAAAATGCTCCAAATGCATAGAGATATGTTCTTATACATAAAACCATCATTGAGAGTAATCTAGCTGATGCTATGTAAAAACGTGTCTCTATGAGTCATCTGCATTTTATCAATTTTAAGAGTTTCCATAGCAAATGTACGTCCGAACAGCGTCAACGCATAGAGAAGGTAAAAACGTTATATCACAGGACATTGGGCAGCTGGGAACTAACATTATCAACATTCTACCAAATGTAATTTTAAGAAATACAATGGTCTTTGATTTAGAATATCATATTGTTAATCAGTTCATTAGCATATTCATGAATATTAATGAAAACAAAATATTAAAAAAATGTAGAAATTAAATTCTTAAAGATCCGTTATGCTCCAAGTACACAAACACAAGTAAGAGATACAGCAAAATATTTTTAACAATTTTTAAGTTATAATTTAGCCGGTATTGGCTTTTTCTCATGCGGGTGCGAGTGTGAACCCTTCTGGTATGAAAACAAATTAACCATTAAAATACAAATAACAGACTGTTTAAGCCACGTTCAAATAAAAAAATACTTGAAGGATTACGATTTATCTAAATCGTTCTGCGTACTTGCTAATTTATAAATAATGATTTGGGTATCACAAACGGTCATGAAATTATTAAGTAAACTAAACTTACCATGGGTAGGCTTGTGTCTCGGCTCATATGAATAGTATACATATTTCGTTTGCGTTATTCTCATCAGTACATTACAGTCATGGTGATTGAAAAGATATTTCTATCAAAAGTATCAACTTTTGAGGAGATGCCTATCTAATGACTTGTACACTACAATCTACTAGCAGAAAATGCAATGAAACGATGTCTGTAAAGTGGAATTAGAATAGACAGTAACGAAGAGAAATCACAACTCTTCCTCATATTTTAATTAAGGATAGGCTTACTAGCTTGATCCAGAAAGTATTTGCCCGAGAAAAAACATCGTTCTTGGCATGTAATGCTGAAAAAGCTTTCTTTACTGACGAGCAAATGAAATATTACACCAATTGGACTTGCTCAGAAGTTTGCGAAGCACTAACCTTTCTTTTGGATAACATATTTGTACGTTATAGGAATGCTATATACCGTCAGGTAATTGGTATTCCCATGGGTACGAATTGTGCACCACTTGTCGCAGATTTGTTTTTGTACTGCTATGAGAGAGATTTCATGTTGAGTTTGAATCCTCAATCACAAGAAGATGTTATAAAAGCCTTCAATGATACTTGTCGATATTTGGATGATATTTTTAACTTAGATAACCCTTTCTTTAATGCTCTGATTTCTTCAATTTATCCTAAAGAACTCAAATTGAATAAAGCTAACCCGTCCGACAATTATGCAGCGTTTCTTGACCTAGACCTTAAAATTAATAATGGAATGATTTCTTCTAAAATATATGACAAAAGAGATGATTTTGATTTTAATATTGTAAATTTTCCTCATCTTGACGGGGATGTTCCCCGTGCTCCATCTTACGGGGTTTATATATCTCAACTTATTCGTTTTGCTAGAGCTTGTTCATCTATTGACGATTTTAACGAAATCTCATTTTAACTGAAAAACTGCTTAAACAGGGATATAGATACCATAAACTAAGAAAAACTTTCTCTAAATTTTACTATCGAAATCTCTCGCTTATTGGCAAGTACAAATGTAATCTCAAGGTACTTTTGCGACACGGTATTTCACATCCTGAATTTTATGGTGATGTGATTTACAAACTTCGTAGAATTATTGGACATACCCATTTTCTCACTTTGTTCATCAAATATATAAAACAATTCATTAAAAAGGGATATGATCCTGTATTATTACAACATACTGCATGTTTGGTTGTGAACCCTTTTACAGTTGGCAATCACGCTGGCCTCTTTGCATGTACGCCGACAAGAAAGGTTTAGTGCTCTATGAAGGCGACCTCTTAAATCCAGAAATGGAAGGAGAACGTCGGATATCTGTACTATTTCATTTTTGTCGTACCCGTTATTACTTTTCTACAGTTACTCTGTTTGCAGCTCAATCATTGAGTACACTAGCGATAGGTGGATACAGTATGTTCAATTAAATGTTTTTTGTTATACATGCACTTTACCACTGTATTTGTTGTCGCGGTTGTTGTAGATTAGTCGGAGAGGGGATACGTTTATTTACACTGTTTGTCTTTTAGGATGGGGATGGAATAAGGGTGAGGTTGGGCGCCCATAAACCGGTTTAAACCCCCGGTGACTTTTGTCACTGACCGTTCCAAGGCGGTACTTCCATCTTCCTCCTATTGTATGTTTGTTTTGTCTTTGTGCGTCTCTTGTTGTTTTTTCTACCCATGTACATTTGCTGTTTCCGTGTGTTGCTGTTCGGGCGAGTGTTTGTTCTGTATGTGGTATTTCCTGCATGACTCATTTTTGTACTTTTAGTGGTTTTTAACTGGTGACATACAATTAACTTTGAACTAATCGAAGCATGTATTATTCGGCATATTTACAAATCATTATATCATGGTGGCCTGAGTATATGTACAAAACATGACTGAAAAGAATGTCTCAACCGGTTTACAGAAAAAGACATTTCTGTGTGATACACTCATTCATCACCATATCTGAATGCATTATGATGCAAGTTTAGGCCCAATGATAACCAGTGTCTTCAAAGATTCCCATCTTCTCTATGTGCCGCAAATTACAGAATGTCAACCATGACTTGTGAAGTTGTGAGGGCAAGTAACCGCATACCCATAATGGAATGGTCCAATAACCACATTGACATGGCTCCAGTCATGTGCTTCTGAGGCGGGGGTATTACTGGATAGGCTATATGTGAGCTCGTTAAATCCCATGTCAACGTTATACAAATCATTAATTGACTTATATTCGCGCGTTTCCTTAGCAGCAGTTTCAATTCAGCGTACATTGTGGATGTGAACGATTCTCAATCACCAATTAGACCAGCTTAAACATCCCAAGTTTACAAGACTTACTAGTGGAGTTTCCTCTTTCCAGGGGTCGTTATTTGGTAATACATACTCTTTTTCCTTAAATGTACGTGTACACTCACAGTAAGCATGAATGCCCAACAGAGCATCCTCACATTCGAAACTGTCATAGTAATCAAATAGTATAAAATTGCTGTTAGCTAGCGTTCTTACTTGAACAGTCGTGCAGTCTTGTTCTCTGGCTAAAACCTGAAATTAATTTCTTATTGTGCTGACTTCAAAACAGTTTTACTTTATGCTTTACAAATTTACTTGTGTGGTGTAGTGGTATAGTGGTAACGCACTTGACTACCCGTCCGGAGATCCGGGGTTCAAATCCCGGTCCCTCTCGGAAATTTCAGAAACGCTTTTCAGTGTCTACCACCCGTACCTCCTCTCCAACCAGGGATGAAAGTGGGTACATGTGAGGGTCACTAGCCGGTACTGTGGCTTCATGATTGTGCCATATGTTAGCAGTGCTCAATATTGTAGGCGAATGAATCAATGACCAGGGGAGTACATGTACAGTCGACTGAGCGGTCTTTCGGACTGAAAATAGACTATAACTAGGTACTTTGCCTCATGGTGTCATCGTTCATCAAAAAGCCTTCCAGTTAGCAGGTTTCTTTGTTCCTTCCCTTACACTAGCAGTTTTTCTGAACCCCCATTCCATCATTCTCTTTATATGTTTTTAGTTTTCATGATACATATCTTACATGATTACTTTCAGGTGTCATATTGAAATGTCTTTCAGATATGTGTTTGAAGATGCCTGGAATGTCTCGCATTGAATGAAATAAAGCATTCCTGACTTCTTTTACAATGTGTTCCTCATCTTGTGTTGGCGCAATGGTCATGCCCACCTCTTGTATTAGGTATTCAGCTCCTTTGGCGTATAGTATTTTGCTAAACAGCCATCCATCAGCATTACCAATAATAAAGATCCCCAAGATCGATATCCACATATGACCCGTATGAATAATTTAGTAATTGCACTCAACTATGTCCGTGTTGCCAGTATCCTTCCCTTACACTAGCAGTTTTTCTGAACCCCCATTCCATCATTCTCTTCATATGTTTTTAGTTTTCCTAATACATATCTTACATGATTACTTTCAGGTGTCATATTGAAATGTCTTTCAGATATTTGTTTGAAGATGCATGGAATGTCTCGCATTGAATGAAATAAAGCATTCCTGACTTCTTTTACAATGTGTTTCTCATCTTGTGTTGGTGCATTGGTCATGCCTACCTCTTGTATAAGGTATTCAGCTCCTTTGGCGTATAGTATTTTGCTAAACAGCCATCCATCAGCATTACCAATAATAAAGATCCCCAAGATCGATATCCACATATAACCCGTATGAATGATTTAGTAATTGCACTCAACTATGTCCGTGTTGCCAGTATACTAAAACCGAAGCAGCCATTATCTTCAAATCAGTCTTTAACAACTCGAGGAACCGTGCGTGGGTTTCCAGCCTGTTATTTATAAAAGCTTCTTTAGCGACTTTATCTTTACATCTGCCTTGAGAAAGTTATCTTCATTTTGAATAGATTCTTGGAAACACAATACAAACGATATTGAGCGCGAGATTGACATCGATCATTGCCACCTTGTAGAAAGTTGGTTGCGTTGATTAACACCCGTTACAACCTTAGGCTAATTTGATACACCAGAAAGAGTTGAGCGGGTACAGAGAAAACCGGGTGCGATGCCCTACTACTTTCTCTGGTTCCATAATGGATTGAGGATGAGTTGTGGAAGCATTCTGGAAGAGGTTCTTGAAGCAGCTGAAGAATATGAAGAAGTGGATGGGGGCTCTTTGAAGATTATTATTCGGTCTAAACATGCATTACGATTAATACAGATGTGATGATATTTGAATATATCACACAGAAAGGTCTACCGCTTAAACCCATAGAAACATTCTTAACATTGAGGAGCAGAATCGAAATGAGGGATGTGTTTTCCGTTTCTTGTGTTATCATTAGTATTTATTGAATTTGACATGATAATGTTTCATGCATTTTTTGCCATGTATCCTATTTTAGTAATGTGAAATGTATTATTTCTAAAAATCTAGCTATGCACCTACAGCATGCACTTATAACGTTTTGAACATGTGCTGAAAACAACAATGATATAATGGCTCGTAAATAGATGTATGCTTTTGTTTGTAAATACATGTATGTGTCAAAAGCATTAGCCTCGATAAGTATAATGCCACTTGTATGTTACGAAATACACCATTTAAATTTTTTGTTTCATTTCTACTTTACAAATCATGTTATATTACTTTTAGATGTCCTCATCAATACTGGTAATTTACACGTCATTACAATGGCGTCTCCTAAAAGCATGATACTTTTAAAAATGATTTTTAAATATCATAATCATTGCTGTGGTGTACTGATACGGAATACAACATCGAAAATACTCGTATATATACAACTATTCAAATGAGCCGAGATATCAGTCTACAAATACTCCGTTTAGTTTACGTAATAAGTTTAAGTTCTTGAGTCATTATCTTAACCTTTGCTTGAAAGTCAGACACTAGGTAAATCATTCCACGTGTTTTGTGATACCCTACTCATTTTTATTAATATGAAAGTAATCAGATTTTAAAGTTTCATATCACACTTGGAAATTGAAACGCTATTTGTACCTTAACTGTTCATTTGTTTACATACCAGAAAGTTGTACAGTCATGCCCGTATAAAGAAAAAACCGGATACCACCATCGGTTGATATAATAACATAATTAAACCATAATTAATTTGAAAGCGGTTGAATTATTTCGGTATACTTTGAGCAAACGGATGGTTTAAAATTCGTTCCACCGTTTTTAAATAATGTCCCTTCTTTCTGTTTGATTTAAGTATTATTATTCATGAATATGCTAATGAACTGATTAACAGCATGATATTCTAAATGAAAGACCATTGTATTTCTTATAATTATATTTGGTTACATGCTGATAATGTTAGCTCCCAGCTGTCCAAGGCCATGTGATATAGCGTTTTTACCTTCTCTATGCGTTGACGCTGTCCGGACGTACATTTGCTATGGAAACTCTAAAAGTTAATAAAATGCAGATGATCCATAGAGACACATTTTTACATAGTATCTGCTAGATTACGCTCAATGAGGTGGTTTCATGTATAATAATATATCTTTATGCATTTGGAGCATTACAGGTGAATTCAGATCTAGTTTTCACCATTTCCCGGTCTTTTTCTCTAATTGTAGGGGGGTGTTTCTCATTAATATTCATGGATATGCTAATGAACATATTAACAACGATACATTCTAAATCAAAGACCAGTGTATTTATTATATGTTTGGTAACAATGGAAGAGTATTACAGTCAAGCAGGCAAAGCCACATACAAGACGCAACCACTACCAAAACACCGATAGACAGCATGACACGCATACACACACACACACACATCCACACACCCAAACGCACACTCACACACGAGATGAACACAGAAAACACCAAGACACACAAGAACCAGAGACAAACGATCCACACATGAACAAAATCACAAGCACAAAGACGCAAGGCAAACAAAAAGAAGGGTGACAAAGAGAGTACCGCCTTGGCACGGTCAGTAGCAAAACACCACTGGGGGTTTAAACCGGTTTAAGGACGTCCTAACCTCACACTTCTCTCACCCTAGCTTTACAAATAGTGTAAATAAAGGTATCCTCGCTGGACTTACCCACAACATAGACGACGGTGAACACAGGACAACATGTAAAACATAGCATAATAACTGTGACAAACCGTCAAATATGTACTCAATGGCTTTGCTGAAGTCAGAGCACCTGCAGGTAAGCCGTTAAGGGTACGGCAGGGAAAAAGTAATACATGAGTCTGTTAAGCTCACCCTGTATCCAAGTTTAAGAGTTGCGTCTTGTATGTGGCTTTTCCTGTTTGACTTTACTACTTTTCCATTAGCTTAATTAAGGGGTTCGAGAGGGGGCAAGTCAAAATCAAAGCGTATTTTGGATGAAAATAAATGTGTTCATTTAAACAAATTAAGGGAAATACCCAAATCAATTCCAATTATTTCTGAAAATCGTCTAACCAAAAGGAAAGTTCCATCTGCTGATGTAAATTTCTATCACTTGAAAGAGTTCCCCTATAATCCGACCAACTGTTTCAAAACCTCACAGAAACACTGGTAAATTCTCAGCAGTGCCCTTTCCCAAGGAAACGAAATATCCTGTATTTGTAAAACGCGAAACTCATACGTCAGTCAGAGATCAGACTTTTGTAAACGTATGCAGTATAAACCCTAGATCAGACAAAAATAAGACTCTTTCTATTTGCGACTATATCGTTTCAAACGACTTAGATGTGGTAGCGGTTACAGAAACCTGGCTCGGTAGTTCTGTAGTTAAATCATGCTTAAGCGAACGGTTCCCGCCAAGTACAAAATCAATCATGTCCCTCGCTGCAATGTCAACCGTGGCGGCGGGTTGGCAGTCATACATAATACTTCATGCTTTCCTCTTTGCTTAATGCTCTATGAAGATTCCCTCTTAAACCCGTCTACGGAGGGAGGAAATTAGATATTTGTATTTTGTCAGTTCTGTCGTACCCCAAATGACTTCTCCACAGCTGCTCTGACCTCTGAATAGCCATCGAGTACATGTCTACGATGTCAAGTTTATTCTTTTTCAAACAAATCAGTTGTGCATGCTTAATATCCACTAGTATTTGTATCTTCTTGCGATTTATTTTTTATAAATGTCGGTGTAGAAGTGTTTCATATAGTTATCCCGTACTTTTAAATTATGATGTCATTTAAATGATGACGTCGCTTGTTTACCTCTAACGTTTATTTTCAAATCATTTCAGTTTGGCAGACATCGTTATGCATGTTGTGGAGATGTCTGGAGGGGGATTTTATTTACATTTTGACTTTGGTGAAAGTGGGATAAGGACGAGGTTGGGTACCCGTAAACCAGGCTTAAGTCCCCCAGTAGCTTATTTTGGTTACTGACCGTTCAAAGGCGGTACTCCTGCTTTCAGCCTATGGTCAATTTTGTTGTTTAATATGCTTAATGTTGAATGTTATTCGTCTTGTTATGCGTCCTGTTATGTTTTGTCTTGTGGCTTTACCGTTTCTTGTTTGATGGTGTTTGGTGCGGTGTCATTTCGTGCGTGGCTCTCCCTGTTTGACTTTTTTCATATTCAATAGGACTTCACCTCCATGCTTCGACAAAAGATGGTGATTTCTCCGATTTTGATTACATGGATTGCACCGTAAGTATCCCAGATTTCACATTACGCCTAGCAATCGTTTACAGACCACCACCATCGCGGGGAAATGGTCTTGATAATGAATGGCCACTTTTCCTATCAAAATGTGCGACTTGTGACAGGCCAGTCATCATTGTAGGGGACTTAAACATCCATCTTTACGAACAAAGTGAAAGGAACACAGCTTACTTTGTTAGTACACTAGAGTCATACGAATTGCAACAGCATGTGGATGAAGCCACTCATATTGGTGGACATACTCATGATGTTGTTATCACGAGAAAGGGATGATGACTGTGTGTCAAATATTGAAGTCACCGACCCAGGACTATCTGACATTACTGGTAAAGTTTCGCGCGATCATTTTTCTGTAACTTTTGAAGCAAAGGCGGCTAAACCTCCAACAGTGAGAAAAACTGTTTCGTTTCGGAAGCTTACGGCAATTAATGTCGACTCATTTAAAATAGATCTCCTCAACTCTGAATCAATCAAAGTAAGTTTGCAAATGACAGATGTTGACGAGCTGGTTAACACATATACACAAGCGTTGGCGGCACTTGCCGATAAACATGCACCATTGTGTACAAAAACCATAACGCTCAAACCGTCATATCCGTGGTATACCCAGGAACTGCACGATGCTAAACATGTACGTCGCAAGTTGGAAAGAAATTGGAAAAAGTCCAGACTCACAATAGACCATTAGCTATACAGAGACCAGTGTGCATACGTAAACAAGCTGTTGACAAAGTCAAAGGTTGATTTCTACTCAGAAAAAGGAGAATCTTGCCAGGCAGACTCAAAGAGTCTTTTCAAAGTCACTAAGCACCTGTTAGGTACAACTAGTGACATCACATTGCCTAAGACTTCGTCTTCAAGACAACTTACACAAGACTTCAGTAACTTTTTTGCCGTCAAAGTGGGCAAAACACGGGCAGATATTGCATCAGGCACGGTATCGAGTGCGCCAGTTCCAACTGGAATGCAGCGTGCAACGAACGCTTTAGATAGTTTTGTTACAGCTACAGAAGAAGCTTTAGAACAGATCATTAAGGCATCCACTTGCAAGTATTGTGAACTGGATCCTATACTAACATGGCTGTTAAAGTCATGCCTTGATGAACTTCTACCGGTTCTGACAAAAAACTCCTCTTTAGACTCTGCCTACATTCCGAAAAGCTTCAAGATGTCATATGTCCGACCTCTTTTGAAGAAAACGAATATCGATTCAAATGAATATAGGCCTGTATCCAATTTGCCATTCGTCTCCAAAATGTTAGAAAAAGTGGTCGACAAACACATTGAGTCCCACTTGACCTCAAACGAACTACATGGGCACCATCAGTCGGCATACCGAAAACATTATTCAACAGAGACTGCTCTCCGGAAAGTTCAGAACGACATCCTTCGGTCCCTAGACAAAAACGAAATTACAATTCTGGTCATGCTTAACTTATCGGCTGCATTCGACACTATCGATCATGAAACTCTGCTAAAACCCCTGGAAAAAGACTTCAGAATTATTGGAAAATCTCTTGAGTGGATAACCTCCTATCTAAATGATATCTGAATGAGACATATTTTCTCTGTTTTGTGTATATAATGGCTCGAGTGGTATTTGGGTCGGTTCATTTTGCCGCCCATTGCCATAGAAGGAATCATGTGGTTCCCCCGGCTAGTGATTTCATTTATATTGTATATCTATTGTATATCTTTTATTGTCCGGGTAGATAATCACGCGGTTCGTTCCGGTGATTTCATCCACGTGAAGCGCTTTTGAACGCACATATCCTGCGTGAAAAGAGCGCGATATAAATGTGGTATAATTATAATAATAATAATAATAAATAATAATAATAATAATAATAATAATAATAATTAATAATAATAATTCCAGTTATACCGTCTGTGTGGATAGTATGGTCTTTCATTGTGAAAAGGGCAGCGGGGAGCAGTCTAAACCTGAAAGTTCCCCTGTGGTGGCAAGGTTATGGCGGTCTGACCATTTATATTCCACAAGACAATTTGACATTTCTCCTACAGGTGGAGGACCCTCCAGGTTACATAGTTCTCAATATCGGGAGGAATGTATTTGGCTACATACCTTTAAAGAAGCGCAATAGTTTAGTGGCAAAACTCATACAATTTCTTCGAGACACAATGCTGAACACAGTATTTAGTCAAAAATTCTACCTCTCAGTCGGGGCTCAGATAGCAGAGATTTTTCAGCAGCCCGACAAAGACTGGATACTTTTGTTGTGAAATCGTTGAAGCAGAAGAGGTTTTATTTGAGGCAGTTAGATCTCCTTTCAGTTAATAAAATGAATTGTTACTAGATGGCTGGAACTAGTCTACATGTATTTCTGACTAATATAGCATTTGGGTTAAACCAATTTCTGATGTTGCAGCAACCTTGGTTCTGTTGAATGATTATCTATTATCACGTTGATGGGCGTGGACCTCCAGTACTTTGAATATTGCTAGGCCACCCTCGCTGCCGCTTTGGGCGGTGGAAGGGCTCCGAATGGGCGACTTTGAGGTCTCCCTTTCGTTTCCCTTCCATTTAGCCATCAGCTTCGGCCGACCTACCTGAATTTGTTAGGGGGACACCATGTTATTTCGGGCCCGCCAGTTGGCTGTGTTTTGCTATATAAATACATTTGTATGAGCTTTGCTATAAAGGTGCCATACTGCTATTTTGCGGCGCCACATAACATCATAAATTCAGAAATGATGTGATACCCCGAAAGCAAGGAACATGCAACACAAAAAATGAAAATTGCAGACTCGGTTTAATTGAGTCTGTTCATGAGCGGTAATTGAAAGTGCAACACTGCTCACGCCCCCTAGCATCGGCTTAAGCGGTGATCAATTTTCAGAACAAGAAGTACTGAAATTCATGATCTCGAAGGATCAGAAGGTATAACAACACTGAGAATGAAGTACGGGGCGACGTTTTACGGCCGCACACAAGCACTTAACACTTGCTGTTGTGAATATTATAAATTCTGAATTGAGGTGATCCTCCGAAAGCAAAAATTGCAACACAAAAAGAGAAAATTGCAGACTCGGTTTTATTGAGTCTGTTCATGAGCAGTAGTTGAAAGTGCAACACTGCTAACGCCCCTAGCACCGGCTTAAGCGGTATTCAATTTTCAGAACAAGAATAACTGAAATTCATGATCTCGAAGGATCAGAAGGTATAACAACACTGAGAGTGAAGTACGGGGCGACGCTTTACGGCCGCCGCACAAGCACTTAATACCTGCTGTTGTGAAGATTATAAATTCTGAAGTGAGGTGATCCCCCGAAAGCAAAAATTGCAACACAAAAAGAGAATATTCAGACATTTGTCTGTGCTTTGCTATAAAGGTACCATACTGCTATTTTGCGGCGCCACATGACATTAAGACATTTGTTTGTGCTTTGCTATAAATGTGCCATACTGCTATTTTGCTGCGCCACATAACAATAAGACATCTAGTTATAAAGACGGGACATCATGTCTCATTCGGGTCCCCACGTTTTGTGCTATATTGCTGGAGATGCTACCAGAGTGCTACTTTATCTGCTATTTTGTGTTTAGGCTAAGTGCCTGATATTGGCATAGGGTTTGTGCTATAGATATTTTCTATAATTTAGGCCACTGTATTTTGAAGTTCTATTAGTAAAGAGTTTCGCTACGTGTTCAATATTCTGAAAGCTAAAGTGTGTGGCCAAAAGAAACTTTTGTAAATATATCTGGGATTCACGCCAACTATTCACCACGATTAGGTTAAATGAATAAAAGTAGAAGATGATTCATGGATTGTTGTGATGTATAGTACCTATTATTGTGCAAACCCATAGGAAATTGATTCCGGTTATCGCAGGTTGGAGAGTGTTTGGATCAGATAGACTTACCCATAAACCCTTCTTTCTCTCCTTTGGTTATAATTTGCATACCAAACAAACCTATACTATATCAAATGTTTTAAATTCAGGCAAGCTATTGACTACCACGCATTCCTCTTTTGCTTTACGCCAGTGTTTGAATTTGGATGCTTCTCAATCAAATATTGGTACGAGATCGTTTAAATGGAAAAGTAGTAAAGTCAAGCTGGCAAAGCCACATGCAAGACGCAACCACCACCAAAACACCGATAGACAGCATGACACACACTCTCACACACAACCACACACACACACACGAAATGAACACAGAAAACACCAAAAGGCACACAAGAAACAGGGACAAACGTTCCACAACATGAACAAACCACAAGCACAAAGACGCAAGGCAAACAAAAGGAAGGATGACAAAGAGAGTACCGCCTTGGCACGGTCAGCAGCAAAAACACCACTGGGGGTTTAAACCGGTTTACGGACGTCCTAACCTCACACTTCTCTCAAAGTCACCCTAGCTTTACAAATATTGTAAATAAAGGTATCCCCGCTGGACTTACCCACAACATAGACGACGGTGAACACATGACAATGTGTAAAACAAAGCATAATAACTGTGACAAATCGTCAAATATGTACTCAATGACTTTGCTGAAGTCAGAGCACCTGCAGGTATGCCGTTAAGGGCATGACAGGGAAAAAGTAATACATGAGTCTGGTAAGCTCCTCCTGTATCCAAGTTTAAGAGTATACCATCATAGAGTACTACCCTCGGCCTGTCATCGCGCAAGCAAAGAGGGAAGCGTAGCTACCGACTGTAAAAGGGTCGATAACCAAACATGCAGTGTGTTGCAATACAATAGGATCATAACCTTTCTTTTTAAATGTTTTAATGCGTTTTATAAACAAATCATGAAAATGGATATGACCTCGAATTTTCCTAAGTTTGTAGATAACATCCCCATAAAATTCTGGTTGAGAAATGCCTTGTCGCAGTAACGTCCGTAGATTGCAATTATATTTACTAATGAGAGGTAAATTCCGATAATAAAATTTAGAAAAGGTTTTCCGAAGTTTGTGATATCTGTAACATTGCTTAAGAAGTTTATCAGTTATAACAAAATTACGTCTGTTAAAATCTTCAAGCAAAGAACAGGCTCGGGCAAACCTAATAAGTTCAGAAATATAAACCCCATAAGATGTAGAACGTGGCACATCCCCATCTAGAAAAGGATAATTAACAATTTTAAAATTAAAATCTTCTCTTTTATCGTATACTTTGGACGAAACTTTATCATTTGTAATTGAACGATTCAAATCTAAAAATGAAGCATTAATGTCAGATTGATTAGCTTTGTTTAAAGACAGTTCTTTTGGGTAGATTGAAGAAACCATAATATCAAAATAAGGATTATCTAAATTCAAAATATCGTCTAAATACCTTGAAGTTTTATTAAAAGCATTAACAATATCGGTCTGTGTATCAGTTTTTAAGCTAAGCATAAAATCCCTCTCGTAGCAATACAAAAATAAATCTACAACAAGAGGTCACAATTTGTACCCATGGGTATACCAACAACTTGACGATATATGGTATCCCCATAACGCACAAATATATTATCTAAAAGAAAGGTAAGAGATCTACAAACATCAAGGCAAGTCCACATTGTGTAATGTTCAACTTCTGAATTCGAAAAGAATGAACGTTGAACATTACAAGCATTGAACATTTTGTTTTCTCTGGCAAAGGTTTTTTTCTATTAATTTAATAAGTTTATCCTTTATAAGATGGTGAGGTAGAGTAGTATAGAGTGTAGAGAAATCATAAGAGCTCAGTAAAGAAATGTTATACCGTTCATTTTCAAGTTTTGTTGAAACATCATTTGAATTTTTTATGGACCAAAAAACATTAGTACCAGAATTTTCATATATTTTATCACAGTAGCGTTTAACATGTTCTTTGATTGTAGTAAGACAGGAGGTCAAAAGTATATATAATTTAGTAGTGGTACAACAGCTAGAGTTGGTAATAAAACGCGACTTATAAGGGTTTTTATGTAGTTTCGGAATCCAGTACAAAGTAGAAAGTTTATGTTGTTTTATTTTAGGACCAGACTTAAAATTATTGCACATTTTTACATGTTCCGAGACTATATCTTTTTCAGGTGTTTGAACTGTTATATAAGTTTTTGAATCAGTTAGCTCCTTCTTTAAAACAACAACATAATACAATCTTCAAATAATGATTACATTGTTTCATGCCTTGCCAGCAGGAACAAGAACATAATCTGAATGAAAATTAGAAATGTTTTTCTTCAAGTAGCGAAATATAAGTCGAGGTGGTAAAAGATGGTAATTAGATTTGTAAAAAGTTATTCGCGTATCAATAATATCGAAAATACATTTCTTCCAATCCGAAAGGGCATTAACATCAGCATGTTCTCGTCGGCACCATTCGATGCAGAATTCTTGAATAGCTTCCGCAATATGAGTTCGACAAGCCTCAAAATCAATAAGGGAAGGTAATCTATATTTAGGTCCTTTAGTCAGGAGGGTCCTGAGACGTTTATCCTTAATGATATCAAAATTACCTTTAATGACATGACCAACTGGTTTATAGCAAAAGCTAGAAATGCTACAATCTCAAGAAATAGGGGTATTAACATCAATATTTAAGTCAGAGACAATTTTATTGTAGTTAAAAATAACATTTCTAATAGGTTTATTATATTTATAACAGATGATAGGTGATTCAGAGTTGATGAAATATTTGGGAATAGCATCGATTACATCCTTATCAGGAAATATACTTTGAATATCAATAAAATCGATACCTTTATTTAGGAACTGAAGTTTCAGAAAATGTCTTTTATGTTCAGATTCTTTATCAATACGTGGACGAAGAACATGCTGTGTGTAACTTTGTATAAGTGAGGCAGTATTAATTAACGGATCTGTACGCATATAGATTTTATCAGCCTCTTCGTCTATTGACTTAAGACAGGAAAAGGGTAAAGACGATAAACAAGATAACATAGAATGTTTACCAGTTTGTTTTAGAATAGTATGTAAATCATGAATAGACATATTACGACGTAATTTACGCTTAATATTACCATTTCTACGTCTGCCATGTGATCTGCTTTTACGTTTTCGAATAGAAAATATAGAGAAAATATCGATTCTTGGATCTTTAGAAATGTTGCCGTTTTGGAAAATGTTATCATTAAGGCCTAAAGGAAAATGTGTTTGTAATGTCTTTATCCAGTCTTGTTCTGTGATAAAACGAGCTTTAGATTTTGAACTACCAGTAGTTTTAGAATCATAACAAATTTGTTCTACTGGTTGAACCGAAACACATTCGAAAGAATGTCCTGTATGACGAAAATGCTGGTAAAGAAAATTGCGTACTTTTTTGATCCGGCAATGGTAACTGTGTTCACGAAACCTAGTTTTTAAAGAACGTCCTGTCTGATCTACATATTGAATGCCACAACGTGGCGCATTTCATGTAAGAACATATATAATATTAGATGAGTTTCAGTCTAAATCAGAATTAATCTTCACACTAAACACTCTACCATTAACAAGAGATTTAATTGTTGATCTAGTAGAAATGAAATTGCAACACATACACCTCTTACTATTGCACTTAGTAATTATTGGATACACCCTATGTCTTTTGTTCAATTAATGTGAATTTAGATGGACATTACTATAACGAATGATAGATTGCTTTAAAGGAGACAAAACGATTTTAGGTCCATTATGAAAAATGTTACTAATAGCCGAAGAGGGAACATGAAAAGATGAAGCAGAAGACAATTTTAGAGGTTTAATACAAACTGACGGCTGTAGTGATTGGAAATTAGCCAGGTTATGAGGAATCTGAACGGAAGACATAGAGTGTAAGTTTAAGTTATTAATTTTGAGTTTAGGGAGAATATTCATATTTTGTGTAGTAATTGTAGCACCCTTCTGTAAAAAGCGACATACGTATGTAACGAAAAGTGGTGTAAAATAATAAAAAACATACCAGCGGTTATGACAAAAATAAAGAAGACTAAGAATATGAATGAAACATTGAATAGTGAAACATTGAATGGGTAAAAAGTAAGAAGAAACACAAATAAGGTAAAGTCACACTAGAGAAAACGCAAAGGGCACAAATCTTAAAAGGGAAATTAAAATAGTCACACAATATGTCGGTGAGTACGGTGAGAACGGAAGCCACCATGAAGTGCAAAGTACGGTGTAAAGGTATGAGGAAACACATTGAATGTAGAGCAATTCCTGCAAGAGGAATGTAGTGTTTCTGTGGTTTGGGGATTAGCTCAATCACAAAATATTTCACTTCTTCACGTTTAATCAATGAATCGAGTTTTTTTTATCAATCAAAGATTTCAGTTGTTATTAAGACCTAAATTCCTCATTTGATAAGTCAAATCTAAAAGTATTTGTACACATTGTTCTTCAGCTAACGCCATAGTTACTACTGTGAATTCAAACAGAAATGCATAAATTCACTAACCTGAAAATTGCCTGTTTAGTGGTATAGTACTTCGATTCGATCCTAGTTAGGCACCAAGTGTTACATACTATTTTCCCGATCACGAATACACACAATAATAGCTATACTCATTAATGTCATTTCAATTCTACGCTTGTCGCAGTTATGACAGGCTGACAACACACACATCATACATACAACATTTTGACCATACATACGAAGACAAAAAACCAATTGTACTAATTAAACACCGATAAATTTGACACTCGACACAGTTTTCTCTCACAGTACTACAGCAAGTGAGTGTAAGGCAGTGTGAGGAAACACAATTGACAATGTGACAATGTCTTGATTCGTTTTTAAGATTTTTCAGATATAATGAAATACTATTGTAACAGAAATGGAACAACTTCAGAATAACCCCGGCGTAAATGTGAGGAAAGGCGAGAAATACTTCGAAAAGACACGCAAATTCCGATACTATAAATTGTAGCAAAAGTTTAAATATGAGTCTTGCGGGAAACACGACATACAAATCACCCCGCCGCCGTAACAACACCATAACAAGAAAACACAGCCGATGTACATATCAAAGATGTGCATATCTATCAAAACACAAAGAGACGCACAAAGACAAAACAACAAACAAAAACCGGATGATGGAAGTACCGCCTTGGAACGGTCACTGACAATTAATTGTCACTGGGGGTTTTAACCGGTTAGGGAAGCCCAACCTCAAACGTATTCCATCTTCACCCTATCACATACTAAAACAATGACAACAAAAATATCCATGTTAGAGTGTGTTGGCTGTTGTCGAATTGGCATTTTACTCTGATGTAACTCAAAAGTTGCGAAAAGATACATAAAAGTATTTGAGTAAAGAGGTGAATGAAACGCTTTAAAAAGTGGTACATGTATGTGAGAAAATTCAAAAGCCGTGTTCCTTTAGAAATATTGAAGAAGCAAGATTACAATAGGAAAGATATTCAATTATTTAGCATGATCCGATAAGTTGTCAATGCAACTACAATGTAACGGTGTCATACTACGGAACTTAAACGTATGACGTCACTTGTTTTACAGTTAATTGGGTGTAATAGTTTCTTGCCATCGTTACTCATTTTGAGAAGTATGATAAGAAAAATCAGCATATTTTGTAGGAATTTCACGTCGGTTTAGTCGGAATGTATCAAAAGTTATATTATTCGAAAAGTACAAGGTCCCAGCTTTACGTTCGTACCAAACATTAGTGGTTATAACATTTTGGCAGCCAAAACCCGGGCGTTATTTAGAATCGGTGATGACATTTGCGAATGGGTAGTCAGACCCCTTGTATACAATATAACACTAAATCGACCAAATCATTTTTCTTCACTTTTTAGACCATCTAGACCCACGAAATGGCCACCTGTGGTTAGATATGTGTGTGTGGTGCCTTTGGTATGTAGCACTGTAGGTCTGTTTCCTTACACTTTTTCTAAATAATGAAGATATAACTAAATACAATCAGGAAAGAAGGATGCTATCAACAGTGTCGGAGAAAGTTCGGTCAATGGTTTTAACTGAATGACAATAATATTTCACGCATAAAATATATGTATGTTAACACGAAACATATATTATTGCCCGAGCTATGGATAATACCCCCGCTCCAAGGTAAACTGAAACAACAAACTTTGTATGTAAAGATTTTTTACTGGGAAACGTGCATTGTCTAAGACATCTGGAGCAACTGTCCAACCTACAACGATGATGCAATCAATCATAATGTACACTAATAATAAGATGGTAAACACAGACAAAAAGAACGAAATATATTACCTTGGGTGGTTGACCTGGGTAGATCCTTTGACGAATTTCTGAAATAAATATGATACAATGCATACAGAAAACAAGACAAGCAAACGTTCTGAAACAACATTTTGCACTGATAAATTTTCAATTAGAGATTCTTCACGAAAAGATACATCTGTAAACTACAGACAATATTTAACATGCTTATTGCAGCGACCGAAAGGTTCCAACATAAAGTTATAAATTTAAAACGACCGGCATATAACCAGAATAATGTAAACATTCCTACTTAGCAAATACCAGAATATTTCTAGACATCAACGAACGCTGGGTCTATGCTAAAATATAATTTCCCGGCCTGGACTGTACTGAATCCCAAGAGGGCCAATAAATTACACAAAATCGCTGGACGAATTTATGGATGTCAAACCAGGAACTTCAATGAGGTCGATCATGATAATGTATTTTTTAAAGAAAGTAGTATGGAGAAAACGCGTCATATTAATTGGACATATGATTTTGTACTGTATGTTATAGAACATAAACGCAAACTAAGAGCCATCATGTCTTTAAAAGATATAGAAACGGAATAACAATGTTTTTATGTCCAGCCTCACAACACTATTATGCATTTGACACACATTCATTTATCAGTGTGTCATGAGTTAAGCAAACAACAGTTACTGTATGTAGTATATCTTACTAAATCAATGGATAATAAATTCATAAACAGCATTTTTGAGATGAGAACATGATCATTTTTCATCGAAAGGGACATATTTCATTTTTTCTCAACACCTCTATTCCGTCTCTGCAATTCTAGAGGACCAGTTATACAATAAGTGTGTGCCTAAAACCTGGCATCCACTACAGTGCCGAAGCCTTGCGGATGGGTTGCAAAATAAATTTTGCTCGATTCTGGAACCATTCGGGATCAGCCGTGTATTGGGGGTCATTCGGCATGCATTCCGCAAGTATTTGGGAAGTTGCTTACGATGCGTTGCGGAACAGGCGCTGAAGCAACGCAGAAGCATGCTGAAAACTGAAGAATTACCTCCTGCTTCCCGAATGGTTTCCGATCGTGCGGAAAGGTTGCGGAAAGGTTGCAGAACATGCCAAAGGGGTGCCGTATTGTTGCAGAAATAAGACCGAAGGGTTGCCGAATTGAGAATCTGGGTACATAACGATGCCGCATTTTTGTGTTTTGGAGTGGAAGGGAGTGAAAATGATGTCTCCCTTTATATCTAGATTAGATCCGTTCTGACGGAGCGGGGTTACCTCCGGCTCCCAACACCTAATGGGTAGTGGGTCGGAGTACATGGTGCCATTATCATGTAATAAAGACTGACAGTCCCTTCACGCTCTGATCAGCCCTCTTATGCTTGCTTTATATTATATTGTTTTAAAACTGTATGTATTACCTTATCCTTATCCCCTTGCGTGGTGTCGTAATATTTCAATATATGTGACTGTGGATTGCTTAAACACCTCTAATATTTAATTGAGAAAGAGTCAGTTTCTCATGTCAGTTCTTAACATTGACTATTACTCATGTATGCATTATTTCCATATAATATCTTAATCTGCATCTAAAGATAGTTTTAAGGCTTCTATAGTACAAGTATAGATCCACTGACACATGTTCATATTATATGCACACAGCCTTATACTACAATAATACTGTAAATAAGTATTGACATATATTTATTATAGCTATAGATGTGTTGCAAAATAACAAACTCTATGGACTCTGTTTTGGTGGGTCAAATAGGAACCCCTTTTTCAGAATCTCCACTAAATACAAACTCTGTAGACCCTGTTGGGTGGGGGTACAAATACACTCTTAACAAGTACTTGGGAACATATAAATGCTTCCCTCTCATGTGTTTTATTTCGTTTTCGTCGAAAACAATTGGTATAAGGAATTGATTATATACATGCTATTTTAAGCTATTTATAATAGGTAGCCTAACTGAGATGTGTTATATTTTACAGCTATTCTTGTACTTTATACGTGCATTTTATCCATAGATAGTTAGTAAGTTAATGTATTTTGTTAAGAAGCTATTGTTTTAGTCGGTAAATAAGATGTTTTGTAACATCCGACTATAACTAAAGTACAAAAAGGAGTCATGCAGGAAACACCACATACAGAATAAACAGTCGCCCGAAAAGAAACAGCAAATGTACATAACTATAAAAACATCAAGAGACGCATAAAGACAAAACAAACATACAATAGGGGAAGATGGAAGTACCGCCTTAGAACGGTCAGTGACAAAAGTCACTGGGGGGGGTACCGGTTTATGGGCGCCCAACCTCACATTTATTCCATCCCCACCATAAAAGACAAACCGCGTAAATAAACGTGTCCCCTCTCCGACTAATCTAACAACCGCGATGGCAAAAACAGTGGTAAAGTGCATATATAACGAAAACATTTAAGTGAACAAACTGTATCCACTTATCGCTAGTGTACTCAATGATTGAGCTGCAAACAGAGTAACTGTAGAACGCAATAAAGGGTACGACAAAAACGAAATAGTATAGATATCCGACGTCCTCTTTCCGTTTCAGGATTTAAGAGGTCGCCTTTATAGAGAACTAAACCTTTCTTGTCGGCGTACATGCAAAGAGGCCAGCGTGATTGCCAACTGTAAAAGGGTTGACAACCAAACATGCAGTATGTTGTAGTGCTATAGGATTATATCCCTTTTTAATGATTTGTTTTAAATTATTTAATGAACAAAGTGAGAAAATGGGTTTGTCCAATAATTTTACGAAGTTTGTAAATCACATCACCATAAAATTCAGGATGTGAAATACCGTGTCGCAGAAGCGCCTTGAGATAACTTTGGTATTGTCAATAAGTGAGAGATTTCGATAGTAAAATTTAGAAAATGTTTTTCTTAGTTTATGGTTTCTATATCCTTGCTTAAGCAGCTTTTCAGTTAAAATGAGATTTCGACTGTTAAAATCGTAAATAGTTGAACAAGCTCTAGCAAAACGGATAAGTTGAGATATATAAACCCCGCAATATGGGGCATAAACCCCGCAATATGGGGCATGGGGACATATCCGTCAAGATGAGGGAAATTTACAATATTAAATTCAAAACCATCTCTTTTGTCATATATTTTAGAAGAAATTCGGTTTGCCCGAGCCTGTTCTTTGCTAGAAGATTTTAACAGTCGAAATATAGTTAAGCAAGGCTATAGATATCACAAACTTCGAAAAACGTTTTCTAACTTTCATTATCGGAATATTACAATTCATTAGTAAATATAATTTCAATCTACGGACGTTACTGCAACAAGGCATTTCTCCACAAAACTTTATGGGGATGTTATCTAAAAACTTAGGAAATTTCGGGGGTCATATCCATTTCCATGATTTGTTTATAAAACGCATTTAAACCTTTTAAAAAGAAAGGTTATATTGCAACACATTGCATGTTTGGTTATTGACCCATTTACAGTCGGTAACTACGCTTCCCTCTTTGCTTGTGCGATGACAGGCCGAGGGTGGTACTCTATGATAGTATACTCTTAAATTCAGATACGGGATGAGCTTTTAACACACATATTTTGATACTTTGTTTGTCAGACGTATAAAACAATTCATTAAAAAGGGAAATTACCCCTCTATATTGCAGCACACTACATGTTTGGTGGTCGAACCCTTTACAGTTGATCATTATGCTTTCCTCTTTGCTTGTGCGACGACGGAAAAGACTTAATACTCTATGAAGATTCACTCTTAAACCCGTTTACGGAGGGAGGAAATTAGATTTTTGTATTTTGCCAGTTCTGTCGTACCCTAAATGACTTCTCCACAGCTGCTCTGACCTCTGAATAGTCATCGAGTACATGTCTACGATGTCAAGTTTATTCGTTTTCAAACAAAACTGTTGTACATACATAACATCTACTGGTATTTGTATATTCTTGCAATTTATTTTTATACCCCCCTTTTGAAAAAATAGGGGTATATTGCTTTGCACATGTCGGTCTGTCGGTCGGTCAGTCGGTCGGTCGGTCTGTCGGTCGGTCGGTCGGTCGGTCGGTCGGTAGATCGATCGTTTCCGAACGATAACTAATTAACGACTTGGCCTAGAATCTTCAAACTTGCTGTGGTGGTTGGACATGACAAGTAGATGACCCCTATTGTTTGTTAGGTCACTAGGTCAAAGGTGAAGGTCACCATGACCTAAAATGGTGAAATAGTTTCCGATCAATAACTGCTCAAGGGTTTGGCTTGGGATCTTCAAACTTGCTGTGGTGGTTGGCCATGACCACTAGATAACCCCTAGTGATTTTGAGGTCACTTGGTCAAAGGTCAAGGTCACCATGACTTTAAATGGTTAAATGGTTTCCGATCAATAACTGCTCAAGTGTTTAGCTTAGAATCTTCAAACTTGCTGTGGTAGTTGGTCACTAGGTCAAAGGTCAACGTCACCATGACCTTAAAGGGTGAAATGGTTTGTGATGATCCCTATTGTTTTTAGGTCACTAGGTCAAAGGTCAAGGTCACCATGACCTAAAATGGTGAAATAGTTTCCGATCAATAACTGCTCAAGGGTTTGGCTTGGGATCTTCAAACTTGCTGTGGTGGTTGGCCATTACCACTAGATAACCCCTAGTGATTTTGAGGTCACTAGGTCAGAGGCCAAGGTCACCATGACCTTAAAAGGTCAAGGTCACCATTACCTTAAATGGTTAAATGGTTTCCGATAAATAACTGCTCAAGGGTTTAGCTTAGAATCTTCAAACTTGCTGTGGTAGTTGGTCATGACCATTGGATGATTCCTATAGATTTTGAGGTCACTAGGTCAAAGGTCAAGGTCACCATGACCTTAACTGGTAAAATTGTTTCTGATCAATTAATGCTCAAGGGTTTGGCCTAGAATCTTCAAATTTGCTGTGGTGGTTGGTAATGACTACTAGATGACCCCTATTGTTTTTAGGTCACTAGGTCAAATGTCAAGGTCACCATGCTTTTAACTGTTCAAATGGTTTCCGATCAATAACTGCTCAAGGGTTTGGCTTAGAATCTTCAAACTTGCTGCGGTAGTTGGTCATGACAACTAGATGACCCCTATTGTATTTGAGGTCACTAGGTCAGAGGCCAAGGTCACCATGACCTTAACTTGTAAAATGGTTTCTGATCAATAACTGCTCAAGGGTTTGGCTTAGAATCCGCAATTTTGCTTAGATGGTGGGTCATGACAACTAGATGAGACATATTGTTTATTAGGTCATTAGGTCAAAGGTCAAGGTCACCATGACCTTAACTGGTGATATGGTTTGCGATCAATAACTGCTCAAGGGTTTGGCTTAGGATCTTCATACTTGTTGTGGTGGATGGTCATGACCAGTAGATAACCCCTATTTGTTTTGGGTCACTAGGTCAAAGGTCAAGGTCACCATGACCTTAACTGGTGAAATGTTTTGAGATCAATAACTGCTCAAAGGTTTGGCTAGGATCTTCAAACTTGCTGTTGTGGTTGGTCATGACAACTAGATAACCCCTATTGATTTAGAGGTCACTAGGTCAAAGATCAAGGTCATCATGACCTTAACTGATGAAACGGTTTCCAATTAATAACTGCTCAATGGTTTGGTTCGGGATCTTCAAACTTGCTGTGGTAGTTGGTCGTAAACACTAGATGACCCCTATAGTTGTTTAGGTCAAAGGTCAAGATCACCATGACCTTAATATGTTAAATGTTTTCAGATCAATAAATGATCAGTGGTTTGGCTTAGGATCTTCAAAGTTGCTGTGGTGATTAGTCATGACCGCTAGATGACCTCTATAGTTGAGGTCACTAGATCAAAGGTCAGGGGGTCGGGGGGTATACATGTTTTACAAACATCTCTTGTTAATAAAATGTCAGTGTAGAAGTGTTTCGTATAGTTTTCCCGTACTTTTAAATTATAACGTCATTTCAATGATGACGTCGCTTGTTTACCTCTAACGTTTATTTTAAAGTCATTTCATTTTGACATCGTTATTCATGTTGTGAAGTTGTCTGGAGGGGGATTTTATTTACATTTCGACTTTGGTGAAAGTGGGATAAGGACGAGGTTGGGTACCCGTGAACCAGGTTTAAGTCCCCCAGTAGCTGAATTTGGTTACTGACCGTTCCAAGGCGGTACTCCTGCTGTCAGCCTATGGTCAACTATGTTGTTTAATATGCTTAATGTTTAATGTTTTTCGTCTTGATATGCGTCCTGTTATGTTTTGTCTTGTGGCTATACTGTTTCTTGTTTGATGGTGTTTGTTGCGGTGTCATTTCGTGTGTGGCTCTCCCTGTTTGACTATTTTTCCATATTTATTAGACTCATGTATTACTTTTTCCCTGTCGTGCCCTTAACGGCTTCCCTGCAGGTGCTCTGACTTCAGCAAAGTCATTGAGTACATATATTTGCCGGATTTTCACACTTGTTATGCTTTGCTTTACATATTGTTATGTGTTTACCGTCTTCTATGTTGTGGGTAAGTCCGACAGGGATACCTTTATTAACATTATTTGTACTGCTAGGGTGACTTTGAGAGAAGTGTGATGTTAGGACGTCCGTAAACCGGTTTAAACCCCCAGTGGTGATTTTGCTACTGCCCGTGCCTAGGCGGTACTCTCTTGTCACCCTTACTTTTGTTTGGCTTGTGTACTTGTGTTTTTGTTCATGTATGGAATGTTTATTTCTTGTACTTGTGTGTTCGTTGATGTTTTCTTTGTTCATCTCGTGTATGTGTGTGTGTGTCATGGTATCTATCGATGTTTTGGTGGTGGTTGCGTTTTGTGTGTAGTTTTGCCTGCTTGATTTTACTTCTTTTTTATTAGTCATTAATCTTTCTTGTACGTCTAGGTCAGCAATTAGTGCATATGTGATTGTCATACGTAGTTTACAATGACCAAATATGTTAGAAGCTTACGTTTTAGACATTACGATTGCAGCTCTTATGTTTTATCATCTAACGCGAGGGATAGACAATATACTTCTATTGGAATTCAGAAAGGAAATGATCCAATCGTGTTAGCAGACCCTTCCATTTTTGTTGTTTTCATGTGTTATTTGCATTTAGTATAAAATAAAGTCGAAATATTACCAAAAATAGAATAGAATTCGGTAAGGAAATTTGATAAAGATGAACGGATTTGAAATTATTTGGCAATCAAACTCAATGAAAACGAGGGTGCAATTTTATCTTTTTGCATTTCTACTTTTGCTTTCGAAGGATCACCCATTTTCAGAATATATGTACTTCACAACAGCAGGTGTTAAGTGCTTGTGTGGTGACTGTAAAAAATCGCCCCGTACTTCATTCTCAGTGTTGTTATATTTTCTGGTCCTTCGGGATCATTAGGTTTGATGTTTACCATTTTGAAAATTGAAAACTGCTTAAGCCAGTGCTAGAGGGCGAGAGTAGTGTTGCACTTTTAATTACTACTTATGAACAGACTCAATAAAACCGAGTCTGCAATTTTCTCTTTTCGCATTTCTACTTTTGCTTTCGAAGGATTACCCATTTTCAGAATATATTTATTTCGTCTTTGTCTTTTTAAATCCTTACACGCACTACACTTGTAGGATAAATATTGCGAATATATTATATTGTGAAGACGGGTATGAGAATTCTGTCGGGTACAGTAGGTTTTTTTCAGTTCGTTCTTTGCAATACTAGTGAATTACAAATGATGGATGATTTCAGGTTTGTATCAATTTAGTATGTGTGGCCATATTATCATACCTGTTCTACTGCCGGTTTTGGTTCTTTCATACCGGTAGCAATTGGGTTGAGTTTTAGGCTGTGCCCTTTCTTTAGCGTGTCTATTTCTGTTTCAAAGGCAATTGATGTCTTCTTAGGCGGAATTGTCTTTTCCTTCAAATCTCGCTCCATTGTTTGTAGCTGAAACGGGATATACGAGATAATAATACAAGTCAGTTTTAAGTGGTTTGTTATGATAAGAGTTCATTTAACACAATGTTTAAAATGTTTTGATAACTTCCCGCCGAAAACCATTTATTTACAATATCACGTTACAGGCTACACAGTTTTTGAAAACACTAACCTCGTTTATTTTCTTGATTGCTGTCGTTATACTGTACTGCACTTCACTGCCAGAAACATCCGCGAATTCCTTTAGGAATTGTAAGGCCTTTTCCAGGTATTTCTTGATTTCTTGATCGCCTACGTTGCAATATTCAGAATCGAAGAGATCATTTCTAATTACCAGTATCTGAAAATCGAGACAAAACCGAAAAGGAATACATAACATATACAATTCACTATTACAGAAGAATATTAATCAAAAAGACGGAAGTACTAATTCACTACACTCTTACTTCATGTTTTAAAATAAATAAAAAAAATCAATACACTATACAACATATTTTATGAATTGTATTCATCTGGATTAACATGATTGTATTATTCAATGAAAGAAATAAATAATATGATTGTTTTATGGCTGAATCATACAGAAATAGTCCTTCAGACGACATTATAATACGTGGTCTGATGTATCAGTGCTTTACAATGGCATCTAAAAGAACCAAAGAAGGTCTGTCGATAATAAGAGTAGGACATTGCACCCTTTTTTCTTTGTATCCTCTGTCCCGCTCGGTGGCGCCCAAGTAGCCCACAGTGCGCAGAAACGGACGTTAAACAACACAGATCAGACCAAATCATAAAAAATACTGTACCCATATTTAATAAATGAGGCCATGATTTCGGTGATGTTTTTGTATGGTATACTGATTTCGTTTATATCTCCGTACGATCCCTAATTCACAACCAGAACGTTTGCAATTGTTTTCCAGCTATGTATCGTGACTAGATCTTTCAATCTATACTTATGTATTGACCTGATGATTTTTACAAACTATTCCAAAAGTTTAAATTTCTTTTCAACTTCTTACATGTTTATTTGTTTGCGAACCTTTATTAATCTGTTATTATCTTAACAAGAGAAAAATAAAAGTCAATCTGAACTTAAAAACTAGTATCTCTTGATTTGATATCCATACAGACTCGGGCGTAAAGATTAGGTTTCATCAAATATCGAGCATAACTAGTTCGAACAGAAATAATCACATATCATATGTTACGTACATGTGTTATATAAGCCAGATATAAGTATTGTATATAACTTGAAAGGATATGTTGATGATGGAATAAGTAACAAATGCAAGACTGAACGGCGCAATACGTATTCTTCGGTTAAATATTATGACAGCCACAACTCATGCCAAAATGGAAGCTATGCTTGAAAATGTTCGCTTTGATAGGTCTTAGCTAAGGCAATCCCGATGATGTAATAACTTTTATATTAACAATATATGTTATCATAGCGACCAAACATTTTGTGTGACTGACTTTCATGAGTCAAATAACTATGCTTCTTACCTTCCAATGAATGTTTACTTGTAAGTGTGCCTTAGTAACCGTAGTTTTATTCGACCAAAATAATAACATAATATACCATACTTCCTTACTAACATTCATGATACAGATACCAAGTAGCGATATCATTAGCTGCACTTCTTTCAGAGTCCAAATTCAACGAATGCATGAAAACACAGGAGTAGCCAATAGACCTAATCTCATTTGTGTGAGTCAACTGATGCATTTTTATATTTTTTGTAATTATTGTTGTATTTAGCCTTAGATTGCCGGGCCTCTTTTTTAACAGCAGATCGATAGCTAACGTTATGTAAGCCAGCTAGATTAACACACTGAAAATAAGTTACTGGGTAAAAGTACACATACGCATTAGATCTAGTGTAGGGTTTTATTGCACAGGTTATTCTGTGTACTTTGATGTTTATTTTACTTAAATTGATGCAGTAATAAAGATTTTAGATTTTTTTGTCAGTTATATTAAACAGGGTTAAAGTGTGAAGTTTCTGCACCTAGCGCTCCTGTTATTATTGAGCCTACCGTGTCCAAGCCTTCGGGTTCTGGTCCTCTCAAGGATCTATTCTACTTTGTGTAGTTCCCATTCTGTATCTGAGAATGGGCGTGGCAGGCAACGACTTCGTCGTTCGCCGCACGTCCCCACTAAGGCTCGACGTCGGCGCTCGAGATCGGGGATTGAGCGCTCTCGCTATAAGAGACATTCGATGTGATGTCTCTGACCACACGCCCACGTGACCATCGATCGTCAGGTAGCGGTCATCGGTCTCCAGTCACCGACCGGTCACCGGTCACCGACCGGTCACCGGTCATCGGTCTTTGGTGAATTCTGACCGTCGGTACCTATCTTCCCTTGATAGGACCCAGAGATAGATACGGACCGTGTGACCGGCCAGCGGTCACCGGTCCGGTCAGCGGGCACCGGACGCCGGGCTCCGGGTATCGGGATCCTGGTATCAGCTTACACTCTGAGCCCCCCTCGTCATCCGCACAGGGGTTACTCAAGAGATCGCTCTCGGTCGCCTGTTGACCTACGATACAAACTTTTAGATCGTGGTATACACAGGCGCCGGGAGTAGCAAGACTCCAGTCGCTTGCCTCCCTATCCCAATGACCTTACATCATCGGAATATGGGTTTATGCCGCCATTTGCACCCCATAATTGGCCTTATGTTTTTGGCCAACTTCCGGGGGAATTTGCAGGGAATGTTGCTTATCCCCGTGAACGTTCTGGTACCAGTGGCAAACCTCGTGCCTCTGCTACTGTTTCTAGAGCGGATCTGTCTCCGGTTAGGGACAGATCACCATCTCCCTCTCATGGCCGAGAGACTGTGTAGGATAACTCTACACGAGTTCTCCCCAGCCCTCCTTTACCGCAGAGGTCTGATAAAGGCTTGTCTTTGTTTGTGCTTTCGGATGACCCACTCACTCGAGCGGACAAGGATCAGATACACCAATCTGTATCTGATTCAGAGGTGAAGGACGAGGACGTTTACATTTGTTCTCTCAATCAGATATTCTATTCTTTTTTATCAAAATCTGGGAGAGGATGTGTCCGAGACCCTCGCAGTCTCAGGTGAAGGGTCGAGACACAGTGACTGAGGATCTAGTCCGGAAGCTTTTTCCAGACAAAGACCCCTCTAGGGCACCGACTTTACTGTTGCCAATTTCTCAGTCAGTCATGTTTGAGCAAACGGAACTACATAACCAGACCAGTCTGTAGTGTCCATGGTTTGTGCCTGCTCATGTCATTAAGGCCTCGGAACATTCCGGCGCCTTTAGACATCCGGTTCCCGAGACGAAGTCAGGGCTCGATCTCGGTCAGCTTCCACCTTTGGATGCTAATTGTGATCAGGGTAAGCTATCAAAGCCTCCCCCTCGTCTCCTCTAGCAATCCAATTTGGTTTGTTAGAGTCGTGGGAACTGCGAGAGAGGAAGTCACTGGATATTGCGTCGCAGCTTGACTTCCTCTCTGCCTCTTTGTTACAGCTCTTGACTGATAACAAACAGTGCTCTGATGAGATAAAGCATATCTTGCTTTATCTTGCTCGTTCGACCAAGAGCCTTGCGTCCAACACGTCTGCTAATGTTGCAGAAATGTTGCGTCGTAGGAGAAGTGAAGTTTTGTCTACTTCTCCTTCGGGTTTTTTGTTAGCCCCTGCGCAGAACCGTCTTCTGACGACTCCACTGTCGGCGGGTACACTCTTTGGTGGTCGTGTGTCTGATGCTCTGTCATCTGACAAGGACGACCAGCTTAGAGCACTGGTGACTTCGAGGTCTTCGGGTAGTGGACAAACGTCCACACACTACCTCTTCTGCTTCTTAACCGCCGAAGTCCGGTTCTACTTCCAAATCTAAAAACTGGAAGCGCAAACCAGGGTCTAGACTACTAGTAAAGCCTACCCGCTCACAGGACGCAGCCCCTAAGGCTCAGCCCTAGGGACTCGCCGTTTCTACCGCCCTCGCCCCCGTGTCCCGAAATTCCTTCGCACTTTGCAGAGGCCTGGGAAAATATCACCCAAGATCCATGGGTGCTTCACATTGTGAGAGAAGGCTATGTGATACCTTTCAATCACAAGCCTATTCTTTCACGAACTCCCATTCCTTTCACTTCGGGACATCTTTCTCTTCAAGACGCTATTGCGAATTTGGCAGAGAAAAGAGCGGTAGAAAGGGTCCACAGCGTTCATTCTCCGGTTTTTTTACAGCCGTATGTTTTTGTTCCCAAGAAAAACGGAAAGTTACGTCCGGTATTCGATCTGTCTATCCTGAACACGTTCGTATATATCGAACCGTTCAAGATGGACACTACAGCTTCCACCCGGCCTTCTGTCCAATCTTCGCACTGGGTTGTGTCTCTAGACCTTTCGGACGCGTACTTGTACGTCCCCATTCATCGCACTTCACGGAAATATCTCCATTTCGCTTACAGCGGTCAGGTTTTCCAATTCAGGGCGCTTCCGTTTATAATTTCTACGGCTCCGGGAGGTTTTACAAACTTCATGGCAGTCGTAGGGGCTTATCTTCGTCTTCGAGGTTCTATTCTCCTTCAGTACTTCGGCGACTGGATTCTTCATCAGGCCAATCGCCAAACGCTGTTGCGGGACTTCGCGGCAGGTTGGCAGGAAATTCTTTCTCTAGGCCTTGTGTTAAACCCGGAGAAATCAGATTTCGTTCCGCGCCAAGATTCTACGTTCGTGGGAGTGAACTTTCTGAGGGCGGTGCGTGTTCCACCACCTCGAACCCAGAGCCTTGTAACGTTAATTTCAAGAGTCAGTGCTCAATCACACATCACAGCTCGCGCGTTCCTCTCCCTTCTTGGAGTTTTGAACGCAGCAACAGAGTTGGTGTTCCTAGGTCGTCTTCACCTGCGTCCAATCCAATTTTATCTGTTGTCTCTCTGGAGGCCCCAGCACAACAATCTGTCTGAGTTTATTCTAATTCGGACAGCCCTAGTAGACCACCTTCGTTGGTGGCTCGATCTGGGACGTCTCCATGCCCGAGTTCCGCTTTCTCCACCAGAGACATCACAGCAGTAAGTGACAGACGCCAGTCTAATAGGGAGGGGTTCTCACCTCGAGCCTCTGGGCCTGATGGCGTCAGGAAGTTGGTCTCCGTCCGAGACTCAACTCCTTGTCACAAACCTCGATATGCGAGCTGCCAGACTAGCCCTGTCTCATTTCAGACAGCATGTGCCAAATCAATGTGTACTGCTATCGACCGACAACACATCTGTAGTGTCTTATGTCCAGAAACAGGGAAACACTCACCCCTGTCTCTTTTTAAAGAGACCCAGCTTCTGTTTGCGCTGTGCCTAGAGATACTAGTATCTCTTTTGACCAAGCACATACCCGGCAGACTCAATGTTCTGGCAGACGGTCTGTCCCGTCGTCAGCAGATTCTACCATTAGAATGGTCTATACATCACGAGTTGAGGAATCTAATGTTTCTGAGATTCGATCAGCCGATGTTCGACTTGTTTGCAACAAGGCTAAACCATCGGCTTCTTCTCTATGTCAGTCCCGTTCTGGACCCAGCTGCCTGGGCCCTGGAGGTTCTGACTCTGGGTTGGAACAGACTGTCGGGGTACGCTTTACCCCATTCAATCTGATTCCGCAATTTTTTAGAAAACTTCGGACGTTGAAATGACATATTCTCCTAGTGGCACCTTGGTAGCCACAGCGAGCTTGGTTCAGCGACATTCTGGAATTACTCAGGGATTATCCCAGAGCACTTCCTCTGCGTCCAGACCTACTGTCACAAAGAGGCGTGTTCCACTCCTCTCCGGACATGTTTCGTCTTCTTCACGTCTGGCCATTATCAGGCAAGCCCTCCGAAAGAAACGTTTTTCTTCAAGGGCTTCCGTTCTCATTGCCTCAGTAGGGAGACCTTCCACATCGGCTGGTATTCTCAGCCTGGTGTCTTCCAAGGAAGATAGATCCTCTCAATACCTCTCCTAGAAGACTTGCAGATTTTCTCATCTGTTTGTTTGACGAGAAAAATCTGGCTGTCAGCACCATTAAGGATTATAGATCTATGATTTCTCATACCCTTCCATTTAGAATGCAGCTCTTTGTGTTGACCCTTCAATTTCGGAATTCGAGCATTTGAGCTTAAGAGACCGGTTTCTCGTTTTCTTACTCCCAAATGGAATTTCCTGTGTTATTTGGTGTGTTACCAAGAGCCCATATGATCCATTAGATTAAATTAGTTTCAAGTTTTTAACTCGGACGATTGTTTTCCTTCTCAGGTTAGCTTTGGCAAGGCGTAGAAGTGAAATTCATGCCTTGTCAGTTGAGAAGGGCCATATCCGCTTTTATCCTTCATATGGCTCAGGTTCTCGCTTGTATCAGTCGGGGTTTCCCAGTTGGCTCAGGTTCTCGCTTGTATCAGTCGGGGTTTCCCAGTTTTTCTCACTTTCTGGGAAAAGAGGATGAAGGTCGCATGCTCTGCCCTGTCAGAGCATTGCGTTTCTACCTTCAACGGGTTTAAGCCTCTTCGTTCTTTGCGTAAAAGGTTTTTTTCCTTTGAAATGTGGGGGGACATATCCGTCACCACCATTTCTCGGTGGATTGCATCAACAGTTAGGAAGGCCTATGCTTCCCTATCTGACAGGGATATGAATATGTTAAAAAATTCATTAAAAAGGGATGTGATTCTGTAGTACTACAACATACTGCATGTTTGGTTGTCAACCCTTTTACAGTTGGCAATCACACTGGCCTCTTTGCATGTACGCCGACAAGAAATATTTAATATTCTATGAAGGCGACCTCTTAAATCCAGAAATGGAAGGAGAACGTCGGATATCTGTACTATTTCGTTTTTGTCGTACCCTTTATTACTTTTCTACAGTTACTTTGTTTGCAGCGCAATCATTGAGTACACTAGCGATAGGTGGATACAGTTTGGTCACTAAAATGTTTTCGTTATACATGCACTTTACCACTGTATTTGCCGTCGCGGTTGTTGTAGATTAGTCGGAGAGGGGATACGTTTATTTACACTGTTTGTCTTTAAGGGTGGGAATGGAATAAGTGTGAGGCTGGGCGCCCATAAACCGGTTAACCCCCCAGTGACTTTTGTCACTGACCGTCCCAAGGCGGTGCTTCCATCTTCCCCCTATTGTGTGTTTGTTTTGTCTTTGTGCGTTTCTTGTTGTTTTTATAGTTATGTACATTTGCTGTTTCCTTGTGTTGCTGTTTGGGCGACTGTTTGTTCTGTATGTGGTGTTTCCTGCATGACTCATTTTTGTACTTTTACATTAGGTTAAAGTTCATGAATTGAAGGCTTTGTCTACTTCCTTGCTTTCGTGAATCACACATCTTTGGAAGATTTAGGCTACTTTCTGGAGGAATCCCACGAATTATTCCTCTTTCTATTTGAGAAGCTTCTCTTCCAAGCTTGATAACTTATATCTTCTGGATTCCTTGATAGCTTCTTAATCTTTTATTACTAACAATACTAACACTGCTCAGTTGGGTCCACAACGACAGTAACAGTATTGAGTATTGCTGCCGTCTTGTTATTTGGGATGTATACCTTCCCACCATAGCTACAAAGGCAGCATACCATAACACGTATCGTATTTATGTTATCCAAATATTTTTTAAATGTAAAATTCCTTTTAATTAGTAAATACTTACCTGTCATGGGGAGAATCCCATCTTCCTCTCCGCTTCGATTTGAGTGGAAGTGAAGGGAAGTAACTCTACACGCACCTGCCGGTGTCCGGTGCGGTCCGTGATGTTGCGGACGACACCGCGGGACTCCCCAAGAAAACTTCTAGGATAGTGTAATATTGGGGAAGTGAATAGCATACCGCAACAGGTAACTACTTACTAATTAAAAGGAATTTTAAATTTAAAACATTATTTCAATATTTCTATTCGATTAGTTCTTTCTTGTTACTTTAGCGAGAACGGTTGTTTTTTTCTGTTGGGTTCCGCTGTAAACGGCAGTGAGATTTAGTAGAGAAAAGCTTTACCAAGTAGCCAGTTTACTCTAAAGTGGACAGTTTACTCTAAAAGGGTTTTGCAGAGAAGTTAGGCTGTATGCTAAATTTGTTACGCAAATATATTCTGAAAATGGGTGATCCCTCGAAAGCAAAAGTAGAAATGCAAAAAGAGAATATTGCTCGGTTTTATTGAGTCTGTTCATGAGTAGTAATTAAAAGTGCAACACTACTCACACCCCTAGCACCGGCTTAAGCAGTTATCAATTTTGAGCATGGTAGCAGTTGTTGTTTATCATTGTTGAAAGGCAATTTGTGTATACAGTATGTCTGTATTAAGCAGCCACTAAAAGGTTTACAAAATTAGTGCTTTCGACGAGTTAGTCTTGCCTTGGAAGGCTACCGTCTTTAGCGGTCAAATTTATTACATCCCCTTGTGTGACGGGTATTTATTACACCCCTTGAGTGGCAGCTTGAAACAGGGTTTTGAGTGTAAATCATGTTTTTGTTAGGTTTGCAATTCATAATTATTGCATTTTATAATATTTACGTAGCTGTAAGCAGCACGTGTATTTAATACTTGTATCACCGTCGCGTGTAGACAATGGTGTATGTGGAACTTCACTGTGTATCACCACACTGGTGTACATAGGCGAGGTAGCACGTGGCTGTTATTAGTGTTAGACTTAATTGGCATCGTGGTTTGATTTGCAGTTATGAATCTGTATATGTATGACATATGGGCATGTATGTGACTTGTGAATAGTAGATTTGCTGTACTTACGTGAGGAAAATATAAGGCTGTCAGTGTTATTTAATCAGTGCTATTGCTGAAGCAAAACACTTGAACTGGTTATATTGTTGTAGCCGTTCCGAGGCAAGTACGCAGCAGACGCCATAGGGATGATCTGATCTGCCGAGGCCATACACATTGGTGTACCTACTCTGCGGGGTTATCCGTGACATAGACGTTGGTGACCACCCGGGATCCGAGCGTTGGTATTGGAGTTGACAGAGACGTTAGATTAGAGTTTATTGAGACGTGAGATAAGAGGTCAAAGAGACATGAGATAAGAGTTAAAAGTAGCTCTATATTGAGTGCTAGTGAAGTTGGTGTTAGTACGCATGTGTGCGTAGTGTTTATTTTAGACTGCAAGAGACAGTTATTAGCTAGTGGCCACGAACATTTAAGGAAATAGTTTTTTATTGATTACATTCTGTATATTTGTGTATTTGAAAATATATTTATTTGTTAAATTTACTTCTTGTTTGTTGTTGGTTGGCGACCTTAGGTATCACCCTTGGTAGCGTGTCGTTACAGTTTGACGAAATTATGTCAATGTTAATATTCCCTATATTTACACATAGTCCAAAAGACGCCTATATATGGTTGCTATATGAACAATGTACGAGGAGGTACAGACAATGCAAACTGCAAAACTTGGTCTTCATTCAGTTTGCCCATTCTTATACGGTTAAATGTAAATGAACAAAGAAACATTATATGGCATCTTTTTGGGGTGTAATGTCAGAAACATGTTTTATGACCACTTTCCGTTTGTTGCTATGTTTCATGTATTTAAGATGCCACTAACAAATGTGTCTAAATGTGTATGTATATCCTTCGAAAGCAAAAACAACAATGCGAAAATGTAGGTCACAACACCAGGTGTTAATAGAACGTGTGGCGGACATATAGGTATCCTCAAAATTAATTCTCAGTTTTGTTAGATTTTCTGGTTTTTCGTGATCAACAGTTTCAATGTCTTTAGTTATTAAAATTGAATACTGATTAAGCCGTTATTAAGGGGTGCACTTTAAATAACTGCTAATGAATAGATTCAATAAAAGTCTGCAGTTTTCTAGTTTTGTATTGCTGCCTTTGATTTCGAATGATCTATTTACAGAAGTTATACATATTTGTTCAAATATCAGACAAAAACATCATCATTATGCATCATTATGCAGAAGATCCGTCCATTACAAAACGATATTAGGGGAAAGTCGAACATTCATAATTTCGCTCGACAAAGGTCATATTAAAGAATACACCGCTTTATTTAAGGCTACAAACAAAACTGATTACTTTTAATAGATTAGAATAACTTGCCTCTTTCACCAATTCGTTGATCCTTTTGCTCGTGTGGACGAAATACGTGCAGCTTTGGAAGAGAGTCAATATTGCCACTATATCAACATCCGTAACAGATTCACTGGTTTTGTATATAGCTGGCAGGTATATTTTACAGACTTCCCAAGGAACTGTTGGCCACAACCGAGGGTCACAGTTCTCCGGACGCAATTTAGTAATATTAGTGGTATTTTCTATTATTTGCTGTAACCAGTAATTGCATGCTTCACATTTCATATACAATGTGTTATCGAAATGTGTCTTAACATCTTTAGCAGTACATGAACTACTGCATACTGGTTGTTGCGAATCGGGAGATTTGCTGATTTTGGTGTGATAAGCGGATGCTTGAATGTCCACAAATTTCGCTAAGCCATCTTTCAAAAACTGAAGGGAAAGGGTACCATTAAGCCAATTGTTAAACCGCACGTCGTCAGGATCCTTTTCTGCCATTCTGTAAATATGAATGAATATAAAATATAAAACTGCAGAATACAACAGGAAAAGGCTATATATATATATGTTAAAAAAGACTAAATGATGTTATATCGCTTTTGTCTTACCTTTCTTTTAGATACTATATTTGTGCGTTATGGGGGTACCATATATCGTCAAGTTATTGGTATACCCATGGGTACAGGTTGTGCCCCTCTTGTTGCAGATTTGTTTTTTTTATTGCTATGATAGGGAATTTATGCTTAGCTTAAAACCTGATACACAGACCGATATTGTTAATGTTTTTAATTTAAACTTCAAGGTATTTAGACGATATTTTGAAGTTAGATAATCCTTATTTTGAAACTATGATTTCTTCAATTTACCCAAAAGAACAGTCTTTAATATTTAATTTTTAGCTTCATTTTTATATTTGAATCTTTCAATTACAAATGATAAAGCTTCGTCCAAAATTCTACATCTTATTGGGTTGATATTTTTCAGCTTATTCGGTTTGCCCGAGCCTGTTCTTTGCTAGAAGATTTTAACAGTCGTGATTTAGTTATAACTGATAAACTTCTTAAGCAAGGTTACAGGTATCACAAATATCGGAAAACGTTTTCTAAATTTTATTATCGAAATTTACCACTCATTAGTAAATATGATTTCAATCTACGTGCGTTACTGCAACAAGACATTTCTCAACCAGACTTTTATGGGAATGTTATCTACAAACGTAGGAAAATTCGGGGTCATATCCATTTTCATGATTTGTTTATAAAACGCATTAAAACATTTAAGAAGAAAGGTTATGATCCCATTATAATGCAACGCACTGCATGTTTGGTTATCGACCCTTTTACAGTCGGTAGCTACGCTTCCCTCTTTGCTTGCGCGATGCCAGGCCGAGGGTAGTACTCTAAGATGGTTTACTATTAAACTAAGATACGGGATAAGCTTACCAGTCTCATGTATTACTTTTCCATGTTGTGCCCTTAACGGCTTCCCTGCAGGTGCTCTGACTTCGGCAGTCATAGAGTACATATTTGACTGCTTGTCACAGTTATAATGCTATGTTTTACATGTTGCCCTGTGTTCACCGTCGTCTATGTTGTGGGTAAGTCCGGCGGGGATACCTTTATTTACACTATTTGTAAAGCTAGGGTGACTTTGAGAGAAATGTGAGGTTAGGACGTCCGTAAACCGGTTTAAACCCCAGTGGTGTTTTTGCTACTGACTGTACCAAGGCGGTACTCTTTTTGTCACCCTAACCTTTGTTTGCCTTACTCTTTGTGCTTGTGATTTTATTCATGTGTGGAGCGTTTGTCTCTAGTTCTTGTGTGACTCTTGGTGTTTTCTGTGTTCATTTCGTGTGAGAGTGTGCGTTTGGGTGTGTGGTTGTGTGTGTGTGATGCTATCTATCGGTGTTTTGGTGGTGGCATCGTCTTGTATGTGCCTTTGCCTGCTTGACTTCTCAGTGTTGTTATATTTTCTGGTCCTTCGGGATCATTAGTTTTGATGTTATTAGTTTTGAAAATTGAATACTGCTTAAGCCGGTGCTACGGGGCGTGAGTAATGTTGCACTTTTAATTACTACTCATGAACAGACTCAATAAAACCGAGTCCGCAATTTTCTCTTTTCGCATTTCTACTTTTGCTTTCGAGGGATCACCCATTTGCAGAATATATTTACTACTTTTCCATTTAAAATGTTAAATTGATATCTTAACAATGCGCGATGGGTTTCATCAAATCATCAGGCACAGTTGAATTTATTATGACGTCATGACTTTGTGTTCATGACCTCGACGTCCGTACTTGTGAGAGTTGGAATACAAACACTACAGAACGATAAAAATATAATAATAAAGGAAGCTGATAAAGGTAATGGCATTGTGATCATGAACATAGTATACTATCAGAGTAAAATGATAGAAATGTTAAGCAATGAAACTTTTTATAAGAAATCTCTAGCAAACTGCAGCAAAGATATTTTTAAGAAAATGAAAGAGCTTTTAATGTGCAAATATAACATGACAAAGTAAGGAATTATCAATTTAACTTTGAGTCAAAATCCAGTTCATTATATGGCATTCCAAAAAACACAAAAGTGCAGAGATAACCGCGAAATGTAAGTAATCAAATTCGGAATATATTGAAATACTAGACCCCGAAGACTTAAAAAGAGTTTACAGGATTTCTATTCAAAATACGTCTTTGTTCCTGCTGATAAGGCATCGAATAATGTGATTATTATTTGACGATTACATTATATCGTCGTCTTGAAGCAGGAAATTATTAATACCAAGTCATATATTTCAGTTAATTTAGACGAAACGACCGCCGTTTCATACCATGTCAAAAAGTGTGAGCAACTTGAAGCCGATATTAAAATTATATAATATAAACTTCCTACAATGTATTGGTTACCGAAACTACATTTAAAGATGCGCGTTGATTCCTACCATTTACCCAAAATAACCCAAATTGAATAAAGCTAACCCTTCCGACACTTGTGCGGCTTGTCTCGGTCTAGACCTTGTTATTGACAATGGAATAATTTCTTAAAAAATTATGACAAAAGATATGATTTTGATTTTATTATTGTAAATGTCCCTAACCTTGATGGAGATGTTCCCCGCGCACCATCTTACGGGGTTTATATATCTCAACTTATTTGTTTCGCTAGAGCTTGTTCTTCTGTTGACGATTGTAACAATCGGAATCTCATTTTCACTGAAAATCTGCTTAAGCAAGCTTATAGATATAATAAACTAAGAAAAACATTCTCTAAATTTAATTATCGAAATCTCTAACTTATTGGCAAGTACAAATGTAATCTTAAGGCACTTCTGCAACACGGTGTTTCATATCCTGAATTTTATGGTGATGTGATATACAAACTTCGTAAAATTATTGGACATACCCATTTTCTCACTTTGTTTACTAAATACATTAAAATATTCATTAAAAAGGGATATAATCCTAAGGTACTACAACATACTGCATGTCTGGTTGTCAACCCTGTTACAGTTGGCAATCAGACTGGCCTTTTTGCATGTACGCCGACAAGAAAGATTAAGTACTCTATGAAGGCGACCTCTTAAATCCGGAAACGGAAGGAGGACGTCGGATAATTGTACCATCTCGTTTTTGTCGTACCCTTTATTACTTTTCTATAGTTACTCTGTTTGCAGCTCAATCATTGAGTACACTGGCGATAGGTGGATACAGTTACTTCACTTAAATATGTTTTCGTTTTACATGTACTTTACCATTGTATTTGCCATTGCGGTTGTTGTAGATTAGTCGGAGAGGGGATACAATTATTTAAACTGTGTTTAGGGTAGGGATGAGGTTGGGCGCCAAAAAAACCGGTTTAAGCCCCCCAGTGACTTTTGTCACTGACCGTTCCAAGGAAGTTCCTTCCATCTTCCCCGATTGTATAAGTACAAAAATGAGTCATGCAGGAAACACCACATACAGAACAAACAGTCGCCCCAACAGCAACACAAGGAAACAGCAAATGTACATAACTATAAAAACAACAAGAGCCGCACCAAGACAAAACAAACATGCAATAGGGGAAAGATGGAAGTACCGCCTTGGAACGGTCAGTTACAAAAGTTACTGGGGGTTAAACCGGTTTATGGGCGCCCAACCTCACAGTTATTCCATCCCCATCCTAAAAGACAAACAGTGGAAATAAACGTATCCCCTCTACGACTAATCTACGACTGCTCGTTATGTCATAATATTAGAGAAAGTGATTCTTACAATTTTAAAGGAACACACTTTTATGTAAATCAACCAATGTCTTGTGATGTAAGAAGTGTTTTTATATGTTCTTACATGCACTAGGTGCAGATATTTTTATATAGGCCAAACTGGTGACAAATTGAGAACAAGAAGAACTATCCATTCACAGCGAATTAGAGACCCACCAACAAGACAAATCCCTTTAAGCGAGCATTTAGAAAAATGCAGAATCGAAACCCTTCAATATTAAATATTTCCCTTTTTAAATTAAAGACAGATAGTGTTTCAGACTGGCTAGAAAAAGAAACACTTTTCGTACAAAAATTCAAACCAACCGCGAATGCCATTAGTTTCTAATTCAAACATTTGCTTCCCTTCAAAATTGAGAGTAACAACCCTTGCAGGAAGTATGGACGTCGACGTCATGACAACAAAGTCATGACATCATAAGTCATTTAACTGCGTCTAATGATTTAAGATTAAGATATTAATTAAACATTTTAAAGCCATATAACATCATTTAGTCTTTTTTAACACAAACACACACACATATATATATATATGTGTCTTTCTATCTACCAATCTATGTCTGTCTGCCTATCTTTGTCTTGCCTTTATTTTTGTCTGTCATATTCGTCCCTGTCTGCCATGCCCTTGACTGGCCTGTTTTCGATTAACCTACATGCAAAACAATCTACACACTAATATATCTACATAAAGAACCATGCGAACATTTTAGGTATATAGGAACTGACACGATCCTTTAGTTAGTTTAAAAGCCGGGTTCTACCTCAAATATCAGCTGTATCAGTTGCAATATATGAAACATTTAGTAATATGTGTAACAGTCCGTTAACATTTGTAGACACTTTTGAAAAAGATGAATTGAAACATACGACACACGTTTGGCAACGGTTGTAACTACGAGCAGCAACAACTTTCAACATGGTGATTTATCAAAACATATATTCCGCAATAGGCTAAGAGACCATAATAAGTGGAAGCTGTTTATAATTACATGTATATCACACGATCAAAAACAAAACAGTTCGGACAAATCGGACGCTCGGACAACTGTTTGGCCGACAGACGTTTAAGTTTG
Organism: Azorinus chamasolen; assembly: GCA_963576725.1. Taxonomy (NCBI): domain Eukaryota; kingdom Metazoa; phylum Mollusca; class Bivalvia; order Cardiida; family Solecurtidae; genus Azorinus; species Azorinus chamasolen. Next base: position 61,795,635 of record OY755239.1, on the reverse strand, counting down.
ACGAAATAAGCACATCACAACTTTATCAGATGCAAACACAATTCAAAAACGTGTTTGTGTATGTCATTAATGTAAATGAAGTAAACGCAATAAATTGACAAGTGTGCTCAATTAACCTTTAATTATTTAAGTACTATATTTTTGTATTACACAATTTGGCACATGAGTCATACACTTGCGTTGCATCTAAAACATTAATTGTGTGACAGATGCAGTCGGACTGTGACATATTGCCAGTTATTACACATATTGCCATTTTGTACATTTGTTGCCCAAACATACGTCTAATAATGACCTTAGTCACAACCATTATAGTCGGCTAGGATAAATATTAGTTGTGCAATGAATTGAATACTGCCGTGAATTGTTGATTCAAAAACGTGTTTATCACTGGGGGGAAACGTATCCCGGATATTGCTAATAAATGAGCTTTATTTTGACACAACGGAGAGAACAGGATGGCAACGAAGGTAAGTAAATGCGTATTCTCTCTTAATTAGTTCTTTTTTGGCAATTGTTAGGTGGTGCTTTAGATTCATCATACTCATATTATGCACGCTATATACATGATTTGGAATCAAACAATGCAAACGATGGGAAAACCCACAAAATGAACGCCGTGCTCGCGAAAGAATGCATAACCATCTCCCAGATTTTTTTATGTTACTGAAGGATGGAATCAAAATATAAAATTCTGAATTGAGCGATCGCTTTGAATATCATTTCACTATGTATACTGAAAATTTCAGTCATATTGGTTCAAGTTTGCCCAAAATATGGCCACAAACAAATAGTCGGTTAGTCACTGTTAGTGTACTGGGGATTGGTAGCTCCAAAGATTTTAGTGTACTGGGTATTGCATGATAGTGTACTGGGTATTGCATTTCATTTGTTCTCATTTTTTCCGTTTTATTGAGCGTTGTTAGATATTTCAGATATATTTCTGTCGTGATAAATACTATTTCTAGTCAATCGCACATTCTAGATAGATCTATATGCATCTGTATTGAAATACTCGATGATCACTGACTTATTAAAAGCCGTTATATTTAAGTACCTGTTAATAATAGTTTTTGTGTAGCAGTGCCGTAAAATCCAACTCATACATCCATCAATCATAATAGTCTTTTTACCTATTTCTTAATAGATCTGTTGTTTACTCTTCAGTTAATTGATATGAAATAACATGTAGATCTATGTGTAGCTCTAGTTAACAGGCTCAGTACCATATTGAGTACTGACTGATGCAAAACATACTGTAATCAAAGGTCGAGCCAATATGTAAATATAATAGTACTGTATAAACATATACATGTACACGTAATAGGCTTTTATTAATAGCATAAACATTCAGAAATATTAGATCTATATCACTCAGTTTTTCCAAAAATGCTAATGAACGCTGTTATACATAACAGCGGCTTGAGCCCAGTGGTCAAAATAGTACTGTGATATAAGAAGTGATATAGCTAGGGGCACGTGTTTTTAACGACCCATTCTCAAATAAATTGGTCAATTCACCGAATGAAAACGTTAAATTTCAACTACGTCGTATGTCTGAAAAGTTGTGAATATTGAAATGTTTAATGTATATTTGACCTTATTCCGAAATAGCTCTAATATTTATTAACAATTAATTATGTAAAATGAGTGGTTAATGTATAAGCTATAGAAATTTATTCCTTGTGTTCACAGTACCCATAATCTGATTTTTAACAGTTATACATAGAGCTCGGACAGTTATATAATTCAAAGAATCGGGTTATGTGTATGAACTGAGATTATATAGCATGCATTTATCCATTTCTGATGAAACATTTTGATGTTAAGTATGAAAATTAGGAGTTGAACACCAGATTCAACTTCATAAAAATATAGTTTCATGCTGGTGTTCAACTTCATAAAAATATAGTTTCATGAATGTTGTATTTGAATTTTTACACATTTAAATTAGTGCAAAACAAAAAACAATTTGAGGGTCAGGAAACGTTCCCGATGTATTATAAACTCATACATAAGTACACAAAATCGTTAAGACAATTTGTAAGAAAATTTCTCTTTCGAAGGTCACAGTCCCGTAAATTATAGGAATGTGTCCCGTAAATTAGACTGACAAATAATATGATATACAATTGCTTTATAAACAGAGCATTCATCAAAACGAGCATCTAGGAGTATACAATTTCAAATTCAACTCTGTATGTCGTGTTCAACTCTGTAATTTTACTGTCTGAGTTAAAACATCCCCTTTGACTGAACTATGCACTGACCGCTGACAAATGTATGTAATGAAAATAGTTTGATTCAGTCGAACAATCAATTGTTAACTGTTTGCAAGAGTTACTAATAAAAATAACAAAACTGATTACTACTTGCGTGCACATAACCCAGAACCAGCCGTTTGCTGGGGAAAAAGTGTGTCATTGGATTGTCCCGTAAATCATAAAATTATGTTTAAGGACTATTGGTAAAGGACGTGAAGTTGAAAACTTTTTCAGGGACAGTGAACATTCTTCTCCCATTTCCTGTAGGTACCAGGACGCCTGTCTTGCGCATTACATTTCCTTTTTCAATCAATTTCATCTGCTTTAGATGGCCTTTAGTTTGTTATATTTTATAGTACAGTCAAACATTGATAAGTCTATTAACACGATTTCCTACATACTCGTAATTCAAAGTTTCCATTAGAACTAAAACTACACTTAATTGTTCACCTCTTTATTGGCGAGTCTATATTATCTTTTTCAAACAGCTCAAAGTGCGAAAAAATTCTCATTTTGAGTCATTTGAAACAGATATATGTTCCTCCCAGCTGTCATTGAATCTATATCTTTCATATTTGTATACAAGTATACATTTATCAAAGGTTAGCTGTACTTTCTTATTTAAACTATTGCTGCGCTAAATTATCACACTGTCACCAATGTTTTGCTAACTCATGGGCCGGTTTCAACAGTCCGCTTCAATTAGTGTTTGAGTAAGGAGTCACACAACACCTCGAGACGGATAAACACTATCACAACATATGAATAGACAGACATACTGACAGACAGACGAAAGTAGGGATGGACATCTAAACAATTCAGCTATTTAATGGGATTCAAACCTGTTGATGTGAATAAAACTATTACTATAATTTACGGGACAAAAGAGATTATATTTTACGGGACACTTTGGTGACTGTATGTGTGGCTTTGTAAATGCCTATTTGAAAGGAGATATACTTGACTATATTTGTATGTAGATTGGGCAATAGGAATAAATGCAATGAAGTGAATGTTTGCTCTTTTGTAGAAGAAAAACCCAGTAAACATGTTCGTGACTTAACAAAAATAAAAGTAAATATGGTTGTGAAAAAAAAATCTGAAAAACTACAAATAATTGCCATCAATATATTGCCAATCTTGTTTTTATTGAACCATTTATTATTTCTGAATAGATTTGTATTATACTGGCATAATTTAAACTTACTTTACGTTTGAAAAATTGTGTAGAAATACTTTGATATTGGCATCCTCATCTACGGGATAATTTAATCTAAGCTACGAGTCCGAACTTTCATGTGGAATATTTAAACAACGCGAAAAGTTATGTTGTTTATACGTCGATAATTCGGTATTCAAATCATAATTATGAAATAATATGTATACAAATTCAAGAAGGCAATCCTGTAAGCTATTTCTGCAAAATGTCAAATAACTCGCCGCTTTCTTAGGGAATTGTGTAGACGAATTATGTAGTAGACTGACATCTTCCATGAATTATTTACATGTGACTGTGGTTTAAGTATTGAATAAGATGTAATTGAGTGGCATGACACTCGGGAATGATGGAAGGGGCAACTGAAGAAAGACATTTGTCTCGTAAATTAGGCCTCGTAGATTAGGATTTTTCTTTTCCGCTGTATTTGATACGCCAGGAAAATTTTATATGCTTTCTCAAAGTACTTTTCATTAAATTTTGATAAACAATAGGTTATTTAGTACACAAAATTGGCAAATCAAACTTAAAAAAGTTTTTATGGGGAAACGAATATGCTTATTTGTGATGACTCGTAGATTAGAAAGCTAAATTCCCGAAGTGTAATTTAGAAACTTGGCCTCTGATTTTTTTTCCATACAGGAATTTGATAAAAATCTTTTTCATACACATGATATACAATATTAAAGGGTGAATGAATAAGGCATTGCAGAATTATCGTGCAGTATGTGATATTCTATTTACCGTTATAGTTTAGCCTCATAGATTAGGTCAGGTTTGGCGACATTGCATTAGCATGTCAGTGTATTTTAATGTTTGGTTGCTTTAGCGTCGTTTTGTCTGCGTGAAAAACATCCATTAATAATAAATAAATGCAGGGGCTTAAATCGGGAATGATTACATTCTACACTATATTATGGGTACAATGAAAACTAAAAATGTCCATGGCGACATACAAATTCCGCCACCCCATGCAGATTTAAAGGCCTGGAAAGCCATTCAGAACAACATTTTATACCATAAGAATGTTTAATAAGACATAATCCTAATATAATGAAAAATAGAGAAAAACAATGACACGACGTTAATTGCTTTTAATTGGCGAAATATCAGTTGACTTATAACGGCGACATTGATTGTCCATTTTTTTAGAATGGGTCCCCACCAAATAGGCTGCCCTATATCATTGAATGATTCATATAAACTGCATCAACTACAGTACAAGGTAAAGAAATGTCAACTTTTATACCCAACACAGGAACCCGTCTGTGTTGTCCTCAAAGATAAGTTCATGCATAACTGAAAAATGCAAACACTGGGGTGTCATGTGTTATGTAAGAAAAATATCGTGCACTCCAGTTTCTTGACACTTCTGACAGAGGCACTGACTAAACAGGGACATGTTACTTAGGTTCACACAAGTTCTTCACAAACCCTTTCTAGAATAACAGACAAGCATTGTATCTATCCTCTGACAACCATGTATATCTACATGATAAGCATAAAATGATGAAAATCCCATGAAAACAGTGCTACTTTATTTTGAGGCAAAATATTTGACACTGATTCTCAGTGGACTTGTAACTTTTGACTACACCATTGGGCATTTGCGGCTAATTGGTGTTCTGATACCAGTTACTTCTACCCAGTTACTGATTTGTATCTGAAAAGGTATATAAAGGGTATCTGGTGTCTCCCTCCACCAGTAATTAGCTGGACGTCGCAATATGACTGAAAAACTGTTAAAGAGACGTAATATCTGAAACAAATAAGCAAACAATTTTTAATGCATTTTTTTCATATGAAATAGTTTGAAAATCATTGTCTGTCTCAATATGACACTGTACATAAAGAATATGTATTGCTACAATATTACAACTAATGTTTTCAGGCTATCCGATCCCTGCTGAATTACATCGATGGATAGGGCATATTTTAACAACGCTTAAATACCTATTATAGGGGTTCATAACTACCCCTTTACCGCAAGCCAGTTAGCACAGTAGGGTTCTAAATGATAGATGCTAAACCAATATCATGCAGCAATATATGTGCATATTTTAATTCAAAAGGTCTCAGAGACAAATGTATTTTAAATCTAACAGCCTGGATCTAGATCAGACGCGGCATTATGGAGCATCTGATTTGGATCCAAAACTGTTTGCAAATTACAGTCAAGACACGACCAGGAGGATAAGGGTTAGTTGCAATTTATCCTTATCCTGCTGGTGGCCACTTGTCTGTTATTTGCAAACAGTTTGGATCCAGATCAGAGGTAGTATAGCATAGAGCATCTGATGTATGTACAAATCGTATTTAGATCTAAATATTGTTTTGCAGACGGCAACTTCAAAGCAGACGAAAGTACTGGAGGATATGGGTTAATATGATGCAATAACTATCAAGCATGGTGGGATCCAACCACAATAAACAATCCAATTAACACCCCATCAAGTAAAAACTAGACCTTTAAACACTACTTTATGATGAAAATAGAGGAATATTGCCTGAATAAACTTTTCAGAGGTCTTTTCAAATTATTATGCTGGTAAATAAGCAAAAAAACAACTAAAGTGTAATGTGCAATCCCCAGTACACCAAATTTTGACAATATGCAATACCCAGTACACCGTTTATCAATCCCCAGTACACTAATAGTGACTAACCGACTTTTCGTTTGTGGCCATATTTTGGTCAAACTTTTGGTGAAATTTTCAGTATACATAGTTGAATGATATTCAAAGCGATCGCTCAATTCAGAATGTTATACAGCAACAATGTTTTACCTATAAAAAACTGATGGGGGGGGGGGGGGGGGGACGGGGCCAATTTTGACCCTGGGGTTACAATTTGAACAATCTTGGTAGAAAATCATTAGATGATGCTATATACCAAATAGCAAAGGTCTAGGCCTTACAGTTTCAGGGTAGAAGATTTTTAAAGATTTTCCTACGAAAACCTGATAAGCCCAAAGGCGGGACCAATATTGGTCCGGGGTCATAATTTGAACAATCTTTGTAGATGACCATTAGATGATGCTACATACCAAATATCAAAGGTCTAGGCCTTATGGTTTCAGAGAATAAGATTTTTAAAGATAACTGATAAGCCCCGGGGCGGACGCCATTTGGTACGGGGTCATAATTTAAACAATATTTGTTCAGGAACATTAGATGTTGCTACATACCAAATACCAAAGGTTTAGGCCTAACGGTTTCAGAGAAAAAGATTTTTAAAGATTTTCCTATGAAAAACTGATAAGCCCCGGGGCGGGCCATTTTTGGTCCGCGGTCATAATTTGAACAATCTTTGTAGAGGACCATTAGATGATGCTACATACCAAACATCAAAGCTCTAGGCCTTACTGTTTTAAGAGAAGAAGATATTTAAAGATTTTCCTACGAAAACTGATAAGCCCTGGGGCGGGGCCATTTTTGATCCGGGGTCATAATTTGAACAATCCATGTAGAGGACCATTAGATGATGATACATACCAAACATCAAAACTCTAGGCCTTACTGTTTTAAGAGAAGATGTTTAAAGATTTTCCTACGAAAACTGATAAGCCCTGGGGCGGGACCATTTTTAATCCGGGGTCATAATTTGAACAATCCTTGTAAAGGACCATTAGATGATGATACATACAAAATATCTAAGGTCCAGGCCTTACGGATTTAGGGAAGAAGGTTTGTAAAGATTTTCCAACGAACAATTGATAAGCCCCGGGGCGGGGTCATTTTTGTTCCGGGGGTCATAATTTGAACAATCTCTGTAGAAGACCGTGCGATGATGCTACATACAAAATATCAAAGCTCTAGGAATTGTGGTTTCAGAGAAGAAGATGTTTCAGTAAATTAATGACGACGCACATATGCACGACGCACATACGCAAAACGCAGACACACGACGACGGGCGCCGGAGAAAGCCCCCTCACAATATCTCACCTGGCCCTTTGTGCACGGTGAGCTAAAAATGTGTGCAAAACGTCACAAATGTGTAGTTGCAACTTCAAGGTATGTGCAAACTGTTACAGTCATAGGGTCTACCTTCAACTGTAATTGGCTCGGCGTCGCGATTCGAGTTAAATACCGTAAAGTGATGTAATATCCAATCTTATCAAAGCGCTGAAATCGTTGAAAGACTGGCGGAAAAGTAACCTCGCCCTTGACATACATGTTTTTGAGATATCAACATCATTTAGAAATGTTTATGACAGGTTTATTTATGTCAAGTATCATTCAAATCTGACCACTGGGTTTGGAGAAACTTTCTTGAGATTTTTGTTGTTGTCATAGCCACCAGACTTCTTCATTGATCCGGATTCTTTTAGCAATTCTGATAGAGAACCAAGATCATTTAAGTCTTAAGCGACTATAACTTTACATGAAAACTGATCTCAGAGTAACACGGACAAAACAAGAATGTAAATGCAACACTGCAATACTGACAACTGGGTCAGCCTTGCACGTCACAATTGTAAAGATTCAACCTCTAGAAACATGAAAATTCTACTGATAACAGTATTCACAAAAGTACAAAAATGAGTCATGCAGGAAACATAACTATAAAAACAACATCAAGAGACGCACAAAAGACAAAACAAACATTCCTCCTATTGTATGTTTGTTTTGTCTTTGTGCGTCTCTTGTTGTTTTTTCTACCCATGTACATTTGCTGTTGCTGTTCGGGCGAGTGTTTGTTCTGTATGTGGTATTTCCTGCATGACTCATTTTTGTACTTATACAATAGGGGGAAAATGGAAGTACGCTGATTGTACTACTACTAACGTAATTGGGTCGCCGCGAACGGCGACCCTTTATTTTTAGTTTGTTTTGGAAAAGTCTATGGGAGGAGAAGTCATTGACTGAGTACAATAACAAATGGTGGGTGTCTGAAATACAAAAATATTTTTATTCATGACCCTTTTCTTAGTCTTTTAGTTCAACAAGATTTTATAATACACAAAAAGCATTGTATTAAAGCAATACAAGACAATCGCAAAGGCAATGAAATCAGCGGACACACAAAAGTTGCTAGTCCCTTAGACCTAATTATTGGACATAGACTTTGTACATGCACCGCTTTATTTATTTCAGCAACAATGTCTGATGCGGGATTTTGCATTTGGTGTAGATCTATGTTAGTTGACAAAACCAGAGTATTAAAAAAAACCTTATTATTATTTGTTATCTTTCAAAAATATTGTGGAAAACATCATGTACATATACAATGTACGTTATGATGAAAACCCGTCAATAAAGCAGTATTTCGACCCGGTGCATTGTAGACATAAAGTCAGTCTATGCTGAAATACACTTGGATTACTGATAAATTGATAAACCAGCGGAGGATATTTATTCGGCCCGTATAGTGTAGGGGGTAAGCGCGTTCGGTTGTGTGATTGAAATGCACTTTTGAATGATTTGGCCTGGGTTCGAATCCACCTTTCGCCACATATTTATTTTCTTTTTTTTTCTTCTTTTCTCTTATTTCTTTGATTCTGTTGCGTTAACATATTCCGTCAACATATGCATAATTACAGAACATTTTAAGATATTTTCATGGTTATAGAATCATTACGCCTTAGAAACGTCTACTTACCTAATTAACCTTCTACTAACCACGAAATAAATTGTCTTTACTTCGTGTACTAGCCTAGTAAACCTAACATTATCTGAACATTCTTTAATACGTCAGTCACAAGAGAAGTTTGGTGACTGGATAAATTTGATGTTATCTTCATCGGAAAAGACAGTTTTGAATATCCGTTGGAAGGATATGAGCCTTAATAAAGGGTTGATTGATCAGGATCAGGACGGATCAAAGTACGTTTGCAAACAGTTTAGACCAAGATGAGACCGAAAATAAATAAAAGATAAATAAATTGTTAAAACTGTAGAAAAAAAATGAAAGTCTCTAATCAAATAAATTGCTCACCAGCCCCGGAATGCAATACAACAGACGATAGTTTATGTGTATAAGAACGTTTCAGAGAGATAACTGTAGACATCTTAAAAAGGGTTTACAGGGTTTCCATTCAAAATACGTTTTTGTTCCTGCTGATAAGGCATCGAATAATGTGATTATTATTTGACGATTACATCATGTCGATGTCTTGAAGCAGGAAATTATTAATACCAAAGGTACAAACTTCTGAGCACGTCCAATTAGTGTAATATTTCATTTTCTCGTCAGTAAAGAAAGCCTTTTCAGCATTACATGCCAGAAATGATGTTTTTGCCCAAAATATGTAGGAATGCTTGAGGTCATTGTTATAGACATTTGACCTAGAATCGCAGGCACATCGCAAGGCAGGGCGCGGTATTTGCTTTATTGAAAATATTATTAGACATATGGATCCGCCTATGGCGCATTAATACATACAAATGACGTGGCACTGGTTCGACAGCTATAAACAAGAGAAAATATTGCATTATTACCGATATTTCGCTTTCCTTTATATATGTCAATGTTCGTTGAACGGTTTGAAAGTCAACAGTTCTACAGTTTACCCACAAAACCTTTAAGTGTTTACTCATTATTGTAGTATGCTAAGTGTTTGTATGAGAAACTATTGTCTTATTTTTATCATCTCTGCTGCGAAGCAGTTCTTTCAATAAATGAACAAACACATAAGTACAAAGATACCAAACGCAATGGTGACAATGAGAGTGCCGCCTTGGAACGGTCAGTGGTAAAACCACCACTGGGGATTTAAACCGGTTTGCGGACGTCATAACATCACACTTATCTCGAAGCCACCCTTGCTAAACAAACAGTGTAAATAAAGATATCCCCACCGGACTTCCCCACAACATAGAAGACAGAATCACAGTACAAAATGTAAAACATTGCATTACAACTGTGATAGTCCGTCAAATATGTATTCAATGACTTTGCTGAAGACAGAGCAACTGCAGGGAAGCCATTAAGGGCACGACAGAGAAAAGGCAATACATGAGGCTGATAAGCTCATCCTAATTCAGGTTTTAAAAGTATACCATCAAAGACTAAATGAGAGCATCTATCAACTGGTAATATTTTTAAAGACCAAAACATTAACATATTTTTCAGTTGCTCTATCAGAAAACGTAAAACGAGATCGCAAGGTATACGCAAAAAAGTGACGTCAAGCGCAAAGCTTGCCTTAGAACTCTACTTTAGATCTACATCATACACGTCCACAAACTTATTTTCTCGTTTTGCATTTCTACTTTTGCTTTGCATTTCTACTTTTGCTTTCAAAGGATCACCCATTATCAGAATATATGTACTTCACAACAGCAGGTGTTAAGTGCTTGTGTGGCGGCCGTAAAAAGTCGCCCCGTACTTCATTCTCAGTGTTGTTATATTTTCTGGTCCTTTGGGATCATAAGTTTTCACTAATTATTATTGAAAATTGAATACTGCTTAAGCCGGTGCTAGGGGACGTGAGTAGTGTTGCACTTTTAATTACTACTCATGAACAGACTCAATAAAACCGAGTCTGCAATTTTCTCGTTTTGCATTTCTACTTTTGCTTTCAAAGGATCACCCATTTTCAGAATATTTGTTTAACATGCTATTAGGCCTAAGTTCTTAGTCTATTTCATCCATAAGGGACATTAACAAAGGTGAAGACCTTTGTATAGCACAGCTTCTTTCATTCAAAACTACATTCGGCATGGTACCAAAGTGTCGACTTTATCGATCTACAAGGTATACTTCGAGACTAATACATACTTATGACCATCCCAGCCTATTTAAAAATCGGAATGTCCAATTTTCTGCAATAAGTACAAAATGCCTATTAGGAATACTTTTTTACCTATAATTGAATTGAATTGGACCTTAAATATTGAACCGAGGTCCGATGTATCAGTGCTTTACACTGAGCATCTAAAAGAACCAGAGAAACTCAGTCGATAATAAGAGTAGGGCATCGCGCCAGGGTTTCTCTGTATCCTCTCCCCTCTCTCTCAGGCGTCCAATTAACGGACGTTAATCAACACAAACAAACAAAATCAAACAGACTGGCGTCAAAAAGAGTACCCAAATACTAACAGACTCGGTGAAGTTCATACCAAAGGTCACGTAGCATTCACTCAAACAGATTTCCGGCACGACAATTCAGATAAACATATCGCAAGTCAGAATGTTGGAAACCTAGATCCTACACGATTGACCGTCGGTCCGGAAGTGTCCGGTGGATGCCACTGCGGGGTATATTCTTGTGACTATCGCCCCCTAAAAAGTCCGATATTGAGTTCATCAAGCAGGATTCACGAGTCGGTCGGGCTTGGAGCACATTCGTGCTAGATAAATCGAAAAGCTTCACTAAACCCGGAATGGAGCGTCTTACTGATTCAATCCGAACCTATATGTGTGTGCTGCTTGGGACCCAGATACAGACTTAATCACGAATAATTGATGGGGCTGAGGTACATGAAACAGTTATTGGCCAACGTGGAGGAGCGATCAACTCACCATTCAACATTCCGGAATCAATAAAACTTTATCAGGACGTTTTGCAGTATGCCGGCAGCGAGGTTTATACTTTTACAAATGTATATGGTGTTTTGAACCGGTTTATATATTGCTCCGAGCAACATGATCCTAAACAGACGATCTCCGCATCGGAAAGGTTGATGTTCAGGGTGATAGCGTGGTGCCTAACACAAACGGCACTTTTCAAGATAGGATAATAGTAGGCCCACCAGTCGCAGACTCACCATAATCACTGCTGGCAACACCAGTGATAGGGCCACATCAGCACACGAGGAAGGTAGGTGGTATAACTGTACGGTTACATGCCACATGGCTTCTCTTTCGTTAGCCATTTGCAACTGCTAGAATGAAAAGGCCTCCTACAGCAATAAATAATGCCCAAGTATTCTCTGCAAACCACCCAACCACCGCCTTACCTACGGTCGGGAATGGGAGCTATTGTAGTTCGCTGCTCCATAAAGAGCGTCCATATACGCTCAGCCATCGTGGTGTCTTCACGTAGTATCTGCCGTAATTTTCGCGAATTCTGTTAATTTGAGACCTTAGAGCCTATCGATTAGCCAAAGCCGCTTCTAGTTTTGCAGACCTCTCGTCCTCGATATTTCGTATTCTCTCTGAGATCAGTCGCTTCTTAGTTCCTATTCCCTGTCGAGATCGGAGAGCATTGCTGGGCTGTTCACAAGGTCACCACACTGAGTTTGTATCATGCCCTTGAACCTATCGGAGACGGTACATCAGTTCTGACCTATCCACACCCGTGGAATCTAGAGGGGAGCCGTCGATCGTTTCAGAGCAGTTTCCTCCGCTTCTGACAGCGTAGCTGCTGCTCTGTCAAGATCTGCAACCTCAATAATGCCACCCCAAGTGATCAAGTAAAAACATCAAGAGACGCACAAAGACAAAACAAACATACAATAGGGGGAAGATGGAAGTACGGCCTTGGAACGGTCAGTGATAAAAGTCAATGGGGGTTGAACCGGTTTATGGGCGCCCAACTTCACACTTATTCCATCCCCACCCTAAAAGACAAACAGTGTAAATATGCACGTCAACTATAATCTTGTTAATTTCCTTCTGCTTGTGCCATAGCTGAGGTTTACTTTAACTGATTGTTGAGATCTAAGACCTCTTCTGTGAGTTTTTTCCGGATCATGGGTCCATATGCCCTACCGGCATATCTACCCTCCAACTTCTGTTTCTTCCGAAAGTCTGGAGGTGACGGAAATTTACGTTAGCAAATTTTTAATCCAATTGTTTTTGAGCTTTGCTTTCAACTCCAGAAGTTTTAGTTCGCGGATAGGGCGGTCTCCCACTGGTTTTTCTTTCAGATTCATCTCTCGGCGCTCTCGCTCTATCACCATAATTGGAGGCTGGTTCTCGAGTTGATGGCGGAAGTTCCCCTGTTGTCCTAACTTTTTCTATACTTTCTTGCAATTCCTGAAGAACCGCTCTATACCTCGGATGTGTGGCATCTCACCTGTTTCTCAAAGCTTTTGCTCTCTCTGAATATGTCGGCATTTTTAATCTGGTATATATATATTATTTCTTTAAATTGAAAACAGAATAATTAAATTTCTATAGATATCCGACGTTTAACCTCTTTTTGAAAAGGCCTTGATGTCCCGCTGTCTCTCTCTACATTGTATTTTGTTATATCCACAGTTATTACATACGTAGTATTAATTTCTAACTCCTCTGCTGCAGATATTACAGAGCTCTTCCGTAAATGAGCAAGGTGTACCTTGCAGTAGTCCTTCATACGGCTTTTGATGCATAGCTCAGTTTTCACAAATTATTATTATTATTATATTATTATTAGTATTATTCTATTCTTTAGTCTATTCTTTAATATATATAATAAAAAATAATATTTCTCCATGTGAAATAGCAATAAAATCTGGCGGGATGTAAACCCGCCCCAAAAATTTTGCAAAATCCTCAGTGTGTACACGTGAGTCCAGAGGCCTTAGATAGAGAGGATAGTTGCTTTATTTACATTTATTTGTCTCTGGACCGATCTCGGCTACCTTTTCTGGCATAGCTTCTAGATCTACTCGGAGGAGCAGACCCCCATATTGCAACACAAAAAGAGAAAATTGCAGACTCGGTTTTATTGAGTCTGTTCATGAACAGTAATTGAAAGTGCAACACTGCTCACGCCCCCCCCCCCCCTAGCACCGGCTGAAGCGGTTACGTCTGATCTTCCGAGCGAAAGATCGAAATGCAGATGATAGTCTTACCAATATTTATTTTCAGTTCGCCAAGCAGATGAAATATAACTAGTAAATATGTGTGGCCTTGTGTTAGCCTCTTGTAAACAGCTGGGCTCCAGATGCGGAGTGATTAACATTTTATAAAATCTAAAATATGTATCACATTAAACACCATTTTAGGAAGAAATGAAATTAACATTTACTTTAGGAGTTTAAAGGTCAAGTAAACAGGTAGGACATTTTCGTAAATAATTGACAAATGAGTACCTTGCACGACGTAGTTTCGAAAATACAAAAATAACATTCATATCGCACATAGCAGCTGTCATATATCACCGATAAGTAAGCACCAATTGATTTTAGTCGATCACTAACCTCTTTTGTGATGACGTCACTTGTGACATTCGCGATAAATGTCGAACTCCATATCGTATAGAAAAGAATCGCACGTATTGTACTTCTGGTCCGTTTTGAGTGCTAAAATGGTTATCTATGCTGCCTATGTGTGTAGCTCCAAATCCGACATTTTTGTATATTGGATCAGCTTACATGGCTGTTTTCTATCAAATTTATTCTAAAGACAATAGTGCAGTCAATGACCGTAAATAAATATTCATGCGTACATGAAATATTTTAATAAATATTCTTAAGAGAAACAAGATGTGTTTGTGAAACACTACACTATGCCCCCACCACCCTAATAGACTTGCTGACCTTAGGTTAGCTTGCCTAGTAACATTTCATATCTTGACTTGAAAACTCTTAACCCTTTCACCGCCAGTGTTTCAAAGCAGCATCTCATCAGGCACTTCACTTTTTGTTTCAAACTCTATTTCTATATTTGTGCTGCATTCCTCTGAAAATTGCATTTATTGATCTCATTTCCTTATTTTACCAAATGATTGACAAAAGTGGTTTGCAGACGACAATAGAAATTTGGCACCGAAAGAGTTAATGTAAAATACCGGTATGATTATATAGTAACACTTTACATATATGTGTGACTCTAGAGCTACCTGTAAATCACTTAAAACTTCAACTTGCAGGAGGCCAAGTGATGGTCACTGTAATAGGTGGCTGAGACACAGGTGTACATACAGTCTATGTGTCTGGTGTAGATGTAGTCCAGACAGGCTCCATGTCTATAAGTAGGTGACTGAACCAACTGTTTACATGCTGCTAAACCCTGTAAGGCACTTTGTATGGGCCCAGGGGTAGTTGCCAGTGCATCCTCATTCATGTCGCCAAGGATCGCACAGGGCTGGTTGTCTGGGATGGTTGTCAGCATGGTTCTGATCTTCTGCATGACGGACTGTGGGCAGTTGTGTCTATCTGGGGAACTGTAGACTGCAATGATATACATGTCTTCTTTTGAAATGGCAGAAAGGTGTACCATAATGATCTGGAAATACTGGGTAGAATATCTCTCTGACACAGTAATCTGGTATGGAATCTTCACTGCCACTAGAACTCCTCCAGCACTTCTGTGGCCACAGGCCAATGTCTCTCTGCCTACTCGCTGCACATTGTATTGTTCTCGTGGCAGTAAAGAGTAGGAGGCAATGTTTCCAGAAAGCCAGGTCTCTGTCAGAGCCACAACATCTGACATCTGAAAGACTGGATCCTTCAATACACCAGCACTGTGGTTTGGAAGGGACCTAACATTGAGCACTAATATGAGAGATGCTAGGCTCTCTGTATAGAAGGTGTTGTAAGGTACCAGGCATCTTTCCTTGGTAGAAAAGTCCATATCCTCAAGAACAGCATCGCTTGCGCGGATCTTGGCAGGATCAAAGTCAAGTAGAAACAGCCCATCTACTGATCTGACTCTACTAAGAGCAACATAAGCATGTCCATCATTGAACCTGTGCTTGAAACTCACTACAATCCTTGATACACAGTGAGGCCTTGAACCTTGTGAATTGTGCAATCCCAGGCAAACTTGAGGGGAAACTGGTGTCTCGTTATGGTAAGTCCTCTGTTCTTCTTGTGTACAGTGAAAGAGATTTCACTTTTTTCTATCGGTGTAGCCTGGGGAAAGCTTCGGGTTTCACTAACATGTCTTGAGCTGACCCTAGTTTTTGCTCTAACAACAGGATTATCAAACTGAACGAGGATGACAGAAACCTCTGACCCTGATCGAGTCATACCTACTACAGTGCCCTGTGCCCCATTGACCAATCCATTCATCACATCTATGTTGCGAATGAGCATGACTTTTGCCATACAGCCATACGTATAACAGATGCCAGTCCTCCTGTAAACCTTGAATCTGAATTAACATCATAATTTGCCAAAGCTGCTGGTTTCTTGTCAACTGCAATGATAGTCACCTTTGTTGTTTCCAATTCATCAAGCATGGAGTCATTGTATCTGTCAACTGCTTTGTTTTAGGCAAAGACATGAAGAGTGTCCCTTGGATAGTTCTGGTTGTTTTCATCTACTTCTCTTGATTTAAGAAATGCTATGTCTTCATCAGTATGTTTTGCTGTCTGATCCTGTTCAGTAGTAAGGCGAAGTCCATGTCATCCTTCTGTCTCATAATTTCTTCTAGCTCTTTGTAGAAAAAGAGTCTAAAGAGATCCTGTCAAATTAGCTATGACATCATTCACTGGTTTGAAAACAAATGGTTGGAAAACAGGAGGCAGCTGGAACAGGTCACCAAACACAATCACTGAAATGCCACCAAATGGGTCTGTCACTCCCTTTATTTCACAGAGTCTGTTGTGGGTTTGGAGGAGGATGTTACAGCTGACCATAGAAATTTCATCCATGATCAGTAACTGCAGCTTTCCTGCCTTGGCTCGCAACCCATTTCTCTTCTCGTCTGACAGTCTTATATAGCTCTTTGTCCCAGAGGTGACACCGGAAATGTTGTGTGCAGCTGATCCAGTAGGAGCAGTCAGGGTAACTCTAACGTCATCCGGGTTGTCTCCCACAACCTGCAGGGTCCTTACTGCCATCTGGTAAAGTGCAGAGATCAGGTGGGACTTTTCTGTGCCTGCACCACCGGACACAAAGAGGCAGAGTTGGTCTGGTGTGATGCCTGTCTTGTGCTTCTTTGACATGCTGGAACACCAGTTTAAAACATGCTGGTATAAATCTGTCTGCTTCTCATTTAATGACTGTACTAGAGTATGGTAGTCAACATCAGTGAGGACAACAGATCTCATTTCTATGCTGTAGGAGATTGGCTTCCCTGGCACAGCATCTATGACAGAGTTTTTGAATTCCCCGTGTTGTACAAGTGGTTGCAGAATTGCTGCCTCAGGGTCCAACTGAACTCCTTCCAACATCTCACTTTGGTCTTGTTCCACAGCTGGAGAGATCTCATCAACGGCATGTTTTGGTGGACCATGTTCTTCAAAGTCTTTACGTGCTGCTTCAATGATGTCAGTATGATGCTCCAAGCTTCTTCTGTTTGCCTCTACGGTATTCTTGTGTATCTGAAAATGCTCTTCATAGGATGGCAAATCAAGTAGCTCCACTTCCTTGGTCCATGGCAAGAACAGATGAAGTTGACCATAATAGTATTCCTCTGGTGCCTTTTGTTCTGATGTTTTATGGTACCGAAGAACTGCTGGACTGGAAGCCTTTTTCATGAAGCCTGTTCCACCATGAAGAGCTATAGTCCCAGATGATTTGCCTCCTTGAACATCATCACTGTCACTGTCATCATTCCTATCTGTTCCTGTCTTATACAGGGTAACATACAAAATAGGCCAAGCAGATGTTTCCTAATGAGGTTGGTCTAAGGGCATATTTGTCAATAATGCCCTTTTGGAAGATATCCTCCTGATCATCATCCATTACATTGATAACTGACATAGGCTTTAGGAAAACCACCGTGTTCTGTGGCAGGTCAGCTGGCACAAACACTGTTCTAAAGCTACACTTGAAGAGAGGAAAGCTCAGTAATCTGTACACTACCTCTTGGGAACTGATCTCTCGAGCATTTAGAAATGCCTTGGCACAATTCTTCATCTTCTGTTTCCAACCAAAATATGAGCACTCCTTGGACACAGAATGTAGAATCTGGCTCATTTCACGCTCATCCTTAGTAATATATGCAATCATGTACATAATGCAAGCGTAGTGGTCTAGGCAATACTGAACATCAATGCTGGCACCCCATGCTTGAAATAAGTGCTCATTGTAGTAGTTGGTATGTATCTCAGTTGGTGTACGTTGCAGTACTACAGAAAATCCTCTGCTAGACATTTTCAATGCACTCTTGTAGTCTTCAATAGATACACCTAATTGTTACACAAGCTCCTCAACTGATGAAAACATTGCGTTCTTCACTTCAAGAGCTTCATGGATCTTTGTAAGAATGTTCTTGTTTTTTTCTTGTAGCCTTTGAGCTTCTTCAAGATCTTCAATTTCCAACTTTCTGGCTAGTACAGTTGTTTTTGAAGGCAGTTTAGGGAAATTGAACCTACAAAACGTTCCCTTTTTCCTACACGTTGCAGTGTGGTGATGCTGTTGGACTGTTGTTACTAGCTTTTGTAGTTCTGGCTCCTCCTCTTCATCTGGAATCTTGCATGTCACATAACGGTCTATGAATTCACATATGACATCATCTTGGTCATCTGGAGACGGTGCGTTGGCAGTCCATAAGACGATGTGCGCATGAGGGGAGTCTCTCTGTTGGAACTCAATGCGGTATGAGTAATGGGTTATTTTGCCTAGAGGTTCTGCAGCTGTGAGAAGGAATAACCTGAAGAAGCTCTGGAGTCTGTGGTCAAAGTGTCGTGCTGCAGTCACTCGGTTGGACCTCAACAGGATAGTCTTCTCCTCATAGGTCAGGCACTCAACTTCATCGTTAGTCAGAGGCCTATCTTGTTGTCTAGAGATGGCCGGCAGGGTATCATGCCACTTCAAATCTGCTGATGAAAGTGTGACAAAAAGGTAAAGATCCCGAATTGTTTCACAGAAGCAAGAAGTTTGTACATTGCCTTCTGCGAGTAAGGAGGTGATCCTCTCACCGTTTGTAGGAACTGATACGCATGATCTTTGTTAATGAAAGAAGTCAGTGTTTCTGCATTCTGAACAGTACTTGAGGTAAGAATCTGGCCCGACTCAGTATGGCTGTATGTCTTTCTAATAGCAATTGAAATATTGCCCCAGACCTGCTTGTACTCTGTAATGTACTGGGCAAAGAAGAGGTACTCACAGTTGCTTGCAAACTTTCCCTTGTTTAAGATTCTTGCATTGAAATATTTATTTGGTGTGATTTTAGTCTCTCTTTCTCTGTGTCAAAGCCAAATTTTCCTGTTGGAAACAGTTTCGGAAAGGCCAATTCCTTACAAGCAGAATCTGTCATAAGCCCAACTGGTGTCTTTCCTCCACCTGTAGAGATACTGATAGCCTTACTCACATCTAAAGCTATGTCACTAATCTGTATGCATGTAGCCAGAGGATGGTCTGTGTTTGCTACAGGTAGCTGTTCATGTTAATGTACTGCCACTTCACTTGCATCCCTATCATCATCTTCTGCCACTAATGATGTTTCTGGTATCCCATTTTCCAGTTCAGGCTGAGTGAGATGATTCCATAGGTCACTATCTTCTGTTGTGAAGGTTTCTTCCCATTTATCAGAAGCGTCAATCACTTCAGCATAGTGATGATTGTTTTCTTTCAACCACTGAAATGCTTCAAGACCTAAATTGGGTTGAACATGTTCATAGTACACATGGCTTTTGTACTCTTGCTTCCTTTTCAGTTTCACAGGGATGATAGCAGCTGATGTGGGAGTCCTTGGTAGCGTGTTACATGTCTCATCAACATCAGAAGGTACATTGACAACTGACCCAATGATTCCTCTCTGTCTTCCTCTCGGTAAAGTAGTTATCTTCATAAAGGGTATCCTTTTGGCAATCAATCTAGATTCAAAATCTGTAAGCTCATTCAGAATGGAGGGTTCTTCAGGCAAGGCCATATTATTCACTTGGGCCTGAGGTGGAGTGGCTCCTTTTTTAAATGCCTCTGGCAAGTTGTGCATATCCACTCTGTATCTGACACAGTCTTTAAGTGAGTTCTACAGGAATCTGCCAAACCAGTATTTCTGAAACTGCAAACCCTAAACTGGATAACAGTTTCCTTGTACATAGTCCTGTGACACACAGTGCAAGCATACTCCGGTTTTTTTTGTATCTCCTTTAGGAATTGTCTTTTTCACTTATTAATTGTATTCGGATGTCTTGAAAGTGCATGCACTTGCTTATCAATCATCCTTATTCTTTTCTTCTGTAATTCAGATTCCTTATCTCTACACTTCTCTTGGCTGTCCATTTGGACCTGCAGTCTGCTCTTCTTCTCTAAGCCTGATTCCTTACCTCTGTATATCACCTTTTTTGCATATCAATTATCTGTCTTCTTTTCTTCTGTAAGTCAGATTCCTTATCTATACATTTATTTTGTCTGTCCTTTTGGACCTACAGTCTGCTCTTCTTCTCCAAGCCTGATTCCTAATCTCTGCATATCACCTTTTTTGCATATCAATCATCTGTCTTCCTTTCTTCTGTAAGTCAGATTCCTTATATCTACATTTCTTTTATCTGTCCTTTTGGGTCTGCAGTCTGTTCATCTTCTCAAAGTCTGATTCCTTATCTCTACATATCACCTTTTTTGCTTATCAGTTATTTTTCTTCTTTTCTTCTGTAAGTCAGATTCCTTATCTCTGTACTTCTCTTGTGTGTCCTTTTGGTCCTGCAGTCTCCTCTTCTTCTGAAAGCATGATTCCTTATCTATGCACTTTGTCTTATCTGTTGGCTTTGCAGTCTCTCTTTTCTACTATGGCCCTGCTCACATGTCATTTTAGTCTTTTGCCACACTTGATTCTGATCAGATTGTTTGTTTGACATTCTCCGGACATTTTTGCTTTTTCATGTATAAACTGTTTTTGTCTTTCTATTTCATCTAAAATGTTTATAACCGACCTGGTTTCGTATGTTAGACGAGTGCTGGTTTCACTTGATAGAGACGGAAACATTGTCATTTCACTGTTAATAATGCACTGTTGCAAGTGCTGTCTCATCTCCATGTCTCCCTTGAATATGAATCCATCTGATGGTTTGTGTTCTGCACAGCACACTGCAAAAGCTGCTGCAAATGCCCCACATGCCACTTCTTGTTGTTGTCTCACTGCAACATATGTTGGTGAGTATACCTTCATGTCATACACTATTCGTAAAATGGGTAGAAGTTTCATTAAACGGTTGTGGTTTTGTTAAGAGTCATATATTTTGACAGTTAGATCACATGGGTCCTGCCATGATGTCACCCAGTGAGAATCCAGGTAGTGAATGTTTACAGCATGTTTATTCACAGGAACTTACAAAAGGTCTGCTGTAGATGGTTCTCTCCTTAAAACCTCTACACTTATGGTAATCTGAATGCAACATTCACCTCTGGCCACTGCTGGGCCATTAATAATAAAACTCTATTAATAACATTGTCTGTAATATAATATCCCGGTTTCACAATTTGTTGAATGTCTAATATATCTGTTTGTTCATTTATTGTCCGAGTTGATGCACTTGTAGGTCCAGCTTTTGTACATTTATGACTGGTCAATCTTTGATAGTTACTGAATATTGTTCTACACTGTGCACAATAAGAACACGTGTGGTTGAAAAGAAATGTTTCCTAGGTAAACTCCTTGTGGCTCAGGTGGCATGTGTATCCCATGTTCCCGTTGTAATTGTGTGCGCCTTTATTTCCTAGCAGATAGTGAAGATGTGCCCTCTTGCCTGAAAATAGTCATGGAAATCCCATTTAGAACATTCAAAATTAGAACATTCAAAATGAGTAGGCCACAAAAAGACTTCAATCTAAATATGACAAAAAATATAATACCTAGATATTTAAAATTGGAAGAGTAAAATATGAAATGTAATGCAATATCCACAAAATGAGAATCCTGTGATAAATAAAACTGGGGTATTGCAATAATTAAATGAAAATGCAATTGAAAATAACATAATAAAAATATTTATTATCTGGCAATGCATATACTCAACAGAATATGCTCTGATGGTGTTAATGATGACATTTTAGATCTACCAAACACTTCCATGACTTCATCAAACTCTTTAAAATGTAGAAGCATTAATCAGGTTACCAACCATTCCCTAATAAACTCCCCTAGAACACTACAGTTTACAAGGGATAGGACGGTGCATTTTGTGCCTTTACTTGAGGGAAAATAATGTCATTTTTTTTATTCTTGTATACCCCAAACATATTTTATCTTTTAACTTATCTAACCAAAGAAGGGGACATTGTTCTTAGGGAAAGGTGTTTATTAGGGACTACTTGGGAAATAAAACCAAAAAAAGGTTTTGCACCTACCTGGTGTCAAAGAAATGTTGCAACTTCCTGGTACAGATGTATTGAGAAAAGGCTAGCATCTATGACATGCAAAACAGTATTGCACCTACCTGGTGCATATGAGTGATAAAACTGAAGCAAAGTCATAATGTAGAACTCATTTGTTTCAAAGATGAATTTCTGTTTGAATTAATCCTGAACTTGCTAAAAAAGCTGTAAAGCATAATAATTGAACAAATCAATTTACTATGCAGATGCATATACAAAGGTGGGTCATCTTTAAGCCATTCAAATAGTGTTTAGCAAGTAAGGGTTCTTTCAAATATTAAGTCCTACATTGGCTTTGGGTAAACGAACATTGAGTAATACATACTTACATTTCTGTTGTTAACTTGCTAAAAAGTTAAAGAAATAATGTTGGAAAATGATGTCAAATTCTAGTAATACATTTTATGTAGCACCAGAGAACATAATTATAGTTGTATACCAAGTAAGATGACCTTGACATTTACATGTCACTCCACAAAATGTGCAGCTTTATGAGATAAACATGCATGCCAAATACCAAGTCTCTATCTGTACAGGTTCAAATGTTATGGCTAATGTTAAATTTGGTGACCTTTGACCCTGAAAAATGACCATGACTTTGACAGGTCACCCTCAACCAGTGCAGCTACATGAGATACACATGCATACCAAGTATCAAGTTTGTATCTCTACTAATTCAAAAGATATGTCCCATGTTAAAGTCGGTGACCGTTGATCCTTAAGGACGACATTGACCATGACATGTCACCACTCAAACTGTGCAGCTTCGTGAGATACACATGCATACCAAGTATCACATTTGTATCTGGTTCAAAAGGTATGGCCACTGTTAAAGCCGGTGACATTTGACCCTCAAGGATGACCTTGACCTGGAAATGTAATCCCTCAAACTCCACAGCTTCATGAGATACACATGCATACCTAATATTAAGTCTATATCTCTACTGGATCCAAATATTTGGCCAATGTTAAGTCAGTGATTTGACCCATATATTTTACCTCTGACCTTGAATGTGCGGCTTAATGAGATACTTATGCATGCCAAATATCAAGTCTCTATCTGTACTGGCTCAAAAGTTATGCCAATGTCAAAGTTGCTGACAAACAGACAATTTGACCGTTGACCCTGAAGGATAACTTTGACCTTGACATGTCACCCCTCAAAATATGCAGCTTCATGAAACATACAAGCATGCCAAATATCAAGTCTCTATCATCTCTACTGGTCCAAAAGTTATGGACAATTGCTTGTAATATTCAACGTTCATTCTTTTCGAATTCAGAAGTTGAACATTACAAAATGTGGACTTGCCTTGATGTTTGTAGATCTCTTACCTTTCTTTTAGATAATATATTTGTGCGTTATGGTGATACCATATATCGTCAAGTTGTTGGTATACCCATGGGTACAAATTGTGCCCCTCTTGTTGCAGATTTGATTTTGTATTGCTACGAGAGGGATTTTATGCTTAGCTTAAAACCTGATACGCAGACCGATATTGTTAATGCTTTTAATAAAACTTCAAGGTATTTAGACGATATTTTGAATTTAGATAATCCTTATTTTGATACTATGATTTCTTCAATTTACCCAAAAGAACTGTCTTTAAACAAAGCTAATCAATCTGACATAAATGCTTCATTTTTAGATTTGAATCTTTCAATTACAAATGATAAATTTCGTCCAAAGTATACGATAAAAGAGAAGATTTTAATTTTAAAATTGTTAATTATCCTTTTCTAGATGGGGATGTGCCACGTTCTACATCTTATGGGGTTTATATTTCTCAACTTATTAGGTTTGCCCGAGCCTTTTCTTTGCTTGAAGATGTTAACAGACGTAGTTTAGTTATAACTGATAAACTTCTTAAGCAATGTTACAGATATCACAAACTTCGGAAAACTTTTTCTACATTTTATTTTCGAAATTTACCTCTCATTAGTAAATATAATTGCAATCTACGGACGTTACTGTGACAAGGCATTTCTCAACCAGAATTTTATGGGGATGTTATCTACAAACCTAGGAAAATTCGGGGTCATATCCATTTTCATGATTTGTTTATAAAACGCATTAAAACATTTAAAAAGAAAGGTTATGATCCTATTATATTGCAACGCACTTCATGTTTGGTTATCGACCCTTTTACAGTCGGTAGCTACGCTTCCTTCTTTGCTTGCGCGATGACAGGCCGAGGGTAGTACTTTATGATGGTATACTCTTAAACTTAGATACAGGATGAGCTTACCAGACTCATGCATTACTTTTTCCCTGTCGTGCCCTTAACGGCTTACCAGCAGGTGCTCTGACTTCAGCAAAGTCATTGAGTACATATTTGACGGATTGTCACAGTTATTATGCTATGTTTTACATGTTGTCCTGTGTTCACCGTCGTCTATGTTGTGGGTAAGTCCAGCGGGGATACCTTTATTTACAATATTTGTAAAGCTAGGATGACTTTGAGAGAAGTGTGAGGTTAGGACGTCCGTAAACCGGTTTAAACCCCCAGTGTAGTTTTTGCTACTGACCGTGCCAAGGCGATACTCTCTTTGTCACCCTTCCTTTTGTTTGCCTTGCGTCTTTGTGCTTGTGATTTGTGTGGAACGTTTATCCCTGGTTCTTGTGTGTCTTTTGGAGTTTTCTGTGTTCATTTCGTGTGTGTGTGTGTGTGTGCGTTTGGGTGTATGGTTGTGTGTGTGTGTCATGCTGTCTATCGGTGTTTTGGTGGTGGTTGCGTCTTGCATGTGGCTTTGCCTGCTTGACTTTACTACTTTTCCATTTATATTAGGACCAGACTTAAAATTATTGCACATTTTTACATGTTCCGAGACTATATCTTTTTCTGGTGTTTGAACTGTTATATAAGTTTTTGAATCAGTTAGCCCCTTCTTTAAAACATCAACATAATACAATCTTCAAATAATGATTACATTGTTTGATGCCTTGTCAGCAGGAACAAGAACATAATCTGAATGTAAATTAGAAATGTTTTTCTTCAAGTAGCGAAATGTAATATGAGTTCGACAAGCGTCAAAATCAATAAGGGAAGGTAATCTATATTTAGGTCCTTTAGTTAGGAGGGTCCTGAGACGTTTATCCTTAATGATATCAAAATTACCAGTAATGACATGACCAACTGGTTTATAGCAAAAGCTAGAAATGCTACAATCTCAAAAAATAGGGGTATTAACATCAATATTTAAGTCAGAGACAATTTTATTGTAGTTAAAAATAACATTTCTAATAGGTTTATTATATTTATAACAGATGATAGGTGATTCAGAGTTGATGAAATATTTGGGAATAGTATCGATTACATTCTTATCACGAAATATACTTTGAATAACAAAAAATTCGATACCTTTATTTAGGAACTGAAGTTTCAGAAAATGTATTTTATGTTCAGATTCTTTATCAATACGTGGACGAAGAACATGCTGTGTGTAACTTTGTATAAGTGAGGGAGTATTAATTAACGGATCTGTACGCATATAGATTGTATCAGCCTCTTCGTCTATGGACTTAAGATAGGAAAAGGGTAAAGACGATAAACAAGATGACATAGGATGTTTACCAGTTTGTTTTAGAATGGTATGTAATGTCACACAAAATGTGTAGCTTCATGAGATACACAAGTATGCCAAATATCAAGTCTCTATCTCTACTGGTCCAAAAGTTATGGCCAATGTTAAAGTCAGTGATTTTACCCATATATTTGACCTCTGACCTTGAGGGATGAACTTGACCTTGACCAGTCACACGTCAAAATGTGCAACTAACTTCATGAGATACACAAGCATGCCAAATATCAAGTCTCTATCTTTACTGGTCCAAAAGTTATGGCCAGTGTTAAAGTCGGCGATTTGACCCATATATTTGACCTCTGACCTTTAAAAATGACTTCACCTTGACATGTCACCCCTCAAAATGTGCGGCTTTATGAGATACATATGCATGCCAAATATCAAGTATCTATATGTACTGGCTCAAAAGTTATGACCAATGTTAAAGTTGCGTTAAAGTTACAGCCAAAACCCCAGACAATTTGACCTTTGATCCTGAAGGATTACCTTGACTTTGACATCTTATCCCTCAAACTGTGCAGCTTTAATGAGATACAAAAGCATGCCAAATATCAAGTCTCTATCTCTACTGGTACAAAAGTTATGGCCAATGTTAAAGTCGGTGATTTGACCCATATATTTGACCTCTGGCCTTTAATGATGACTTGACCTTGACATGTCACACGTCAAAATGTGCGGCTTTATGAGATACATAGGCATGCCAAATATCAAGTTTCTATCTGTACTGGCTCAAATGTTATGACCAATGTTAAAGTTGCGTTAAATTCACAGCCAAAAAACACACAATTTGACCTATGACCCTGAAGGTTGACCTTGACCTTGACATTTTACCCGTCAAATTTGCAGTTTCATGAGATACACAAGCATACCAAATATCAAGTCTCGATCTCTACTAGTCCAACAGTTATGGCCAATGCTAAAGTCGGTGATTTGACCCATATATTTGACCTCTGACCTTTAAGGATGACTTGACCTTGACATGTCACCACTCAAAATGTGCGGCTTTATGAGATACATATGCATGCCTAATATCAAGTCTCCATCTATACTGGCTCAAAAGTTATGACCAATGTTAAAGTTGCTGACAAATGAACAGACAAACAGACAGGGCAAAACAATATGCCCCCCAGATCTGATCGGGGGGGGGGGCGTAAAAAAGGATTAACCCTTTCACTGCAAAAGTCGCATGAATGCACCAAGACAAATAGTGCAATCCAAGACCAGACGCCGCATTTTCAAGGCGGCGTCTGATCAAGAACTTCACTTTTTGTCTCAATCTCTATTTCTTTATATGTGCTTTATTCATTTGAAATTTGCATTTAATTGTCTCATTTCCTTATTGTACCAAATGATTTAACAAAACACGGATTAAAGACAACAATTAGAAATTTGGCCCCGAAAGGGTTAATAAACACCATTTAGCACTGCTGACAGCAGGCACCAAATTTGATTTAAAAATAAATTTCCTAATCCTTCTTTTTATATATAAACGGCTTCACACACGTTTGTAAATAGAGTAGATCCACATTTGATCCAGATAAGGAGCTGTCTGATCAGGTTCTTCCCTGTTTGCTTATATGTTGATATAATCCCAAAATGAAAAAAGCCTTTACTCCATCAATATTCGTGTAAGAAATAATGATTTCATGGAGATATTTTTGTAATGACACGTGAACACAGGAAAGTTTGGCTATGACAATAATTGCTCTGTAAATTTGTTTGAATTCGTTTGATCTTGGTCTACTCTGTCTGCATTGACATAAACAGGCACGTGTGTTTATATTCATGATGTGATTTACTTACACACATTTTATTTTATTAGGGAAATAGTTTATCATAAACTGGTATTTTCATTAAACATGATATTTTCTGCCATTTTGTAACATGGACAATATTGACAATAAATTGATAGTAAAAATAATTCTGGATTACTGAATTTCTAATTGGGCTCATTTTATTGAGTTTTACTGATTAATACCTACAGATTGCCCAAAGACACACTATTAGTTATGCAGTGTATAGTCCATATTAGGGAAACTAAGTACTGCATAACGAATTTATCTTACCGACTACCTGTAATTTCAAGTATTTACACGCATGTTTGCATCATAGGCTTACGTGTATAGCTTGCTGTATGGAAGCAAGGGAATTACCTCCCTTTAATAGAATTAAATAAAATATTTTGTATTTGCCTCCAATCTCGTTTATATATTTTGTTTTTTGTTTTTTCTTTTTTATCATTGTTAAACTAAAAAATGTTTATATTTTAACTCGAATTAAAGCATAAATTATATGTATGCATTTTTTAAAACTGTAGTGATAAACATAAAATATTATTATAAGTTAGAGAAAGCATATGGCTGTCAAATAAGGGGAGTAACTCTTGTAAAGCCATGATAAGGATTTTAGTACCCCCATAAGGAATCTATGGGGGTTTCTCGTGACCTCATCTGACCAATGGAATGACAATAATTTTGTAGGAGGTAAGATAATGACCTTTCTGGTCCCACAATTATTAGTCTTGAAATTTCTAGTTGATTCCTTTGAAGTTTAAGTTGCCACAGCTACAAATATATACTGCTGCTCTGACGCAACAGTAAAAAACAATACATAATATACAGGATGCGGGTTTTATGGCCTCAATATTATGGCCCTTAATAATCATTGTCCCCTGTTGGGTATTTGACAAAGGACCACCTACGATAACTGACCTCTTGAAGCCAGTGACACAGTAGGGACCACACACTTTATGTGTAAAATATGGCTAGGTACAATATGGCTTAAGGCCCAGAGAGCTTAAACAGAAATGGTCGAGTCATTTATTCATTATTTAACACATTTATTTCCCTACAAACAATAATTAAATTGCACATCTACTATATAATTATAATCACAAAAAAAATGTAGTAACAGTTTTAATGTGTTACCATAAACACATTTTATTTGTAACAAGAAGGCCAGAATGGCCCTGAAGCGCTCACCAGACAATCAGAGGAGAAGATTTTCAATGTTTTCACTATATGTTTCTATTGAAAGCTGGCTACTCCTGGGGCAGGGCCAATTTTGACCACAGGGGCATAATTTATATAACATTTGTAGACGACCTGAACATGAAGCTATGTGCCAAATATGAAAGTTATGAACCTTCCAGTTTCAAAGAAGATTTTCAATGTTTTTACTATATATTTCTATTGAAAACTGACCACCCCTCGGTTGGGGCCAATTTTAACCCCAGGGGCATAATTTAAACAAGATCATACAAAGTTCCGACTAAAGGCGATCAACTGTTCTTCTGAACGGGTATGTGTACCCTAGCATTCCAAACTGATTTTTTTGCATTTGAATATTATTATAAATTATTACATAATAATTTCATATTCATAAGTTTAACTTAATAGTTTCAAGTAATACAATTTCATGTTAAAAAATATTTCATAATTTATTTAAAATCTTTAATTTGGCATTCTGGAGTCTTTACATGATTTACCCTTCTTCTGAAATGCAGGGTAGGCTATAATGCCAATCACTATTATTAATTAACCTTTCCCTCATATAAAGGTGTTTTCACACATTTGAAAACAGAGTAGACCCAGATCAGATGCCTCCTATAGGAGCCATCTGGTCAGGGCCTGCTCTGTTTGTTAATGGAATTTGATACATCTGTTCCTTAAGTTTCTAAAATGGCTACAATGTTCCACCTACTATGTTTCATTATAACTATTTTGTAGATGAATATTCAGTAGGTTGTGAAATTTGGAAGAAAATGGCTACAATGTTCCACCTTCCATACTTCATTTTAACTATTTTGTTCTTGAATATGCAGTAGGCATTCAAATTAATAATAAACATAGAACAGGCAAAGGGTCAAGACAGAACTTACTAACACTGGCGCCAGCACCAGATACAGGTGCACTTAAAATAGCCACTGGTCATCTCTCTCTACCGCTGACTGGATGACCTATTTATGAGCAAAGAAAAGATGCTTAAAAATGCAGTCAGCTATAAGTTTGCTAGAAAACTGTCCACCCTTGGGTGTAGCCAATTTTGACCACAGGATTTAATTTATATGACTTTTGTAGAGGACCTGAACATGATGCTATGTGCTAAATATGAAAGCTGAGAACCTTCCAGTTTCAGATGAGATGATATTCAAAGTTTTCACTATATGTTTCTATAGAAAACAATGCACCCCTGGGGCGGGGCCCATTTTGACCCCAGGGACATAATTTATATAACTTTTGAATGAAAGCTGAGACCCCTGTAGATTTAGAGGGGAAGAATTTTAAAGGTTCAAATTGTTGACGACGAACGAAGCACGACGCACGCCGACGGACGTCGGACATCAGGCGATCACAATAGCTCACCCTGAGCACTTTGTGCTCTGGTGAGCTAAAAATAAATTTGTAGTGAGTCCAGTCATTCAAACATAATTCACAATATTTAGAAACATTGATACATTAATAAAAACGTTAAAATAGGATGAGGTTAGGACCCAGCTCATTAGCAAATAGTGTAGATCCAGATCAGAGGGATCATTTGAGTCTCGCCCATTAGTTTGGTCCGATTCGGTCCAAACAACTTTTAGACAATCTTCCAAGACTGACAACCAGAAGTTATCAAGCTCCATCTTTTCCTCATTTTCCCAACGAAATACATAATTTGGTGAAACGTTCCACCTTTACTCTTTATTCGGAAAGTAATGCATTATTTTTGTATTGAAAATATTAACCCTTTCGCTGCTAAACTCTGTCGTCTGCTAACTTTGTCGTCTGCTACAAATTTTCATTTTTTTTATTTTCTTCTTTTTTGTTTCAAAAACATAGTAACAGTAACAAACAGTTTGGATCCTGATGAGATGCCGAGTTACTCGGTGTCTGATCTGGATCCAAACTGTTTGCATAGGTAATCACAGATCCGGCATTGGCAGCGAAAGGGATAATTAAAAACATTTTTTTTAATTAATTATCTAGTTTGTCTGTATTTCGGAGGAATTTACTTTTTTCTAAAGTGTATACAGCTATTCATCGTAACAAGAGCGTCACTTTACCTAAATATATAATTCCCGTTTCATCTAGAGTTTGTCCGATTTTGTCTAAAAGTAGTATGGATCCAATTCATTGGCGGGACTCAAATGGTACCCCTGATCTGAACCTACACCATTTACTAATGATCTGGGGCCTACCTTCAATTATCCTATTTATCCTTTTTGAATAGAGTAAATTCAGGTAGATTTAAAGTAAGTTTCAAGATATATGACTTTCATAAAAGTAATAATTATATGTTAAATATCAAAAATCAATAATCACATGGTATTTAACACCTAAAACAAACATCACACCCCATAAATAGTTCCCCCACACAATTAGTGTCACTTTCTACGGCTAATACATGGACGTTATGTCTGGAAAAGTGTGGAAAAACAGTTTCGGCATTTGTAGAAACTGTGAGTCGGATTTGTTATAATTTTATAAGCAAATAGAACAGGCCCTAATCAGACGGTGTTGTAGGCTCTGACCTGGATCTTTGTTTGAAGATGCGTTAATATAAATGAAAAGGTTTAGCTTCTGTGTAAATTCCTCCCTACCAATGGGATCTCTGGCTGGCGAGCATCACAAGTGATGTCATGAACAAAGGGAAATTATCGAGTACCCGAATGTCAAAAGGCACGGTACTCAGTACGATAAAAACTCCTATTAAATCAAAATTAAATGAAAACAGTAAGATTTTTGTATATCTTAGTGGTTAATTAACTGTATACTTTCAGAATTTGACGAAAACCCATATATATTATATTAAATTATATACTATACTCCGCCAATTGTTACATGCATACTGAGTCTTGTATTTCGTTTCGGCAAGTCTCAGTCTCTGCCTCAATTGGCTATAATATGTATTTGTATTACTTTCGGGGTAGTGATCCCGGTGGATCGTCTCGAACTGGCGGCTTCGCTGTGGCAGATGGGCCAGCTGTGGGCTGGTATGAGCCATTCTACATGGGGTCTCATCTGTTTGAGTTGTATGTAACCTTTTGTTCGTATCCCGGGTGCAACCTTGGTGCCAGTCCACCGGGGCCACCCAGCCTTATAGTCGGATATGTGTATGTGCTGTTGATGTGTCTTGCATTTCATCTCGACAAGATACATCTATATTTCACATAAACATCAACTAATCATTCATTTTACCGTCGGAAATCTTGGGATTCTTTAGTATATTTAGGTTGGATGTAATTTCTATCATGCTGTACTGAACCTGCTATATCATCTACTTTTCTGAAATTATCCTTCGTTATTATGTTTTGACTGTGTGCTGTTTCTATGTATTTTTGTGTTGTTATGTAAATTCTGTAATTGTATTTGGTTTCCTGTACATGTATTTGACTTTGTATTATGTTATATGTATGTGTACTATGTAGCTCTCCATGATTGGAGGTTAATAAAGATCTATCTGTCAGAGCACGATTAGTCCTGCCCCTGGGGGGGGGGGGGGTTATCGGTTTATATATTTATTTATTTCAGTCTCATCTGCATACATACATTAACAACACACATGTATAGATGAATTATCAGACGATGTATACAGCCATTCTATAAAGAATTATAAGAGACTATACAAATCACAAATGAATACTTATTCACTCTCACTATATACAGTGACAATAAAACCAATTACAGGTCGCTAATCGTTGCAAAGATGCATAAAAATTGCTTAAAACAGTAAAGTAAAATTTGACCATGAAAACACAGCGCAAAAACGCATACCCAAAAAAAGGTTTTAAGAAATCTTGTAACCCCTCTGATCAGATCAGAAAGGCACTGATTAGCAACCGGTAACTGGATGGTCATAAAAGACTACATGGGGAATGGGCTAAGAGAATACTTGCATTATTTACATAAAAACGACGATCTTCGATTCAAAATCTTAAAGCAGGTTTTGGCACAGATTCTGACCATATGAGGTTCAGTAAACAGAAACTGTAACTTATTCCCATCACCTAATGAAGAGAAAGTACTTGATACCTGTGTTGCCTTTTCAAAAAGACCATCACGAATATCATGGTATAAAGGGCAGTGGAGGATAACGTGTAATTCTGACTCCACCTCGTCACAGAAAATACATTTTCTATCTTTTTCCGCCAGATTCTCATACCGGCCCGTTTCCAATCTTATAGGTGCAACCCCACATCTAAATTTACAAAAAGCTGCACGGTGCCTAAATGGCAATATCATTTTACAATATGCTTCGACATAGAATTCCGATTTCATTGTACAGTATGTCCGTAATTTATTCCTACCCCTACCAGATGGACCAGTGGGACTATTGATCAAAGTCTTCCAATTGTTGACAAATTGACTCATCATACTGCTTTCAACAGCATTACAAACCAGCTTCTTGGATATACGGGCATCAAGACTAGTACAGTTATTCATATCACATTCTATAAGCTTAGATTTGACTACAGAAAACCATTGTTTACCATGCGGTCCACTAACAGCAGACGCCCAAAGTGCAATACGTTTATTAATACGCGTTGAAAGGGTGTTGCAAATACGAGCCCAAAGTTGGACTACATGTTTCCACTGTCTAACAATCGGGGGCTGCCATGCCATCTCCCCGATCAACGCCGCACTGGGTGTATATTTGCCAACACCGAGAAAAAATCTCAATGCCCTGTTATGGACGGCGTTAATGCAGGAAAATGACCGGCATCCCCAAATTGCTGCACCATAGCCAATTACAGGCCAAACTACTGAGTCGTATAATTTTGTAAAAACAGAATATGGTACACCCCCTGCTAATTTACATTTCGCAATAACTAGACCTAAGGCACGACTTGCACTCTGGGCGACTACTTTAGCAGTAACGTTAAAGTCTAAATATTCCGTCAGTACCAAACCTAGGTAAGTGTATCTATCAACCACTTGAACGTCATCGTTTCCACACTGAAATACAACATCTGTCTTGATTTTCGATGGATTTCTGAAGTGAACCACTTTACTCTTGCTAAAGTTAATAACCATCTGATTCTCTGCACACCAATCATTTACAGCATCCAGTAGATACTGTAAATCCTGGGCTGAATCCGCTAATAAAACGATGTCGTCCGCATACAGCAGGATGCATACTTTATCTTGCCCTACATCAATACCAATATTAAGTGACTTAAGATATACGGCTAGATCATTAATATATAAATTGAACAAAAGTGGGGATACAATACAACCTTGTCTCAGGCCAACTTTAACATCAAACCAGTCTGTCGTAAAAGAATTAACACGGACACACGACGATACAGAACTATACAATGACTTTAAAGCAACAAGCATTTTCCCATCAATTCCAGAATCTCTTAAACGTTTCCATAGCTTATCTCTATTGATAGAGTCATATGCCTTTTTAAAATCAATGAAGGCGCAAAACGTAGATTTCTTCATCTTCTTCCTAGTTTCTATCATGTTAGAAAGAGACAAAATATGATCTGTTGTGCTACGTTTCTTTTAAAACCATTCTGTTCATCAACAAGTTTGTCATTGGACTCTACCCATTTAGACAACCTAGAATTTAAGACGTTACAATAAAATGCCTCTATAAGAAAGTGGATCTCTGGGATCAGTCGAAGAGGATTTCGGAATTGGGTTAATGATGCATTTACCCCATGAAGACGGCACAATGCCACGTTCGAAACAAAAGTTGCATAAGACATGAAGAAACAGTGTACAAGAATCATTCTTAAGAACCTCAGCGGGAATGCCGTCACAACCAGTTGCTTTCCCCAGTCTTGCACTTTCAACAGCTTTTCTGACTTCCAAAATACAAATAGGTACGTTATAAGGTAATCTATCATATAAACTTGGATCAACATTCGAAAGGTAACCATCACCTAGAACTTCCGCTTGTCTAAAAGTAAATAAAGATTCAAAATCGGTTTTCCATTTATTCAAGATATCATCTGTCACGCACGATTTACTACCATCTTCTAAAATTACTTCCATGGGTATTTTACTACCCTTTTTCTGACCTATGCCAATTTTGCCTATACGTTTCCAGAAGTCAGCACTGTTAGAATTACAATCATTTAACAATTCAGTCTGCAATAAGTACCAATAAAACCGTTTCGCTCTCTGAACTTCACGGTCGAACCCTTTACGTTTAAAAACAAAAACAGATTTAAAACGGATCTTATCATTTCTGGAGTGACATGAAAGCCAATCAGATTCAGCCTGGCACATATCATTCCATGAATGAGTCAGGCCCTCAGACCACCAAGGTTTCGCTTTCCTAAGCTTCTTTTTAGATGTAACACTGGGTGAAACTTTCCTATTCGGCAAATCTCTAAGCATTGCACCTTTTAAAACTTGACACCAGCTGTCATATAATGAATCAATGTCACTCTGGGATTGAACATCATTTTCCAGTCTACGAATAACACCATTAACCATATCAATATCAGAAGACGTGCCAAGAAAATTGGCAGGCATGTCTTAAAATCAAATTTTATGAAAGATCGGTTAAAAGAGTCAGCATCACTTGATTCAGCATGACAGATAGTATTCTCTAAAGTTATCTTCCATGACAATAAAGAATGGTCCGGTAAACTAACAGGTGCTACCACAGGGATAGCCCCTATATTATTAATAACATCGGTAGTACGAGTAACTTTAAAGTCAGAAAAACATTCTAAGCTATCCTGCATGACAATACAATAGTCTACAACTGTCTTGCCTTTCGTCGATACAGATGTAAAGTCGTTTGCAATACAGTTGCGGCCATTAAGAATACACATGTTCGTTTTAACGAGGAACTCAATAAGTAACTCTCCATACGCATTGGTAGCAAAATCAATTACATCTCGCGGGGGAACTTGATCAACACCACAAATAAAATCATCTAAATCCCCGCATCTGCCATTAAAATCACCACATATGTATATAAGGCCCTTATTCTGATAAGAATAAACATCTGTCAGAAGAGTATCATAAAAGCAATGGACGTCAAAAGAACGGGACGAGTTTTCAGGGGGTAAATAACAAACACCTGCAAAAATAAATTTCATTGTAAACATATGGCGTAATTCTATCCATAAAATACCTTCAAAGGAATCGTCAACAACATTGACTTCAAATTCGTCACATATATGATTTCTAACTAAAAATCCTACTCCCCCCGAACCATGTTTGGCCCGTCTATGTATAATCTTACGATTGTTTCCAAACCATCTGTACCCTTCAATATCTAAAACAGAGTCATTTAAAAGATGAGTCTCAGCAACACCCAAAACATCAAAATTATTTCTAAAAAGAGATTCAGAACGATGTAAAAAGTTATCTGATCTGCTATTGCAACTCCACCCTTTAACGTTCCAAAACCCGACGGACAGCTAATGTCGACCACGGTTATGTCCCCTGGCTCCACCACGCCGACGATGAACGCCCCTACCTATATACGTTGCGTCTCGGTCAACACAACTTTGACCTTGCCGCTGGTAGCCATTACCTGACCCAGGGCGTCTATGTTGATCGCGCGTGCCCTGGCGATCTTGACATTCGCTCTCACGGCTCGGGCTGTCCTGAGAGCCTGACACACTACCGCGATAAATGTCACGTGTATCGGTACTAGAGCTAGATCTGAAGCTTGCGTGATCACTCGCAGAACTGTTTGTGTCTCTCACACTAACCACGCGGTTACCGACAACACGAAGCCCACTGTTTCTCACCGCACTAATGACAGATCGGAAGTTACTTGCCATCACCCGCTCTGCTCGGGAAAGATCATGATCTAGGAAAACTTTTCCATAGACTCGATGTTTTCCGAGAAGAGCCTTTTTTGACATCACCTTGCGTTTATCATCATACGATCTGAATTTCGCAATAACAATCCCCGGCCTGTCTTCACCACGCGAACGCTTTCTGTCAGCACTTAAACATTGGACGTCAGCGACTTTAAGACCGTCCTTTACCAGAGCATTTACTTTGGACGTAACATCCTCGTTGACCGTTTCAGGCAACCGACGTATAACAACGTTGAGTGTTATATCATCAGCCACCGGGGTACGGTAACACGTGAAGACACACTTTCGAGTCTGTCCTTGATGACATCTAAATCAGCCGAGACCTCTGCCACGACGTCCTGCTTTAAAGTCGAAATCTTGCCGTCAACGTCTCTACGAAGCCGATTCATCTCGCTGTTGACCCGTTTATCAAGTACTTGAGAAACCTTGGTGGCGATGCGCTGTTCTAGGCTTGACTCAAGATCATCCATACGCTCTCTTAAAGAGCCGAACAACATATGGAGGTCGGATGAGAGTTTACTGATCAGGAGCTCAACTGATCGGGGCTCAACTACGTCAAAGTCATTTTCAGTAGACGCCGGCCTACGAGGGGCCGGTCTCGGACCCTTGTCGAATAACGAGCGACTTGAGCTATCCACTGTCCTAGTCTTCTTAGCAGTAGTGTCAATATCACTTGATGCATTGCGTTTGCGGGACTGCTTAGGTGTCTCTACTCTTTCAGCATGTTGGGATGCCATCACAGACGCCACGAAATCAGCAGCATCTTCAGCAGTGCTCAAGGGGTCCCCGTCGCACAAAATAGACTGAGATTGGGATTGGGACATATTGGTCGCCCCAGGACTTCTATTCAAAATGTCTTGGCTCATTGTATTGCGACACCTCGCTCACCATTCACACCAATTCTATATATAGCCAATCAAGCGTGACGAGTCACTGACCATATAGCGTCTACTATAATGCACACCAGATTAAATACACAGGTATTAAGATAAGTCCTCGACTTGTTACTATAAATAGTAACACACAGGTGTCAACAGCTATAAGAGTGCAGAGAAATGGTCAAAATCACCTTTCCAAAAGCCGAAAGTTAAAATTCCATAAAATACCGGTGTAAGAACATCAAACATATCACAGTCAGCCACTTTCCAAATCCAATATCACAGTATAACTATCAGAATCCAAATATTTTATCATCCGATATTTTCTCCTGCATTCACCTTACTAACCGGAAGTTATAGACGGTTGCTATCATGTGGAGAGATTATTGTTTATATTTTGCTGTGGGGATTGGAGATTCTTCTCTAAAACGGCTTAGAATCGGATGAAGTTGTGGTTGCGCGCCGTATTGGTTTATATCTGGAGTGCTGATTGTTTACAGTTTGGTGTGGGAGCGATAAGATTGCTCTTAAACAGTTAAGATTAAGTGCGTCAACATCGGCATTCCCTATACTGCCATCACCCCCTGGTGGATGTATTTTGGCAAGGGAGTCACTATATTCTATAGTAAACTGACCGAGGGTCACAGTACTATAAAAATATAGACCCCTCGGCAGACCTACTAGGATTAAAAGAGCGGGTTACAATATTATAAGTGGGCATTATATTATGGCAAGGGAGTCACTATATTTTATAGTAAAATGGCCTGGGGATCATAGTACATTATTAGTTATACAGATCATTGGCGGGGTATCTGACTTTTTGTTTCCTGCTGAGGAAATTCATGTTGCCCGAGCCGTTAGGCGAGGGCTACATGTATTTTCCTCAGCAGGAAATAAAAAGTCAGATATCCCGCCAATGATCTGTATAACGATTTTATTATATTGCAAAGTTTAATGTTTGTAGCAGTTAATTAGCGTTGTTAATTTAGGCGTCGTTTTGCTTCCCCTCAGGGGCCTCTTACTGTAAGGTAAGGGCTTATATATCACTCTGCAACCCTAGTTCATCGTGTATAATAACCAGTTCATTATATTTATGGATAGAAAGGGATCTTCCAAGTGCATTAGTTTATCAAAGGATTGAAAGAATCAGACGTTAGTAAAACTTTCTGTAGATCAGCGGTTAAGCAGACACTATTTAACTTAATTGAAGGAATTTTGGCGCAATTCCGACGTCATTTGGATGACGTCAAAATGACGGTTTTATAATATTCAAACAAAGGGCGCTGGAAGGAGCGGCTATATACTGCAATTTACAGGTACGTGTACTGTGCATGTACATAAATAAAATCTGAATAGAATTGGGTGTGGAATATCTTTGTAAAAGCGGGGTTTGGGGGCTAATCGGTACGTGCACAAGCACTTTGACAACATTTGCAGCATCAAAGCAGAATAAGACCTTCGCCACATATAGGATTCATTTACATTGTTATACAACAACTATAACAAAAATGTTTCTAAATGGATAACTTTTTTCCGCCCCAAACTCTTTATATTTCGTTTGAGAGCGGTTGTTTGAATCGAATCGACGAAGTGAAGCTGGTCGGCCATTTTTATTTTGTTATATCAAGTGAGCGAGGCCCTCGGCGGGGGAATTCCATTGTTGCTCATGACTCCGTATATGCATCAGAATTTAGGGGATACACGACCTTTATACATGGCTAACTGACCAATCAAAATCGAGGAATTTACTTTGCGTTATAATAATATAATATATATCGACCCCCGATAAATGTATTTTGGCAAGGGAATCACTATTTGTTATAGTAAAAAAACCGGGGTCATAGTACTATAAATATATAGTCCCCTCGGTTGACCGACTACGATGAAATAAGTGGGTTACAATATTATAAGTGGGTCATTATATTATGGCAAGGTTGTTACTATATTTTATAGTAAAATGGCCCGGGGATCATAGTACTTTATAATATATATCGACTCTCTGGTGGTGGGTGTATTTCATCAAGGGAGTCACTATATTTTGTAGCAAAATGGCCTGGGTCATAGTACTACATGTATATGATATATCGACCCCGTGGTGGATATATTTTGGCAATGAAGTCACTATATGTTATAGTAAAATGGCAAGGGGTCATAGTGCTATATAATATTTCGAACTCTCTCCTGGTGGATGTTTTTGGCAAGGGAGTCACTACATTTTATATCAAAATGGCCGGGGTCATAGACCTATAAAATACATTGACCCCTCGGTTGACCTACGATAAAAAGAGTGGGGCACAATATCATACGGGGTCATTATATCATGGCAAGGGAGTCACTATATGTTATAATAAAATGGCATAGGGGTCATAGTACTATATGATATATAGGCCCCCGGTGGATTTTGTTTTGGGGGAGTCACTATATTTTATAGTAAAATGACTGGGGGTCATTATAAAATATATAGACTCCTTGGTCGACCTACTACGATGAAAAGATCAGGTCACAATATTATATAAGGGAGTCAATATATTATAGCACGGCAGTCACTATATTTTATAGTAAAATTACCGGGGGTCATAGTACTATATAATATATCGACTCACCCGGTCGATCTACTACGGGGGTCACTTTTCCTCATTACACCGGAGGAAGTTTTAATGGAAGATATGTACTGGGAAAAATACTAATACCTAGGTAGATAGTTGGGTAGGTGAATTGATATGGTCATCATATAGACAATAATAGTTGCGTGATACCTAGAACAATATATAGATAGTTTGTAATATGATATATGTTTCTCGCTTCTCAGTCGTGCTAGATAAATGGAAAAGTAGTAAAGTCAAGCAGGCAAAGCCACATGCAAGACGCAACCACCACCAAAACACCGATAGACAGCATGACACACACACACAACCACACACCCAAACGCACACACACACACGAAATGAACACAGAAAACACCAAAAGACACACAAGAACCAGGGACAAACGTTCCACAACATGAACAAACCACAAGCACAAAGACGCAATGCAAACAAAAGGAAGGGTGACAAAGAGAGTACAGCTGAGTTACTAAACATAGCCGTACTAGAAATCCTTATCTGGAACACCCCGTGACTAGTGTATTCATACGCGCGATTGGGTAAAATCAATACAAGGGAAGGACTTCTTACAGAATTATACCAACATTTCTATAGGCAACAACCTTACGAATTGAAATTAATATAAGTAGTTAGCACGAATATGAAATTCTATTTATCATATAAACACTTTAAAAGCCTATTTAATTAACCG
The DNA here is from genome assembly GCA_963576725.1 of Azorinus chamasolen. Classification (NCBI taxonomy): domain Eukaryota; kingdom Metazoa; phylum Mollusca; class Bivalvia; order Cardiida; family Solecurtidae; genus Azorinus; species Azorinus chamasolen. The sequence goes on along the minus strand of OY755239.1, from coordinate 61,754,529 downwards.
AAGACGTTGTTTTGTAGTCACTCAGTCATTTATATTTACGCCAAAACGTAAAGTTTGTGGTTGTCATAACAAATGACGTCATTAGAGGGTTAATACACGTTTTTTTCGGGCAATGACATCTACAGTGTCCCGAGGGCAACAACAGTCCCGAGGGACACTGCAGATGTTATTGTCCGAAAACAAACGTGTATTAACGCATTTCTGCTCTCCTGCATCAATTTAATTCTTCAAAATACAAGCAAAACAACGGGAGCAAAACTATACACTTCTTTGACACTTCGTCGATTTATGCTGTTTCCGGGCCACTGTTTTCTTCTCGACGTCAATTCATGATTGTATCAAATACCGTTTACACGGAATTTCATTCAATATGTCTATCACTAAAACCAGTTCATTGTCGGTGCTCCTGGAAATACTCACACCCCGGCGTTCACCTAGCTTAGGCCAAAACGCTGTAGCATTCGCGTCCATTGTTTACCTTAGGCCCGTAATAAGTATAATTAAAACCGGTCAACAACAGCGCGTGAGCACGAGAATCGCCTTGTTAATACATGGTCTAGCGGGACTACAACAGCACGTTTTATGCAAGAATTTGGTGTCACGCCTAAAGTTATGCTGCGGTCTGTTGCTATTAGATATGAAAGTCGTATTACGCAATGTAAAGTAGTACTTCACAAAATTCGTTAATTTTCTTGGTTTTAGGGCGTATTTCAGCGAGAAAAATAATAAAGAATGGGATTTGTTAAAGCCGGGGAGTTCTATACCCTCGGTTGGTCTGTTCCTATCGGAAACTCGCTAAAGCTCGTTTCCGACTTGACAGACCAACCTCGGGTATAGAAACCCCCGTCTTTAACAAAACCCATGCTTGATTCTATTAATCCGGTCCCGGGATTTTGTCAGCAGAATAATAAAGACGGCATTCCAAGAAACTGTGTTCCTTGTAGATCCAGTTCCAGTTTAATATATAAGGATATAACATCTGACAACGAGGTGAAAGCGGACTTATTATATTTCTTAAGACTTACCACTGTTCATGGATGGATAACGAAGTGACTCAGTGACAGAAATGGCAATGAACAATCTTCCAAATTTTCCGTCTTTTGATTTGGAAGCTGACAGGTCTAACGCAGGAACTAGGTGGGAGAAATGGTTTGGTCGCCTAGAAAACTTATTTGTTGGAATGAAAATTGCCGATGGGGACCAGAAAAGAGCTCTTCTACTACATTACGCAGGAGAAAAGGTCTATGATATTTATGATGTTGAGAAAAAGGACACTGAAACTACCTACGACGCCACGAAAAAGGTATTAACAGACTATTTTGCTCCTAAGAAAAATGTTCAAATGGAAATATACAGCTTCAGATCTTGCAAACAAAAAGAAGAACAATCGCTTGATGAGTTTGTCTCTGAACTTCGTATTTTAGCCAAAAACTGCAGTTTTACGAACATTGACAATGAAATTCTCCAACAAGTAATTCAGAACTGTAGATCTAATCAACTGCGTCGACGTGCCTTGAGGGAACCTGACAAAAGTTTATCTGACATCTTGACGATCGGACGTATGCTCGAACAGTCAGAGAAACAGGCTAGTGCGATGGAAAATGCTGACAAGATACAAACAGTTTCAAGGTCTAGAGGGATAACCAGGAGACCTAGGCCTATGCGAACTCGAGGGAGGAGCAGACAGCTCTATGCAAATTTTGACCGTAAACAGGCAAACAGATCACGTGACAATGCTACAGTGAATACCTGCAGAACTTGTGGCTACGAATATCCGCATAGAAATGCTCCCTGTTCAGCGAAAGGGAAAACGTGCAATCTATGTAAACGGGCCAATCATTTTAGCCGTTGTTGTCGTCACAGAGATAAGCGCCAGGTACGAGAAGTTACAGAGGCTCAAAATCTACAGTCCGGTTCGGAGGATGAATTCAGCTACAGTATTTTAGTAAACAGTATCAGCAAATCAAAATTGCCGAGAACGCAATTGAAAATCAACAATAAAAATGTTACAGCAACAATTGATATAGGATCTATTGTCAATATAATGGATGAGAAAACATATCATATGCTTGGAAAACCACAGCTTAGAACAAGGTGCTTGCCCAAACATTAACAATAACAAATAAAAGAATTGGAAGACAAGCACCTAGATTATCGATCCACACCTAGACCCCGTCTCTACATAACTTACATTAAACCCGACACATACATTAACGATTCAAATTAACGATATGCAAACAGCGTAGACCCAGATCAGAGGACGTATGTACTTATGTATGAGCCACAATCGTAACTTCTCGCCGTATTCCGTCAGAGTTCGGAATATAGAAATAGCCGAGGTGTTTAAAGGTAGAGTGATAGACACATTTAAACAAGAATGGGCTTGTACGTACGCTGGATAGAAGTTCAGTACTTAATAACAATAAGCATTATAAATATGTTGTTTGTTATGAGAATTATCTTGATATACTGCCACGCAATTATAGGTTTTATTTTTGTCGGCTTAGACTTTCGGTGCATCCTTTTCGTACATGTATACAGACTGGTCGATACGCAAGGCAAAACATACCACGTGAGCAGCGATATTGTCAATGTTGTAGCCTTTTAGATCTAGAAGATGAATACCATTTTGTGTGTATATGCCCAAAATATATTGAGCTGCGAAAAATAAACTTGAAGATATATTATTATGTAAGACCATCTATGTACAAGTTTATTGAATTACTAAAATCTCAAAACAGAAAGGTATTGGTAAAGTGTTCGAAATATATTAAAGAAGCTATGACTTTAAGAATCACAGTTTTAAACTCCCAGTAAATTTACTGTATTATTCATCCTCAATATATTTGCTGATTATGCATTTATATGTTTTTGTTTATATCGGCTATATGTAGATACTCTGTGCTGTACATATTCTTGTGATTACGATATATTTAACATTATATGTTAACAAGACGATGTACGTTTGTATAAGTCTTCAATAAAAATCTGTTCTGCTGCTGTTCTGATACTAATATGTCACTATTAATGTTACTGATTTAAAAGCAGATTGTTTCAAACATTGTTAGTAGACGAAACAACATGTACCTGCCAACGGGGGAAGAAATAATCCACCACCTTTGTAATAGTTATAATTCTCAACTTCCTCGCCGAAATAATGTGTTTTGCCTTTAGAGGTCGTCGGAAATCAGGCGTGTTGTTGTTGTTGTTGTTGTCTAGTGTTTTCCTCCGTTTTCTTCGGAGCACTCCTTGAAGGATATCTGACAGTTCCCTTTGATGAGTATGTGCATCAAATAGTCCGCACTATATATATAATATTATATTCGTAATTTCATGTTGACAATGTTCTATATACACTCTAGAACTCGTTAGAATTTATTTGATGTTATAAAACTAAAATTGATTAAACTATTTGTGTTTTTGTCATTTTATAGCCTTTATATCAGTTACTTTAAACCGTTACTCCATACATACGCCTTTCTACGCTGATGTCATTATTTCTTAAATGATTATTCATGGGACAATTTTTCATACCTCGGCGTGTGCTATTTAATGCATTAATTGGACTTGTGCCGTATCTACCTTTAATAGGACACGTTTGATAAACATGAACACGTTCAAAGTTAAGTTTTTAACTCTCTGTTCAGATATAATGAAGTACTCGAATTCATCTCTATGTTCCACTGTCCTTTGTGCATATCTAAAAGGCGTCTTAGAAGCACTAGGGTAAATACTTTTATGTTAATTGGCACAGGGTATGACCATACCTCGCTGAGATCACAATTTGACATTGTACAAAATTAGTGTATCAATTCATTTGAATACAGTATATGGCGACATAAAGCACGAAACATAGAGCATATTTGAAGATATAATTGTAGTTGTTAACTAGCGTCTTTTTTTTACCTTTGCTTGTAGATATACTGGAATTAACTTGTAACAGCCTGTACGTAATTAACGTAATCTAACCACTTTGACACAGCCTTATGCTGTATAATTATATGCCTCCTATAGGATCAGTCATATCTGGATCTACTCTGCAAATATGTATTAAGGCGTATTTATGAAGGGAATGGTTAATATTACAACTTTGTCTATGGCATATTATTCATTCACAATTCAAGTCCCTATTCAAAAGCTATTCGCCCTAAAGGGTTAAAAGATACATTTATACATGTATAATGTATCATATTGCCATGGACTATTTTCTTGAAGTAATTCCCGGCTCGTACTACAGTATGGATTGTTCCCTTCAGGCATCGTCATTTGGAATATAATATTTAATAACTCAGAAGCATATTCTTACATTAGACGGTACATATCGCACAATATTATCTTGATTGATCGGTATTCATAGACTGCGATAAAGTCAAAAAGTCATTGAAAGTAAGCTTATTCTTCTCTGAGTTATGAATTATTATATATTCCAATCAGTTCGTACTGACATCTAATGGACTGTAAAATTCAATGAAGTGATCAGAGGCAATATGTAATGATCGTCCAATTTTGACCAACACGATCTGGAAAATAACAAAGTTTAATCGTGTGAAAAATAGTCTTTGTAGGTTTTCCCTGCTGTATCATATACGCAACTTGCTAATTTGAACAGTTATGGAGAAAACAAAGGGATCAATTAGCATTTCTTTCATCATGATAATATAATTAAACAGCGGTTACGAGATGACTCGGCCGGTTACGAAACGACCAAGAAACTGGTTACGAAGTGACCAGATTTGGCCGGTTAAGAAATGGCAAGGTAACGAGATGACCAGATCCCGAAAAAACCCTCCCTTCCCGTATTTAAAGAGCCGTGGTATACCCGTCCCTTCGCAAGGTAGTCAGTTAACCCATCCCACACATGGATTCGATGAGGCTAGCGTGTACAAAAGATTCATTCCTATGCCTATGGTTCCCATATGGATTGCTAAAATAAATAAATAATGCTAATAATAGAGCCTCACCGTAGAGGATTTGAATGATAGATTAATATCGGACACTTGTCCGTAAGGTATATCGACTCGTTGCCAGGTGTTGGTTTGTTCCCTGGTCGAGTAGTACTACTCGACCGAAGCAGTGCGCCCTCTGTTGGATAATTGATTAATAGTTGCACGTCCGCATGTGTACACCCGGTGCGTAAATTGTGCATTGACAAACTTGTAAATAGTCAACGTTAAACTAACGGTAAGACATGTTTTGTTTATACTATGTAACTTGTTACTTTAAACACTTTCAATATAGCCTATGCGGTTTTTGCAGATGCAGAAGTCTGGCAACACTAGGCATTTCGTGTTAAAAGCTGGCAAACAGTTGTTTTTACATAATTTTGGTGTGCTGAATCCGAATTTGCTGTTTACCAAGCTGTATCTTCCGTATTTAAGGTACAAAATGGCGGAACACAAAATTACCGCCAATGAGCACTATTTCTTACAAACAACGATACACTACACCGAAAACCTAGAAGTAACATTACAATGTACAAACGACCAGTGGAAGACAATTTCTAAAGACTTAATTTCTTTTTACTGCATTCCAAAGGGTTAAGCTAAATTGGTGGTAAAACAAAATGACCGACAAAGCTTCTATTTACAGCCCTCAAAAGATTATATTACACTAGGCATATAGTCTAGTCGGATTTCTTGATATTGTGAATAATAAAAGAGTAGTAGGCATTTCGTGTTAAAAGTTGGCAAACAGTTGCTTTACATGATTTGAGTGTGCTGAATCCAAATATGGCGCTTGTGTATTTAAGGAAAACTAAAGACGCATATATTATGTGTAGTTGATTTTTTAGGGATATATATACATCGGGTCGGTTACGGGGTCACTATATGTAACCTCGATATGGGGTTCTTTTTTTCCCGGAAACTGTATACAATCCACTCTATATATTTATACCCCAGCATTGGACAAATCTGTGTTGTATATATTTAGAATACCCCATACTACAAAAATAATTAGATATACTCCGTTATGACACAGTTCTATGTAGTGTATATTAGTGTATAATATCGTATAACATGCTCTTGTGGCATACATAAATCCACCACACATTACAAACACTATGAACTTAGTAAAGCTTCACCTTTTCCATGTTACAAACGACCAACGCCATTAAATGGTGCTATTCAATCAATTTGCAGACTAGTTTTGTTGAAGAAATGTATAGGGGAATAAAAGTATGTCCATGAAAACACAAAGGAATACTTATTTCCTACCAAAGCCACGTGTCTGCTTAATAGAGCCATATGAAGATAAAGCACAAAGCTCTTCAAAAAACTTTTCTGCGTTCATTCTACCCTGCTTTAAACTTTCAAAGGGTCACTTGTGTTTAACAGCATCAGTGTATTTTCTGTTAAGTAGCTAATGAAATTTAACCTGATGATTAGTAATAGAGGTATTCTAGCAAGGGGTCATAATCTTACAAAGAAACGATACATGAACAAGCTGTTTAGAACCTGGTCAGATTTCAGAGTACATCTTAATTGTTTGCAGATGTTATTCAAGATGGAAAATAGTTCCATAGTTGCTACGTCCTTTAAAATGACTTGTCCAATTAAAACATGCCAAGGTTTTTCATAACCTACATATTTGGGTGTGTTATCATTATCAATCCATAAGTGACTGCATCAACTGTGTCAACCTGTTATGTGGGAATAGCCCCAGCAGACTTTAGTTATGTTAGGGTTTTTGTAGTGCAAGTATGGTTACAGACTGAATCCCACTGCTTAAGAAGCCACTGGTTCTTTTACATGAGCGGTATATAGCATTGAATCGATGCATACATGGAATCGTGGTTTAACGCGTCATCTCTAGTTGTTAATCATGTTTGTGAACCAGAGGCTCAATTAAACCAATGACCGTAATTGCATGGAGTATTTATAGTTTTGTAGTCAGGGGGATACCTCTTGAGAAGCTTATAATGTATGGCGATTGCGGAATTGAGAATGTGGACCTATTTATTGCAGTTAAGTAGGGAACCCTATATTCGACCCATCAACGATAATCAAACATCGAGCTTATACTTAGCTGACTTTGACTGGCCCACAACAGTCAATATACCCCGATTTAAAGCAAATCTGTGTTGCATATATTTAAAACCCTGCCAAGTTGGTAACCCTAACCCTACCCCGGTATGAAGCAAATCTGCTTTGTGTATATTTAAAACCCTGCAATATTTTTACCCCTCTTTTTGTTTGCCTTGCGTATTTGTGCTTGTGGTTTTGTTCATGTGTGGAGTGTTTGTCTCTAGCTCTTGTGTGTTTGTTGGTGTTTTCTGTATTCAACTCGTGTGTGAGTGTGCGTTTGGGTGTATGGTTGTGTGTGCGTGCGTGCGTGCGTGCGTGTGTTCGTTCGTTCGTGCGTGCGTGTGTGCGTGTGTGTGTCTTTGCGTCATTGTGGACACAGACAGATGTATTTTTGCAGTCTTTGTGGACATATCTTGGACATCCAGCAGGCTAAGGGTGACCGGATGTGCAGACCATTTAATCACTGTACAGGATTTTGACACCGTAAATTACATTTGCGGCGTGAATCTGCTCGCGCATCTCATTAGCCCTGATGTTACGTAAATTAGTTCATACATAATATATTCAATGAAGATTGAAAGGGTTTGGGCCACAAGCTCTACCAGGTACGCCCCCCCCCCCCCTAGAATATGCATGGATGTCTAAGAATACGAGATATTGTAATTTGAATTTTGGCAATTTAGTGGTCAGACACTAAAGTGACTGCTGCTAAAATATGTATGTTTCCCTGTGACGCTTTAGAACTAACAATTGCGTTTAAGTTTAGCTGAGGATTGACAAGAGACACTCTAACATTAAGAATCCTTAAATTTTTGTTTTTTTAAAAAAAAGGCTGTTAGAAAGCCATGGCATGAGCTGCCACGTTGAACAGTTGGTAGTCACACGTGTTAAAACCACGGCATATCTCGTTATTTATTGGCCATTCCTTCCGAAGGCACGAGTTATATGCTGAGGATTACCAGCTCACTCATCTATCGTAACTGTAAAGTAATCAGCAACTCACTGGTCCTGTTGAGCATGGAAATTGCATCTGTAGCATCTAAATGAAATGAATGTTAGTTTAAACACTCACTATACTTATTCCAAACGTACTCAAACTTACTTTAACATTAATAGACATAAAACATTATTTATGTTTTCCTGTTTTGTAAACATTCAACAGAGAATTAATAGCTTATATCTTGAAAATGGCCTCATCGCTGAACTGCATTGTTATTTTTCTTTTGTAACGATAGTTAGGATATCAGAGTAATCAGCCTTATCCTTCAAACCGGTTGCATACAAATTATTACCGGTTGCATACAAATTATTTCTCTTTGGGTACAAGGCATTTCGGTAATGTTGTGCGCAATACTTTCATTTCCGAGGTTCGTGTATTGAAAAGCAGATCAAATAAGGAAAACATGGTATTAGAATGTAGAACAATAGATGTACTGAATTTAAGGCGAAGTGCGTCTAAAACTGTCTGATATTTAGTATGTTTTAAGTCAAAGACGCAGCGCTACATAGGTGGCGTTATAGTGGTAATTTTTGACGTCCAATTTCTCAAAACATTTCGATTTCATAGGGGAATTTTAACATTCCTAACTGCACAAAATGTAATTTTTTGGTTTGTGTTTCAGAGAATTATTTCCAATTAAAATATTATACAAAAGTAGGGGTTTACCGGATGATTTGTTGTAACTCCTTAATATGCTTAGTCCACCCTAAAAAGTAGTGTGTCGTTAGTGGGCTGTGCTTCCATTGTAGGGATTTTCCATATAAATACTAAACCTGTTCGATACTAGCGTTTTATTAGAATTCAAGCATTTAGGGTCTGGTATAAAGGAATGCATAAGCCTTAGGTTTCAATTTCTAAACGTCGGAGACTATTAACTACGTTGTAACGTGTGTAATATTCCCGCTTTTCACTTGGATGTTGAAAAAACACCAGTTTCCAAATGAAAATGTATGTAACAATCAGAAGTACAAATAATTATTTTCGGTACACGCAGTAAATATTTAAAGTTTTTTAAAGGTATTACCTGCTATTTGATACTGTATTGTGCACTATAACAACCAAATCTTAATTTGAAGTTTAGCCTAAATTTATTCACTTTACGCAAAATAAATGTAATATTTAGCGTCTCCAATACTTCTCCTGTGAACTGTTTAGCATGTTAAAGTAAAACAAAACATGGCAGATAAATATGTGAAATAGTCAGCTTATGGAACTCAAAACAATGTCAATGTGAACAATCTAGACCCTAGCAAGCCACTGCGTTTCCGACACCGCGACAGTGTATGATGTTTACAACGGTAGGAGAAAAATAAAACACTGTGAGTTATTGAGTGACATTACATCCATATACATATACTGTAATTAACGTTATCCCGTTTATCGAAAAACTAAATACAGATATTCAGATTTGATTCGGAGTACATATATAAATATGTATCTCAACATCTGATCGCAGATCTACACAGTTTGGATTATTTCATCACAAACTAGAGACCTATCGGCATTACTGGTAATGCATTGTAAATTGGAACAGATGCATACCAGATACCATGCCATAAAGTTGTAGTCTGATCAGCGTCTGAACTATTTATAAAGTATGCAAACGTTTTGATTTCTTGAGCAGAAAATAATCAAGAATGTTATTACGAACCACAGCGGTAAGGCCTAAATTATTCGTAGTCGGAGATCGTAACCACTCGACCACACATTTACTCTAGGTTCCATGGAAATAACCGTTTTGCAACCGTGTAAAAGTACACTACAGTATTTGAAGCAAACGGAAATATTTGAAGGCAATGTGATCAAAATTCGTCTGTTACATAACGGCGAATGTTGAACAACAATTATAGTATATTTACTTAGTTGTTCCTAATTTCGTTTTGCAATATGTACAATTGCTATCATATTCACCGTTAAAATGTGATGTTGGATTTTACCGGATTAACCCTTATTATGCTTAATTACAATTCGTCTGCTCAACGTCTCGTCTGCTCATTTTCAATCTTCAGCGATGCGCTGAATATCGTTCTAGTCACAAAATACAATTAGGGCTAAAGATAAGACGCCGAATATAAAACTCGGCATCTGACCTGGACCCAAATTGTTTCAGTATACTGAAACGGTTATTGATTATTGTTCCAAGCAAAAAGTGCCGCTCTGACATATCTATTAACAATAAATATTTACATGATACTGTAAATCTCTCTCTCTCTCTCTCTCTCTCTCTCTCTCTCCTCTCTCTCTCTCTCTCTCTCTCTCTCTCTTTCTCTCCGTCAGACTGTTTGTAATATGCACCTACTCGCCCAAAGTAAAATAAAGTCTCTCTCCCCATAATTGTGTGTAAGTTGTAATTACTTCTATGCACCCATAGAATGAACGAAACCGCTCAATGTCATCGTTAAACTTGACAAAATCTGATTTGAACCGGATTTGTGTATACAGTGCCTGTTATTTCGGCTTATTAAGATAGATCAGAATAAGGCATGTCCGATTTGTTTGCCTTTACATTCGAGAACCGTGTCGAAAACAACGTAATACATATAATATCGTTCAGTGAGAAAGGTGACACCTTAGTATAGCAGACGGTGACGGTGTAGACCCCGACGAGTCCTAAAACTTCTCAGGGTTTGCTCTATTGCCATCCATCAGTTTTTAACCGTGCAAACACAGTGGGGACTCCGAATGATTAGAATGTGCGGCTGATTGAGATAATTACTCAGTAACACCAATTGCTTATAGTAAATAAATTTTAACAACGTTCAAAATTAAAGTGTAGGTGCGTGTGAGGGGGAGGGGGGGGGGGCACAAAGCGCATTTGAACGGCATGACATTTAATACATTAAAAAGCATTGTCTGTGTTTGTCGGAAATGAAGATTTGAAAAAATATATAATTATAACACTAGAGCGGATTAAGTGAGAGATAAAAAGCAAACTTGCTCAGGATTATGATTTGCATCAATAGAAACCTTAACATGCTCTCTCGGACCTACGACATTGTCAAGATTTGAATCAAACAGGTTTGAATTACTTTCAACTCCGCGTCTAGATTACGTTGAGTTAGACACATACAGTTATGCAAATCGTCCTAATGCTCTTCTGTTCTGTTCTTGTTTTTATTTTTCATGAACTCAGAATAAAAATTGAAAACAATATGTCGGTCTGAGTACATAAAGGAGGTCTACGGGCTCATCTTTAAGCTAAGCCTGGTCGATATTGTGAAGCCAACTATAGTTTGAAACCTGATGGGGGTCCCATGAACTCGACTTCTCAGGATTCAAACTACCTTGCCTGCACGAACAGCTGACACGAGAGGTCCCCACCCCCCCCACAAACACAAAAACAAATACTCTCTCTCTCTCTCTCGCACACATATACACGCACACAAATACATGAAAAGATAAAGGTAAAGGTGAGGTTTATAGTCTGGAACTACATACAATGCACATATTCTCCCGACTTCACAATTTACCCCCTGATCACTGGGTTATAAGTCGGCTATTAACACTCGGCGCCTAGGGCAGCCATGGCACATTAGCTTATTTCCCTCACATGTACCCATTTATACACCTGGGTAGAGAGGAGCAAACGTGGGATGCATTTTTTACTCAGAAAAATTCTGAGAGTCCGATGGCAGGATTTGAACCGGGGACCCTTCGATCCCAAGTCTAACGTCCTAACAGTTGACCACCACTCCCACATAAACAAATACTCTCTCTCTCTCACACACACACACACACACGCACGCACGCACGCACGCACGCACGCACACACACACACATACACACACACACACACACACACGCACACGCACACACGCACACGCACACACATAAACAAATACACACACAAACACATGTTTATTTCTGCGATGTGAGGACTCATAAGAAATAACATGTCTATGGTGTTACAGTGAAGCTCACTTATAACGAACTTGGATATAACGAAATACTGCTTATAACAAAATAGAAATTATTCCCCCTCTCTGATTACATTTAGTAAAACGGACCTGATATAACGAAATTTGGATATAACAAAAGAAATCAGATTGTCCCGAGGACTTCGTTATAAGTGAGCTTCACTGTACTACTTTCTCAACAGATTGGTCATAAGGGGTGGTTATTAGCCAACTAGATCATTATTTTGTTAAACTAATATTTTCTTCAAAATCCAGTCAGGAAGTTATGTCAACCTTATCAACCTTTTATGTTAACTTAAAATAAATACACAGGAATTTGATTTAGAATGTCTTGTTGTTTATAAGTTCATTAGCATATTCATGAATATTAGAGAAAAAGACAGGAAAATGGTGAAAACCAGATCTGAAATCACTTGTGATGCTCCAAATGGATAGAGATATGTTCTTATACATAAAACCATCTCAGTGAGAGTAATCTAGCTGATGCTATGTAAAAACGTGTCGCTATGGGTCATCTGCATTTTTTTTAAGTTTTAGAGTTTTCATGGCAAATGTACGTCCGGACAGCGTTAACGCATAGAAAATGTAAAAACATATCACAGGGCCTTGGGCAGCTTGGATCTAACACTATCAACATGTTACCAAATAAAGTTATAAGAAATACAATGGTCTGTGATTTACTTTATCATGCTGTTAATCAGTTCATCAGCATATTCATGGAAAGTAATGCTTAAATTTAACAAAACGAAATAAAATTATTTAAAAAAAATGTAGAAATGAAGTTCTTAAAAATCTGTTATGCTCCAAGTACACCAACACAAGTAAGAGATACATCAAACTATCTTTTCAGTTATGATGATTTAACCGGTATTGTATTAAAATATGATTTCTTTATCAGGCATTTTCCTTTTTCGTACGCGGGTGCGAGTATGAAAACAAATACCATTAAGATACAAATAACATCCTGTTTAAATTTCCAAGTATAATATGGAAATTCAATTCATGTTTAAATAAAAAAACTTGAAGGATTAAGATTTATCTAAATCACTCTGCTGACATGCTTATTTATGAATAATGATTTGGGTATCACAAACAATCATGAAATGATTAAGGCTGTATTATGACTTGACCAAAGAACAAAATATTGAATCAAGAATTTAAACCCTTAAACTTACATATTTCTTTTGCGTTATCCTCATCAGTACATCACAGCAATGGTGATTGAAAAAGATAGTTCTATCAAAAGTATCAAATTTTGGGGAGGTGCTTATCTAATGACTTGTACACTACAATCTGCCAGCAAAAGACGACATGAAACGAGGTATGTAAAATGGATTTAAAATAGACAATAACAGAGAGAAATCATGTCTTAGTAGTGTTTAACTGGAAATCTCGTGAATTAACTTTAAACTAATCGAAGCATGTATTATGCAGCATATTTACAAATAATTATATCATTGTCGCCTTAGTATAAGTACAACACATTATGTCCCTGAATACTGTAAAGAATGTTTACAGAAAAAGACATGTCTGTGTGATGCACTCATTCATCACCATATCTGTATGCATTATACTGCAAGTTTAGTCCCAATGGTAACCAGTGTCTTCAATGATCCCAATTTTTCATCTTCTTAATGTGCCTCAAATTACAGAATGTCTACCATGACCGCATAACCGCAGACTCATAAAGGAATGGTCTAAGAGCCACACGGACATGACTCCAGTCATGTGCATCTGAGGCTGGGAGTATTACTGGATAGGCTATATATGAGCTCGTCCAAATTGGCACCTGATTAGTGACACGTTAAATGTGTCGGATTAAGAAAATCTACAAGATGGCAAAGATCCCATGTCAATGTAATGCAAATCATTAATTATCTTCGCGCTTCTCATTAGATTGCAGCAGTTTCAATTCAGCGTACATTGTGTATTATTTGGTCAAAACTTGCATTATGATTAATACAGATGTGATGATAGTTGAATATATCACACAGAAAGGTCTACCGCTTGTAAACCCGTAGACACATTCTTAACATTGAGGATCAGAATCGAAATGAGGGATGGGGTTTCCGTTTCTTGTGTTATCATTAGTATTTATTGAAATCGCCATTATAATGTTTCATGCATTTTTTGCCATGCATCTCATTTTAGTAATGTGACATGTATTGTTTCTCAAAATCTAGCTATCTATCTTCAGCATGCACTGACAACGTTTTGTACATGTGCTGTAAACGACAATGATATAATGGTTTGTAAATACATGTATGCTTCTGTTTGCAAATACATGTATGCGTCAAAAGCATTAGCCCTCGAAAAGTCTAATGACACTTGCATGTCACGAAATACACACGTTAAAAGCATTGTTTCATTTCTACTTTACAAACCATGTTATATTACTTTTCGATGTCCTCATCAATACCGGTAATTTACACGTCATTACTATGGCGTCTACTCAAAATATGATACTTTTAAAAATGATTTCATATATCATAATCATTGCTATGGTGTACTGATACGGATAACAACAACGAAAACACTCGTATATATGCAACTATTCAAATGAGCCGAGACATCAAGCCTACACATACTCCGTTTAGTTCACTTAGTAAATTTAAGTTCTTGAGTCATTATCTTAATATTTGCTTAAGTGAGACGCTGGGTAAATCATTTCACGTTTTTTGTGAAACCCTATTCATTGTTATGAATATAAAAGTAATTATATTTTAAATTTTCATATCACACTTTGAAATTCAAACGCTATTTTGTACCTTAACTGTTCATTTGTTTTCATACCAGAAAGATGCACAGGCATGCCCGTATAAAGAAAATAACGGATACAGACACCATAGTTTGATATAAAACCAGCTAAAAGTACAAAAATGAGTCATGCAGGAAACACCACATACAGAACAAACACTCGCCCAAACAGCAACACAAGGAAACAGCAAATGTACATAACTAGAAAAAACAACAAGAGACACACAAAGACAAAATAAACATACAATAGGGGGAAGATGGAAGTGCCGCCTTGGAACGGTCAGTGACAAAAGTCACTGGGGGGTTAAACCGGTTTATGGGCGCCCAACCTCACTCTTATCCATCCCCACACTAAAAAACAAACGGTGTAAATATACGTATCCCCTCTCCGGCTAATCTACAACAACCGCGACGGCAAATACAATGGTAAAGTGCATGTATAACGAAAAAAGGATGTGAAATACCGTGTCGCAGAAGCACCTTGAGATTACATTGGTACGTGCCAATAAGCGAGAGATTTCGATAGTTAACTTTAGAGAAAGGTTTTCTTAGTTTATGGTATCTAAATCCTTGCTTGAGCAGCTTTTCAGTTAGAATGAGATTTCGACTGTTAAAATCGTCAATAGATGAACAAGCTCTAGCAAAACGAATAAGTTGAGAAATATAAACCCCGTAAGATGGAGCACGGGGAACATCCCCGTCAAGATGGGGAAAATTTACAATATTAAAATCAAAATCATCTCTTTTGTCATATATTTTAGAAGAAATCAATCCATTATTAATTTTAAGGTCTAGATCAAGGAACGCTGCATAATTGTCGGATGGGTTAGCTTTATTCAATTTGAGTTCTTTATGATAAATTGTAGGAATCAGAGCATCAAAGAAAGGGTTATCTAAGTTAAAAATATAATCCAAATATCGACAAGTTTCAATGAAGGCTTTTATAACATCTTCTTGTGATTGAGGATTCAAACGCAACATGAAATCTCTCTCATAGCAGTAAAAAAACAAATCTGCGACAATTCGAAAGCGATTGAACTATTTCGGTATACTTTGAGCATACCTGATGATTTAAAATTCGTTCTACCGTTTCTAAATAATGTCTCTTCTTTTTGTTGGATTTAAGCATTAATATTTATAAATGAACTGATTAACAACATAATATTTTTGTATTGTTATGAGAGGGATTTTATGCTTAGCTAAAAACCTGATACACAGACCAATATTCTTAATGCTTTTAATAAAACTTCAAGGTATTTTTAGACGATATTTTGATAATCCGTATTTTGAAACTATGATTTCTTCAATTTACCCAAAAGAACTGTCTTTAAACAAAGCGAATCAATCTGACATTATAGCTTCATTTTTAGATTTGAAATTACAAATGATAAAGTTTTGTCCAAAATATACGATAAAAGAGAAGATGTTAATTTTAAAATTGTTAATTATCCTTTTCTAGATGGAGATGTGCCATGTTCTACATCTTATGGGGTTTATATTTCTCAACTTATTAGGTTTGCCCGAGCCTGTTCTTCGCTTGAAGATTTTAACAGACGTAATTTAGTTATAACTGATAAACTTCTTAAGCAAGGTTACAGATATCACAAACTTCGGAAAACTTTTTCTAAATTTTATTATCGAAATTCACCACTCATTAGTAAATATAATTTCAATCTACGGACGTTACTGCAACACGGCATTTCTCAACCAGACTTTTATGGGGATGTTATCTACAAACTTAGGAAAATTCGGAGTCATATCCATTTTCATGATTTGTTTATTAAACGCATTTAAACATTTAAAAAGAAAGGTTATGGTCCTATTATATTGCAACGCACTGCATGTTTGGTTATCGACCCTTGTACAGTCGGTAGCTACGCTTCCCTCTTTGCTTGCGCAATGACAGGCCGAGGGTAGTACTTTATGATGGTATACTCTTACACTTGGATACAGGATGAGCTTACCAGACTCATGTATTACTTTTTCCATGTCGTGCCTTTAACGGCTTACCTGCAGGTGCTCTGACTTCAGCAAAGTTATTGAGTACATATTTGACGGATTTTCAGTTATTATGCTATGTTTTACATGTTGTCCTGTGTTCACCGTCGTCTATGTTGTTGGTAAGTCCAGCGGGGATACCTTTATTTACACTATTTGTAAAGCTAGGGTGACTTTATAAGAAGTGTGAGGTTAGGATGTCCGTAAACCGATTTAAACCCCTAGTGGTGTTTTTGCAACTGACCGTGCCAAGGCGGTACTCTCTTTGTCACCCTTCCTTTTGTTTGCCTTGCGTCTTTGTAATTGTGATTTTGTTCATGTGTGGAACGTTTGTCTCTGGTTCGTGTGTGTTTTTTGGTGTTTTCTGTGTTCATCTCGTGTGTGAGTGTGCGTTCGGGTGTGTGGTTGTGTGTGTGTGTGTGTCATGCTGTCTATCGGTGTGTTGGTGGTGGTTGCGTCTTGTATGTGGCTTTGCCTGCTTGACTTTACTACTTTTCCATTCTAAATCAAACACCATTGTATTTCTTATAACTATATTTGGTAACATGCTGATAATGTAAGCTCCCAGCTGCCCAAAGCCCTGTGATATAACGTTTTTACATTCTCTATGCGTTGACGCTGTCCGGACGTACATTTGCTGTGGAAACTCTAAAACTTAATAAAATGCTGATGACCCAAAGAGACACGTTTTAACATAGTATCTGCTAGATTACGCTCAATTAGGTGGTTTTATGTATAAGAACACATCTTCCTGCATTTGGAGAATCACAAGTGATTTCAGATCTAGTTTTTCTCTAATTTTTAGGGGCTTCTCATTAATATTCATGAATATGCCAATGAACTTTTTAACAACAATACATTCTAAATCAAGGACCAGTGTATTTATTTTATGATTAGTAACAATTTGATACTGTTAGCTACCAGCTCTCGAAGGCCTTGAGATATAATGTTATCTCCTCTATGCGCTTACGCTGTCCGGACGTACCTCTGCTATGGATACTCAAAAACGCAATAAAAATGCATATAAGCCATAGAAACACAATTTTGTTTTATATAATATTCTCCTTCATGATTCTCCTTGATGATTCTTTATGTATAAGAACATATTTGGGTGTATTTGGAGTAACACAGATTTCAGATCTAGTTTTCGCAATCTTCTAGTCATTTTTTCTTCATTTCGGTGTTCTCATTAATATTCATGATTATGCAAATTAGGTAATGAACGAAAAAATACTCTTAATGAAGGAACGATGTCTTACCTTTAGTTTGGCATCTGTTTCAAACTCTTAGTGCCCCAAATAGCACATATATGCTACATTAAAGCCTTTACCCACCGTCGTTTTTTCAGACCACATGTTGCCATGGAAACGGTAGAAATACCCATAGCAGGAATAAGTTTTTTCATGGGTACAAATTTGATTCCCATTCAGCAGACCCTACCAAAAACTCTGGTACCCGAAAAAATCAGACGGGGGTGCACGGTAACCTTTTCTGGTCCCGGGGAACAAAAGCACACGATCAACGAATAAATTCTTTACTGTAATTAATATGCACATTGCAGTCAAAATGTATAAAATAGACGAATCTAAGGGTAATTTCCTTTGATAGTCGAACGTTTACACCACATTTTCATAAATTAAGTTATTGAATGAATAAACATTTCTATAGTTAATAATTATGCTTTTTCAAATGTCCCTCTAAACATATGTGTCACTAAATATGTGAGGAGAGTTTTTCGTGTGTGTGTGTATCGAAGTTTCTACTGAAGAAAACAACGTATCTGTAGTTTTCTATCCTATCACCTTTACATGACATACAAAACAGCAAATCCAGATGGAAGATATTGCATTTTGAATTGTTAAATCAATGTCACAAAGTAGTATGTGATAATGGTCAACGGGACTATCCTAATATACGTTAATTGTTCATAATGCCACGTGTAATTATATAGTGCATATGCACCATTGTATATGAAAGAATGCCTGTTTCAAGAAGTGACAACTGGAAGGCTGTAGTATAAGACATTACTTACAGTGAAATGTTGAACAACTCTTTCCTTTTGCCAGATGCCGAATTTCTAGTAACAAATGTGGGAAGAATATAAAAACCAATTTGTTTTGTTGTCTTTCTACAATTAAGGTATGAAATTTGATTTACGCTTAATTAATTGTCACGAACCTGTGCCACATTGAAGGTACATGTACATTATTAAACATAACTTATTCATTAGTAAATACAAATGCAATCTACGGATGTTACTGCAACACTGGATTTCTCACCTTGAAATCTATGGTGATGTTATCTACAAATTTCGGAAAGTTCACGGTCATATCCATTTTCATGATTTGTATATTAAACGCATAAGAAAGAGGAATATAGAGAGACACGGAGACTGAGAGAGAGAAAAAAGATAGACTGGTTGGTAATGATGAAAGAGAGATAGAGTGGAGAGAGAAAAAGAAAGGAGATCGGAGAGAGAAAGGAAAGAGAAACTGACAGGAAAGAGAAACAGAAAAACAGAAAGAGAAAGAGGAAAGAGAATAATATGTATTGATGGGTAAGTGGGTGAATGAGAGACAGGGATAGAGGGATATGAAAGTAAGCGAGTGGGAAGTGAAGGTGATGCAGACAGAGACATAGAGAGCGAGAAAGATAGTACGGTGGTAAGTGTGAGACAGGAGAGAGGATGAAAGAGAGAGAGCAAAGGGGGAAGAGATATGATAAAATGGGAGAAAGCTGAGAGACAGAAACACACATACACAGTCAGAGACAGAAATAGAGAGAGAGATACAGATAGAGAAAATGGAGATGAAAGAGAGGAGAGAGCCATGGAGAAGAAAAAGAGAGAAAAGACAGAAAGAAATAGAGACAAACAGATAAGGGTGAATGAAATGGTATGTGGGTCAGGGATAGAGAGAGAGAGAGGGCGAGAGAGAAGAGGAGAGCGTGAGAGATAGATAGAGAGTCAAGAATGGAGAGGGGAGAGAGGGAATGGGATCGATTTGGCAACAATATACATTGAAGACGTCTGTGTTCGTTGTACTTAGAACCTGTATTGTCAACGCAATATAACTGCTATGTACATGTTTTGCAACTAAATAAGCTAAAACGAATTTTCTGAAAAGACATACATATTGTAGAGTAGGAAGCTTTTGAATGGAAATTAATTGCTAGTTAAGACCTGCGTCAGCGTCTAACAGCATTTGAAGCTCGGGTTTTAGAAGATGTGCCAGTACTTGGAATATACCATGTTTTGCTTTGTAATCGAATACATGCCTTTTCAGAACTTCACTTCTTTTAGATCAAATACATCAACGTCGATGCAATAGTTGCAGCACGACGACACAGCTGCTGTTAATGACTAACATTAGTGTTCACAACGCAGGAAATGAGCTATTTTCTCAATATTCTTCAAAGAATTCCATCAGCAGGTGTGCCCTTGTAATCAATTCTGGGTCTTTGTTTGTGTATGATACCTCAGATTAATTTTCTTCCGAAACCATCTATTGCCTCATATATACAAAATCCAATGGGCTGTGATTTTTCATAACCGTCTAGATGTCAAATATAGTTTGACTATTTTGCACCGTAAACACGTCTTTTAAGATGATGTGTTTTTCTCAGTTCCTCGTCATTTGGATCTAGTGAGTGCACGATATGCTTTACATCATAGCACTTTACATTTTCCGATGGTGTATTAAACGGCCGTTATATACAACGACCTATAATCGATTTACTGTCCACTACTTTTCAATGTCATGTCCATCACATCATTGTAATATTATGGTGTTTGCATAGACATAAATACTTAAGCAGACATCGATTCTAAGTATTTTTGATTAGCATTGTCACATGTTGGCACATGTTGTATGTTCCGAAACTTCAATTATAAAACATTCTTGAGTACCCTCACCTGGTCACCAAAGTTTATTACATGGATATATAACTGGAAATAGCGAAATCGTGATATTTTGGAGAGGGTGACTATTAGTTACAGTGACTTATAATGCTCAAATTATGATTTGAATGCAAACTGTATGATAAAACTCCAAGGAAGCTTCTGGTATTTCGTATATTTTGATTGTGTTTAACTTTTGCATAAATAAAGGGAACTTGCGGTTATCTGCGCCAATAGTTTGGATTTTGGGTCTACATGGTTCTAGGCGATCGTAAACATATATGAATGGCGGTATAGATACTGGATCCGAACTGTTTGTTACTATGTTTGATAGTTAGATCATATGTTCAGAGAATTAAAAATAAATGCTGATTTGAGCGATTGTAATGTGTAAAGACTGTCACATGTGACAGAAACTGTTGTTAAGCATGCAAATAATTCATATGGTTTATGTAGAATGAGTAGCAGTCGATTGGTGCCTATCTCTCTTTCCTATTTTCGATGTGTAGGTAAATGACTGGTACCCATTCCACTTTATTTAGACCCTTGCTTGACTCCTTTATTTGAAAGACGCACCGTGTCACGCCTTTGCAAACAGAAATCAGAATAGACAGGATCAGATCTGGGTCCATGCTTATAAAACAAATCTGACCAATCAAAAACTTGAGAACGAACTCAGACTCAACTCACCACCCTTCAGAATTTATAATCTTCACAACAGCAGGTGTTAAGTGCTTGTGTGGCGGCCGTAAAACGTCGCCCCGTACTTCATTCTCAGTGTTGTTATACCTTCTGATCCTTCGAGATCATGAATTTCAGTACTTCTTGTTCTGAAAATTGAATACCGCTTAAGCCGGTGCTAGGGGGCGTGAGCAGTGTTGCACTTTCAATTACTGATCATGAACAGACTCAATAAAACCGAGTCTGCAATTTTCTCTTTTTGTGTTGCAATTTTTGCTTTCGGGGGATCACCACCCTTCAGAATTAAAGTACAAAAATGAGTAATGCAGGAAACACCACATACAGAACAAACAACCGTCCGAACAGCAACACAAGGAAACAGCAAATGTACATAACTATAAAAACATCAAGAGACTTACAAAGACAAAACAAACATACAATAGGGGGAAGATAGAAGTACCGCCTCGAAACGGTCAGTGACAAAAGTCACTGGGGGGTTAAACCGGTTTATGGACACCCAACCTCACACTTATTCCATCTATACCCTAAAAGACAAACAGTGTAAATAAACGTTCCCCTCTCCGACTAATCTACAACAACCGCGATAGCAAATACAGTGGTAAAGTTCATGTATAACATTTAAGTGAACAAACACTATCCACCTATCGCTAGTGTACCCAATGATTGAGCTGCAAACAGAGCAACTGTAGGAAAGTAATAAAGGGTACGACAAAAACGAAATAGTACAGATATCCGACGTTCTCCTTCCGTTTCTAGATCTAAGAAGTTTTATAAGCATGGCTATAGGGTTTTCTCTGTTTGCTAATGGTATATAAATGTATACAAATCTGACTCTACTTCTTGTGACTATTGTCACTGACCGTTCCAAGGCGGTATTTCCACACCCTACTGTTGTTTGTTATGTTTTTGAACGTCTCTGTGTCTTTCCATATGCATTTACATTTACTGTTTGTATGTCATGGCCAAACTATCCGGTTGTAATATGCCATTGTAAAATCCAGCTAATATATATTCATAAATAGCATTAGGTAAAGGGCTAGACGTTTAGATGAAATCTGAAAAAGGTGTTATTTAGTGTAAATAACAGTTACTTTTATTACTTTTCTTGAACACCGTCTTGTATTATCATGTATGTCTATATGTTATACTCCAAATATTTAGAGGATAACAAAAACCAGCTACGGGTACATAGTACATTAGTTACTTTACATTTGCATTCCTTGATATAGGATGATATACGCTAAATCAATTTCCATACAGAATGTGAATAATAAATACATCGACTCTAATTGCTTTGTCAGTTATAAAATTGAATTCAAATATCCCAATCAAAGATATGGCAAAAGTGTTAGGGTGCAGAATAATACAACGATCCCTGGAGCACGAGTATGGTTTTCGTTGGGACATTGTCAAACTGTATATCGAACTTGAAGATCTGACAGAGAATGACACCGCCATTTCAAACCTAGCAGCCCTGCGCTTGGTATGACAAAAAATAAATTCATTGGCAGATAACTAAAACGAGATCAGAGACCCAATGTTTTTCACTTCAAATGTTTGTTATCATATGCTATAATCATTAAAAAGTTTAATGGAACTGTTTTCATTCGACGTGTCATGCCCCGTATTAATGATTCTACGAGGTCTTAAACACACATCTTTAAGATAAAACGATATTGCGAGGACTCGGCTTCACACAGATTTTTATTGTCATGAAATTTTGGATTTACGAGGATTTAAACACATACCTTTTAGGTAAATCGATAGTGTGAGGACTTGGAGTGAGCGCTCCGATTGGCTGCTTTCTTTATCTACCGGAAATCTGACCGGCTCATCATACACACATTTTATGAAGGAGAAGTAAATTGTGCATCAGGTGGGTACACTTGCGACAACTTACAAACTTCATTAGGACCTAGAAATGTCAGGTTATTCTTAACATAGATCTCGTTTTGACAGCATTTGTGAAAAAAAAAATTCCGAGGGCCCGAATGCAAGTCCTCTATATGCAAACCGTCCTCAGATCGTTGGTGTGCATCAACGCTTAAGTCCTCAGGACGTATGCAACACACACACAAACATTTTTTACCATTGTTGAAATAGCAGATATAAAATTATTGTCAATGCATCCTGTCGCAATATTTTTAGGGTTAGGCCTTCTCTACAGTTTGAGTTTAAAATGTCAAAATGTTCGTCCGTGTGTACACGACCTAAAACAAATATTCTAACGCAAACTGACAATTTACTGCAATCTGATTGGCTCATGTGACCAAATTTGCGGCATATAAAAAGTGTTTTATATGTCGCAAATTCAATCAATCGAAAACGACCGAATGTAAATATATCAATGCGCGTTGTTTATCTCACACTTAGATCTACTGTGATGTTCCTGGTAAGCAATCTTTCTACATTGACATATATTCCCAGTGTTTTATGTTATTTCAATTGTTGTTTACTTTGTCACGACTTGACGGGTCTCTTTTATGCACATGTGTCATGTTGAGAATTATTGAGATACTCTTAGCGCTGTATTCAAGATTTTTTCATATCTATTTTAAAATTCAAGCATAACGTTATAACGTTACAGACGACGTTTTTGGGTGTGGCGCCAAAGACTAGGATAACGTTTTATTTTTCCCGAAACGTGTATTGAATTAATTGAACATGTGAAATAGCTATTGCATAATTATTCATGGCTAATGAAATAACAAATTACAACTGGTCCGGTTTTTTTATGTATGAACCAGGGAGAAAAGTTCCAGTTAAGAAATCTGAGATAAACTGGTGCACTATTTCTTGCCTCATCACTCATTTAATTATCGGCGCGCATAAGATAGAGAAAACGCGGGTACGGAGGACATTAAAATCGGATTCAGCAATTTGGTATTTTTCGTGTTAAGATTGTGTAAGAATAGGGTTAATCCTACTGTAATTTGAAATTTGCGACGGTATATGAGGTTTTGAACGGTCGCAAATTACATTAGGATTAATCCTATATTTGCTATCTGGAAATATATTACAGTAAAGCCATTAAATAGAGGTCTAACTCTGGATCTGTATGGCAAGTGGTACGTTAATGCAGGTCAAACGTAATGCAGAATGCTCATATAGGAATGTTCTGAATTACATTTGCGCTGCATTAAGCAACTACCTGCGTTTTAAGACTCATGTATTTCCATATATGAAAAGCTGTTTATGACAGGTGCTACTGTCCATTTAATTCTAAACTTTTTTCCACATGTGGACATCGTTTTTATTAAAAGTAGAACTAACAGAAGTAGAACTGCCACTACGTCACTGGGGGGAAACTTATCCCGGATATTGCTAATAAATGAGCTGTATTTTGACGCAACGGAAAGAATAGGAGTGCAACGAGGGTAAGTAAATGCGTATTTTCTCTTAATAAGTTCTTTTTCGGCAAATGACAGGTGGTGCTTTAGATTCACCATACTCATATTATACACGCTAAATACATGATTTGGAATCAAACAATGCAAACGTTGGGGAAAATCACAAAATGAACACCGTGCTCGCGAAAGAATGCATAACCATCTCCCAGATTTTTTTATGTTACTGAAAGATGGAATCAAAATATAACATTCTGAATTGAGCGATCGCTTTGAATATCATTCAACTATGTATACTGAAAATTTCAGTCATATTGGTTCAAGTTTGACCAATATATGGCCACAAAGGAAAAGTGGGTTAGTCACTATTAGTGTACTGGGGATTGATAAAAGGTGTACTGGGTATTGCATATTGTCAAAATTTGGTGTACTGGGGATTGCACATTACACTTTAGATGTTTTTTTTTTGCTTATTCACCAGCATAATAACTTGAAAAGACCTCTGAAAAGTTTATTCAGGCAATATTCTTCTATTTTCATCATAAAGTAGTGTTTAAAGGTCTAGTTTTGACTTAATGGGGTGTTAATTGGATTGTTTATTGTGGTTGGGTCCCACCATGCTTGATAGTTATTGCATCATATTAATCCATATCCTCCAGTACTTTCGTCTGCTTTGAAATTACCGTCTGCAAAACAATATTTAGATCTAAATACGATTTGTACATACATCAGATGCTCTATGCTATGCTACCTCTGATCTGGATCCAAACTGTTTGCAAATAACAGTCAAGTGGCCACCAGCAGGATAAGGATAAATTGCAACTAACCCTTATCCTGCTGGTCGTGTCTTGACTGTTATTTGCAAACAGTTTGGGATCCAAATCAGATGCTGCATAATGCCGCGTCTGATCTAGATCCAGGCTGTTAGATTTAAAATACATTTGTCTCTGAGACCTTTTGAATTAAAATATGCACATATATTGCTGCATGATATGGATTTAGCATCTATCAATTAGAACCCTACTGTGCTACCTGGCTTGCGGTAAAGGGGTAGTTATGAACCCCTATAATAGGTATTTAAGCGTTGTTAAAATATGCCCTAGGGGGAAACGTATCCCGGATATTGCTAACAAAAGTGATGTATTTTAACGCAACGGAAAGAACAGGAGTGCAACGAGGGTAAGTAAATGCGTATTTTCTCTTAATAAGTTCTTTTTCGGCAATTGACAGGTGGTGCTTTAGATTCACCATACTCATATTATACACGCTATATACATGATTTGGAATCAAACAATGCAAACGTTGGGGAAAATCACAAAATGAACGTCGTGCTCGCGAAAGAATGCATAACCATCTCCCAGATTTTTTTATGTTACTGAAAGATGGAATCAAAATATAACATTCTGAATTGAACGATCGCTTTGAATATCATTCAACTATGTATACTAAAAAATTTCAGTCATATTGGTTCAAGTTTGACCAATATATGGCCACAAATGAAAAGTGGGTTAGTCACTATTAGTGTACTGGGGATTGATAAAAGGTGTACTGGGTATTGCATATTGTCAAAATTTGGTGTACTGGGGATTGCACATTACACTTTAGTTGTTTTTGTTTGCTTATTCACCAGCATAATAATTTGAAAAGACCTCTGAAAAGTGTATTCAGGCAATATTCTTCTATTTTCATCATAAAGTAGTGTTTAAAGGTCTAGTTTTGACTTAATGGGGTGTTAATTGGATTGTTTATTGTGGTTGGGTCCCACCATGCTTGATAGTTATTGCATCATATTAATCCATATCCTCCAGTACTTTCGTCTGCTTTGAAATTGCAGTCTGCAAAACAATATTTAGATCTAAATACGATTTGTACATACATCAGATGCTCTATGCTATGCTACCTCTGATCTGGATCCAAACTGTTTGCAAATAACAGTCAAGTGGCCACCAGCAGGATAAGGATAAATTGCAACTAACCATTATCCTGCTGGTCGTGTCTTGACTGTTATTTGCAAACAGTTTGGGATCCAAATCAGATGCTGCATAATGCCGCGTCTGATCTAGATCCAGGCTGTTAGATTTAAAATACATTTGTCTCTGAGACCTTTTGAATTAAAATATGCACATATATTGCTGCATGATATGGATTTAGCATCTATCAATTAGAACCCTACTGTGCTACCTGGCTTGCGGTAAAGGGGTAGTTATGAACCCCTATAATAGGTATTTAAGCGTTGTTAAAATATGCCCTATCCATCGATGTAATTCAACAGGGATCGGATAGCCTGAAAACGTTAGTTGTAATATTCTAGCAATACATATTCTTTATGTACAGTGTCATATTGAGACAGAAAATGATTTTCAAACTATTTCATATGAAACAAATGCATTAAAAATTGTTTATTTTTGTTTATTTGTTTCAGATATTACGTCTCTTTAACAGTTTTTCAGTCATATTGCGACGTCCAGCTAATTACTGGTGGAGGGAGACACCAGATACCCTTTATACACCTTTTCAGATACAAATCAGTAACTGGGTAGAAGTAGCTGGTATCAGAACACCAATTAGCCGCAAATGCCCCATGGTGTAGTCCAAAGTTACAAGTCCACAGAGAATTAGTGTCAAATATTTTGCCTCAAAATAAAGTCACTGTTTTCATGGGATTTTCATCATTTAATGTTTATCATGTAGATATACATGGTTGTCAGAGAAAAGATACAATGATGGTCTGTTATTCTAGAAAGGGTTTGTGAAGAACTTGTGTGAACCTAAGTAACATGTCCCTGTTTAGTCAGTGCCCCTGTCAGAAGTGTCAAGAAACTGGAGTGCAAGATATTTTTCTTACATAACACATGACACCCCAGTGTTTGCATTTTTCAGTTATGCATTAACTTAACTTTGAGGACAATACAGACGGGTTCCAGTGTTGGGTATAAAAGTTGACATTTCTTTACCTTGTACTGTAGTTGATGCAGTTTATATGAATCATTCAATGATATAGGGCAGCCTATTTGGTGGGGACCCATTCTAAAAAAATGGACAATCAATGTCACCATTATAAGTCAACTGATATTTCGCCAATTAAAAGCAATTAACGTCGTGTCATTGTTATTTGTCTATTTTTCAGTATATTAGGATTATTTCATAAACATATTTATGGTATAAAATGTTGTTCTAAATGCCTTTCCAGGCCTTTAAATCTGCATGGGGTGGCGGTATTTGTACGTCACCATGGACATTTTTAGTTTCCATTGTACCCATAATATAGTGTAGAATGTAATCATTCCCGATTTAAGCCCCTGCATTTATTTATTATTAATGGATGTTTTTCACGAAGACAAAACGGCGCTAAATCAACCAAACATTAAAATACACTGACATGCTAATGCAATGTCGCCAAACCTGACCTAATCTATGAGGCTAAACTATACCGGTAAATAGAATATCACATACTGCACGATAATTCTGCAATGCCTTATTCATTCACCCTTTAATAATGTATATCATGTGTATGAAAAAAGATTTTTACCAAATTCATCTATGGGAAAAAATTCAGAGGCCAAGTTTCTAAATTACACTTCGAGAATTTAGCTTTCTAATCTACGAGTCATCACAAATAAGCATATTCGTTTCCCCATGAAAAACTTTTTTATGTTTGTTTTGCCAATTTTGTGTACTATATAAGTTATATAAGTTAAAATAACCTATTGTTTATCAAAATTAAATGAAAAGTACTTTGAGAAAGCATATAAAATTTTGCTGGCCAATCAAATACAGCGGAAAAGAAAAAATCCTTATCTACGAGGCCTAATTTACGAGACAAATATCTTTCTTGAGTTGCCCCTTCCATCATTCCCGAGTGTCATGCCACTCAATTACATCTTATTCAGTACTTAAACCACAGTCACATGTGAATAATTCATGGAAGATGTCACCTGCTACATAATTCGTCTACAAAATTCCCTAAGAAAGCGGTGAGTTATTTGACATTTTGCAGAAATAGCTTACAGGATTGCCTTCTTGAATTTGTATACATATTATTTCATAATTATGATTTTAATACCGAATTATCGACGTATAAACAACATAACTTTGCGCATTGTTTAAATATTTCACATGAAAGTTCGGACTCGTAGCTTAGATTAAATTGTCCCGTAGATGAGGATGACAATATCAAAGTATTTCTACACAATTTTTCAAACGTAAAGTAAGTTTAAATTATGCCAGTATACTACAAATATATTCAGAAATAATAAATGGTTCAATAAAAACAAAATTGGCAATATATTAATGGCAATTATTTGTAGAATTTTTCAGATTTTTTTTCACTACCATATTTACTTTTATTTTTGTTAAGTCACGAATATGTTTACTTGGTATTTCTTCTACAAAAAGAGCAAACATTCACTTCATTGCATTTATTCCTATTGCCCAATCTACGTACAAATATAGTCAAGTATATCTCCTTTCAAATAGGCATTTACAAAGCCACACATACAGTCCCAAAAGTGTCCCGTAAAATATAATCTCTTTTGTCCCGTAAATTATAGTAATAGTTTTTATTCACATCAACAGGTTTGAATCCCATTAAATAGCTGAATTGTTTTGTTCGTCCATCCCTACTTTCGTCTGTCTGTCAGTATGTCTGTCTATTTATATGTTGTGATAGTGTTTATCCGTCTCGATGTGTTGTGTGACTCATTACTCAAACACTAATTGAAGCGGACTGTTGAAACGTGCATTATTTGAGCATGTGTACCTTAAGTTTCGGCCCATGAGTTAGCAAAACATTGGTGACAGTGTGATAATTTAGAGCAGCAATAATTTAAATAAGAAAGTACAGCCAACCTTTGATAAATGTATACTTGTCATTGAAAATATATAGCGATGTATCATCAATATGAAAGATATAGATTCAATGACAGCTGGGAGGAACATATATCTGTTTCAAATGACTCAAAATGAGAATTTATTCGCACTTTGGGCTCTTTGAAAAAGATAATATAGACTCGCCAATAAAGAGGTGAACAATTAAGTGTAGTTTTAGTTCTAATGGAAACTTTGAATTACGAGTATGTAGGAAATCGTGTTAATAGACTTATCAATGTTTGACGGTACTATAAAATATTACAAACTTAAGGCCATCTTAAGCAGATGAAATTGATTGAAAAAGAAAATGTAATGCGCAAGACAGGCGTCCTGGTACCTACAGGAAATGGGAGAAGAATGTTCACTGTCCCTGAAAAAGTTTTCAACTTCACGTCCTTTACCAATAGTCCTTAAACATAATTTTATGATTTACGGGACAATCCAATGACACACTTTTCCCCCAGCAAATGGCAGGTTCTGGGTTATTTGAACGCAAGTAGTTATCAGTTTTGTTATTTTTATTAGTAATTCTTGCAAACAGTTAACAATTGATTGTTCGACTGAATCAAACTATTTTCATTACATACATTTGTCAGCGGTCAGTGCATAGTTCAGTCAAAAGGGATGTTTTAACTCAGACAGTAAAATTACAGAGTTGAACACGACATACAGAGTTGAATTTGGAATTTTTGGTCTATTTGTATACTCCTAAATGCTCGTTTTGATGAATGCTGCTGTTTATAAAGCAATGTGTATCATTATTTGTCAGTCTAATTTACAGGACACATTCCTATAATTTACGGGACTGTGACTTTCGAAAGAGAAATTTTCTTACAAATTGTCTTAACGATTTTGTGTACTTATGTATGAGTTTATAATACACCGGGAACGTTTCCTGACCCTCAAATTGTTTTTTTTTGTTTTGCACTAATTTCAACTGTGTAAAAGTTCAAATACAACATTCATGAAACTATATTTTTATGAAGTTGAGTGTGGTGTTCAACTCCTAATTTTCATACTTAATATCAAAATGTTTCATCAGAAATGGATAAATGCATGTTATATAATCTCAGTTCATACACATAACCGGATTCTTTGAATTATATAACTGTCCGAGCTCTATGTATAACTGTTAAAAATCAGGTTATGGGTACTGTGAACACAAGGAATAAATTTCTATAGCTTATTCATTAACCACTCATTTTACATAATTAATTGTTAATAAATATTAGAACTATTTCGGAATAAGGTCAAAGATACATTACACATTTCAATATTCACAACTTTTCAGACATACGACGTAGCTGAAATTTAACGTTTTCATTCTGTGAATTGACCAATTTATTTCAGAATGGGTCGTTAAAAACACGTGCCCCTAGCTATATCACTTCTTATATCACAGTACTATTTTGACCACTGGGCTAAAGCCGCTGTTATGTATAACAGCGTTCATTAGCATTTTTTGAAAAACTGAGTGATATAGATCTAATATTTCTGAATGTTTATGCTATTAATAAAAGCCTTTTACATGTATATGTTTATACAGTACTATTATATTTACATATTAGCTCGACCTATGATTACAGTATGTTTTGCATCAGTCAGTACTCAATATGGTACTGAGCCTGTTAACTAGAGCTACACATAGATCTACATGTTATGTCATATCAATTAACTGAAGAGTAAACAACAGATCTATTAAGAAATAGGTAAAAAAAACTATTAAGATTGATGGATGGATGAGTTGGATTTTACGGCACTGCTACACAAAAACTATTATTAACAGGTACTTATAGATAATGGCTTTTAATAAGTCAGTGATCATCGAGTATTTCAATACAGATGCATATAGATCTATCTAGAATGTGCGATTGACTAGAAACAGTATTTATCACAACAGAAATATATCTGAAATATCTAACAACGTTCAATAAAACGGAAAAAAGAGAACAAATGAAATGCAATACCCTGTACACTATCATGCAATACCCAGTACACTAAAATCTTTGGAGCTACCAATCCCCAGTACACTAACAGTGACTAACCGACTATTCGCTTGTGGCCATATTTTCGGCAAACTTGAACCAATATGACTGAAATTTTCAGTATACATAGTTAAATGATATTCAAAGCGATTGCTCAATTCAGAATTTTATATTTTGATTCCATTTTTCAGTAACATAAAAAAATCTGGGAGATGGATATGCATTCTTTCGCGAACACGGCGTTCATTTTGTGGGTTTTCCCATCGTTTGCATTGTTTGATTCCAAATCATGTATATAGCGTGTATAATATGAGTATGATGAATCTAAAGCACCACCTATTAATTGCCGATAAAGAACTAATTAAGAGAAAATACGCATTTACTTACCCTCGTGGCCATCTTGTTCTCTCCGTTTTGTCAAAATAAAGCTCATTTATTAGCAATAACGTTTCCCCCCCAGTGTACGTGGTCTTTTAACATTTCCGTCTTCATAATGAATCAAGCTATTAATGGCGCAAATTTAAAACAAAAATGCTCAATTAAACAAAAACAGGGTATTGGGAAAGAAAAACCTTTTGTCGCTCTTTTACAGATTGTGCTCTAACCCATGGCAGTAGATCCAATGTTTTTACTTCCAGATGAGTTTTTTGTACGCCACTAACTTACTCAGTGTCGTCAGGAAACAGTTTGAGCAGATTTAATATATGCCAGGGGTGTAGCTGACGGCATCCACTGTAGACATTTGCCAACTAATATCAAACAGATTCAATCGCTAAACAATCCAGTACATATTTATGTTTTACTAGTTGTCATGAGTACATTGACCAGTTACTGGTTATCAATATGCGTGTGTGATGCTACATTTTATAACAACTTCTTACCCTTTTTCTCCTTGTTTATCCTGCAGACACAGGGCGCACCTGTTCATCTCTCTCTCCTCTCTCTCTCTCTCTCTCTCTCTCTCTCTCTCTCTCTCTCTCTCCTCTCTCTCTATCTCTCTCTCTCTTTCTCTCTCTCAGTATGCAGCTGCGGCGATATAGAAATTAAAACTGTTTCAAGGGCATGTCCCAGGTTCCCTTGAAAACAAACGTGTGTGAACACGTCACTTGTAGTGAATCTATGCCTCATATACATCAGAATGCAGCTAAGACGATGCAGAATTTCAAACTGTCGGAGTGCGTATCACCGAAACACCAAAGGAAACGTGTACCTATATTATTTTAGTTAACCCCTTCAATGCTTCAAGTATTTCGTCTACTTTAAGTTCTGCCTTTTTTCGCCACTTCCATACTTGGAGACACAGTTTGAATCCTTATCAGAAGCTGAATGACTCATTGCGTTTGATATCGCGGCAAATATGCACGCATATTCACTTTAGTCCAGTGGAGAAATGCGTGCCTATAAATTCTCACCCCTTCGGCGAAAGAGACTTAAATCACATTCTTACACTCCATAGAGTTACTACGTTTATCACACGCTTCAAAGATTTTACAATGTTAGTTCAAGAGAGCCCATCTAAAGGGGTGTAAAACTTCGGCGGTAGAAGCGGGGTAATCACCCTGGTCCCAAATAGTAGAGCGTATTGACCCCGGCGTTACATAATCTGACTTTTATCACAATCCAGCTATTGACAGCTATGGGAAATGCGAATTAAATTAATGATTATATCAATGATTATGATTTCGCACATCGAAAAAGGTAGAACAAGTTGACAAACGTTCAAAGCGGATGGTACGTTTTTACGGTTATTGGAGTTTGTAGAGATTATGCAGTATGTAGTGACGTTTTTTCTTATTAGAATTAAACCCCTTCCCTCACAACGCACCCACATACTCAACCTGGAAACGGTTGTTAAGTTGCCACCACAACTATTTAAACGCTCCTTTACCTATATTGTATCCATAAAATTTATAATATTTGTTTAAGATAATGGAGTGGAGGAAGTATATCTAGATCTACAACCAAGAGTATAGAGTGAACCGCCAAAATTCATAAGCAGTGAATCTAGTGATCTTAGAAAACGAACATCCTTTGAGGTTCTGCAGATCTTGATCTATCTACATATACATGTATACAGATTAAAAACACAAAATTGTTTTTGACAACCTCAACAGCAATTTTAAGCAATTATAAGAATTTAAAAGTTTATCTGTGTTTAAGGGGTTATAGGTGAACTTTTCAATAGAAGGATATAGGTCTAGACAGGTCATTTGGAATATCATGAATTTGAGTAAAATAAATGCACTTGTTTTGCTGAATATATATTATATTATTGCCTTTTAGTCAGGGAGCCAGTAGTGCCTACCGTGCACCCCCTAGACTTTTTTCATGGGTACCAAAATGTTCAGAAAAGTGTCCTGAATCAGAATCGCGAATGTACTCAAACTTAAATTCTTTTAGGCTATGTGTATTTTAACCGTTTCCATGGCAACCCTCTAGTTTTCGTAATGATGACCCATACCTACAAATTCGCCCATATCACAGCCAGTTTTTGTCCTAAAACTATAAAACTGGTACCAAATGGAAGATAAGACATTGTGCTTTCATTTCTATTTTTCTTTTTAAATTACCTTATTTGCATACTCATGAATATTAATGAAAACATTAAAATTAGTAAAAAATTATAGAAATAACGTAAACCTTTCATTTTTTTATCCTACAAATATCAGAAAATAACTTCAAATGTAGTTTAACATGATGACGAAACCCCCAGGAAAAAAATATTCAATTTGAGGACCATAGCATTAATTTTAAGTACCATTTTCACCGTTTCCATGGCAACACCCTAGTTTTCGTAATGATGGTCCGTACCTGCAAAATCGTCCATATCACAGCCAGTTTTTGTCCAAAACCCATAAAACTGGTACCAATTTGGAGATAGGACATTGTGCTTTTATTCCCAATTTGTTTTTTTAAATTACCTTATTTGCATACTCATGAGTATTAATGAGAACATTAAAAATAGTAAAAACAATATAGAAAAAACGTAAATAATGTAAACTATTCATTTTTTATCCTACAAATATCAGAAAACAATTTCAAATGCAGTTTAACCTGATGACAAAATCCTCAGAAAACAAAATATCAAATTTGAGGACCAAAAATTTAACTCTAAGTAACTTTTTAACTGTTTTCATAGTAACCATTCATTTCACTCTGTTCACACAGTTTTGTTAGTCGACACCTACCTGCAAAAATCTTCCATATCACAGGAAATATTTGTGCTAACTGTATAAAACTGGTACTGAATTAAAGCTAAGACAGTGTACTTTGGTTAAAAAGCTATAATTAGGAATTACCTTATTTGCATACACATGAATATTAATGAGAATAATTAAAAAATAGCGAAAAAATACAGAAATAATGTAAACCTCTCAATTTTTATCCTACCAATATCAGAAAACAACGTCAAATGTAGTTTAGAATGATGACAAAATACTCAAAAAGCTAATTATCTTACTTGATACCCAAAAAATGAACTGTAAGTAAGATTGTAACGGTTTCCATGGTAACCGATCCTTTCACAAAGTTTGGAAATTTGACATCCAACTGTAATACTCCGCTAGATCTCAGTTATTTTTGATGAATCATGAAATCAATTGTTACAAACATAGATATGAGGTAATATATATGAGGTAAACATAGATATTAATAGTAAATATTACTTTTCTGATATAAACTTATTTGCATATGTATGAATATTTATGAGAACAGTAATAGATGTTGACATTTTCGACAGACACCAGTCTTTCTCTTATAAAGCAAACAAATATGGAAAATGGTTAGCTAAAGTTTACTATGATTACTGAATATCACCAAGATTGGTAGATAAATAAATTTAGAACAAATTATATAGCACTGATGGTGATATATCTGTTTCCTAGGCAACCATTCTAACCTCATTGTTCGTATTACAGAGTGTTTACATACCTGCAACATACAAAGATATTGCGGCCTACTTTGGTGATAATTATAAATGATATAAACATATACCCGGTAGTTGATGTATGAATCTTAATGTTTGGTTCACTTTATGCAAATTACCTTATTTGCATCCTCATGAATATTAATTAGTGATAAGAAAACAAAGAGAAACAATATTGAAAATAACATGTTTCGCAGTATGCCGAGCACAACATTACACCATGCTCCAAGTATAACTTGCAATAATAAATGTACCTTTTGTTGGTGAATAAATAAATTTTATGTCTAAAACTGTTACCAAAATGAACATGTACTGCTTCCATGGTAACTGTTGAAAGCCAAGTACTTATGATACCCCAAGCAATCTTCTGTTATTGTTTTTAAAGTGTCAGTGATTTTTAAGCCCATAAAGCCTGTGTTGAATTCAGGGTTTCAAGACTGTTTAGACTTTTGATATACCATCATCTGTCGAGAACTGGTAATCCTGTGATGTATTTTAAGACCTTTTGATTTGTCTGTCTCACCTATACCAATCTGCATATTGGGTCTTTGTGAACCACTAATAATTGCTACAATTCCTTGATTCCTTACGATTAGAAGCTGCAAGGCAGAAATATTTTTTCACATCTATGTCGGTGAGCCTAACCAGTTCTCGCCAGATTATGGTATATCAACAGTGAGAAACAGTCTTGATGCCCTGAATTCAACACAGGAAGAAACTGAAGCAAGGATCATTATTTACACCAAACATGCAAATGAACAAGGCTACAAAACTGTTCATCTTCGAACTCCAGACAGTGATATATTCTTCATTCTTCTGTATTACCTTAACTGGTTTGAAGGTGTTACTGTCTAGTTTGATACTGGCTCAGGAAATCATCACAAAATAATAAACATGTGAGAAGTTGCCCAAGCATACACAGAAGATTACCGATCAGCACTTCTGGGTCTCCATTTGTACTGTGGCTGTGATTCTACAAGTGCATTCAATGGCTGAGAACATTTGACACCCACTAAAACCATTAAAAAGAAACCAATGTTTATAAAAACCATTAGCAGGTTTGGGCAACTCTTGGGATGTGTATGGAGATCTTGTGCAAGACTTGGATGAATTTACGTGTGCAATGTATGTTAACCTAAGATTTCACAATATGAATGAATTGATATTGTTTAAGATTAAGGAGAAGTGTGAAGATAAGCCAACAGATACACTTCGCAATGCTTATTGTCACAAGTTTGGTTTTATCTGTGTAGAATATTGAGTTGTTACTGTAGGCTAGTTGTAGATGGATAAACACAGTCCAGTTGTGTGTTTACTCCTGTAGTTCAAACCTAGTCAAATGTGACTGGTTGTACAGGTAAAGTACATGTAGAAGTGAGGCTCAGTGTTAGATTGGTGTGTAGTAGGTGGAAGCGTGGTCACTTGCCTTAAGACAGCCTAGCTGTGCACATGTATGAGACAGAAAATTTAGAAATTGGAGCTCTTGTATAAAGAACTTGGAAACAATGTAAGTTTTCCCAGTCCCGTCCCGTAGTTACAGTAGGGTTCAGTGTATTTTTACTTCGCGTGGATTTGTTTCTGTCTGTTTTAGATATACATGTACTTTTAATTTCTGGATAGTGTACAGTGCTCCCTCCCTACAACGGCCCTCTCAATAACGACTCCCTCCTTACAACAACACATGTCACTGTTTCCGAAACAACAAGGCTCCAGAAACAATTTTTTTCCATCATATTTTCTTTATGCCTCCATCAAACCCTATGTTGTGACCACTCTTTAGAATCGTCACTTTGTAACGATTCTAAAGAGTGGTCAAACCATAGGGTTTGATTGAGGCATAACGGTTTTAGTTCTCGAAATACACTTTATCTGGGGATCTGCAAACAAGCTAATTATGTTTGATTTTCCCTCCCTATAACAACTCCCTCTGAACAACACATACAATCGTCGTATCCCAAAGGGTGTCGTTGTAGAGAGGGAGCACTGTAGTTAGTGTCCGTAATTTCTTATGTTGTAGGTGGCTATATTGGTCGAGTTGGTCGGTCTTGTGCTTGGCATACCTACGTCCCTTATGTCTGTCCATGATACCATGTCCGTCGACGTCATTTGTGTCTGTGTAAACCAGTAGTGTTCAAGTTAACTACGCCAGAGCTGTTAGACTACCAATAGTATATCAGACTAGATACACATATACAGTTAGAAGTACAGATATTCTGAGTGGGTTAAATTGTCTGTATTCTGGTTCCTGTGTGGAAAATATATACGTTGATAACGTAAATACATGCTATTTTACTTTTCTGTGTGGGAAGTTGGAAGCTGCCTGTATGAAAACATTAACTTTATCTGTGTGGGGAGTTGAAAATTGCCTGTGTGAAACATGTCATTGAACTTTTCCTGTGTGGAAAATGAAGACATTTGCCTATGTGGCATAGCATATTCCTGTGTGGAATGGAGATAAACATTGGTCTGTGTGTTATATAATTCCTGTGTGGAATGTTGTTGTATTAATTAGTATTGTGTGTCTAAATATTATAGCTGTGTTCTAGTAGTGTAATATTGGTGTACTAACAATATATGAAGTGTTAAAGGTAGTAGTACACGGTACAGTATCAAAGAAGTGACAGAGTATATAGAGACATATATTTCAGGTGTAAGGTGATAAAGACAATATACAGTAATAGTATCATAGAAGTGAATTAGTATTTGAGTGATTTGTATAGTGATAATACATTTTATTGCTGAATTGTGTGCATTTTGAATTGATATATGTATATAAAAATGGTAGAAGTCCGCAGTCTTGGATATTTTGTATAATAATGCCAATAATGTTAACCGAATCTGGGATCACAGTTTTTAAAGCAAAAGGAAAATTGTGACACTGATATGGGAACATTACCCCTTGTAGGGGCCTGCTTAATACAGCACATATGAAGAGTTATTTACCAGTTGATACTTTGGAAGAGATCTCTTTCCCGACCCAGACATTCCCCTTGTTTTAGAGAAGAATGGTTGCCAACATGTAACTGACAGCCAATCAACAGATATGATTACATTATGGCCTGTAATAAGGGTATGCTCCACAGACATTCAACAGCTTCATCTTGACCTAGCTCTTATCAGAGTATTACCTGAGAAGATTAAATATAAACTGTTCCATTTTAGCCTCTAATTAAGGTATGTTCTGAGAGTCAGACCTTCAATTTATAAATTAGCTGATAAATACCCATGATGTCATTATTTCTAACATGAATATTCAGCTGGTAAAGGGTTAAGTGAGATATCATTCATCTATTTATGTTGAGTCGGCATACTCAAAGAAGCTTTCTGTAAAGGTGTTTTAAAGCAGAGAGTGGGATTAACCCTTTACTAGATGTATACATGCCCTTTAACATCTTTTAGACAGTTTTAGAATTGAAATTCATTTATTTATCACCAACAGGTACATTTATCATTGCAAGCTATATTGGGAGAATGGTGTAATGCTGTGCTCGGCATACTGCGAAACATGTTATTTTCAATATTGTTTCTCTTTGTTTTCTTATCACTAATTAATATTCATGAGGATGCAAATAAGGTAATTTGCATAAAGTGAACCAAACATTAAGATTCATACATCAACTACCGGGTATATGTTTATATCATTTATAATTATCGCCCAAGAAGGCAGCAATATCTTTGTATGTTGCATGTATGTAAACACTCTGTAATATGAACAATGAGGTTAGAATGGTTGCCTAGGAAACAGATATATCACCATCAGTGCTATATAATGTGTCCCAAATTTATTTATCTAATAATCTAGGTGATATTCAGTGATCATAGTAAACTTTAGCTTACCATTTTCCATATTTGTTTGCTTTATAAGAGAAAGACTGGTGTCTGTCGAAATTTCAACATCTATGACAGTTCTCATAAATATTCATACATATGCAAATTAGTTTATATCAGAAAAGTAATATTTACTATTAAAGCAATGCCTCATATCTATGTTTGTAACAATTGATTTCATGATTCATCAAAAGTAACCGAGATCTAGCGGAGTATTACAGTTGGATGTCAAATTTCCAAACTTTGTGAAAGGATCGGTTACCATGGAAACCGTTATAATCTTACTTACAGTTCATTGTTTGGGTATCAATTAAGATGATTAGCTTTCTGAGTATTTTGTCATCATTTTAAACTACATTTGAAGTTGTTTTCTAATATCGGTAGGATAAAAATTGAGAGGTTTACGTTATTTCTGTATTTTTTGCTATTTTTTAATTATTCTCATTAATATTCATGTGTATACAAATAAGGTAATTCCTAATTATAGCTTTTAAACCAGAGCACACTGTCTTAGCTTTAATTTGGTACCAGTTTTATGCAGTTAGCACAAATACTTCCTGTTATATGGAAGATTTTTGCAGGTAGGTGTCGACTAACAAAACTGTGTGAAAAGAGTGAAATGAATGGTTACTATGGAAACAGTTAAAAAGTTACTTAGAGTTAAATTTTTGGTCCTCAAATTTGATATTTTGTTTTCTGAGGATTTTGTCATTAGGTTAAACTGCATTTGAAATTGTGTTCTGATATTTGTAGGATAAAAAATGAATAGTTTACATTATTTACGTTATTTCTATATTGTTTTTACTATTTTTAATGTTCTCATTAATATTCATGAGTATGCAAATAAGGTAATTTAAAAAAAAACTGGGAATAAAAGCACAATGTCCTATCTCCAATTTGGTACCAGTTTTATTGGTTTTGGACAAAAACTAACTGTGATACGAGTATGGACGATTTTGCAAGTACGGACCATCATTACGAAAACTAGGGTGTTGCCATGGAAACGGTGAAAATGGTGCTTAAAATTAATGCTATGGTCCTCAAATTGGATATGTTTTTCCTTGGGGGTTGTCATCATGTTAAACTGCATTTGAAGTTATTTTCTGATATTTGTAGGATAAAAAAATGAAACGTTTACGTTATTTCTATACTTCTTTTACTAATTTTAATGTTTTCGTTAATATTCATGAGTATGCAAATAAGGTAATTTAAAAAAAAGTTAGAAATAAAAGCACAATGTCTTATCTTCCATTTGGTACCAGTTTTATAGCTTTAGGACATAAACTGGCTGTGATATGGGCGAATTTGTAGGTATGGGTCATCATTACGAAAACTGGGGGGAGGGTTGCCATGGAAACGGTTAAAATACACATAACCTAAAAGAATTTAAGTTTGAGTACATTCGCGATTCTGATTCAGGACACTTTTCTGAACATTTTGGTACCCATGAAAAAAGTCTAGGGGGTGCACGGTAGGCACTACTGGCTCCCTGAGTATTTACAATGTGCATTCATGACGTAGCCGTGGATTATGCAATGACTTCGAATAAATCAAAATTTGAAGCCTGAAGCAACGCAATTGCAATTTTAGAATTTGAAAAAAGTTAATTTCACTTTTTTTCATTCTATAACAGTGGCCGCTTGTATAACTAGTGCAGTTTTCCCCTAAAAATTAAAAAAGTATTTGAAAATGTATTTCCCTTTGCTTAAATGCCGTTGTAAATGTTCCCTAGAATGATAGACCCGGCCTTTTTCTCCTCTAACTGAAAAAGCCATGTATTTGTACATGTATTTATCAACAATAATACATGCGTGGTATATAAATATATATAATTTTATTATATATATATATATATAAAATTTTAAGAGGGCTTTCAAAATAATGATAGATGGTAACTGTTCAGCTCTATACAATTTCCCATTCTGCTTGTGGGATATGTACATATGTTGGGATCTTTAGAATTGTTGCAACTCTAGTTTGTGTCGATATTACAGCCAATGGTTAATTAAAGGGGATGTCCCTACATTTGACCCGTTTCATGAACACTTAAAATATACAAAACTCATTTGTTTATATGCTGAAAAGTAGTTTATCACAAAAAGCCCCATCCAATTACCGTTTATATTGACAAAACACCCATGTGTTTGATATCGCCGATCCCGGTTTTACTCACCGATGTTTCAGTTTTATTCGGGTTGAGTTTTAGTTTCGTAACTGTTCGCCCTATTCGCGATTCTCCGACCACTTCCGAGAAAGTCTATTACGTAAACAATGGAGGGATCGGGTGATCATCGGCAAAACGCGGAAGAATTTACGGAAAAGGCCGATAATATTGTGTTGTAGAACAAAAATTATCAGTTATTGATGAAATCGGTTTATTTGTATCACATGGGCATTTTTCGATATAGGTTCAAATTGGGAACCTTCATAATAATGATAGAGCATAACAAATACCAAGTTTTATGATATTATTGAAAATATGCGATAATAGTAGGGACCTCCTCTTTTAACATATTATCAATGGCTTTTAGTCAAACAAATTAAACGACCAACTCGTGAAACTTAATTGATATACGACATGTACTAGTAATCGACAAGAAGTCAATTCTTCAAACTCATTTTAATGACCAAAATGAACCCTACACAAATGTTGACCAGTTAATTTACCAAAAGAAATGTGTGTGTTACAGGAATATAGTATGTGAGAAGATATTCTTCATAATGCTAATTCTTTTAAACTAGAAATGTGTTCTTTTTCAGTGGATAGCATTGTTTGTACTCCAAACAGGTATTGAGTTTTATTGGTACCTAAGACGTTGATCTAGAGATTGGACCTCAAGAACATCATACACAGTGCGTGGCTTCGTCGTCCTAATGCCGAATGTTGCATATTATTTCTAGTTGCCTGTGCCCTTGACCTAGACATTTGATGTCGGTTAAAAAGTTGTGTGTGTTTGTGTTAATTAACGCCGTTTCTGCTCACTATGGGTTAAAAGTTGCCTGAGACATGTGACTTATGCTTTGACCATTAGTAATATCTAATTTGGTGTACATAGCAGAGTGTCATACATTTAAGTCTTTTAGTCCTTGACCGCAGAACTTGACCCCATTTTTGTAACTTTTCGGTCCAGAGTACGCGCGTATATATATAACGGCAGTATGTCAAGTCACTTAGGAATACAAGATTTGATGTATGCG
Organism: Azorinus chamasolen; assembly: GCA_963576725.1. NCBI lineage: Eukaryota > Metazoa > Mollusca > Bivalvia > Cardiida > Solecurtidae > Azorinus > Azorinus chamasolen. The sequence goes on along the minus strand of OY755239.1, from coordinate 61,712,080 downwards.
TACTTCCTATCATTTTGGAGTGTCACATATCCTTTCCAGTGAGTTGTGACCTTGATCTTTGAGCTCAGCTATCAAAAAGCCTTGCCTGGGACATGGCGCCTATGATATATTACTTAAGGACACCAGATGTGGTGCGTATGCTCATCTTAACATTGGGGAGTGTGAATCCTTTACATATGTCTATCAATTTGTCCTTCCCATGAGAGCTTGGAATTGCCATTGAAATTGTTTCACGATACTATCGTGCGTGACAAGTGTTAGAAATCGGTTGCGATTTTACTATTGATAATTGTTTCCGCCCAAGTTACTAAATACAAATAGTACAATCGATTTGGCCAGCATGCAAACGTATTACATTTATTGTTACATTGAGTAACATACGAATTTGTCAAACGTCACAATTGTTTAGATAGTGTTTCAGTGGTGCCTTTAGGTAAGTTTTGGGTCAACGTTCGACCCAAGTCCATTTCTGAAACATATTTACTTATATTTTCCCTTATTATCTGCAAAATTCCCCTCCCAGATTTTTCAAACAATTGAAAATGTTTAATCGAAGAAATAAAATGATAATGCAAACCTGCATGAAAAGATCTAGAATATGAAAGTCAAACCCGATTACATCTATTGTGAAGTATTATATAATATTTTACACAATATAAACTCTTGAACACTTTAACTGTCTGGCCATTTTGTGCAATATGTTTCTACTGCCATTTAAGACTGAACACACTCGATCAATCTTTGGTTAAACCGGTAAACGATTTTTAAACAGCTTTGATCCGAATAAGCAGCCGAGTTACACGGCATTTTATCTGGGGCCTGTTGTTTTATCACTGCAGATTGTCATGTATCCTTCCAAGCAGTCTGACCTTGGCCTATGCTCATTCAAGTACGCTGCCATACATCGGTGTACGTTCTCATACACAGAGATCGGAAAAATGTTTGATCATGTTAAAAACAATCTGCGTATACGAGCGTATGAATTATATATTACGCACATGCTCACCATGCGCTATACACACGTTGAATACGCTATAGTGTCGTAAAAGTCAAATACGCTTTACATATTGTGGCGTGAAGGTGGCCAGTAAAGCTATCATATGGATATATCAGTAACTTATTTGTAACGTTAGTCTGACGAACGACGTATCTGAAGTATTCCTGGTGATTTATACGCTACGCAAACGCTCACATGCGCTAAGTCTTTGAAACAACCACTAAATATGAGGTGCAGTGCCAATAAGACAGGTGACACCTTAATGCAGAACACACGAAATGCAAAAAAATCCCTTTGGGAGGGTTTTTTGCACTTCTTGTGTTCTGCATTAAGCGTCCACCTATTGGTATTTGTTTAAAACTGGCCGTATGGTTCCTTTCATATTTAAACTCGTTATAACGGCAAACACGTTATACCAGCACATTCTCTAGAAACAAACACCTCCGTTGTAATGAGGGTTCACTGTATATAATCTAGCGAGGTATAGCTCCCTAAACATTGTAGACACTCCATAATTGTTTAGCCACATGTATCCACGATATATTAGTAACTGATAAGCACACACACGGTGTCCACTAATGCTATTAGTTATTGATATACACACTAGATGTGTCCACACCGATTATTGATACTGAACAGGTACACACACGGTGTCCACAATGTAAATATTGTGTCCAGAACGCTGGTTACGCTACTTTTACTATATAAGCCTGCATTAAAGCATTTGGTATTTCTAGGTAAATTTAGCACCAGCTAATATCATATAATGTCTTCGAAATCCGGATAGGTCTATTATTTAACATAGTGTCCATTATGTAGGTTTTGAGAGGTAGTGTCCACAATGCCCTAAAGATGAGTATGAGTGTGTGTGTGTGTGTGTGTGTGTGTGTGTGTGTGTGTGTGTGTGTGTGTGTGTGTGTGTGTGTGTGTGTGTGTGTGTGTGTGTGTGTGTGTGTGTGTGTGTGTGTGTGTGTGTGTGTGTGTGTGTGTGTGTGTGTGTGTGTGTGTGTGTGTGTGTGTGTGTGTGCGTGCGTGCGTGCGTGCGTGCGTGCGTGCGTGCGTGCGTGCGTGCGTGCGTGCGTGCGTGCGTGCGTGCGTGCGTGCGTGCGTGCGTGCGTGCGTGCGTGCGTGCGTGCGTGCGTGCGTGCGTGCGTGCGTGCGTGCGTGCGTGCGTGCGTGCGTGCGTGCGTGGTGCTTGCGTGCGTGCATGCGTGAGTGGGTGTGGGTGTGCACGTGCTTGCATGCGCGTGCATGCGCGTGCGTGCGTGTGTGTGTGTGTGCGTGTGTGAGTGTGTGCGTGAGTGTGTGCGCGTGCGTGCATGCGCGTGCGTGCGTGTGTGTGTGTGTGTGTGTGTGTGTGTGTGTGTGTGTGTGTGTGCGCGTGCGTGCGTGCGTGTGTGAACGTGTGCGTGTGTGTGTGTGTGTGTGTTGTGTCTGCGTGCCTGCCTGTCTGCCTGCCTGCGTGTGTGTGTTTTGTGTTTGGTCTCGTTTTTATTTGTTGTTGTTAGGTGTTTTAAGTTAACGCACCCAGGGGCTTTGTCCTCGACTGATAATGAATTTAAACAAGAAATATCTTTTAAAAAAGATATTCAGCGGCATTCAAATATTGACACAATGTACAAAACAACCTCTGCAATATTTATTTCAATGTTTGGAGATTCTTCTAGTACAGAGAACTAGATCTATGAAGTTGCTTGTTATTATACGAGAAGCATGCAATAAAAATGACGTTGAGTAGAAGAAGCAGCTATTGAAAAATTTCAAGTTTCTTTTATAGGAAATCACTTTTAAAATGTACGATGTCAAAGTAATGTTTTAAAACTATCTCAAGTTAGTTCTTTAGTTTACCTATTATAAAATGTACATGAAAGCGCTTATATTTTTATTGATATGAAGATAAGAAATTTAATACACTTTAAAGCATAAAGTTTAGTTTGTGCAGAGTCTGTAATTCCTTGAAGAACGGTATTTATTTAGCCTAGATCAACGCTTTAATCGACGTGTGTGCATCATCATTAATGCCATCATTAACTGAATCTACATGTATTTTTAAAACGATATATAAAGTTAGCAACTTCAACCTACGTCTATGAGCCCAAGTACAGTTTGACAATGTGTAGAGGTATAGAGGTATATAAAAAGGTTGTATGCTAGTCAAGGGATTCACTAATGAAAATACAGTTTACTACTAAATACTCGTAGGTCATATGCAAATTACAATGTAACATAGTTTCTCATTGGTGGAAAACTAGAACAAAAGTTAAAATAGACAGCTAGCCGCTGAAAAAATAGAACAAACGTCAGGCAGGAGGTGCCACACGAAAGTGTACAGTAAAACCAGAAGCATAAACGAAGTGCGCGCACATATATACATACACACTCAACATTCATAGAACCATTCCATGCCTGCTCAACACCGACAGTTCGCAGCGTTGCTAAACCAAAACAGTCAAACTCATTAAACACAAAAGAAAAGGTAGTGTCACAAAACACATTTCTGAAAAGTATTTATCGGCTTGGCTGGGTCTAGGGCACTGTGTCACTTAATTTGATAGCTTTGATATAAGTTGATGTTTATGGCACTGTGACAATGAATGACAGATGATGATAAATATAAAGGAACTCCACAAGCATTGAGTAACAGCAAATAAAGATACCTCAAACATACACATTCATATGTAAAAAGGGATGATAGATACCCGATACAAAAATAAAAACAGGGTGGAGTAAGAAGTACAGTCTTGCAATGGTCAATGGTACTTATTTACTTCCATATGTGAGACCATGATATGTTTATTTCAGAAAAAAAGACGTTTTCTCTGAACGATTTGCTTTTCTGCATTTTGTCATTTTTTTAACGGTCAATGTGCGGATATTTATCTAGTGTTGCATCGCTGCCAATACATAAGCATACATTACATTATTCCAGTCATCGTATATTATAGGAATGCGATTGGCTAAAACCGTCCACGTGAACAGGGTGTAAGAAACCGTACACCCCGTTTGATCCGAGGTGTACGGGAATCAAGTTTGTCACGTGACTGATCGGTTTTGTTTCATCATCGATTCGCGTAAACAAACTGAATTTCTGTGTTGATAAGGCGGTTATTTCCTATGAAATAAACGAAATTAATTCATAAACAAAGGCCTGAATGGCCATAATGGCGTTCGGGTTTGATATGGATGTTATGTGTAAGGGGGAAAATTGATGTACACGTTGATAACAATAACCTCTTGGAATTGATAACAGTATTAGTAACAACACATTTTAATGAAACACTATTCCCTTGATTGACATTTAACTGTAATATAACCTTGATTTTAATAAAAAAAAAACTCCTCTCACCCCCCCCCCCAAAAAAAAAAAATATATATATAAAAATGTTCGCCTCTGTAAGTTGCATAGACATGCCAGGTTTGAAGTGTGTATGTGCAATGGCTACAAAGTTATTGCCAACATTAAAGTTTGAGCCAAGCCAACAAACCAACAAAGTCAGCCCCCCCCCCCCCCCCGCCCTTGATTGGGGCATAAAAATATGACAGACTGAAACAAAAGGAGCCATCTCATGATCTGCTGTTTATATATAGACATGCTTCTAGTTTCTACTATGGCAAAAGAATATCTTAATTATATTCATGATGTCATTATTTCTTATATGAATATTCATGAAGTAAAGGGTCAATTAATGTTTCCATGTCCAAAGCTGAGGCAAAAACTGAAGCACAATATCAAAATGATACAAAGGCTACCTATAATCCTACATTTTTTGTTCAACTAATTCTTACACATAGCATTTATTTTTCAATATTCAGCACTCGTTTATTTTGAATAAATGTAGTCTGCTTACAAATTTGAAGGTAGACTGTTTTTATTTTTAATTACTAAGTAGATCCATACATGTACATACAATTACGGTAGTTGTTTGGAACCTGATGAAACTCAAATTCAGAACTACAGTAAGAAGTAGAGTTGTAAGCTGGGAAAGACATTTCAACAAATTGCTACCTACTTTCGCTTTTACACGACACGACGTTTGTCTTGAGCAAAAAACAGTGTCGGCGACTCGGCGGTTACACGATACATAGAAGAGACTCTTATTTTCACAGTTGTTATTGACACTGGATTATAATTTGATTGAATATGTGTTGAAAACCTTCTATGGATAATACTTACTTTGATAAGCCGATAGAACCCCGTGTTTTTACGGTTTTACTTCTTGTAAGACTTAGACTTGTGTTGAGGTTGTGTGCCATAGTCAAAACACGCTGTTCGATGCGTGATAAATGTGTATATGGGAATTCCGAATTTCATTGGTTGATTATTTTAGATTGCTTTGACCGTGTCCTTTATGAAACTTCCTAATTTTGAGTACGGGTCAAACGGAAATGACCGAATTCAAAAGGCAGTTTGATTGGCTGAAGATGTAGGTCTATATGCTAATCAGAATGTGTATAAAAATGCAATCGGAAACCTCGGCTATATTTCTTCTGCTTTAGAACGCCAAGGTGTTGCGAAAACTACGGTAAATTTATTCGTTCGCGTCTTCTTCTTCTTCTTCCGATTAAAGTACAGGGCCCACTCTGGAGCATCGACGTACTTGGAGTTTATTAAAATTCAAGACTTTTAAAAAGTTTATCTTTGTGTAGATTAGTAGTAATTATCTCACACAGCGAGTTATTATTAAATACATGAAGAGTAAATAAATGCATGAACATTTTACAACCAAACTAGTGCAGACTTGAAGAAATCTAGTTTGTCTTGCGCATGTTCACTAGACAAGTGAACTCTTTGCCGTAAAGAGACCGACTAGTATATGGCGTTCCGAACGCCATAAAAACTGTCTAGCATCTACACACAGGGATGAAAACAACTTATTATCAATTATATGTTTGTATCTTGCTTTTTTTGTTTTCCAAATTACCCAAACACATGTTTACTTACAGCGCGTGCAAATCAGCGCGTTAGTTTGAGTGACGTCAGACGTCATTTTTGAGTCAGGGCTTTAATGACAGTTGTGCCAAATCGCACGCGCTGTAAGTAAACAAAAAGTTTTAGGGATTAAATCTACAGAATTTCGTTAGATTAAGCATGTATTATTTCATGTAACGGACCTAGACTGGAAATATATTCGTTACACGGTGTTGATAAGGCGCTTCGCGCTCAAAAATACGGAATCCAAAAACGTCATACTAAGCCGTACACCCTGCCGAAACACCGTGTAACTAATATTACATAAGCATAACAAGGCTATGGCTTGTCATGTATTACACGCGAAATTTTAGTGTTAGCTATACGTTGTTATTATTTCCCATGTGACTGTCACTTACACATGACATGGATATAATTATTATATTTGTATACTCACAGATAGAAGATAAACAGTGTTAAGTGTTGTCCTTACCTTTCATGCATCGATCCAAATTATGTATATGCTTTCAAACCCTATAGGGAAGCTTTCTTGTTCTTTTGATGCAAGTAGTTACTTTTGCATGATCAAAGCTGTTGTTTTATGTTAATTGGTTTATTATCTATATGTTTTATATTACATTGTATATATTTTATATTTATACAGGAGTATGGAGAAATTACAACTTGATAAACACCACAAAGAGTGGATCCTGTCCTATCTTGGGTTGCTACTTGTGGAAGAAGGAGTTAGCACATATGTCGACAGTAAAGCGTCTGAATTTCATCAAATTTTAATAAGGGATCTTGGATCAGATGAATGCACTACGGCCACTTGTGAAAACGCTCTGAATGATATTTTTGAACACACAAATACCGCAAAACTCTGCGACGTTTGCACACCTTGGTTTGACAAAATTATTGCAAACACCAGACAAGACAAGACGGGGAACTTATGTAGATCGAACACCAACCATAGACTGTGGCAATCGGACAAATGGGAAGTAATGAAGATATACATGGGCCAAGGTAGCGAAAAGGACCAGTCTGTCGACGATGCAGATATCCAAGACATGTTGAAGCTATTCATTAGCTGCTCATTCTTCAAAAAAGATCTATTTGACATATCACATCAGGTAACTTGCGACAATGAAATTTCATCGAGTATCTTAATTCATTGACAAATCCTTAATTTTGTTAATACGTGAAATATAGATTTATCGAATGGCTGTGGAAATCTGTTATTCTCGAAGTAGTACATTTTAGAATTATTTTATCTATTTACCATAATGATCATATTGCTGATAATTACAGTCATGGAACCATCGGCACTTTTAATGTTGAATCTGGATAATATTCAGCTATGTGGCACTCCCTTTTGTGACTAATAATGTTGATACAACTAAAATAATTCTTATTAGTCTCACGTATTGTCTTTTCTCTGCCGTGCCCTGAACGGCTTCCCTGCAGTTGCTCTTCAGCGAAAACATTGATTACATATTTGATGGACCTTCACAGTTCTTATGCTATGTTTTCTGTACTGTGTTAAGTGTGTTTACCGTCTTCTAGGTTGTGGGGAAGTCCGACGGGGATACCTTTGTTTAGCTAGGGTAATTGTGAGATAAGTGAGAGGTTAGGACATATAATTTTGTTCATGTTTAAAGTTTTCATCTCGTGTGTGTGTATGTGTGTGTTCACCCTTACATTTGTGTGTATGTATGTGTACGTGCGTGCCGTGCCGTGCGTGCGCGTGTGTGTGTTCACCCTTACATTTGTGTTGGTCTGGTGTCTTTGTACTTGTGTTAAGTGCGTTTACCGTCTTCTATGTTGTGGGGAAGTCCGACGGGGATACCTTTGTTTAGCTAGGGTAATTGTGAGATAAGTGAGAGGTTAGGACATATAATTTTGTTCATGTTTAAAGTTTTCATCTCGTGTGTGTGTATGTGTGTGTACGTGCGTGCGAGCGTGCCATGCCGTGCGTGCGCGTGTGTGTGTTCACCATTACATTTGTGTTGGTCTGGTGTCTTTGTAATTGTGTGTTTGTTCTTGTTTAAAATTTCCATCTTATGTGTGTTGCTGTATGTGTGTAGTACTTGCTTTCTATCGATGTTTTGGTGATGGTTACGTATGTGTATGTGCGTGCCTGCGTGCGTGTCATGCGTGTGTGTGTGTGTTCACCCTTACATTTGTGTTGGTCTGGTGTCTTTGTAATTGTGTGTTTGTTCTTGTTAAAATTTTCATCTTATGTGTGTTGCTGTACGTGTGTGTATTACTTGCTTTCTATCGATGTTTTGGTGATGGTTGCGTATTTGGTGTGGCTTTTCATGCTTGACTTTATTACCTTTTAATGAATTAGACATTTGAGATGGCTGCTTCTGTAAACCGTCATGTGAATTAAAAATATGAAGGGAAGTGATAGATATTGTTGAAATGTCACTGAAATGGTACTAGAAAAACATAAACCGAACTGATAATTGTGTAGTCTATGACATTATTCTGCCATTAAAATTTATTTTTCAGTTACTGCAAGCAAGAAACCAGTTGGTTCATGGTGGTGGTGTGAATGTGAAGAAATACAATCGGTTGTGTCTGTCCAGTTGTTACTCGTTGTTATATTGTATAAGGGGTGAGGAGAATGTAGACATTGCGTTAAACAAAATAACGCAGGTAATACCCCAGACTTATGTATTCTTCGATATTGTGCCTCAGTATCCCTATGTGAAAAATGTTTTCTCTTTCATATGTTGCTTTATATTGTCATATAGTGTGAACTGCTTGTTATGGGAACTTTCATTTAAGTTCAGAAGCCAGATTGTTTAACTGTCGTTAAACAATTCTTCTTTAGATAACCTGCTCAGGGCGGGCTGTTTCACGTCTGTCGTCTGTAAACGTCGTAATTCACCTGAGTTATAAGTGTAAGGATCCCTTGAATACCCATCGTCCTTCCTCAGTCCATCCTCAGTCATTCGTACACGTTAAGCTTTATATTCAAGCGACTATAATTCTCAAAAGCAGTTGAAATCAAACATGGATGTGATGTGTACGTGTCTACGTGTATGGCAAACTTGTTACATGTTGTCCTGTGTTCACCGTCGTCTATGTTGTGGGTAAGTCCGGCGAGGATACCTTTATTTAACACTATTTGTAAAGATAGGGTGACTTTGAGAGAAGTGTGAGGTTAGGACGTCCGTAAACCGGTTTAAACCCCCAGCGGTTTTTTTGCTACTGACCGTGCCAAGGCGGTACTCTCTTTGTCACCCTTCCTCTTGTTTGCCTTGCGTCTTTGTGCTTGTGATTTTGTTCATGTGTGGAGTGTTTGTCTCTAGTTCTTGTGTGTCTGTTGGTGTTTTCTGTGTTCATCTTGCGTGTGAGTGTGCGTTTGGGTGTGTGGTTGTGTGTGTGTGTCATGCTATCTATCGGTGTTTTGATGGTGGTTGCATCTTGTATGTGGCTTGACTTTACTACTTTTCCATTGATTTGTGGTCAATAAAAACAAATAAGTCTAGAGTTACATGCCAATGATTAATGAAGTTTACTATTTTATGTCACGCCCTTTCAATTATGTCTCTTTCATTTATTTACATACATGTATGTATACCCATATTTAGAAAGTGTGTAACAACTAGATAATTATAATCCGTTTCCCTTTCGAACAAAACTATTTTTGACAGTGTTTGTGCACTCGACATTTTATCAACATACATTCATCGTGTACATCATGTAGCCGAGTCCTTCCTGTCATTGTACAAACGGCGATTGATTGTGGAGGGGTCAACCACAACACATGCAGTGGACTGCAATATCATTGAATCATAACTTCGTCACAGAGTGATTTATCACTGGAGTAATTTAAAAATGCCCTTGTCGTTGCTAGTGTGTGAGCTTTAAATAATGTTTAACGACGTTTATCATACCTGTTTAGGTTTTTTAGTGATAATACGATTTCGAATATTGAAACCCTCAGCAGAGGAACAGACCCTAGCAGGATCGAATACTATCTGAAATGTAAACAATGAACATAATTCATTTCTGGGTTGCCATAGACCTTCGTGTGGCATCTCCTGTCCGGCGTCTGTTTTATTTCGATTCTAAAAAATTGTAAAATTTGTAAACTTGTTTTCCTGTTCTTGTTATTAAGGACACTCAAATTCCATTCAGCGGTTTGAGAGAGAATTTTGCTTAAAATGTCTGGTTTAAATCTATAATAAGCTCAGGTGACAAATGGATTTCAGCAATTTATTAAGACCACCGAGTTGGTGTCGTTTATAGAAGTTTCTTATCTCCCCGGTCCTCTGTAAGTACGTATGTCCCGCAAATAGTGTGTGACCAACTCCTCATACACCAGTAAGACAATTTATCACATTACTTCCGGCCCGACACTGTTATAACTATATTCGCGATATTGAAAGCTTGTTATACAACTCGTTGTATATTCTGACCTAACTTATATTCATACGCGCTGTCAAAAAATTAAAACAAACATGGCAAACACGGGAAGCAACCCTCGAGATACATATGCGTTGTGAAAACCAAAAATGTGGGTAAACTTGGACAATCCAAACAGGTACTCAATAGCAGTATGGAAAAATAGTCAAACAGGGAGAGCCACCCACGAAATGACACCGCACCAAACACTATCTAACAAGAAACGGTAAAGCCACAAGACAAAACATAACAGGACGCATATCAAGACATTAAACATTAATTAACCCTTTACCTTATACGCGCGAGAAAGCGCGAGTTTGCTTATCACCTGATAGAAGCGGCTAAGCGCGGGTCTATCCATTACCGTGTATAAGCGGGTTTGAGCGAGTCCAATGTTTACCTGCTAATATCTCAATTTTCTTGTTAAATTTCTTTATCTGGATGTCTACACATTTAAAGTGTGATAATATATCTTCTGAAATCACAAATCTAATAATAGTGTTACTACAGAAAAATATTGCAAAAAACGAGGCCGAAGTAGAGTGGTATATTCTTTTTATATGTTCGGTGATCATCGTAAGACATGGGTATAATACTATTCGTCATTATTCGGAAAGTACGATAAATGATTACACGAAAATTTTCCACTGTCGCCAAGGTCAAATTCTAAATATAAGTATGTTAAATATAATTGACCAATGACTATTCGGAACTCCATAAATCACGCGCGACTTGCCTTGGGGCTAAAATAACACATGGGGAACCCGTTGTCAACCTCAAAACACACCGGCGGAAATTGGGCAATAAAACTTTCGTAAGTATAATCCGATTAGAGGGTAGATAGCAGTATCAATCAAATAACTTAGCTAATCAACCAATTTAACCATTCAAACGAATCCTGTCTGGGAATTCATTCATAAATGTCAAACAGTTAGGATCTCGTGTGGACGCCGATATTTTTTATCGAGATCCAAACTGTCTGAATTGATATAAAACGAATAATTCGTTCATAAGCGCCATTCTGTTTAGATCTGGATGAAATGACAAGCTACATGGCGTCTCATCTACATCAAAATTAATTTAATAAATATAGATACCATAATGCAAAAAAACTGAATTTGTGTAGACTCAGATCAGGAACTATTCTAAATCTCGATTAATGCAAAATGAATGCAAATAAGACAGATATCAGGAAAAGTGGGTTGGGAGATTGTAAACAGTGTAGTCTCAGATCAGCAGCCGCTTTTCCCATGCGGCATCTGATCAGGATCTACACTGTTTGCTGGGCCACATGAATAAATAATGCATATATTCTGGTGATTTTCAAACAGTGTGAAGAAGATGCTGCGTGTGTGATGCAGCTGATCTGAGTCTACACTGTTTGAAATGCAACGCATTCTCCATTTTCCTTGTGCCCGACTCAAATGCATTATAAAAACTATTTACATGAAAAACTCCATGATAATGAATATTCTATAATTCATGTATTACAAATATATGTATTATAATGCATTATAAAAACTGAAAATGTTTCAAAGAACAATAAATAGCATAATTTATATGTGTCGGAATTTCATGATTTTATTTAGTTCAGTGAACATGCAGATGAAATTTGTCTTCCGATTATTATTTTTTCAGGTGGCGGGATTCGTTTTGGAGCCAGGCCCTAACCTGGACGGGTTCAATACTTAAGATCCAGATCAGGCACCGGATAACTCAACATCTAATCTGGATCTACAATTGGATTCAGATCAGACACACAGTTACCCAGAATCTAATTTAGATAAATTTTGCACCCAGGTCCGGAGCCGAGTTACTCAGTATCTGATCTAAATCAATGTTTGGATCTAGATCCAGATCAGACATCATACTCAACTACTGATCTGGATCTAACCTTAATGGCTGAAATGAGTCTCTCGGCGTCTGATATCGATCCAAGCGTGGATCCCGAACCGGCACTGAGTTACTCGCTGTATGATCTGGGTCCGCGCTGAATGAATATAGGAATTATTTACTCAGCTCTGATCTGGATCAAGCCTGTTTGGAAATGATATTTTATTTTGAATAGCAGGCGATAGGTTACTGTTCCGAACATATTTAGCTGAGATTTTAAGGTCAATTATAATAAAGTTCTGAAAATATATTGGCTTGCCTCGTTTTATCCCCGTGTATTATGCTTATACATACTTCAAATTGCATGAAAAATACACCATCAAAACGAGAATTTAATTCCCTAAAACCTTTTTATTTACACTATAATGATAATGGTAAACATAAATGCATTTATATGGGATTGAAAAGAACAGGTGTCAGATTCAAACTAATTTTCCAATATTTCCAATAAACTGTATTGGTGAGAGTGTGTTACGCTTACCACATGGATATTGGTTATTGATTATCGGATAAGGCTTACCTATATCGGTGTAAGATAAGGGTTTGGAGGTTTGGCTATTGGGTAAAGGGTTAAGCATATTAATCAACAAAATTCACCGTAGGCTGAAAGCAGGAGTGCCGCCTTGGAACGGCCAGCAGCCAAACACAATAAAAAAAAGGGCTACTGGGGGACCGAGAGCATGCCAAAAGACGACACCCAAGTTATTCCGAGCCCGACTGTCCATTTTACATAGCATCAACAATAGTTATCCTGTCCATTCATGATCATCTTCGCCGAACAACGTGTACATATATAGTTCCGTAGAAGTCCTATCATGTAAACATTGTAGTTCTGTACCATGCTGAAACACGTGGTCCAGCGCTCCGGAAGCTCTGCTAACACACACTTGTCCTACCACAGCGAACCATGCAGATAATGCAAATATCTGGTCACAGGAACATGGCTTCAATCAACAAGTACTACAGTCGCATTAATCAGAATCAGCACAAAATGAGCTCATCCATCCTCCCCTTAACTGACAGCAATCATACCACCTCCAATAACTAGGTCACAAGAGCATGTCCAGTGCAGCTGAACTCTAACTCTCTACACGCTGCATCATCGTCCAATTTCCATATGACTGGTGGTTTCCAAAGTATTTTCGCCGCCCCAATACATTGCGGAATCTTCCATGAACATAACCACCAGAATGACAATCCAGCAAAATCGAACAGTCCAACCAGAAAACGAATCTAGATTGACAGATAGTGACAAATTGAAAAGTAGCATTTTATGGCGCTCAAAACATGATTGTTGACCTACTTTGGTAGGTTGTCAAGAATGACGCCATCGCACTTGTACAGTATGTGTTGCTTTATACGTTTCTGATGTATAAAAAGACACTTGTTTATTTTCTATGTTGCCTGATTATATAACTAGGTATTTTCAACTATGAAACACAACTATTAATTTGTTGTGGACAAAATAAATGAAATTTGATAGGGTCTACATTTTAGCTGGTTAGACCGAATCACACACAATTGTGATCAAAGCACCCAAAGTACTAGTAGTCAACTGTATTAGGATCTAGTAAATGCGTTGTCTTTGAGGTAACGTGATAAATAGAATACAACATTCGTGGTCATTGAATACTCCAAATACTCAATGACCACTCATGTTGTATCCTCTATTTATTGAAAATTTATTGAAAATTTCACAAATGAACAATCTTGATGCGTACATATACGTAAACAAGAGTGCCAGTGGACACAATATACGCCCTTCGGGGTCTTGTTCAACATAAACTAGGTTAACGTATTTGCTGAACTCAAATTCTAAGCTCAATTTTGCGATCAAATTTCAAGGTTGTAAATAGACATACATATACTTTAACAAAAAACCGTAACAAAAAATTCTTAATTGAAAAGTGCCATAATTGTGTCTAAATGCTTGACAGAGTTCCATTGTATTTACTCTTGCCTACAGATGAAGCTTCTGATGGTGAACAAATGTTTCAAGTTTAAAAGCTTTATCTGAAAGGGTTATGTAAATAAGTGGACTTTAACCAAAACCTTACCCAAAATTCCAAGCTAAAAAGCGTCATAATCATGTCAAATGTTAGACAGAGTTATGTACTCTTGTGATGGTGAACAAGTGTTCCAAGTTTAAAAGCTTTATCTCAAAAAGTTATGTAAATAAGTGGACTTTAACCAAAACCATAACAAAAAATTGTAAGTTAAAAAGGGGCATAATTCGGTCAAAATGCTTGACAGAGTTCTGTACTCGTGCCTACATGTGTAAGTTGTGAAGGTAAACAAGTTTAAAAGCTTTATTTCAAATGGTTATGTAAATAAATGGACTTTAACAAAGCCTTAACCAAAAATTCTAAGTTAAAAAGGGGCATAATTCGGTCAAAATGCTTTACAGAGTTATTCACTCTTTCCTACAGGTGAAGGTTGTGACGGTGAACAAGTGTTCCAAGTTTCAAAGCTTTATCTCAAAGTGTTATGTAGATAAGTGGACTTGTTCCACATAAATTGAGGTTAACATTTTTTGCTTAAAGCAAATGTTAAACGCAAATTCTAAGTCCAATTAAGCAACCTTGACCTTGGATAAACGAGCCGGGACTTGGCAGGCTACTTGGCAGGCTACTGAAGCATGTCTAGATTACATTATGATTAAATTTGGGAAGGATCCACCAAGCGGAACTTGGGTTAGAGATGTTACAGACAGACAGACCGGTTAAATATTTTGCTAAACGAAAATTCTTAGTCCAATTGTGTGACCTTGACCTTGGATAAACAAACCAGGACTTGGCAGGCAACTGTAGAATGTCTAGATAAAGATTGTGTTAAAATTTGAGAAGGATCCACCAAGCGGAACTTGAGTTAGAGATGTTACAGACGGACAGACGGACAGACACACAGACAGCGCCATTCCATAATACGTCCCGTTTTTTCAAACGGGCGTATAAAAAGGAAATTTTACTGGAGTTATTGGACTTTGAAAGTTTCTTCACTACATAACATATACTGAACATATTATATGTCCAACTCCTCATACACCAATAGGGGGTTTACATGAAAAGAACGTTGATGTGAAAATGTACGTAAAGAAGGAAATGCTCACTCTGATCATTGGGACTTTGAAATTTTCTTCATAATATACATGTTTAGTGTAAAAACGTGTGTGTGCAACTCCTCATACACTAATTGGAACATTTATTATGAATTAGAATTCCTTCATTATATAACACATTGTGAAAGTGCTTGATTTAGAGACAATGTTGTTAGGTGGCATCAGTGTCATATGGACATAATCTTCTAGGTGAAATCTATTTTAGTTCTGATAATCGACGTATGCAGCAAACCAAAATAAAGTGTGTTTTACACTCGGCATCTAAAAGAATCGGAGGAGATCTGTCGATAATAACGGTAGGGCATCGCGCCCGGTTTTGTCTGTATCCTCTTTTCTCTCTCTCTCTCTCTCTCTCTCTCTCTGTATGCCTCTCTCTCTCTCTCTCTCTCTCTCTCTCGTGAGCAGAAACGGAAGCACAAACTGCTCAGTGTTGTTATATTTTCTTGTTCTTGCTAAATCAAGCGTTTGTACTTATAACACATTACCCATGGCTGCACAAAGGTATTGATTGTCAACAGAATGACAATTTCTAAATCTGAGTAGTGTTGTTTAGCTTCTATTAAGTTATCTTCATCTTACAATAAAATTGGAAACATTAAATGAAAAAGTAGTAAAATCAAGCAGGCAAAGCCACATACAAGACGCAACCACCACCAACACATCTATAGATAGTATTCACACACAAATACACACCCAAACACACGCACAGGCACGATATGAACACGGAAAACATTAACAAACACAAACTTACTAGATATAAACATTCTAAACATGAACAAAAGCACACGTACATAGACATACGACACACAAAAGTAAGGGTGACAAAGAGAGTACCATCTTGGAACGGTCAGTGGCAAAAGCACCACTGGGGGTTCAAACCGGTTTACAGACGTCCTAACCTCACTTTTATCTCAAAGTCATTCTAGTTTAACAGTGTAAATAAATATATCCCCGCCGGAATTTCCCGCAACATAGAAGATAGTTTGTGATATCTGTAACCTTGCGTATAAATTTATCAGTTATATCTAAATTACGGCAGTTAAATTTTCAAGCAGAGAACACGCCTGTGCAAACCGATTAAGTTGAGAAATATAAACTCCAAAGGAGTAGAACAGGGCACACCTCTATCTAGAAAAGGATAATTAGCAAGTCCACATTGTGTAATGTTCAACTTCTGAATTCGAAAAGAATGAACTTTGAACATTACAAGCAAGGAACATTTTAGTTTCTCTTGCAAAGATTTTTCTATTAATTTAATCAGCTTATCCTTTATAAGATGGTGAGGCAGAGTAGTAAAGAGTGTAGAGAAATCATAAGAGCTCAGTGAAGAAATGTAATACTGTTCATTTTCAAGTTTAATTAAAACATCATTTGAAACTTTTATGGGCCATAAAACATTAATACCGGAATTTAAAATATCTTTTATCATCGTAACGTTTTACACGTTCTCTTATCGTAGTCAGACAGGACGTCAGAAGTTTGGATATTTTAGTAGTAGAACAACAACTAGAGTTGGCAATAAAACGTGCCTTATAAGGTGTTTTATGTAGTTTCGGAATCCAGTACAAAGTAGAACGTTTATGTTGTTTTATGTTAGGACCAGCCTTAAAGGCATTTCGAAAGGAATGTTGACCCATTAACCCCATGCTGTGTATTTTGGGAGCTGACTGTGAGACGTCTGATACACAAAATGATAAGGTGGGCTACCATCACAGAGGATCAATGTATAATTGCATAACTTTATCACTTATGGCTATGGCCCCTGACTGGACACTCTAGGAGCACAGCTGGATACTGTGTATATAGGGGGGACTTTGGGGGAGCTTTGAAATGCCTTTAAAAGTATTGCACATTTTAACATGTCCCGAGACTATATCATTTTCAGGTGTTTGAACTGGAATATAAATGTGTGAACCAGTTAAACCACTCGTTAAAACATCAACATAATACAGTCTTCAAATGATTACATTATTTGATGCCTTGTCTGCAGGAGCAAGAACATAACTTGAATGAAAATTTGAAATATTTTTCTTCAAATAGCGAAATGTAGCTCTATGTCGATGTGGTAAAGGCTGGTAATTTGATTTACTCTATGAAGGCAACCTCTCAAATCCGGAAACGGAAGGAGGCCGTCGGATTTTTGTATCTCGTTTTTGTCGTACCTTTTATTACTTTTCTACAGTTACTCTGTTTGCAGCTCATTCATTGAGTACACTAGCGATAGGTCGATACAGTAACTTCACTTGAATATGTTTTCGTTTTACATGCTCTTTACCACTGTATTTTTGTTTGTCTCTTTGTGTCTTTTATATACATGTACATCTGCTGTTTGTCGTCGTGGTGCTGTTTGGACGGTTGTGTGTTTTGTATGTGGTGTTCTTGAATGACTCTTAAATGTACTTGTAAAAGGCGATACGCGTATCAATAATATCACAAATACATTTCTTCTAATCCGAAAGGGCATTAATATCAGCATATTCTCGTCGACACCATTTGATGCAGAATTCTTGAATAGCTCTTCCGCAATATGAGTTCGACAAGTATCAAAATCAATAAGGGAATGTAATCTATATTTAGATCCTTTAGTTAGGAGAGTCCTGATACGTTTATCCTTTATGATGTCAAAAATACAAGTAATGACGTGACCAACTGGTTTATATCAAAAGCTTGAAATGCTGCAATCTCAAAACTTATATAAACTAGAACTACTACTAAAGGTGATGAATACCTCCACTAGCACATTTGACAAAGAGATGGTGGTTATAGAAATAAATAACTACAATATCTGCTACAGTTTAGAAAAAAAATCCGGAAAACCTGAAATTTCCTAAACATTTCTAGGTCAAAATGCTGTAAATCCGCTAAATATCAATGTACTGTAACAAAATTCAAACTGGATCTGTAACTTATTTTTATAAAGCTACATACCAAATATCACATTAAGATCTGCAAGGGTTTAGAAACAAACTGCGGAAAATCCGAATTTCCGGAAAATGTCTTAGTAAAATCACTGTATTTCCGTGAAAAATCAATGAAGCGTAACGAAATTTAAACTTGATCTGTATCTCATTACAGTAAAGCCACATACCAAATATCACTTCAATATCTGTAAAAGTTTAGAAAAAACTCCGGAAAACCTGAATTTCCGGAAAATTTCTTAATAAAATCACTGTATTTCCGTGAAAAATCAATGAAGCGTAACGAAATTCAAACTTGATCTGTATCTCATTACAGTAAAGTCACATACCAAATATCACTTCAATATCTATAAAGGTGTAGAAAGAACTCCAGCAAACCTGAATTTCCGGAAAATTTCTATGTAAAATCACTGCATTTCCGTGAAAAATCAACGAAGCGTAACGGAATTCAAACTTGATCTGTAACTCATTATAATAAAGCCACATACCATATATCGCTTCAATATGTGTAAAGGTTTAGAAAAAACTCCAGAAAACTGAAACATAACAAAGGGCAATAACTGAAGACAGAGTTACAAACCTTGTGCACTGCACTTGCCGTCAATGTGATCTATCTATATATGAAGTTTGAAGTCAATAGCTTTTATATTTTGGAGGTTATGATCCGGACAAGGCGGACGGACGGACGGACGGGCGAACGAACTGACAGACAGACAGACAACCGGACGAACATGTTGACTCCAGTATAACACCCCCCCCCCCCAAAAAAAAAAAACAAAAAAAAAAAACTTCGTTTGTGGGGGTATAACAATCCGCATATCCTTAATATGTTGAAACAAGTTTAAAACATAATATCTTTGCTACGCTCTACTGAATACTCTTAAAAGGAAATGTCAAGTGCAACAATTTCAGTATATCTATTCCAATGTCAATAGTAGTTATGTTAGGGGTGTAAAGTTATCTTTTAAAAAAAAAAGAACGGCGTCAATATGTAATTACAGACTTGATCAGCCAGATTCTCACACATTTGTATCGTTGTTTCATTTCAGTTGCAAAGACACGGTCTCTCTCTGGCAAACTTTAGCAATCGGGAAATCAAAAAGCTAAGAAGTGGACTAGAGTGGGTAAGTCATGCGATATAGACAGTGGTGTCTGAGTTCTAGAATGGCTGAAAATATTGTAGCCATAAGGAAAATATCCTTTAATATATCCTGAAAGTGGGAGATCCTTCGAAAGCAAAGGTTGCAATGCGAAAAGAGAAAATTACAGATTATTTTATTGAGTCTGTTCATGAAGAGTAATTCTCATGGGGCGTGAGTAGTGTTGCACTTTTAATTACTACTCCTAAACAGACTCAATTAATCATAGTGTGCAATTTTCTCTTTTTGCATTGCTACTTTTGTTTTCAAAGGATCTCCCACTTTCAGACTATATTCACTTTCACACAGCAGGTGTTAAGTGTTTGTGTGGCGGCCGTAAAAGTCGCCCCATACTTCGTTCTCAGTGTTGTTATATTTTCTGGTCCATCAGGATCATTTGTTTTTATGTTATACGTTTTGTAAATTGACTCATGTTTAAGCCTGTGCTAGGGGCGTGAGTAGTATTGCACTTTTAATTACTACTTATGAACAGTGTTCTTCGAGTCATTAGTTTTGATTTTGTTAGTTTTGAAAATTGAATACTACTTAAGCCGGTGCAAGGGGCATGAGTAGTGTTGCACTTATAGTTACTACTCATGAACAGACTCAATAAAACCAAGTCTACACACTTCTCTTTTCGCATTGAGACTTTTGCTTTCGAGGGATCTCTCACTTTTAGACTATATGTTAAAATCAATTAATGAAATAAGTATTTAATATATTTAAGGAAAATCCTGTAACAACTTTAAGACTCTATTTACTTATTGATATGTGTGCCCGAACTATATTTGACTAGAACACAAAGTACTTAATAAAATAAAAACACGAACCTTTTCTTCCAGCTTCAGGGGTACTATCCAGCGGTAAGTATACTGACAACACTACGAACAGAATGGTGAAACATGTATCAATATACTATTATGCTATCTGCGTCTGTGTACCTCGGGATAGTCTCATTTGTCTGGTATTTTAACATTATCAAAAATAGACCGTTTTGTGTAATTATGCTCTACTTGACAGATACTTCTAGACGTGCTGACTAAATTTCCATACAGTTCTTGTAAACCGAAGGTGGTGTAAAGTGTCATAACAAACCACTACATTTTACAATAAAAACTCACATCCGAGACAGATGGTTTGTTTGTATTGATTAACTTCTGTGTCTGCTTACAATTATTTCATTGGACACCACAGAGAGAGGAGAGAGGATACAGAGAAACCGAGCGTGATGCCCTACTGTTATTATCAACAAAGTTTCTCTGGTCTAACCCGGTCATACCAGCCCGTACACCCTGCCAAATTACCGTGTAACGAATTTATTACCAGTCAGAGATCCGATTTACCTAATTGAGAAACGGACAACTCTTATTTTTGCTGACATTAGATCTCTAATTATATTACGACATGACAAGGAAAATATGACGTCATTACAGAGCAAATATGACGTCGTCTCAGAGCAATTTCGAAAGAGTGGAGGAACATACGAGTAACAGTTGTTTACGCTTATTATCGATTATTTGGTCGTATTCCGTCCAGAATTAATGGAGAAAGGACGATATGAAATTTCGAATCGACGCTAAAAACAAAAACAAAACGAATGACGTCACAAGTCAAATTTGATTTCTGTATTCTCCGTGGAAGCCGCCGAAAATGATTCCGTACACCCCGGCAGTTTTTGGCAAACTGACCAATCAAATTCTAAGGAGTTACTCTGACTGGTAATAAATACATGTATGCCGAAAACTTCACTCTGAAAATTTGAAGTAGACGAACACTTTACTGGACGAAATGTTATCTGGTGGCAAAGGGTCGTCATTATTTTCCATTGAAAATAAAAGCAAGAATGCGGATAAAGAAATTACAGACTACCTTTTATTCAGTATAAAAGTGCAACACTACTATTCACGCCCCGTAACACCGGCTTAGGCGATATTCAAGTTTCATAACTAAAAGCATTGAAACTGTTGATTCCAAAGGACCACACGGGCATTCAGCATCTTCTGTTGTTGTAGCTTCCACAGAAAACATGCACACGGTGCATACATATTCTTTGTTATATTTCCTTTCAATTCGTTTCACTTTCCTCTGATAGTATACGTTTGCTTCATATAAATGTTGTTATATTTTCTGGTCCTTCGAGTCATTAGTTATGATGAAATTAGTTTTGAAAATTGAATACGGCTTAAATCGGTGCAAGGGTCATGAGTTAGTGTGGCACTTTAAGTTAGTACCATGAACAGACTCAATAAAACCGAGTCTGCATTTTTCTCTTTTCGCATTGCTACTTTTGCTTTCGAATGATCTTCAACTTTCAGACTATATTTTGAATTCAATTAATGAAATAAGTATTTAATATATTAAAGGAAAAGTGTAACAACGTTAACACCCTAGTTATTTACTGATATGTGTGTCCGAACTATATTTGACTAGAACACAAAGTACTTACGTAAATAAAAACATAATCCTTTTCTTTCAGTGTAAGGATGAATTCAATACAGAGGTAAGCATACTGACAACACTACGAACAGACTGATGAAATACGTATCAATATATGGTATCTGAGTATGTGTACTTAATACCCCCATTCCACTGAGCGGCGATTCCGCTACACTTCGAAATTTTGGTAAAAACGCCGCGAATCATAGCAGGAGCGGCAACAGCGCTGTAGAAGCGTCCTGATCGTGGTAGAAGCGTAGCAGAAGCTCCCTGATCGCCACTTCACGGCGATTGTTTTGACCATGCTCAAAACAATCGTAGTGGCATCGCCGTGGACTCGAATCGCCGCAAAGCGTAGTAAGAAATTCATGAGCGTAGTAGTATCGTAGCCGCAGCGTGAGTAACGTAGCGCAATCGCAGTTGCATCGCAACAAAAGCGCCGAGATATTTGTCCGCATACAAATGCTTTTTCACACATTTGCAAACAGAGTAGACCCAGATCAGAAGCTCCTATTGGAGCCGTCTGGTCAGGGTCTGCTCTGTTTGCTTATAACATGATATAGATATAATCCTACAGTTTTTGTCAAAGCAAAAACATTTCTTACAAAGGTTAACTTTTTAAATGCAGCTTATAAATATTCATAACAATCGTAGTGGCATCGCCGTGGACTCAAATCGCCGCAGAAGCGTAGTAAGAAATTCATAAACGTAGTAGTATCGTAGCCGCAGCGTGAGTAACGTAGCGCAATCCCAGTCGCATCGCAACAAAAGCGCCGAGATATTTGTCCGCATACAAATGCTTTTTCACACATTTGCAAACAGAGTAGACCCAGATCAGAAGCTCCTATTGGAGCCGTCTGGTCAGGGTCTGCTCTGTTTGCTTATAACATGATATAGATATAATCCTACAGTTTTTGTCAAAGCAAAAACATTTCTTACAAAGGTTAACTTTTTAAAATGCAGCTTATAAATATTCATAACAATCGTAGTGGCATCGCCGTGGACTCAAATCGCCGCAGAAGCGTAGTAAGAAATTCATAAACGTAGTAGTATCGTAGCCGCAGCGTGAGTAACGTAGCGCAATCGCAGTCGCATCGCAACAAAAGCGCCGAGATATTTGTCCGCATACAAATGCTTTTTCACACATTTGCAAACAGAGTAGACCCAGATCAGAAGCTCCTATTGGAGCCGTCTGATCAGGGTCTGCTCTGTTTGTTTATAAACATGATATAGATATAAACCTACAGTTTTTGTCAAAGCAAAAAAAATCTTAAAAAGGTTAAATTTTAAAAATGCAGCTTATAAATATTCATAAGATCGTTCTTTCTTACATGGATATTGAACAGGGAAAATGTTAATGCTTGAGTCACCCAATGAAAGACTTATCAAAAAGAAGACCTAGATCAGGCCCAACACTGTGTTTTTCTTGATCTGGGTCTTCAAAACAATTTGATCAATTTTCTTCGAAGGATGGTGGTCAACTACTTCGAAATCAGTTTAATCACCCATTTTTTATAGAAACGTTCCAAAAGCGGAACAGAAGCGCAGCTCCTGCGCCTAGGTCGAAGCAAGGCCGTAACAGCAACGTATTAAGCGTAGCCTGAAATCCCTTGTCGTAGTTGAAGGGTAGTAGAAGCGTCTTGGAGAGACCTCAAGCGCCGTAGAAGCGCAGCAACATCGCGACAGGATTGTAAACAGCGCAGCGAGATCGTTATTGAAGCGTACTATAAGCGTACTAGAAACGCCAAAGTCCCAAAATTAGGCACATGACGGCGCTTCTGTGGCGATTTGGAAGATTTTGGAGAAGCGCCATGATCGCCAGTAGCGCATAGGAAACGTCGCCCAGTGGAATGGGGGTATAAGAAAATAAATTCTGAAAGGAGGTGATCCCCCTCCCCCCCCCCCCCCCCCCCAGAGCAAAAATTGCAACACATAAAGAAAAAATTGCAGACTCGGTTTTATTGAGTCTGTTCATGAACAGGAATTGAAAGTGCAACGCTGCTCACGTCTCCTGGCACCAAAAGCTCATTTGTAAGGTATTTTAACATGATCAAAAATATACCGTTTTGTGTAATTATGCTCTACTTGACAGATACCTCTAGACGTGCTGACTAAATTTCCATACAGTGCTTGTAAACCGAAGGTGGTGTAGAGTTTGTCATAAACCACTACATTTTACAATAAAAACTCACATCCGAGACAGATGGTTTGTTTGTATTGATTAACTTCTGTGTCTGCTTACAATTAGTTCATTGGACGCCACAGAGAGAAGGAAGAGGATACAGAGAAACCGAGCGTGATGCCCTACTGTTATTATCAACAAAGTTTCTCTGGTCTAACCCGGTCATACCAGCCCGTACACCCTGCCAAATTACCGTGTAACGAATTTATTACCAGTCAGAGATCCGATTTACCTAATTAAGAAACGAACAACTCTTATTTTTGCTGACATTAGATATCTAATTATATTACGACATGATAAGGAAAATATGACGTCATTACAGAGCAAACATGACGTCGTCTCAGAGCAATTTCGAAAGAGGAATTCAAACTTCACTTGTAAACATTTGAGTTTAAACGGTTACACGTTGTACCGAGAAGTTGATAGTGCCAAATGGAGGAACATACGAGTAACAGTTGTTTACGTTTATTATCGATTATTTGGTCGTAATCCGTCCAGAATTAATGGAGAAAGGACGATATGAAATTTCGAATCGACGCTAAAAACAAAAACAAAACGAATGACGTAACGCGTCAAATTTGAATTATGTATTCACCGTGGAAGCTGCCAAATATGGTTCTGTACACCACGGCAGTTTTTTGCAAACTGACCAATCAAATTCCAGGGATTTACTCTGACTGGTAATAAATACATGTATGACAATAAATTCACTCTGAAAAATTTGTAAGAATTGTAACAACTTTAACACCTTATTTATTTACTGATATGTGTGCCCGAACTATATTTGACTAGAACACAAAGTATTTACGTAAATAAAAACACAATCCTTTTCTTCCAGCTTCGGAATCGATTCAATAAAGAGGTAAGCATACTGACAACACTACAACCAGACTTTGAAGCATGTACCAAATAAATGATGTCTGCGTCTGTGTACTTAATGAAAGTCTCAATTGCCAGGTAATTTAACATGATCAAAAGTAGACCGTTTTGTGAAATTCTGCTCTACTTGACGAATACCTCCAGAGGTGCTGACTAAATTTCCATGCAGTGCTTACCGAAGGTGGTGTAAAGTTTGTCATAACAAACCACTATATTTTACAATAAAACCCCACATCCGAGACAAATTGTTTGTTTAACTTCTTTGTCTGCTTACTTTAAGTTCATTTGGCGCCACAGAGAGAGTGCAGAGGATACAGAGAAACCAAGCGCGATGCCCTACTGTTATTATCGACAAAGTTTCTCTGGTTCTGTTAGTTTCCCAGTGTAAAACACCTTTGAGTGTTTTTTTTCTATTTACGTCATTTAGATGTTTTCTGTTAAATGCATATGTAGATCATCAGAACTAAAATAGGTTTCAACTAGAAAAGTGTAAAAGTGTGTCCACCATACCACCATAGGACATAAATGCCCTCCTGGCGACATTGTCTCTAAACCAACCACAATATGTTATAAAGTAGAACATTCTACAAGTCCCATAAATCTGGTAAAAGAGTCGGATAAAAACTTCCCTTCTTTAACTTTAAATACGTTAAATACTTCCGCGGCGATGACATACTCTTACGCTAGTTCTTTTAGATGTCCGATGTAAAGAACATGGAGAACATGAAGATTTAAGAAATAGATACGTATGTAACACAAATACCTCCACCAATATATATAGTAGTTCTGTAAATGTAAGAAAACGAATTATTTCTGAACTTTTACTTTTAGTTTGTTTGTTTCTATGAGTGTTTCTTTGTTAACGTTTTTACATAGCTTCAACAGTATTTCAGTCATATCGCGACGTCAATATAATAACAGGTGGAGGAAGCCTAGAAGGGTTTTCGGTGCATGAAACAAATTATATTGTTTTGTTCACAGAAGAGCAGTACCGGGTAGTCTCACTGACCTACCGCGAAGCAGCTTGAAGGTTTCCTCACATGAAAAGTCCAAATGCCCAGACCAGGGTTCGAACCACAGCGGTGAGGGGTTAGGCAATTATCAGTCAAAAACCATAACCACTCGACCACAGAGACTTTCATCCTTTAGAGACATGTGTTTGAAAAACTGGTGTGTGTCTCTTTAGTCGTTAATTAGGTGTTAATTTCAGATGTCACCAATCGCAGAACGTATGTAAGCCACGTTTTTGATATCGTATTTGGTTTCATTCAGACGAAAACATAAACCACAGTCACTAAATATATCAGCATGGTTTGGTTCAGATTATTTCTTCAGGAATGAAATATTGCAAATGAGATTTTTGCTTGTGTAACGACACGAGTTTATCTCTTTGGCTCTTTTAGGTTTTTGCCGTCTGCATAATTCGTATTCTGGCTTAATGTTTGAAATGTGTTTTTCTTTTTATTTCAAAATAATCTGAATACAAGAACAGCATCGATGTAAACATCAAATTATGAAGAACAACCATGCTGGTTTTGTTAAAATCTATTTTGAAACAAAAATGCTTAGAATATGAGTGATCATGATACTTATATGCTGCACTTACCCGTTCAATGAATATATAACTTGTCTACTATTGAAATAGTGTAAACATAAATGGAGACAAATGAAATATTTTTACATGAAAATATACACTGGTTGGCATTATTTTAATATAATTATGCAATCATTCAAAGGTTTAGTTCAGCATATTGCTCTTGGAATTACTACAGACAGAAGTATGATTTCAGACTCGATATCAAACAATGAAATAATCATATTTAAAACAACTTAATAATGAGTTTGTCCGAAGCTTTTCAATATTGTGAATTTAAGATGGAATAAGTGAGGGTGGGCGCCATAAAAACTGGTTTAACCCCCTGTGACTTTTGTCACTGACCGTTCCAAGGCGGTACTTCCATCTTCCCCCTATTGTATGTTTGTTTTGCCGTTGTGTGTCTCTTTGTGTCTTTTATATATAGGTACATTTTACTGATTATTGTGGTGCTGTTTGGGCGGGTGTGTGTTTGTATGCGGTGTTTCCTGCATGACTCTTAACATGTACTTTTAAGAAATAGTTTAAATTGTATTTTGATAGATAATTAGCCCGTTTTATATAAATTTCAATTGGTTATTTACGGATCAGTCATTATTAGATCTTAGAAAAGAATAGTATCATTTCATTGTAAAATCTCATTCATATATTAATAAATTCTGATAAGATAAACTTACCAGAGGAGCTTACCAGACTCATGTATTATTTTTTCCCTGTCGTGCCCTTAACGGCTTACCTGCAGGTGCTCTGACTTCAGCAAAGTCATTGAGTACATATTTGACGGATTGTCACAGTTATTATGCTATGTTTTACATGTTGTCCTGTGTTCACCGTCGTCTATGTTGTGGGTAAGTCCAGCGGGGATACCTTTATTTACAATATTTGTAAAGCTAGGGTGACTTTGAGAGAAGTGTGAGGTTAGGACGTCCGTAAACCGGTTTAAACCCCCAGTTGTGTTTTTGCTGCTGACCGTGCCAAGGCGGTACTCTCTTTGTCACCCTTCCTTTTGTTTGCATTGCGTCTTTGTGCTTGTGGTTTGTTCATGTTGTGGAACGTTTGTCCCTGGTTCTTGTGTGTCTTTTGGTGTTTTCTGTGTTCATTTCGTGTGTGTGTGTGTGCGTGTGCGTTTGGGTGTGTGGTTGTGTGTGTGTGTGTCATGCTGTCTATCGGTGTTTTGGTAGTGGTTGCGTCTTGCATGTGGCTTTGCCTGCTTGACTTTACTACTTTTCCATTAATATAACACACCTATTTGCAACAAATCTGGAGTTTAACTGTGAAAATGAAAATGGTTCAAAATGCCATACGTGGCACTAAGCAAGGTCGTATTCTAATTACACGACGTTAAGATGTCTCCAATTATGGTCCCAGTGTGCTCCATTTTTCACATTTTATACAATAACGTACATACATTTAATTAATCACTACTTCAAAACCAAAAGAATGTCTTAACATATAGCTGGGTTTATTTAAATTTTAATAAATAAACATTCTGTTAATATTTGGTGGAAATGTTCTTGAAGTGCGTGTGATTTTTATGAAAATGTGAGTATTATATGCATACGTTCCAATAGACGAACTTCAGCGTCGCCGTATTACGGTGCAATAGAATCAGCCTTTCTAACCTAGTGACTGGTTTCAATCGATAATCAACAAAAGCATTCATTTATACACCGTAATGTATCGGATTTTTACTCCTTACTGGGCCAAACTTTACAAAGCAAAAATACGTTATACCTATTGACAGTTTCTGCCAAACATTCATGTGTCCATGTGCTATTATAATAATCAATTTAATTAATATTCAAGTTGCTGCACGGACTTAATATTGTTGAATTTATATAACTGAGAATAATTTTTGTCTTAACTAGATAGTTCAGTCTAATTGCTCGACCTTCATCAGCTGTTGTAAGAAATAGTCAGCAAATGTCGTGTGACCATTTGAGTAATGAAAATTCAACGGATATGGATCATCCAGAACAAGACACCAACATTTAATTTTACAGTTTATGCCATGGCCAAACATGTAATAATCAAATGTATGCATTCAAATGCCATTATAAATGTTTTTAATCTAATTCATAAGCATAAGGGCATTATTCCGTACATAAATATTAAAGGAATAAAGGGTTAACTAAGCCATCAAATGTATGCAAATATCATGCAGTTCAACTTTTTCATTTTAACAAAAGTGGCAATATAATAATCAATCTAATTAATATTCAAATTGCTGCACGGACTTAATATTGTTGAATTTATATAACTGAGAACATTTTTTGTCTTAACTAGATAGTTCAGTCTAATTGCTCGACCTTCATCAGCTGTTGTAAGAAATAGTCAGCAAATGTCGTGTAACCATTTGAGTAATGAAAATTCAACGGATATGGATCATCCAGAACAAGACACCAACATTTAATTTTACAGTTTATGCCATGGCCAAACATGTAATAATCAAATGTATGCATTCAAATGCCATTATAATTGTTTTTAATCTAATTCATAAGCATAAGGGCATTATTCCGTACATAAATATTAAAGGAATAAAGGGTTAACTAAGCCATCAAATTTATGCAAATATCATGCAGTTCAACTTTTTCATTTTAACAAAAGTGGCAATAATCCACAAACTAGATCTGTATTATATATATGAAAACTTTAGGAAATTTAAAGGCATTTCAAAGCTTCTTACATAAGTGACCCCCTATATACACAGTATCCAGCTGTGCTCCTACAGTGTCCAGTGAGGGTCCATAGCCATAAGAGATAAAGTTATGCAATTATACATCGATCCTCTGTGATGGTAGCCCGCCTTATAAGTGTGTGTATCAGATGCCTGACAGTCAACTCCCAAAATACACAGCATGGGCTTAATGGGTCAACATTCCTTTAAAATTCGAAATTTGCTTATTTCCATTTTGTTCCTTTTAAAACTTTACAAACAGTGGCATAAATTTGACCAAATATACAGTGGTGTACATTTTCAGAGAAAATGTATTAAGTTATTAACCCATTCCCTCATATTGACGCCTTTTGATGCCTCTGTAAAAGCCACTTTTTGAAACCATTGTGATAAACAGAGCATTTGCTCCACAGGAGCAAATGATCTATTTATCACAATGGATTCTAAACTACACATTTCTAAAATGTCCTTTTCCTGTAGTAAATGA
Source organism: Azorinus chamasolen (assembly GCA_963576725.1). NCBI lineage: Eukaryota > Metazoa > Mollusca > Bivalvia > Cardiida > Solecurtidae > Azorinus > Azorinus chamasolen. Next base: position 61,682,429 of record OY755239.1, on the reverse strand, counting down.
TCCCTTTCGGTAAATCTGTTCAAATCGGTTGGGTCTAAATATAGCCTATGACGTAATGGGTTAACAGCTTAAAACATTTACTATAAATCCAAAAGAGAATTAACCCTGTCCCTCATATATAAACATCTTTTCATGCCTTTACAAACATGGAAGACACAAATCAAATTTCTCCTGTAGCAGCTGTCTGATTAGTCTGCTCCGTTTGCTTATGGAATAATGTAGATACAATTTTACAATTTTGGCCAAAGCAGAAATTACCTGTATGCATTATCCATTATAAAATTAAGCTGATAAATAATAATGATGAATATTAATGAGGGAAATGGTTCATAACTGAATAAAAGAAATTGTCTTCATATTAGTGGCAGCTGTTAAGTTACATGTAATCTGCATAAACTATTTTCCTTTCACTTGCGCAGATACAGAAATTGGCAGCATGTTTGCACACTTTGTTTCTACGTCGTTTTCTCTAATGTCTTAAGCAATGGCCAGATCTGTTACTGAAATGGTCAGGTCCCTCGACCCACAGGCAGCCTCTACCTCAATCTCCACACCAGAATCAAACACAAGGTATGACACCAGCTGGCGGTCATTGGTTGGTAGTTGTGCCTCTTTCTCCTGCAATAAAAGAGTGAGGTAGAAGCAAGCATGTTAAGAAAATCAAGAACATTCAGATGGATTTGTTTTTAAAGAAAGAATGCATATACATGTATGTCACACTGAGCTTAGATATTCAAGTATGACTCATATCTTTCACTGAAAGGTCATACATGAACCTCCCTCATAGTATTTTAGTGTAGAACTAGAAATGTGTCCATAAGACATGAATGAACCCCCCCCCCTTCTGGTGCCTCTAAAGCACGTTTTAAGTGCAAAAATTACAAAGTTCTGTAACTTTGCAAAAGGTCACTGCAAAAGTGTTCTTCTTTATACACATCTTCACATCAAGGTTCTATATCTGTGAAAGTTTAAAGCAAATTCTCCAACTGGTGTACATTGTATGAGGAGTTTGACCCACAAGGTTTTACTGTACTGTAGCTCCTGTAAAAAAACTAAAAGAAAGTCCCTTCTATACAACCATCTTCACATTGAGTCTGTTCACTTGTGAAAGTTGAAAATAATTCCTCTACATGGAGAATTAGCAGTTAGATACACAAAAAAGTTTCATTATGACTTATACAGGGTTACCACAAACCAGAGAAACAAAATTCCCTGACATTTCCCAGATAATTTCAAATTTCCCTGACACATTACATTGAACATTTTGTTTTTTTCTGATAATTTATATGTAATATTTTTGAGGAAGTCTTAAAGATATTGCCTTAAATGATAAATCTCTTCCTTTTTTCAAAATTCCCTGACATTTGCCTATATTTTCAAATTTCCCTGACAGTTCTCACATTTCCCTGATATGTGGCAACCCTGTTATATAATGAAGAAAATTTCAGTTCCTAACTTCAGTAATAATGGCTGAAACAAAAGCTTCCTTCTCTTTGTCCATTTGCACACAAGGTTGTTTATTTGTGTGATGTATATATGGACAGACAAGAGCATGGTTATATGCCTCCCGCCATGCTGGGGTCATAAGAATGTATTGTGTATTGGTGTTTAACATGGATTCACAGTATTACGACAATGTTCAGCTAATTCCAGGTCCAGGAAGGACCTGGGTGCTCTTTGTACTTGATCCCAATGTCTGATTCCAGTCAAAGATGCCATCAAGGAAGAACTACTGACCATCCAAAAGCAAGCTAGATAGATTTCTCTCATGTCCCTGATGAGACAATGAACTTATACACAGCAAAAAGGGCCTTGCTAATGTTCATGTATTTTGACGGCACATTTGTCCTCTTTGTCATGGAGGTCCCTTCCCTTAAAGTGGTTTTCAAGTTTGTCTTGAAATATTTTATATTATATTAGTAATAATTACGACATGTTTGCTGCATAAACAGTCTTCGATCAGGTATTATAGAGCTTAATCATATTAACTGATATATACTGTAAATAAATACAGAAGCAATTATAACTGGGACTACTTTGTATGTAAAGGTATATGAGTACAGAATAACTGATTAAAGAATAACTCATGTATGTGAATAAATTTCCTTACCTCTACAGTAGACAGCTTAATGCTCTTCAATGTTGTTTTGCTGCTAGGTTCAAACATGACAGTTGGTCCCCTTGACAAATGATCTTAGCAAGATTTCACTTGAAGACACTTGACGTCATAGCATAATGTGTATGGTGGCACCATCTTGCGAAATGGTCAATGTTCTGATGTCTGCAGGTGCAGCTGTTGCACCAACATTCACCTTGTGTTTTGCCTCCTTCTGAAAAAGTATGAACAGGACAACTAAAGATACAGATTGCTACCATACTACTGATAGCTTATCAAAGAAAACCCTAAAGTTACAATACATGATGAATATTCAATAAAAAATTATCAAATCATGATTATTTATTAGTTGATGTTTCCGCCAGGGACAGAGGCTACAATCACACCTGAATAATTCATTTGGCAAACAGAGCAAACCCTTATCAGATGGCATCTTAAGGGGCCATCTGATCTGGGTCTACTCTGTTTGCAAAGGTTTTGGTTTAGACCAAAGAATCAATCAGTAAATCACGTCTTTATTAAGTTTTTATTGAGTAAAGGGTTAAAAAAAAATTTACTCCATAAATACACCTTCCTACACCTTTGCAAACAGAATAAATCCAGATCTGATAGTCCCCATACATGCATGTAGGAGCCACCTGAGGCTGTGTGCTTATGGTATACATGTCATGGTCAAACATACCTGTGTCAGAGTGCTATTATAACAACAAAACTTATTACTATTCATGAAGTAATTATTTACTGCATGAATATTCATGGTTTTAAATAATTAAGTAGACTTTAACATCCATATTACATCATCTCAACAGTCAACATAATGTATCCCTTATAGTTACTCATTACAAAGGCTTATTGAATATTCACATATTTTGCAACCAGTGCTGTTCCAGGTCAGACAGTTTCAGCCAGTGTCACAAGTTAGCAAATTGAAATGGATCGAACAGGAGTTTACGGGTTTATCATCACTTGTACGGCTTTGCAGTACAAGCGTGCTTTTATGGCCATGTGGTAGAGTGCATGACTGCGAACCTGGCGACCCGGGTTCGATCTCGGGTCTGAGCAGGTATATTTCTTTATAAGAACACCCGGCTACATGCTAAATCAAAACCTATTTCAGAACGCATTGAAAATCATGAACTTGAAAGACCAGAAAATCAAAATATAACAACACTATGAGTGAGGTACAGCATTTCAAACACTTTTATTTGGTCTCAATGCTTCTATTTATATCAGAAAATATTGTCTGATCTGCCAGATCTGGTATGATCCAATACGATAATTCATGATACCACTTTCGGAATATGTCTGATCAGGATCTGCACTGTTTGCATCCAGCATTTGGTAGCTTTCTCCTGTCTTCTATGTATGATAATCCTTTAAATTAAATCCAATATAACATTATTCTAATCATGATGAGGTTGGTACATAATAGGAAGGTGTTTTTATATAGTAACAGGTAACATCCATGACTGTATGAATATGTAAGAATATTTGTACGAATGAATGTATTATATGAATATATCACATATGATACAACGTATGAATTATTATGTATAAGCATTATTTTATCTTTATATCTGAGTATTGGTCTGATTAATTAAGCCGTAGCGACACTCAAACAGCTGCATTGTCCCCATGTGGCTGTTGTTCAGGGTCTGAACTATTTGGCACACACCGGTATCATTTTTTTAAAAATGCAGCACATCTCGTAAACAGCACGTCATTATCATATATCTATTGTTTAAAATTAATATGTTCATACCATTCAATTATTATTATTATTATTGAACGAGATTATCCCTTAAATTTCCAGACTAAATCATTATGGATAATCATTGGATGCCATTTTGAACTATTCAAAGAATATCAGGATTTATGAAAAAACAAATGACTGTCTTGAAATGTAAACAACATGGATTCTTTTTCAAAGAAGATATCATTATAGAGTTAAATCTATATTACAAAGATTAATAATGAGTTTCTATTAATTCAATTATAAAACTTTATAAAATGATTGGGTATAACACTTTTAACCCTTTACTCCATAAATATTTAGTAAGAGATAATGATCTCATGAATATTAATTACCAGCAGATATATTTTCAAAATGGCATATTAATCCACTATCTCATATGCTATTTTTAGTCCCTTTATCTCTTTGAATAAATGTACTGAAAAGGAGCATTTACTAGCCAAAAGGAAAATTTAAGATTTATGTAGTATTGAAATCATTGTGGTAAATAAAGCATTTGGTCCATATGAGCAAATGCTCTGTTTGTCACATTGGTTTCAAAAAGGGTCTTTTACAGAGGCGTCAAAAGGTGTCAATATGAGGGAATGGGTTAACACATGAATTTGTTTGCCAAAGCAGAAACTATATAGAATCACATGATGCAGACATCTATATTATTCTATAAGCAAACAAAACAGACTCTGATCTGATGGCTCCTATTTATAGAGTAAATAGTAAAGTCTGTTCCCTGAAAATATATTATTCTGTCATCAATACCCAACAGGAAAGAAATTGTTACAAAAAATCTCATTTAACCCTTTCCTTTGTATTCAAAACATGTTTTCACATATTTCAAACAGAACAGACCCAGATCATATGGCTTCCATAGAGGTCGTCTGATCTGGGTCTGCTGTTTGCTAATGCAATTTGAAAGATGTTTCTTTACTTTCTAAAATGGCTTCATTTTTCTACCTTCCATATTTCGTTATTACTATTTTGTCCATATTCAGTTGGTAATAAAAAGTCGGTATTGACATTTGGAACACAGAACAGGGAAAGTGTTCATTGAACAGTTTCACAACTCATAGTCTCATAATTGAGTTGTTAAAAACAGCATACTAATTATTTTGAAGGTTGCAAAAGTAGCTTGATATCACCATTTAGACTTAAAAGTACACAACTTTTATCTATCATATAAGCAAGCATCGCTAAATTTATCTATCTATCTTTCTTTGTATAATGCCCGACTCCGCTTTCGCGTATTACTGGCATGAAAAGGTGCAGGCCGTGCGAGAATAAAAGCTATAAAAGTTGTGAAAGTGAGACTTCAAAAGTGGGATAGAGAGAAAGAGTATAGCGAGATAGGTGTCAAAACAAGGTGAAGATAAAAATCTGGTAAAACACTCGATTCCAGACCTTTGGGGGCGGTTTGAAATAAGAGAGGGGGTAATACTGATTTGAACCCCTTTACATCTGGCTGCCTAACAACAGATGCTGGCAAGGTGTTCCACATGACCACTGTTCAAGGGAAAAACGAACATTTAAAGTAGTTTACAGAGGTGTGTATTTGACGGAAAGATAAGGGGTGCATATGGCGAGACATTCTCACAGGTCTACTGAGATACAATGGCAATGGGATGATCGGCCGACTAAACCATACACGATCTTATAAAACATGATGACCCCGTCCTGTGTCACGTCTGTCACTAAGTGTCGGCCAGCCGAGGGACTGCTGTAGTTCTGTTAAGTAACGCTCTGATTGTAAGAAAAGTTGGAGGTGGTCCATCTTGTTGCCCTTCGCTGAACTTTTACATTATATCTACTACAAAAGGATGGGCCTTTTTGACATGGGCAAATCTGGTCCGAGATATTAAGTGTGCCGTTTTGACCAACATCCAATAGAAATCTTAATTAGATGGTAGCTAGTACGAATTGTTATGGAAAGAAATGATATAGATATTACTCCCTTAACGGCTTACCTGCAGGTGCTCTGACTTCAGCAAAGCCATTGAGTACATATTTGACGGATTGTCACAGTTATTATGCTATGTTTTACATGTCCTGTGTTCACCGTCGTCTATGTTGTGGGTAAGTCCAGCGGGGATACCTTTATTTACAATATTTGTAAAGCTAGGGTGACTTTGAGAGAAGTGTGAGGTTAGGACGTCCGTAAACCGGTTTAAACCCCCAGTGGTGTTTTTGCTGCTGACCGTGCCAAGGCGGTACTCTCTTTGTCACCCTTCCTTTTGTTTGCCTTGCGTCTTTGTGCTTGTGGTTTGTTCATGTTGTGGAACGTTTGTCCCTGTTTCTTGTGTGTCTGTTGGTGTTTTCTGTGTTCATTTCGTATGTGTGTGTGCGTGTGCGTTTGGGTGTGTGGTTGTGTGTGTGTGTGTGTGTGTGTGTCATGCTGTCTATCGGTGTTTTGGTGGTGGTTGCGTCTTGCATGTGGCTTTGCCTGCTTGACTTTACTACTTTTCCATTTATGCAGATCTACATGAAGATACGTTATTTAAAATTTATACGTACTATTCGATAGGCTACTGTTAGGAGAAATAAAATCTACTTACCTGTACCATAATCCCGTAAATCGTTTGAAAACTTCTGTTTCTGGCCATTTCCGATTTCGAGCAGTTCTGTAGATCTGTTCGGGTGCTAATGTAAGAGATATGTCACTGCTAATATGTAGAAATCAACAACGTTCTGACCATCTATCATTAGCCTTTCTCTGAAATGTTAATGCTTCGACAAATTCAACAAGTGACTGTAGAGTTCAATATTTGCGTCCAACATAACTTTCAGTGATGTCTTTTTGTGCAATTTTTAAGATTCCGGAACACCGGATTGTAAGCCAAGCACTGCACTATAGGGCGACTTCGCTTTGGTCTATAGTTTGAACAATAGTTTCCACAGTTTGATATCAACGGCGATAGTCGCGACTAAAGTTATGCCATATGACCTTTCACCCGAACTATAGTCGAACCACGCCACAGGGCTTGGTTGCTGTAGTTCCAAGATGGCGGCAAACGATAAACTGAAAGTTGGTATTTTAAATTTTGATTAGAATTATTAAAGAGATTATTCAACATCATGCGTAATTTAACATTATTTTCATCTCGACAAAATTTAAGATGGGTCACATCACATGTCATGTACTATTCTGTAATGTACGGTAACGTATTACATGTTATTTTCGTCGTTAAAAAGATCAATAATTGTCTTGTTTTGGTTTGTTTACATTTTTTGACAATAGTTTCGCTATACATGTTCACTTTTGCAAATTATATTTTTAGTATTTAGCATTTAGCGGCATATATGGTTCAAACTATTGACCCAAGTGAAGTCGCTCATAGTGCTGTCACGATTATCTCCCTTCTGTTAATAATTAGGGGAATTCCCGCTAGGTAGAGCTCGTGCAATAGGGTTTCCCATGAAAGTTTGAGTCGCAATCCATTTTATAAGGATTTCGGCAAACCCGAAACCCTAAAATTAGCAAACGAATGATAAATGTATCTGTTGGGGACAAATACTATATACTGGTCAAGGCTGTCCGTGAAGGTGTCCCTTATCTTCTAAACACAGTAGCTTGAAATTATATTCTGTTGTCTGCTCCCATAGTGCATAGTCAGAATGCCTCATGGCTCTGTTATAGTATTCTGCTCACATGCATGTCTGTGATATGCCTGGACCAATGCGGAAAGTTCTGGGTCAAGGCAAAGTATAGTCCTTTGCTGAAATAGAAAAAGGACATGCCGTGATTATGTCCCTAAAATCAGCTACTGACTATTTAACCATTCCTCTATTCAATATCCATGTAAAACTAATGATATCATGAATAGTTATTAGCTGATTTTTAGCTTACCTGAGAATAAGAATTGGACATTCTTTTTTAACTCATTCATATTTACTGAAAGGTGAAGTTCAACCTGAATGTTTATTTTGTTATGAGCCATATACAATTCAGCACATTCTCATTTAATGTCCTGATTTAGTTTTAATCAGAAATAGGTTCTTTCACGCAGATTCCCTGAGGGAACTGTTTGAACTTGTAGAAATACCAAAAATATTTGATTTTTTAAAAGCCATTAATATATATTCTAAAATTTAAAAGGTATATTTTTAGAATGTCGATTATGTATGTTCTTATTTTGTTTACAATCCTGTTGATCGGGACTAACATTTACATAATCTAGTGAGATTGTCTCTGTTTGATTTCATATTATAGTTTTATTTACATTATTTGTAATATGACCATCAGTGTAGATGGACCGTAAAACACCATTCATTCATCTTTGGCACATATCATCATCTGTAGGCCCTTTACAAAAGTTATATAAAATAATGGCCCTGTGGTCAAAATTGGCCCCGCCCCAGTGTTGCCTTGTTTTCAATAGAAACATATAGTGAAAACTTTGAAAAGCTTCTCCTCTGAAACTTGAAGGTTATTAGCTTTTATATTTGGCACAAAGCATCATGTATAGGTCCTCTTCAAAAATTATATAAATGATGTCCATGCGGTAAAATTGGCCCCGCCCCAGGGGTGGGCAGTTTTCATTAGAAACATATAGTGAACTTTGAAAATCTTCTCCGCTGAAACTGGATGGTTCATAGCTTTCATATTTGGCACATAGCATCATGTTCAGGTCTTCTACAAAAGTAATACAAATCATGTCCCTAGGGTCAAAATTTGCCCCACCCCAGAATTAGCAAGTTTTTCAAAGCTGTCTTACAAGTAGCTATTTATAAACATGTGATGGTGTCTATTTTTATTATATATTTAATGGTAGGTTATCTCCCTTTGCCCCTTTTTATACGCCCACCTAATAAAGGTGGTCGTATATTGTCGTGGCCATGTCCGTCCGTCCGTTTGTTCGTTCGTTCGTTCGTCCGTCAACATTTTGTTTGTCCGCTGTTTTCTGGGAAAACCATTTGACAGATATTAATGAAACTTCACACAAATGTTTAATGCATCAAGATCTGAAGCTGAGTTGATTCTGAGGTTCATTTGATTTTTCATTTCAGAGTTATGGCATTTGTCCTAAAAAAATGTGCAAATAGTTTGCCGCTGTTTTCTGGGAAAACTGTTTGATAGGTATTGATGAAATTTCACACAAATGTTTAATGCAACAAGATCTGAAGCTGAGTCGATTCTGAGGTTCATTTGATTTGTCGTTTCGGTGTTATGGCCCTTGTCCTTAAAAATATGCAAATAGTTTGTCCGCTGTTTTCAGGGAAAACTATATGAGAGATATTAATGAAACCTCACACAAATGTTTAATGCATCAAGATCTGAAGCTGAGTCAATTCTATGGCTCATTTGATTTGTTGTTTCGGAGTTATGGCCATTGTATTTAAAAAATAATGCAAATACATGCAAATAGTTTGTCAGCTGTTTTCTGGGGAAACTATTTGAGAGATATTAATTAAATTCACACAAATGTTTAATGCATCAAGATCTGAAACTGAATTGATTCTGAGGATCATTTGAGTTTTCGTTTCAGAGTTATGGCCCTTATCCTTAAAAAATTATGCAAATATATGCAAATAGTTTGTCCGCTGTTTTCTGGGAAAACTGTTTGACAGATATTAATGGAACTTCACACAAATGTTTAATGCATCAAGATCTGAAGCTGAGTTGATTCAGAGGTTCATTTGATTTTTCATTTCAGAGTTATGGCCCTTGTCCTTAAAAAATGCAAATAGTTTGTCCGCCGTTTTCTGGGAAAACTATATGAGAGATATTAATGAAACTTCACACAAATGTTTAATGCATCAAGTTCTGAAGCTGAGTCAATTCTAAGGTTCATTTGATTTGTTTTGTCGGAGTTATGGCCATTGTATTTAAAAAATAATCCAAATACATGCAAATAGTTTGTCAGCTGTTTTCTGGGAAAACTATTTGAGAGATATTAATGAAACTTCACACAAATGTTTAATGCATCAATATCTGAAACTGAATTGATTCTGAGGATCATTTAATTTATACGTTTTAGAGTTATGGCCCTTGTTCTTAGAACATAATGCAAATACACGCAAATAGTTTGTCCGCTGTTTTCTGGGAAAACTGTTTGTGAGATATTAATGAAACTTCACACAAATGTTTAATGCATCAAGATCTGAAGCTGAGTCAATTCTAAGGTTCATTGATTTGTCGTTTCGGAGTTATGGCCATTGTATTTAAAAAATAATGCAAATACATGCAAATAGTTTGTCCGCTGTTTTCTGGGAAAACTGTTTGAGATATAAATGAAACTTCACACAAATGTTTAATGCATCAAGATATGAAACTGAATTGATTCTGAGGATCATTTGATTTTTAGTTTCAGAGTTATGGCCCTTGTCCTTAGAAAATACTGCAAATACATGCATATAGTTTGTCCGCTGTTTTCTGGCAAAACTGTTTGACAGATATTAATGAAACTTCATACACATGTTAAATGCATCAAGACCTGCAGTTAAGTCGATTCTGAGGATCAGTTGATTTGTTGTTTCGGAGTTATGGCCCTAGCACTTAAAACAATAATGCAAATCTATGCAAATATGAGGATGGCCATAACTTTTTCATTTGAAATGATATTTACTTCAATTTTTTATCTGGTTAAACCTTAATGTGAATTTTCACATATATTGCGGGGATTTTGATATGTCATTTTATTCTAAAGTTATGGTCCTTGAACTTTGTGTGTTCGTTGCTTTGTGTGTCTGTCAATATTTAGTTTGTCTGTTGTTTTCTGGGAAAACTATTAAAATGATATAAATGAAACTTAACACAAATGTTTTAAGCAACAAAATTTGACGCTGAGTTTATTTTGAAATTCATTCAGTTTGTCTTTACAAAGTTATGGCCGTTGCACTTTACAAAAATCTGCAAAAATGAGGATTAGCTGTAACTTTTTTATTTAATAAGATATTCACTTCTTAAAAGATAGTATCACCTTAATATGGAAATCACGATCTGAAGCACAGATTAGAAAATGTCAACACTTATAAGGCATGTTGAATCAGAGAAAGTTTGCAAGTGGGCGTATTATGTACAGTATGCGGTACTCTTGTTTATAACAACTTGATTGCCTCCCTTGTTGGTAGTAAATCTGCAGTAATATTGCAGACCTAAACAAAGAAAATTGTTATAGTTAGATCTGGCCTGTTGCACAGTTAATCAGACGATTCACCCTTTACTCCATAGATATGCCTTTCTACACCTTTGCAAACAGAGTAGACCCAGATCAGATGGCTCATGTAGTAGCCATCTGATCAATCTGCTGTTTGCTTATGATATAATATAGTGCAAATTGCATTACATTATTTTCATTTTGTGTACAATATACTAATATGTTTACTAACCCTTTCCCTCATGCTAACACCTTTTCACATATTTTCAAACAGAGCAGACCCAGACCAGACGGCTCCTATATGTTGTTATATAGGTCCTCTACAAAAGATACATAAATATGTCCCTTGGGTCAAAATTGGCCCTCGACAGGGCAGGCTAGTTTTCTATAGAAACACATAGTGTACTATTTCGTTTTTGTCGTACCCTTTATTACTTTTTATATGCCCGTTTGAAAAAACGGGACGTATTATGGAATAGTGCGGTCCGTCCGTCTGTCCGTCTGTAACATCTCTAACTCAAGTTCCGCTTGGTGGATCCTTCTCAAATTTTAACACAATGTTTATCTAGACATGCTACAGTAGCCTGCCAAGTCCCGGTTTGTTTATCCAAGGTCAAGGTCACACAATTGGACTAAGAATTTGCGTTTATCAAAATTGTTAACCAGTCTGTCTGTCTGTAACATCTCTAACTCAAGTTCCGCTCGGTGGCTCCTTCCCAAATTTAACCACAATGTTTATCTAGACATGCTACACTAGACTGCCAAGACTCGGCTCGTTTATCCAAGATCAAGATCGCTTAATTGGACTTAGAATTTGCGCTTAGCATTTGCGTTAAGCAAAAATATTAACCTCAATTTATGTGGAACAAGTCCACTTATTTACATAACACTTTGTGATAAAACTTTTAACCTTGGTACACTTGTTCATCATCACAAGCTTCACCTGTTGGCAAGATTAAATAACTCTGTCAAGCATTTTGACCGAATTATGCCCTTTTTAACTTAGAATTTTTGGTTAATGCTTTGTTAAAGTCCATTTATTTACATAACCCTTTCAGATTAAGCTTTTAAACTTGGAACACTTGTTCACCATCACAAGTTTTTCACTTGTATGCAAGAGTATATAACTCTGTCCAACATTTTGACATAATTATGACGCTTGTTAGCTTGGAATGATGGTTACGGTTTTTGGTTAGCTTTGAGATAAAGCTTTTAACCTTGGAACATTTATTCACCATCACAAGCTTCACCTGTAGACAAGGGTACAAAACTCTGTCAAGCATTTTGACAGAAGTATGCCCCTTTTTAATTTCGAATTTTTGGGTAAGGTTTTGGTGACAGTCCACTTATTTTACATAACACTTTCAGATAAAGCTTTTAACCTTGGAACACTTGTTCACCATCACAATCTTCACTTGTAGGCAAGAGTACATAACTCTGTCCAACATTTTGACAGAATAATGCCCCTTTTTAACTTAGATATTTTGGTTAAGGTTTTGGTTAAAGTACAAAAATGAGTCATGCAGGAACACCACATACAGAACAAACAGCCGCCCGAACAGCAACACAAGGAAACAGCAAATGTACATAGGTAGAAAAAACAACAAGAGACGCAAAAAGACAAAACAAACATACAATAGGAGGAAGATGGAAGTACCGCCTTGGAACGGTCAGTGACAAAAGTCACCGGGGGTTTAAACCGGTTTACGGGCGCCCAACCTCGCCCTTATTCCATTCCCATCCTAAAAGACAAACAGTGTAAATAAACGTATCCCCTCTCCGAATAATCTACAACAACCGCGACAGCAAATACAGTGGTAAAGTGCATGTATAACAAAAAACATTTAATTGAACATACTGTATCCACCTATCGCTAGTGTACTCAATGATTGAGCTGCAAACAGAGTAACTGTAGAAAAGTAATAAAGGGTACGACAAAAATGAAATAGTACAGATATCCGACGTTCTCCTTCCATTTCTGGATTTAAGAGGTCGCCTTCATAGAGTACTAAACCTTTCTTGTCGGCGTACATGCAAAGAGGCCAGCGTGATTGCCAACTGTAAAAGGATTCACAACCAAACATGCAGTATGTTGTAGTAATACAGGATCATATCCCTTTTTAATGAATTGTTTTATATATTTACTGAACAAAGTGAGAAAATGGGTCCAATAATTTTACGAAGTTTGTAAATCACATCACCATAAAATTCAGGATGTGAAATACCGTGTCGCAAAAGTACCTTGAGATTACATTTGTACTTGCCAATAAGCGAGAGATTTCGATAGTAAAATTTAGAGAAAGTTTTTCTTAGTTTATGGTATCTATATCCTTATTTAAGCAGTTTTTCAGTTAAAATGAGATTTCGACTGTTAAAATCGTCAATAGATGAACAAGCTCTAGCAAAACGAATAAGTTGAGATATATAAACCCCGCAAGATGGAGCACGGGGAACATCCCCGTCAAGATGAGGAAAATTTACAATATTAAAATCAAAATCATCTCTTTTGTCATATATTTTAGAAGAAATCATTCCATTATTAATTTTAAGGTCTAGGTCAAGAAACGCTGCATAATTGTCGGACGGGTTAGCTTTATTCAATTTGAGTTCTTTAGGATAAATTGTAGGAATCAGAGCATCAAAGAAAGGGTTATCTAAGTTAAAAATATCATCCAAATACCGACAAGTTTTAAAGTCCATTTATTTACATAACCCTTTCAGATTAAGCTTTTAAACTTGGAACACTTGTTCACCATCACAAGTTTTTCACTTGTATGCAAGAGTACATAACTCTGTCCAACATTTTGACATAATTATGACGCTTGTTAGCTTGGAATGTTGGTTACGGTTTTGGTTAAAGTCCAATTATTTACATAGCCCTTTCAGATAAAGCTTTTTAACTTGACGGCTTACGTGCCCTTAACGGCTTACCTGCAGGTGCTCTGACTTCAGCAAAGTCATTGAGTACATATTTGACGGATTGTCACAGTTATTATGCTATGTTTTACATGTTGTCCTGTGTTCACCGTCGTCTATGTTGTGGTTAAGTCCAGCGGGGATACCTTTATTTACAATATTTGTAAAGCTAGGGTGACTTTGAGAGAAGTGTGAGGTTAGGACGTCCGTAAACCGGTTTAAACCCCCAGTGGTGTTTTTGCTGCTGACCGTGCCAAGGCGGTACTCTCTTTGTCACCCTTCCTTTTGTTTGCCTTGCGTCTTTGTGCTTGTGGTTTGTTCATGTTGTGGAATGTTTGTCCCTGGTTCTTGTGTGTCTTTTGGTGTTTTCTTTGTTCATTTCGTGTGTGTGTGTGTGTGCGTTTGGGTGTGTGGTTGTGTGTGTGTGTGTGTGTCATGCTGTCTATCGGTGTTTTGGTGGTGGTTGCGTCTTGCATGTGGCTTTGCCTGCTTGACTTTACTACTTTTCCATTGAAACATTTGTTCACCATCAGAAGCTTCATCTGTAGGCAAGAGTAAATACAATGTAACTCTGTCAAGCATTTAGACACAATTATGGCACTTCTTTAATTAAGAATTTTTGGTTAAGTTTTTTTGCTAAAGTATGCCTATTTACAACCTTGAAACTTGGTCGCAAAATTGGACTTAGAATTTGAGTTTATCAAATACGTTAACCCCAGTTTATGCTAAACAAGACCTCGACGGGCGTATATTGTGCCCACTGGCACTCTTGTTTACAGTTACTCTGTTTGCAGCTTAATCATTGAGTACAATAGCGATAGGTGGATACAGTTTGTTCACTTAAATGTTTTCGTTATACATGCACTTTACCACTGTATTTGCCATCGCGGTTATTGTAGATTAGTCGGAGAGGGGATACGTTTATTTATACTGTTTGTCTTTTAGGGTGGAGATGGAATAAGTGTGAGGTTGGGCGCCCAAAACCCGATTTTACCCCCAGTGACTTTTGTAACCGACCATTCCAAGGCGGTACTTCCATCTTCCCCCTATTGTATGTTGGTTTTGTCTTTGTGCGTCTCTTGATGTTTTTATAGTTATGTACATTCGCTGTTTCCTTGTGTTGCTGTTCGGGCGGCTGTTTGTTCTGTATGTGGTGTTTCCTGCATGACTCTTACATGTTCTTTTGAAAATAATCTCCTCTGATTGTCTGGTGAGCGATGGCAGGGCCTTTCAGGTCCTCTCGTTTATAATGGCATATGCACAAAGTTTTTTGGGTATTGGTAGAAACTATATTCAAATCTATCATAATTTCAAAAGCAAACAGCAGACCGTGACAAGATGACTCCTATAAGAGCCATACCTGACTGGTCTACACTGTAGTACTTATAGGAATGGCAGGATTAACACTATTGGCAAACTTTTCAGGACAACAGTTTGGATACAGATACAGCATAAAGTAACTAAACAACATATTTTGATCAAAACTGTTTATAGGGCAAACATGGTTGATTTGAAAGTAACTGTATAAAATGAGTTTTTATCATTCTTTGAACATTCTTCTTATTTGCCTTTTCAAATACCAGTACAAATTGCATAAAAAAATCTTGATAAAAAGGAAGTTATTATCTGCTGACTGCACAATATGTCTACAGTAACAACCCTCTGAATGCACCATGTCTGCATTGTTTTGTCACCAAATTATATATTTTAGGTCTGTTGATGCATTACTGCAATTACATGTGTATAACATGGACAACTACAATGTGTTTTACAGACAACTGTAATTTCATATTATTTGATAGAGACACAACACTGTTGCATATTTTGCACACTTTGCATATTTTGCTATCGCCCTGTAAAAGAGGGGTCCCAGGTTTAAGTCCCGCTCCAGACTGCACCTTTCCTCCTGTTACTTTAAATGTGTCGGTTCAAAGTGTTTGACAACCTGTGCAATAGGATAGCATGGTCTGAGAACCGGGGCAGCTCTAAATAGTGAAGTGGGAGAAGTGTAGTGGTTCTGGAGTGTGGAACACATATAGCAGCCCGGGTATGTCAGTTGGTAGAGCACTGGCCCTATAGTGAGGGGTCCCGGGTTCAAGTCCTGCCCCAGGCTGCACTTTTCTTTCTAGTTGGTAATCCGAGATTAAAAAAGTCGCTTATTTTTTGAGGTCCATGGCATATTTAGTAGAAAGGTTTGAATATCATAATTGTGTTGCCAGATACTAATTATTAATGGATTTGGCCCATGCCAGTGCCAAAACCCACTTTGAATGTCAGAAACTAGGTCAACGGTCAAATGAGTGCAAATATGTAATAAAATCTCTATATAGTATAACATAGCCGTAATTTTGACAATTTCAATACTTTTTTGCATTTAATTTCTTAGCAATGTCTCCACAGTAAGTATAGAAATATTTATTGCGCATTTCTGGGAGTTTTTAGTGAACGTTATGATTGCAAGTTCAGAAAATATCGTCTTAAATACATGTACGGTACATTATCATACAATATATATATAACTTTGATGCAAATCTGTGCAAGTTATAGTACCTCTTCACGCAGATGTATCATTTAGAGATGATAATGAAATGCCAGAAGATTAGTCTCTTATTGCCATAAATCTCACTGTAATATTGGTATGTTTTATTGTACACTATGTCTAATATTAGCTCTCTGTATCATTAGCGATTGAAACACCATAGCTCCTGGTAAGTATAGCGATGTTTTTACATAATGAATTGAAATATTTTACCTACACCAGCAATACCCATGACAAAATCCTTTCTACATTGGTGGGGACATGAATATCCCGGATATTGATTGGCCATTAACAGTTACTGGTCATAGACCTGTACCCACTCTAACTCAACAATGAACTCATAGGCATATTGAGTATGGCTGGCTATGAGTAACCTTACCTATCTGTGATGACAACAATCTATATGTTATTGCCACAAACAATCACTAGTTATAAGATATACTTCAATACCTGGAATAAGTGAGTATGTCATAGTACCGACTTCACGAAGGAAGCCTATCCCGCATCTTGTCCACCCGCCGAAAGAGACTAACACATGTTCTATCGCCATCAAAATGGCTGAGTTTGCAGCACACTTGGTAAATCAGTCCCTATATTAATCTGTACTCTATGTGATATATTCATTGGTCCCTTCTAAGTTGACATACACCAGGTTCAGCCAGCCATGGTGCAACTCAATCACCCGCCGTTTCTCACGAAAGAAGAAATTTGCGTACAAAAATGCTGAGGAACAAGGTACAGAAGGACTGATGCATATACAAGGGGCTACAGAAAACTTGCAAAGAAGTGCCAGGATGCTCAAGCTTATGATGGGTATGTGATTGACTTAGTGACAGATACCATCTGTAAGAAGCTTTTCACTTTTGTTAGGAGCAAGGCAAGAAATGTGACAGCTCGGGAATAGCACCACTGAAGAATGACGACATTAACAATGTTGATACACAAATCAAAGTTTAAATACTGAACCAGTAGTTCTCTGTCTTTACACATGAGGACCTATCTTTCATTTGAGAGTATCCTTATTCGAATGCCCTTCCTATTCATGTCACGTTAACTGGTGTCTGCAAGCTTCTTAATGGCATTAACCTCAACAAAACTACCTGTCCAGACACCATCGTATCAAGGTTCTTGAAAGAGATGGCACATTCACTGGCTCCTACTCTTGTTCTGATCTTCCATGCCTTACGACCAGGATAAATCCCCAGTGATTGAAAGACTTTCATGTTAATCCTATATACAAGACAGTGGTCAAGAATAACCCCTTCAAACTATTGACCTGTGTTCCTAAATTCTGTCACATGTATGATTCTGGAATACATCATACACAGTTCCTGGTTTTTCTTAGTACCATTACATCATCAACCCATGTCAGCATAGATGGAAAAGTAGTAAAGTCAAGCAGGCAAAGCCACATGCAAGACGCAACCACCACCAAAACACCGATAGACAGCATGACACACACACACACACAACCACACACCCAAACACACACACACACACACGAAATGTACACAGAAAACACCAAAAGACACACAAGAACCAGGGACAAACGTTCCACAACATGAACAAACCGCAAGCACAAAGACGCAAGGCAAACAAAAGGAAGGGTGACAAAGAGAGTACCGCCTTGGCACGGTCAGCAGCAAACACACCACTGGGGGGTTTAATCCGGTTTACGGACGTCCTAACCTCACACTTCTCTCAAAGTCACCCTAGCTTTACAAATATTGTAAATAAAGGTATCCCCGCTGGACTTACCCACAACATAGACGACGGTGAACACAGGACAACATGTAAACATAGCATCATAACTGTGACAATCCGTCAAATATGTACTCATAGACTCAGGAAGCAGCGCTTCTGTGAGACACAACTAATCAACATGGTCAATGACCTCGTGTCAGGTCTAGGCCAGTCCTATCAGATTGACACAATCTTGCTGGACTTTTTCAAAACATTTGACAGAGTGTCTTACAGACACCTGCTTCTTAAGCTCCGACACTATGATGTATATTGCAAAATGCTTGATTGTATCCAACAAGTCACGCTAGAAGGCATTTCCTCTGAATCAGTACCGATAGCATCCGGTGTTCATCAATGTGCTGTTCTCAGTCCTTTCCTTTCCCTCGCATGCAATGCTGACCACATAGAATTCCTATGCTCTTCGTGTCAACTCTTTGCTGACGCCTCACTTTTGTGCCGAGTCAATAGAAGATGCAGACGTCTTCAAGAATGACATTGGCAGTCTATAGAAAAGGGAAGAGACTGGGTTCAATGCAGAGAAGTGCTAGGTCCTACTTATCACCAACAAGACACACATAGAGACCAGTTATACTGTACATAGCATGAGACGGAAGACAACAAAGGAGGTAAAATAATTTGGGACACTACTGTCTTTTAAATTGTCTTGGAAATCCCGAGTCGATATGATCATAAAGGAGGCAAATTGATCCACATCCGTTCTAAGCAGAAACCTTGGATCCTCCCAAGAGTCAACCAAGGAGGCATGTTACAAACTCCCGATCAGTCTGCAGGTTGAGTACACATCTTTTGTTTTGGATCCATACACCAAGGCCATGACAAAGCATGTGGAGATGGTCCAACGTAGAGCTACCATATTTGTAATTTTGCATTATTGCAAAAGAAGTGCTCAGCGTTGGTGCCATGCTCAACATGATTTGCTCAAACAGAGGCAGAAACAAGTAAAGGCATTGGTGTTCTATAGGTTTGTAAATGATTTTGTTGCAGCTGACGCCCCACCTTCTGGCGCCCTTACGGTGTACCTACAAGAGGCCACTTCTTAAGGTTTTTTTTCAAGGTTTTGCAGGGCCAATTTCCTTAGGGAATATTTCTTCCACTTTGCTGTCAACATCATCTGGAACAAGCTACCATAACATCAAGTGATAGCTCCCAACTTTCTAGGTTAAGATTTAGCTGTCATGTACTCTTCTTCTGTTTGCAATGTTTTAACCTGTTTTTTAACGTGCATGTTGGACCCTCCCTTACCTATGTGCATATCCCAATGGTGTGAGTATGCCTGCTTTAAAGCGGCCAAGCATGACAAAATAAGAAGCAGAAGACACAAACACAGAGTTGATGTACTATACTAGTATTCAACAGATTCATTTGAATATCGTCATTCAAGACAAGTGCACGCATGAAGTGTCCCATCTGCCATCAAATCGTGGCTTGGATGCTGCTAGAAAGTGGCCAAGGCTGGATAGTTGTCAAATGCCAAGAGTTTAATGTACTGCTTGTACTGATACCATATTGGACCTTTAGGCACTGAAGTCTAAATGTTTGGCTGGGAAAAACAAAATTGTATTTTCCACAAGTTATCTCAAGATGTCTGCAGAAGATTCCAGGGTTTCATGCAATAATTGGATGTGACATAACCCTTGCTTTCACTGAAATCGGAAAGAAGACCTGTTGGAAGAAATATTTTACATGTCGGATCTGCTTTCAGATATTTGAAGAGATACACGGTCAGACAAGGCACAAACGTTTGATGTTTGATGTATGGTGTCAATGGATAACCCATTGATGATGCGAAAAATTCACAATATGATTAAGGTAGAGAAAACGCTTGAACTGGTTCCGCCAACAAAGGATGTACTAGAACTGAAAATTTCAAGAGCAAACTATCAAGCTGCTATATGGATCTGAACTGATGGATACAGACATTGATGCTATAGATACTAACGCATAACACGAATGCCGAACCTTTATAAGTGGTTTGCAAATGTACAAACTGCACTTGATGCTAGCATTGAACAAGTTATGGGTGCAAAACCAAGTGCAAATCTATTCGCTGTAAATGCTTCAAAGTAGCTTAAAAACACACTAACATGTGTTTGCGATGGTGTTAATTGTACCAAATTGTACATTTACCCCACCCACTTTACTTTAAGAAGTATCTGTGCATAATATATAGCTGATATGACTGCACACAGTTTTTTTTTTCAGTAGCAGTCTGTCTAACCTTTATTTTAACGTAATTTATAATTGTTAAATAGCAATAATGACGAAGACATGACCTCGTATATCATCGTTTTATGTTGATCTTAATGATTATTTACTGGGGTTTTTTATGTTCTCATTAATATTCCTGATTATTCAAATAATATAATTTACACAAAGCAAGTGAAAATTAAAGGCTAATGTTTAACCTTTATTTTGGTACCGTGTTTGTTATTTTACACCTAAATTGATAAAGATATAATGATTTCTCAAATAACGTATATAAAATATGCACTTAGTTGACCTTTGACCTAATTAAGAGAAACAATGGCAAATTTTCAGGTGGCATGGGGTGATTACTCAGACATCAAACATTACATATCCAGTGCATGCCAAGTTCTACTATTCAATGCCATGGCTCGACACATTTTCCTCAGTTGGATGCCCAACTATACTGTTACTGCAGTATGTTTGCTGTTTTGGTCTCTTCTTGAGACACTTCAAATTGTTATGAATTCATCCGTTTTCCAAACCCTATTTATATATTTGTGACCCCTTTTATGTGTACAGTAAAATGTAAAAAGAATCAACCTGAAATCTTTCCGTCAATAAGCTAATTCAAATATATATTTTGTGAAACATGTTTGGCCAGTAAAACAATAATTTTCATTCAAAGAAAATCAACTCATATTTTTAATGCTTTTTACCACATACTTACCTTCAACTGATTTTGCTTCTCCTCGAATTGACTTCTGTTTCTGTTTCTCCGTAGTCTGAAGTTGCTCTAAATTTAAACTTCCTCTACTGACCAAAGACCTACGATGTAAGATGTCATACATATAAAAATATTACGAGGCGCTGGTATATATTCTGCTAAAACTTCTTATGTATACATGTGCATAATAATCCCTGTACCAGTATTAGCATGCAGGCAAATCACTTGTGTTGCCGATTTTGCTTTTGAAAAATGGAAGAATATTAAATTTCTTAAAATTCATCGATTTATAAGCATACTATTGTTATCTTAGCTTGTTAAAAGTCATTATTTCAACCTTTGCCGTGTGGATTTGAAACATATCGACTGAGTAACATTAGTCATTACTTTGTAGTGTGTACCCCTCTGGTGTCTCGAAACAAAAAGTCGCGCGATTTACAATTCTACTATGCAACAATATTCAAATTAAATTTAAGAATACACAGTCCAAGTGAATTAATTCAAAGCAGAGTGAAACGGTAATTAAAATTTAAACGATTCTTTCCTGGTTTATCGATCAGCCATATTTGAAAACACAGTCCGAGATCACGTGATACGTTGCAAATTTGCCCGTGACTTCACATTTTCTAAATTTAAACCTACTTTCGTTTTCGTCAATTTAATACGAAAACTTATGTTTGAAACTTTTTAAGATCAGTTTCTTTCAAATGGATGGACACTCTATCAAAAACACGAAAGGGTCATTTTTTATCTCACGTCTTCAAGGGAATCTAATGAAGTTTGCATCTCAAATAACCCATTACCTTATGACCATTTCCTATGGATTCGTGGTATATGTATCCTATCGATTCGTGCATTGTGTAATCACGTAGTTTTCTCAACCCGTGACCTAGTTTTTGTCCATAGCTTCTATGGAAATGGTTCGTTAATATGGAAAAAGCCATACGTCAGCAATGGTTACATTTAGTTTTCTTCTATTGCGCTGTATAATCATAAATTTCAAAATAATCATTGTTACGAATGTTTATCGGAATGAATTATGTCCCGTAAAAAATCCCGCAACATGAAATGTCTTGCCCGGAATGCTATATTGATACTGGCAAATCAAAAGGAATTAGGTCAAAAATTCGTAGCAGCCGACTCGATCGATTTAGCAAGTAAAACTATTTGCCGTCGCGGTTGTTGTAGATTAGTCGAATAGGGGATACAGTCATTTACACTGTTTGTCTTTTAGGGCGGGGATGGAATAAGTGTGAGGTTGGGCGCCCATAAACCGGTTTAACCCCCCCCCCCTCACTGACCGTTCCAAGGCGGTACTTCCATCGTCCCCCTATTGTATGTTTGTTTTGTCTTTGTGCGTCTCTTGATGTTTTTATACTTATAGTTATGTACATTTGCTGTTTCATTGTGTTGTTGTTCGGGCGACTGTTTGTTCTGTATGTGGTGTTTCCTGCATGACTCATTTTTGTACTTTTACACTTTTAATGATTTGTTTCTGAAAAATTATTTCAAGATGAATAATTGTTTAGAAATCTGAAAAGGACGTATACTTTAAGCTTTAAGGAACACGAATTGCCAGGAATAGAGCATATAGGCTATTTTTATACTCAATTTCTGTGAATGAATCTACTAAGAGTGAACTATGATACTCATGTCACGCAGTGATCATTAGCTCTATCCGTGGACAAAAAAAAAGATTCTTCCGCAAAATTGTTCTCCCTGCAAATATCAGAAAAAAAATTCATAAAATAATAATATACTGCCCTACACTATACTTATGAAGAAACATCAACATCAATGACGTCGGGTTATTTGACTACTTATCTGCATGTAAATGGGTCATCGAAGATTCGCTCATGGTTGAAGAAAAATGAAAGATAAATACTATTATAGTTTATCGGCAATCGTTCGACGCTATCGGCGTATATAATCGGAATCCAGACTGTATAACATTGTTTTTGAAACAAATATTAAGAATACTCCAGTCTGAAACTTTGAAGCAGACGAAAACTTTAAAATAGTGGACAAAATGTTATGTGGCGGCGAATTGCTCCGTGATTGAGATATTGCAAAGACACGGTGTGTAGAAAGATGAAATTGTATCTTGCATATATATATATATATATATATATATATATATATATATATATATATATATATATATATAAATTGAGACTGAAAGTCTTACAATTTACTTACTTACTTACTTACTTACTTATATACCTGTGTCAGTAAGTCAAACTTGATTCGGTGAATATTGCTTGTGGTATACCTTGTGTTGTTTTGTCTTCAGCTCGACGACCTGAAGAAGATAATCGAGATACTGTAACAGAGAATATGGTAGACTATCTATCATAACAGATACGGGTAATTTACCTAGATTTCTTGATAATCTTTGAAAAGTGTAAACGTTCGGGTGATAGGCGGAGTAAATGTATAATAAATGGTAGCTAAGCTATATGTACATTATTTAATATTGTTAGAATCCAAATCATGTGACGAGTTGGTTCTTTTTTGTACACGTAAATCTATTGAAAATATATATATTAGTTAGGAACTAAACAAACACTAGTCTACATACCCTTTTATCTGTGAATATTCATGCAATCTTGTAATAGGGACACCATGAATATTAATTAGATTTATCTAGTTGAGTTTTTTATAACGGTGCATGAACTAAGGAAAATTTTAGTGGAAACGGTATAATCAGATATATTTTATAAGCCAACAGAGCAAACAAAGGCCGTCTGACCTGGGTCGTCTCTGTCTGCTAAGGTGTATAAATTTAAAGAATTACTCTTAGCCTACAAAGCAGAATTTTCAATGGACCATTCAACATTTCAAACAGGTCAAGCTTACGGTTAATAGATTTATTTAGGTAATTTTTTAAAGAAAGGTGTGACGTGACGATTAGTGCGATGAACTTCGCTGTTTACAAAGGACATTAATTTAGTGAATCGTTTTTCCGCATTGTAAGGGTTAAGCCATTACCTCATAGGCTATTTTTAGATACAGTCTCTTTTGAATAAATCTACCGAAAAGGAGTTTTAACTAGAGAAAAGGAAAAAATAGAATTTTGTAGTTTGAAACCATTGTGATAAATAGAACATTTGCTCCTATAGGAGCAAATGCTCTATTTATCACAATGGTTTCACAAAGTGACTTTTACAAAGTCGCCAAAAGTCGTCAATATGAGGGAATGGGTTAACGGATGAAACACATGTAAACAGGATAAACTGTTAAAAACTGTTAATTCAATTAGTGCTTGAAAATTATATTTTGTCCAATGGCGTTGCAGTATTTTTTCAAATTATCTGGTTGATTTATTTTAGTAAGTGTCGATTTGCTGAAGTAAGTGACAATTTACCTAGTAATTCGGTCGATTTTATATTGCACCTGCGTTCAGAATCTGTTCAGGGACAGTGTGTAATGGCTAGCGGCTGGCGCCTGCTGGAGGAAATGAAATTGACTTGACGCCTCGATATTCCGGACAATTTTTTCAGCAACTGATGTGGATTCAAGCTTTTGACATGATTTCAAAAAAGGGGGAAACAAATGACACAATTATCACATGAAACACTAAACTGATTTTTATCGTAAGCACAAATCGCAAAGTGCCTAAAACGAACGAAATTAATGTTTTCACTATAAGGTATCAAACTTAATCCCCAGTCACATTTGCCCTATGTCTGTCGATAGGCGGTCGTAGATCGCTGGAAATCTGTCGATAGGCGGTCGTAGATCGCTGAACTCGAGAGACTTGTGCGACACACGTAAAAAAAATCTGCAGCACCCGTGCGGCTGTCGTACGGCATATCCCTATTTTTTCAGGCCATAAAGTCGCCGTAGAATTTTCGAGTAGAGCTAGTTATAATTTCTACGACCGCAAAATTTTTTTACAACCAAGATTGCATATGTAATCACTGCAGTATATGGCCGGAGGAATTATGCGGCGTCTGTAGAAATGCTATTCGCCGTTGAAACTTTAGACCGTACGGCCGCACACGCGTAGCATATGTAACTGAGGCATTGAGAACTATTTTTTATTAGAGTGTGTGTCTGGCCTCACCCATGTGATTGAAATGTTTTTAAAAGTATAGATTGAAACGACTTCGGGTGAGTTTAACTTGCAATGGATCTGGTTACGTGTTCTTTGCACACGATTGTTTAAATGATATATTTGCCCAATTGTCTGATCGAGTCTGCTCTGTTATTAGACTAAATCAACCTGTCCGCATAAACAGCTCATACTCAATGTCATATGTACACTCTTAACAACACCAAACAAAAAATAGACTAAAAAGGGTTAATGAAAACTAATAAATAATAATTCTGGATAATCAAATCGAAATAGCGGGAACACTCTTAGTAAAATGATCACCTACCGTTTTTATTGACGGGATTCTGCAGCAGTTGTTGCATGTTTATTTTTAAAACTTGTTTCGACGTGACGTCGTCCGCACACTGAAATGATTCTTCGTGCAGAATTCCATTTGCTAGCAGGTTTAAAAGGTGTTTTTTTTCAAGATCCTCCATTTTAATCACTTGACCTTCCAGCGCGTCTCAGTTGTCAACACCCTGGACGTCAGCCGGTTGTCGCATGATAGTGTAAGTGTTATGAACCTGCTGATTGGTGTTAACGACGCGATGGGTGGTGACAAATATGTTTATTACATAAAGCGCGCGAAATTTCGTATACAGCACATAATTTCAATCACTAAATTGGTTAGTGTAACGCTGCACCGCGCTTGATCGATTTATTTTTGTAAATGCTGACTAACAAACACTAACCTATACATAATGCTTCTACTACCTTCGCCCATGGAAGGTAGGAGTAACAGTTTCTCGCTTGGAACGCGTTTTCTCCCACCTTCGCCCATAAAAGATTAATAGATTCAAGCATGGGTTTTGTTAAAGACGGGGGGTTCTATACCGTAGGTTGGCCTGTTCCCAGTTGGAAACGAGCTTTAGCGAGTTTCCGACAGGAACAGACCAACCGAGGTTATAGAAACACCGGCTTTAACAAAACCCATGCTTGATTATTTTTCTCGGAAATCAGAATGTAGAATCAGAATTTCATAAACAAGCAAAGCAGACTCTGAGCAGAGATCCATCTTGTTTGCGTCACTAACAGGTAAGGGGTTAAAACAAAACACGACAAAACTAGAACACAGTGTAAATAGTGTAAAACATATCTAATCGGAACTCATATAAGTTTATGTTAATAACCCTTTCTCTCATACAAAATTGTTTTCATACAGCCTAAAACAAGTAAATTAATGGATTTGTGAAGTACTACTTTCCATTGCGTAATACGACTTCCGTATCTAATAGCAACAAACTGCAGGTGACATTAAATGACGTCATTTGGTACCGGTATAAGCCTTAGGTTCTGCGTAAATATAAATGACTGAGGGACTACAAAACAACGTGTTCGGTTAATTGAATTAGCCTTTTATAAAATGTTTATGATAAATAGAATTTCATAGCCGGGCTAATTAGTTATATCAATTTAAATGTATGAACTCGTTGACTGTAGAAGTGTTGGTATAGTTCCTTCCCTTGTATTGATTTTACCTAATCGCGCGTATGAATATTTATTTCTAGTACTGCTATTTTTAGTAACTCAGCTAATGTAGCACGTCTGAGAAGCGGGAAATGCGTAAGATTAATAGAATCAAGCATGGTTTTTGTTAAAGACGGGGGGGGGGTCTATACCCGAGGTTGGTCTGTTCTGAAACTTTTGAATGTTTTTTACAATGTCATGTATATTCGGAATATAAACAAAAAACATTTGCTGGTGTTGGTTATGTACCTCATTAAATTTGTTTTGAAATGTGCCATAGGCCTACATATTAGGATTCATTTGTGTTTCTACCGGGGGAGACGACATACCCACTGTATAATGGGAAGTATCTTTTTCTAGCTTCTTCCAAAGGTGCCCGACGCATGCTTGGACTCATCCATGGACAACCCCCCCCCCCCCCCCCCCCCCAAAAAAAAAAAAAAAAAAAATTGTGATCGAAGTATGTTCAACTGGCCTAAAACTATCTATTTGAACCGAAAAACAAGAAAAACACGACCCGGAAAAAATTTCCTATCGGGTCTATATATGTATTGATCGGAATTTTTTTCCGGGTCGTGATTGTCTTGATTTCCGGTGTGGTTTAAGGTTCAAATAGATAGTTTTAGGCTAGTTTAACATACTTCGATCACATTTTTTTTTTTTTTTTTATCTTTTTTTTTTTTTTTTTTTTTGGGGGGGGGGGTGTCCATGGGTGAGTCCAAGCATGCGTCGAGCACCTTTGGCTTCTTCGGAATATGCCTTTCAGTCACGCTGTTATTAATCGGCTTATCTCGGAGGCATAGTTTATGTCAGTAATGTCCCCTCGGTGTACATGAGACTGACATGTAATATCTTCTGTATCAAAGCAACTGAATACTGCAACTGACTTTCCAATTGTATTAATGTTACAATACTATTCCGGTAATATATTTTCATTTTCATTTTGAAGTACATATACCTGTTTTATGTAGATGCACAGGTTCGAAAATAATATATGAAGCAATCTATTCAGATCGATCCGATGTTGACTTTCACCGTATAGTTCCCAATATTTGTGACATGTGTAATTGATCGTAGACTTAACGGAGTACAGAATGCACCCTGTAAACTGGAATTCTAGTAGAGAGTAATTGATATACGTTTGGGAAGGTGGCTGCTTAATGCAGGGTGAAAGTCAGTAAGAAATATAGCTCCTCTATGAGATTTCTGTATGTCTTTCACCCTGCATTAAGCTGCTACCTGTCTCCAAGGCCGATATTTATATACCAAATTTAACTTCCGGATTATAGAGGTTTTATTGTAAAAGTCACCTTTGTGTTGATATGCTGTTACAGCCCATCTGTTCTTTTACAGGGTGTTGGAATTAAAATCAAGTGCATGCTGGATGGCAGAGAGACAAGAGACAATCCAAATTGAGAAGAGCTGTAATGATTATGTCCCTAACTTTCAAAAAAAAAATTCTTCGGTAAAACTACAAACAGGCTGGAAAAGCTTTTTGCAAACGAAATTACGAATCTGTGATTTGCTAAAGGAGAATAACGCACATGTTTTGTTGTATGAATGAATAACCCATGTACCCAGGACATGCATGCACTGTCATTTCAAACAGTGTAGACCCAAATTAGATGACTACTTCATGGGTCCTCTGAACAGGGTCTGCATTGTTTGTCATTCGAAATCCTCTGACAAGTTTACGCTTTTCATACTGAGTGGACTCTATAGTTAAACGCTAATGTGCTATTCTATTCTGCTAATTCAAGGTTGAAAGGGCAAAGCGATAACCCTTGCACCTGCTCACCACTGCCCGAACGTTTTTATACGCCCGAAGGGACGTATTATGGTATGGCGCATGTCGTCCGTCCGTCCGTCTGTCCGTCCGTCGTCTTTCCGTCCGTCCGTTAGCAATTTCTTGTGCAACTAACTCCCCCTTTATTTTTCAACATAATTTCTTCAAATTTTCAGGAATTATAGATATTGATGTGTAGTTGTGCATATCAGTGAGATAACTTTCAGATAACTTTCAGATAACTCGATGTCATCCTTCATTCTGGAGTTATTGCCCTTTGATGGACTTATATAAAATATGAAAATGTTAAAGGGACGTAAAGCCTCAGACAAACAAACAAATCGCAATTCGCGAATTTTTTCGTTTCAGCTTGCTGCGGAAATTTCGTTAAAATGTTGCCACCTATGAAGAAGGCTTCTTTCACTAAATAGAACAGCCTTCGGGCGTATATTGCCCCGTCTCGCGGTGCTCTTGTTAACCCTTCTCTTGCTGAATTTTAAAATACATTTCTCCTTCTTTACCCATGCCCTATTGTATAATTACACATATATTCACTGTGTACAAGTATTTCGTTGTGCAATCACTGCTGTTGAGTGCACTGGTTGCACAATCAACTTGTAAATAGTGTAGACCCTGATGAGACAGCTCCTGCAGGAGCTGTCTCATCTGGGTCTTCACTATTTACAGGTAGGCATATTGACGTGAATAGCAACCGAAGGGTTAACTCTGGGTTATGTTTTAGCAAACCAAAAGTGTATGTATCTGATATAATTGTGATAATTCAGACGGCATTGTTTAACAATTCCCCTTAATATGCCTAATGAACAAAATATTTTAATGAAATATGGAAGATGGAACATTATAACCATTTTAGAAACTAAAGAAACAAATCTGTCAACTTCTATTAGCAAACAGAGCAGACCCTGATCAGACGGCTCCTACAGGAGCCGTTTGATCTGGGTCTACTCTGTTTTCAGATGCATGAAAACACGTTTACATGAGGGAAATGGTTAGATAATGCTCAGAAAAAAAGTGTTTTTACACACCAGATCTGTAAATACACACTTACAAGTTCGCAAGTTAAAAACGCATTCCCTCTTAGTGACACATTTTGGCGCCTCTGTAAAATTCACGTCTTAAAACCTTTGTGATAAATAGAGCATTTGCTCACTAGCAGCAAATGCTCTATTTATTACAATGGTTTCAAAACTGTACAATTCTAAATGTCTCGTTTTTAGCTCACCAGAGCACAAAGTGCTCAGGGTGAGCTTTTGTGATTGCCTGATGTCCGTCGTCCGTCGGCGTGCGTCGTCCGCCGTCCGTCGTGCGTCGTCCGTCGTCAACAATTTGAACCTTTAAAAATATTCTCCTCTGAATCTGTACAGTGTTCTCAGCTTTCATCTTTGGCACATAGCATCATCTGTTGGTCCTCTACAAAAGTTATATAAATTATACCCCTGTGGTCAAAATTGACCCTGCCCCAGGGGTTTTCATTTTTCAATAGAAACATATAGTGAAAACTTTGAACATCATCTCCTCTAAAACTAGAAGGTCCTCAGCTTTCATATTTGGCACATAGCTTCAATTCAGGGCTTCTACAAAAGTTATATAAATTATGCTCCTAGGGTAAAAATTGGTCCCATCCCAGGGATTGCCAGTTTTTTTAAGCTGACTACTTAAACAGCCCATAGGATCACTAGTTATGCATAGGAAAAACTTTAAAAGTATTCTTGTCAGAAACTACATTTCCCAGAGCTTAGATATTTGGTGTATAGATTTACTTAGCATAACTTTATGGGTTTTATATAAGAATTACTATGCTAGTTGTTTGGAAGTTCAGCTGTATTTTGGTGAGTTAGAAAAGTTGTTAAATGCGAGCCTTGGCGACTCCAAGAAAAATGGAAAAAATGAAGAAAAAGAAAGATTGCTCAAGCGGTTTCGTCCCCTGAATGAAAATACATACAAGTACGAATTACGTGACGTCATGTTGGCATGTAGTGACGTCATCGACGTTTACAACATAAACAAACTTGATTTAATCCTTTTATATGGACAAATAGTTGAGACAAAGGTGAGCAAATGCGTTAATTTGATGTTGATGTTTAATTATGCCTTTTTCGTCCTTCTGTTTTCCTCCTATTGGCTGAACCAAACTTGCATTCCAGTGGGGTCAGTACACATGCACTATACCTCACAAAATACAGCGTCGACGTGGAAAATATTATGCTAGTAGGAAGTGACTGTATTTGGTGACGTTGCATGATAAAAGTATTATAGTGCTTGGGTTAAAATTGGCCCTGCCCTGTGTGTACAGTCTTCTTCACGTCAGAAACGACAGCCTAAAGGTTTCTTCTTAATATATCAGCCTGCAGAGCTCAGACCAGTCAGTGTGAGTTCTTATATAATCACCCTTAGCCTGATCAGTAGAGTAGGAATTGTGTTTAGACAAATAACACACTCTCATTTAAGATTGAGAAAACTGTTGATAGTTCTTAATATGCAGAACACTCTTAAAGCTTTTTTTCATACCTATGCCTTGCATTAAGCTACCAGATATCAATATAGAGCATATATGTTGTGAATTTCAGCTTAACTCTTTGCATGCTGGGTAATTTTGTCATCTGCTAAATGGTTGTCTGCAGCATATTCATAAGTTATCCGTACTACACAATTTCTTTCTAAGTTTTTCAGAAGTTCAGTCTCATTGACAAACAATTTGGATATCAGATCAGGCCCCACATTATATTGTCCCTGATCTCGATTCAAACTGTTTGCAGAGGTCATTAGTGGTGGGAGAATCCCACTACACACTTTCTTTCTAAGTTTTTCAGAAGTTCAGTCTCATTGACAAACAATTTGGATATCAGATCAGGCCCCACATTATGTGGGCCCTGATCTGGATCCAAACTGTTTGCATAGGTCATTAGTGGTGGGAAAATTTGCCTCTAGTATCCAAAGAATTAATACAAGTTCCAGTGGTCTATGCTCTATCCATTCTTTCACTACATTCTTTCAGCATCATGTTCAGGTCCTCTACAAAAGTTATATAAATTGTGTCCCTGGGGTCAAAATTGGCACCACCCCTGGGGTGTTAAGTTTTCAATAGAAACATATGTGAAAACTTTGAAAATCTTCTCCTCTGATTGTCTGGTGAGCGATGTCAGGGCCATTCTGGCCCCCTTGTTATAGTTAATGCGGTAGGTTTATTCAAAGAGGTTGGGTCTAAATATAGTCCAGGAGGGAATGAATTAACCACTATTGCATGAGCGTGATAAGAAGTAGTACACAACTAGATGAGCTCTTTTGGCAGACACCGAGTAACTCGATGTCTCATCAGGATCCAAAA